>JAZGUH010000060.1:0-1200000 GCA_037893225.1 Hippasteria phrygiana
GAACAATGAAACGGCCATAAATATGGATGATAAATTCAAAATTAATTTTACAATACACATGTATATGAAAACATGCATGACTGTCTAAATATTGAAGAAAAGTAGGAACAAATGTTTGACCTGAGCGTCAGGTTTCCAACGTGATTGGCTCATTGTCGGGAAGAAAAGGCCCGGCACCCAAAATCCCTGTACTGCATACGCCCGCTGCGGACGTAAGAAACGGTCGTACACATGCGACGACCGCCTTATACTGCATATAGTCTACGCTATCAAGACTGGCGCGTGAACCACCAGAACAATGGCGAATGACGTACGTATGACGTATGGACTTTTTCGTTCTCCTTTTCTCTAATTTGACATATCGTTCACATTTTGTAAATTGAAATGAGAAATAATATTTTGCTAAAAGTTTGTATCTGCCTTTGAGTGTCAAAACAAATTATTTCAAGAAAACTACTCGCCTTACACGTTGAAGCTTCTATTCGAGGTGCCCGGAAGTTTGGTTTCTCGTAAACTCTCGTACGTTCTCGAGGTCAGCTTACACGCTATTGGATGTGTTTGGAAGGGCACTGTTCGTGAGACTGGAGTGGTCATTTGGTGTCTGTTCCAAGCATTAGCATGCCACGTTTATCCAATCTCAAAAAGGCCCGTGCTATAGGGCAGGTTGAAGCTGGTGTTCCCAAAAGCAAGTTGCAGCATTATTTGGAGTGAGCCCTGGTACCATCTCCAAACAGAAGGTCAAGTTCCGTGAAACCGGTGATGTCAAAGACAGAACGCGAAGTGGGCGTCTTCAAGGGATTTGCAGGCAGATTGGGTAAACGTGGCATGCTAATGCTTGGACCCACTTGGGACCCACTCATATAATCAGCTGCGTTGCTCATCCCACAAATACATGATCATTACAAATGGGACATCATTGTAAAGGGAAATGAACAGGCTTTCCGATGATATAACATACAATAATATTAATGCAGTAACAGAGAAATGATCGACCAAACATAAATTTCCAAACTTTTGTGAGTGGTTTAAATTCTATAAGGAATCCCTAAACTCACCAGCGATGTGTTCCTTAACCCACTTTATTGCTTCCAGCTGATCCCACATGCCGTAGTTCCCGGGGAGTTCAGCGTCAGCTGCCGTCAGGTTTGAACAACAAACAAGCATTCAAACATTTCACTACACATAGCATAGGTTAATATGGTGTATATTTGTTTTTTACAAATAGCAATACATGTATTGGAACAATCACATTTTTCAAAGTTTGCCAAATGTGTTTAAAAAATGGTTGAGACGGGTGGGCCCACTGCTCTTTTCCACGTTTTGTAGTTCTTTCACTTCCGTGATATAGGCCATGGGTCACTACTTTGCAGGTGGCACGCAGCTATGTACAAAAATATATATACAAACAAACCTAATTATTATTATCTTCGTTCTTGTTGTGGATCTCTTTTTGGCGTAGGTCATTTTTTTGCACAGAAATGACTAGTCTTGGTTCCAATACGTCTTTAGCGGTGCGACGTATATAGCGGGCACGGCCGACCGACAGCGCCCTCTAGCTACACACACACGCCAAAGCCAAATCGCTAAGAACGTCTTGGTTATTTCGCAAATTCTGCTTGCGAAATCGCGAGCAGAACTGTGTGGTATTTGCATGCGCGTGTGACGTAGCTGCATTATCGTATGTAAATCGCAAACACTCACTAGTCTAGTGTCTACTCACGTCGGGTGTTTGTGTACGTACGTGTGTACGTGCAGCGCAGTACCAAGCCATTCGTCGTTTGTTGGAAAATCGTCACAGTTTTCACGAACAGACGAATTTTGCCTCTCCGCACTAAACTAAAGTTACAAGAAAATCAGGTTTTAAGCTGCTCACTTTTTAAATTGAAGATTACCTGCATTTATACCACATGTTAATTCATTGTTGACACTATGTTAAAGTTCAGTTCTCGGTCTTTCACAAGTCATTGGCAGCTGAGCGATAAGTCAATTAATTACAGAGTTATTAATTGATTAATAAATGTGTCTCTTCGTGAAAACTCAGAAGCGAGAAATGGCCCGTTTTGCGCCACACAGTGTCATTTGTCTCAAAATATCAATTTTCTAGCAATTTTGCCCCACACAGCCCTATTGTATTAACACGGAGTTTAAATTCGTCTCTTCGTGAAAACCTCAAATCCATTTTCTGGCAATGTTGCCCTTCACAGCCCTATTGTATTAACACGGAGTTCAAATTCGTCTCTTCGTGAAAACCCAAAATCCATTTTCTGGCAATTTTGCCATTCACAGCCATAGCGTATATTATGGCTGAGAAAGGCAAAATTGCCAGAAAATGGATTTGGGGTTTTCACGAAGAGACGAATTTGAACTCCGTGTTATACAATATGGTTGTGAGGGGCAAAATTGCCCGGAAATGGATATTGGGTTTTCACTAAGAGACAAATGACACTCTGTGGGGCAAAACGGGCCATTTCTCGCTTCTGAGTTTTCACGAAGAGACAAATGTATTAATCAATTAAAAACTCTGTAATTAATTGACTTATCGCTCAGCTGCCAATGACTTGTGAAAGACCGAGAACTGAACTTTAACATAGTGTCAACAATGAATCAACATGTGGTATAAATGCAGGTAATATCTTCAATTTAAAAAGTGAGCAGCTTAAAACCTGATTTTCTTGTAACTTTAGTTTAGTGCGGAGAGGTAAAATTCGTCTGTTCGTGAAAACTGTGACGAAATGTCTGACCGCGTGGACAAAGCGATTGATTTTACAGCAAACAAACTAGGCTTTGGAAAGCTAAAAAGTCATCAGATCAGTGCCATTCATCAATTTGTACGTGGCCATGATTTGTTTGTTAATTTACCAACGGGATTTGGCAAGAGTGTAATTTTTCAAGCTGCTCCATTGGTCTTAGATTTCTTAAACGAAGAAAAAACCGAAGGCAAACAGGAGAAAGCGCTGGTTATTGTCTTCAAGCCCTGGCCGTCGATCAGTTGGGACAACTCGACCGTTGGCGGACTCGACTCGAGACAACTCGACCGTTGAGACAACTCGACCGTAAAGACAACTCGACCGTTAAGACAACTCGACCGTTTTTGCGTCAAATGGGAAGATAAGTCGTCCGTTGAGACAAGTCGACTCGCAGATAGGGGAATCGATGGGGGTTTCTCGGCGGCGGGGGCGGGGGGGGGGGGGGGGATTCACCAGGGATCCTTGGTTGTGGAAGGGACGGCCGTCTGGGCTGGGTGTAGCTAGGTCTATGTTTTGTGGCGGTACGGGGCTGGGATATGCGGGGAAGGGGTACGTGGCGGGGTGACTGGGTTGGTGTGGGCCGGACAGCGCTGTCGTTTTGGACAGGGCTGGGAGGGGGCCGGGTAACGGGAATTGTGGTTAAATGATGAATCATTAAGCTTACCGATTGTGTTGGAATCCAAATCTACATTATTTGGGACCTAGGAACCTTGCTTATTTTACGTTAATTGGGGGAATAAATTTGAAACCCGTCATTTATTTACGAATCATCGGAATCACGAGGAGTTTACCTATAATTTGAACTCATTAATAATAATACGCTATCTCAACTGATCGAGGGGGCTTCATGATGAAAGTACGAACTTCCAAGTTTTTTTAGTAGGGCCTATTAACAAATATATTTTCAACCAACGGCGCGGTATGAGTGATTACAAATTATAAGAAACACTTCAAATAACAAACTCGGATTAAAGCATAACAAATTTCAATCCACAAATTTAACATCTTGCGCTACACTAACCATCATCAACTGAGATGTTTCAGAATACCGGCTTCTTCACCGCATCGGTGCGGCGATAAATAGCGGTGCGGCTGCTCGCCAGTGCACCGTGCATCATGTGCGCCGCGCCTTCACCGTGCATGCCGCGTCGCTGCGCGCTCTCAGCCGGCCCCGCATCCGGCCGTGCGCGCCATCGTATACCGCTTGAGGGTACGTACGTACACATGTGCATGCACACGTACGTACAAGGTACGTTAAAGACCAACTAAAACGCCAATTGTTTTTTTACTTTTTGGACTTATCTGATAGTTTATGCCTCCCCAAAACTAATGTAACAAGTTTCATGATTCTGAAAACATGTTTTTGAGCCTTTTCCTTATGAGCCACTTTGACTCGATTCAGAAAAGGCCGAGGTCAACTGCGTGCCGTATCGCGCGAGTGATGACGTATACGTGTAGAAGCATATGACGTCACTGTATTATACGACAATGTTTTACGTAGAGTCTGTACGTATTTTTTTTTCTAAGGCTAGTATTACTTGCTGTGCTTTTTGCACATGATTCAGGTGTAACACTACGGTCAACATATTTTAAAGTGTTGACATCTTTGTGAGACACATTTAGAATTGGGGTTGTAGGCTTGTTCTTGCTGAAAAGCTAGTTATGAGTCATACTTTCCTTTGTTTGCAGTCGGCTTTTATTGAGACCTGCGCGGTGAGTTGTGTGCGAGCTGATGCTATACTCTGGTCTGGCGACTTTGCTTATGCAGCCCTCATAAGGACCCGAACCTTCTCAGAACTACACACACAATTTATGTTATAAGGTACCAGACTCAATCGCACGTAGCCTATTTACGCAGGGAACGTCGTCGTGGTCTGGTGCGCGTGATTCCGGGACAGGATTGGAATGCTCGGTGCCTTTAGAGTAGGAATGGCTCCAGCCTTCAAACGGAATTGTGCCTTCCAACCCAGCTGATTTTTCATACTAAAACTATCATCAATACAGTCTTTGGTGAAATGTTCTGCACAAAAAGGTGCACATTATTTTCGACCATTTCGACAGCCGAAAATCAGATCTTGTATTGTCTACAAAGCGGACCCACTGTCGCCTTTGAACTCCATTCAGCACTGGGAATCGCAGGAAGGTTAGGTCTGGGTTTTTGTAGCTGTTTCTCGTGCAACCCCCAACTACACACGATCGAGGCATAATGATTATCTCAGAACCATGCTTGTTTCGCTGAGAAACAAAGTTTGCAACACTTTCTTGAGGGCGCACGTGAGCGCGCGTCTAAACGCGCGCGCGGCGTCAATTCGAAGCTAACTTTTAATTTAAATTGTACGCTGATTTTGTTTTGTTTCGCATTGATGCATCTCGCCTGGTTTAACGTTATCTGAATTTCGTCCGTTTTCTGATCCGTTTTTGATGTGATGATATAGGCCTAAAGTAAGTGTTAGAGTTTGATGATTTTCTAATGTATTTGACTTTTGTTTAACTCGTATAATATCGTGTACAGTTTGACAAGAATGGAAATATTCTTTCTGGCCGTGTTTCAGCTTGTCTTTTAGCCCGTCTGAGTTTCGATGCGCCGATTTGTTTTCCCCATAAGTGGTAGCTTATTTGTACTTTTTGTATCTGTTGCGTGATCCCTGGTCAGTTAAGTTAAGAATTATTTTAGCAGATTAATTTTGCTGCGTTGTTTATGAAAAGTTACCGTACTGTTTTTCTTGAGAACTTTGTCCAGATATCCGGTTTACTTGAAACACATGTTTAAGGACTGCTCTCGTAACCGTTTCTCTTAGCTGAATCTGACTGAAAACTGTGCCTTTCTGTTAGCCTGAGATCTGCTGATCTGAAGCGACTACTGTAGATGATACTGATGTTTATATGGATTTGTTGGGGTAAAAAGTTGTAAGTTGCATTTCTGTCTGTGTAGTCTGGATTCTAATTACCGGTACTGGAAACGCGAATCAGTATTTTTTCAAGTGTATTTTTTCAGTGCTTTAATGATTAACTCAGTTTTAGGAACTGTGCGCACAAATGATCTTTTTGGCTGCTCTGTTAGTTTTAATTTGACCCAAGAAAACTGTTTTTGGAAACCAGTTATCTACTGTTAACTTAATGTTTTTATTTTTCCTGTTTGATTCTTTGCAGAATTGAATAAAACATTTATCTCAATCCTTGAACCCTACGTCTGAGCCATTCCTTCCCTCGCCACAAATTCAATTAACTTTTGGGATACCGTAAAACCAACTATTACTATGGAGGGACAGGACCTGCTGACTACCTTGAGACGAAACCGTGCTGTCCGTAAAGGAAAACTGACGATAGCGCTAAATGAGCTGAGTACCGAGTTGAAGAAAGAAGACGTCGTGCCGGATCAAATCCGTCAGCTGCTTGACAAGGCCAAGACAAGATTTGACACCGTGGAGGACGCACACGACAAGTTGGTGGACGTCATCACCAACGATGAAGGGTTAGCCCAATAGGAAGAATGGCTTGCCGGCGTAGTGAAGGACTTTAACAAAGTGGCCCGTCGAGCAAGAAAGACATTAAGTGAAGTGGGTAAGACTCCGGTCAAACTAGGTGCCAATAATGGTGCGCTGCAGACTCCCACTCAGGTTGAGACTGTGAACAACGATTTACATGATGAAAGTGATGTTCCTTCTGATGTGCATGTAAATAATAACAATGTAACCACCGTGAATGATGTTTTGCGTAATGTAGATAGTCTTACTAATGATGTTCCTACTAGTAATTGTGAATCAGTTTCAAATGCCAATGTATGGTCCAGGCTATGGCCTTACCTAAGGCACAGGTTAGGAAGTTTGTTGAAGACCCCTTGTTCTACCACTCGCTTATTGCTTCCTTTAATAACAGTGTGTCCTGCATTCTTGATCCAAGCATAAGCTGAACGTGCTTCGATCTCTGTGTTGCGGTCGTGCCTTGGAAGCCATTGATTACTATGTACTGAAGCCACCAACGGAGGGACTTCATGCTGCTCTCACGACATTGAAACAGAGGTTTAGGAACAGTGCAGTGATCGTTCAGGCCTGGATTCGTAAATTAGTGAACCGTCCCAGAGTTGAAACATCAAAGCTTGAAGGTTATGCGGATGATCTGGCTAATTGCTACCAGGCCTTAGACGCCGTCGGTTTTCTGCACGAACTAAGCAATCAGGGAAGCTTGAAGATGATCATTGAGAAGTTGCCTAGGTTTCTGCAGCAGAGATGGACGAGAGAGGTGTTCAAGCTTCGGGAGAGGGACCAGGTACCCAACCTGAACCACGTCGTCAAGTTTGTGAAGTCATCTGCCTGCGAGATCGGCGACCCTGTGTTTGGCACCGAGGTGAGTGCTCCAAGGACGACAAAGGTTACTGATGCAAGCTGTGGTCATCGTGTGCTGCAAACAAATGCAAGAGTCAACCCGAAGTGGAAAAAATGTTGGGCATGTGACACCGACGAGCATTGGCCTGATCAGTGCCCTGTAGTCTTGCAGCTGATCCCCGAAGAGCGTATGAGAGTGGTGAAGGAGAAGCGTGTCTGCTTTTCATGTCTGAAGCGAGCTGGAAAGGGGCACTCCATGATTACATGTCGACGCAGGAAAAAGTTCACACACTGTGACTCTTTCCATCACCCGCTCTTGCATGTTGTCACTTCAGGGACACCAGGGCAGATCATGAGTTTAAACACCATCACTGACGAAACAGATACCGTGATGCCGATGCTTACTGCCGAGGTTTTGAACCGAGACGTAAATGTAATAGTTGATACCTGTGCAACGCTGACTTTAGTGAGGGACGAGCTTGCCAAGGTCTGCAAGTTCCCTAGCAAGCCGGTGACAATAGAGATGACGACGCTTGGCGGTGAGAAGTCCATCCTACACACCAGAGCATACAAGATGACAGTGGCATCCAAGCAAAAGCAAGGAACGTCATTTTCTCTAATTGCGGTCGGCGTACCTAAAATTACAAGAGTGCCTGCGATCAGCAGTGTCCTAAGATCGAATGTTGAACGGAAGATAGGTGAACCCATATACCGAGGTAGTGGAGCAGTGGACGTCCTGATTGGCATCAACTATGCAAAGATGCACACTGGAAGACGTATTGGTGTGGGCAACTATGTCACCAGGAAGGCACCGTTAGGATGGGCCGTATTTGGTACCGACACCGAGGGAGTCGCTGGTCTACACGGCAATCCAGTACTCCTTGTGAAGCTAGCTCAGCCTGTTGACATGGCACAGTTCTGGTCCACAGAGGAAATGGGTGTGAAACTACCCACATGCAAGTGCAACACTAAGGACGTCACTCTCAGCCCTGAGAGCGGCAAGAAGTTCGCCGAGATGTGGCAGTCGTGTGAGAAAATTGATGGACACTAGGTGATGCCATACCCCTGGGTAAGAGCTCCAGAGGAGTTGCCTAATAATGAAAAGCAGTGTTATGCGAAGCTTTGCTCCTTGGAGAAGAGGCTACTGAAGATACCAGATTCTGCAGCGCAGTACAGAAGGGCCATAGACGAGCTTGTCGAACGCGGGTTTGCGAAGAAATTAACCAGCCAGGAGAAAGCTGAGTACCAGGAGCCGGTTCATTACATTCCCCATCATGCTGTTCTGAGACCTGAAATTCTGACCCCCGTCAGAATTGTCTTCAACTCATCAAGCGTGTGCAATGGTGCTTCATTGAACGACTTCTGTCTTATTAAGGTTTCGGGAATTCAAGGTAGCGGTTGCAGGAGACATCAGCAAGATGTTGTATCGAGTAAAGATCCCCTTGAAAGACATGCATGTACATCGATTCCTGTGGAGGAATTTTTAGCAGCGAACTCCTGACACATATGTTCTGACAATCGTCACACCAGGCGACAAACCTGCACCGGCTATGGCCAGCACAGCCCTTTTGAAGACTGCCAAAGAAAGTGAGGCAGATTATCCCGAAGCAGCCAAGACCTTGCAACGAGACACCTTGACATCTGCACGTCGGTGAAAGATGAGACGGCTGCCGTTGCACTGACTGAGGAGGTAGACCAGGTTCTCACCACAGGAGGATTCAGGGTGAAGAAGTGGATCTCCAATACGAGCTTGAATGATAACCAAGACTGTTCTGTGTTGGGCATGCTGTCTCGTCCTGAGGAGCAGAAAGTTTTGGGTGTTGTATGGGAACCAGGAACGGATGAGCTCAAGTACAAGGTTCAGCGGAACACGATTGATGGCAAACTGACCAAGAGAATTGTGTTAAGCGAAATATCAAAGGTGTTCGATCCCATAGGGTTTGCAGGGCCATTTCTCATCCGTGCCAAGATAATGTTACAGCGACTGTGGGCAATCGGTGTGACCTGGGACGAGCAACTGAACGGGGAAGAGGTAGCAAAGTGGATGCATTTTTTTGCCGAGCTGACATCTCTGAATGGTGTCTCCTTCGAGAGATGTCTGGTGCCTGAGGTCGATGCCAGGAAGATAGTGGTCATCTTCTGTGATGCATCCGAGCTTGCATTTGGTGCTGTCTGTTATGTGAGGTATGAGATGCCGGATGGAATTGTTGGAGTGAGGTTCGTGACTGCAAAATCCCCGAGTGGCGCCGCTGAAGTCTCTGACGATTCCTAGGCTGGAGCTGCAAGCAGCGGTGCTGGCGAGCAGGATTTGTGTTTCTGTGACCAACGAGTTGTCAACGTGCTTTGAGCGAGTCATATTTTTTTCTGACTCAAGCATTGCATTGTCCTGGATCAGAGGTCAGTCCCGCCAATACAAGCCTTTCGTTGCAAATAGAGTTGCCGAGATTCAGGGATGTACAGACCCGTCAGACTGGAGGCATATTCCCGGTGAATGTAACATTGCAGACAAGATCTCCAGAGGTGTCGGCGTTGAAGACCTGGAAGGGGAATGGAGATCGGAACCAGAATTTCTCAGGTTGCCGGAGGGGCAGTGGCCAAAGTCCATCGCAAAGGCAGATTCAAGCGAGGTAGAGAAGGAGAAAAAGAAAGAGAAAACTGTCCTGCTGATCAAACCAACTGAGGCGGCAATAGATGCAGCCAAGTTCTCGAGCTAGAGGAAATTGGTTCGAGTTACTGCTTATGTGTTGAGGTTCATTACTAATGCCAAGGAAAGATGCCGTGTGTATGACGGGCCGCTGTCCGTGCAGGAGCTGAAGAATGCCGAACGCTGCTGGGTTGCAGATGCACAGAAGATGCTCAAGAACCTAGAGAGCTACAAGTCACTCAGTCCCTTCGTCAAAGATGGTGTGACATACGTGGGAGGAAGAACTGGTGCAGAGAAATTGTCATATGTTACGGCCCACCCCGTGCTGCTGCCCAGAGAACATCCAATCTCTTACCTGATCACGAGGCATGTTCATGAGATTGGACATTATGGAGTAGCAACTACTGACGCCAAAGTGAGACGAAGTTACTGGATTGTAAGGGGGATGAGCCTAGCGAAGTCAGTTAAGTTTAGGTGTATCAAGTGTAGAGCATTTGAGCACAAGACAGAGCATCAGTACATGGCTGATCTACCGGATGAGAGGATGAAGCCTTACTCTCCTCCATTTTACTGCACGGCGGTTGATTACTTTAAGCCTTATGATGTCAAGATAGGTCGCAACAAAACCATGAAACACTATGGTGCTATATTCACGTGAATATGAACACCCGGGCAGTCCACTTAGAGTTGGCCACTGACTGTTCCACTGATGAGTTCATTCAGGTACTGAGACGGTTTTATGCAGTTAGAGGCAAGCCGAGCCTGATCCAGAGCGATAACGGAAAGCAGTTTGTAGGCGCTGAAATGGAATTGAGGAGATGGATCCAAGGATGGAACCAGGATCAGTTGAAAGAGTACTGTGCGGAGCAACAAGTGACCTGGCGATTCATCACCCCTCTGGCACCCCACCACGACGGTTGCGTAGAAGCTCTTGTGAAAAGTTGCAAACATGCACTGAAGAAGGCCATTGGGAGCCAGAGGATGACGCCATTTGAGTTGAGACCAAATGACCCAGATGATGGCACGTACTTGTGTCCAAATGACATCCTGCTAGGTCGAGCGTCAACCAGAGTGCCACAGGGTCCCTTCCGCGAGACAAATAATCAAAGAGACAGGGTTGCATTTGTTCAGAGATTGGTTGATGCCTTCTGGAAATCTTGGACCAGGGACGTTTTCCCCCTTCTTGTTCCCAGACGAAAATGGAACGTGGACAGGAGAAATGTTCGTGTCGGTGACATAATCATGGTGTCGGAGCCAAACTTGGTGCGTGGGCAGTGGAAACTGGGAAGAGTCGTCGATGTATATCCTGGTGCAGATGGAAGAGTGAGAAGCGTTAAGGTGAAGACCGACAAAGGAGAGTACCACAAACCTGTGACGAAGATAGTCGTCTTGCACCCTGCTGAAGGTTTCGCAGACCAGCTTCATCTGAGTATTTCCTATTGATGCGAGTTCCTCGCATGGTGGGGAGAGTGTTTCGCTGAGAAACAAAGTTTGCAACACTTTCTTGAGGGCGCACGTGAGCGCGCGTCCAAACGCGCGCGCGGCGTCAATTCGAAGCTAACTTTTAATTTAAATTGTACGCTGATTTTGTTTTGTTTCGCATTGATGCATCTCGCCTGGTTTAACGTTATCTGAATTTCGTCCGTTTTCTGATCCGTTTCTGATGTGATGATATAGGCCTAAAGTAAGTGTTAGAGTTTGATGATTTTCTAATGTATTTGACTTTTGTTTAACTCGTATAATATCGTGTACAGTTTGACAAGAATGGAAATATTCTTTCTGGCCGTGTTTCAGCTTGTCTTTTAGCCCGTCTGAGTTTCGATGCGCCGATTTGTTTTCCCCATAAGTGGTAGCTTATTTGTACTTTTTGTATCTGTTGCGTGATCCCTGGTCAGTTAAGTTAAGAATTATTTTAGCAGATTAATTTTGCTGCGTTGTTTATGAAAAGTTACCGTACTGTTTTTCTTGAGAACTTTGTCCAGATATCCGGTTTACTTGAAACACATGTTTAAGGACTGCTCTCGTAACCGTTTCTCTTAGCTGAATCTGACTGAAAACTGTGCCTTTCTGTTAGCCTGAGATCTGCTGATCTGAAGCGACTACTGTAGATGATACTGATGTTTATATGGATTTGTTGGGGTAAAAAGTTGTAAGTTGCATTTCTGTCTGTGTAGTCTGGATTCTAATTACCGGTACTGGAAACGCGAATCAGTATTTTTTCAAGTGTATTTGTTCAGTGCTTTAATGATTAACTCAGTTTTAGGAACTGTGCGCACAAATGATCTTTTTGGCTGCTCTGTTAGTTTTAATTTGACCCATGAAAACTGCTTTTTGAAACCAGTTATCTACTGTTAACTTAATGTTTGTATTTGTCCTGTTTGATTCTTTGCAGAAGTGAATAAAACATTTATCTCAATCTTTGAACCCTACTTCTGAGCCATTCCTTCCCTCGCCAATGCTCATACTGAAATAATATCAAAATTAGACAAAATAGACGGGAAAACGGAGGAGGTATGTCGACCAAAACTCTTCCAGCAGCATCAACTCCACGTAAGTACATGCATAGTGTTTGGCTGTAGCATCAACCGACTCTACACGTGTACGTCACGGGGTCACGTACATACATTTACATACATAATGAGCTTTCGCGAAACAGGATAAATGGTTCAGAATAACAACCCTTTTTTTAAATAAAAAAAATTCCTCTCCTCTGCAAACTAATCTCCATCAGTTAAAAGAGTATGTAAACTTTCGGAAAAGTCCAACAAGTCAACAAAACAATGGCGTTTTAATTGCTCTTTAACTGACTTGTAAGTTATTACTAAAACATCATTTCCTCTAGTGTGCAAGCGCGATTATTCGTTTGACCCGCCTTTTAAATGATGCATAAGTAGGTCGCGCACGCTCCCATATGCGAAATAGCCAAGACCTTCTGAGCGATTTGGTCTTGGCGTTTGTGTGTAGCTAGAGGGCGCTGACGACCGGCTGTGCGCGCTATACGTCGCACCGCTAAGGACGTCTTGGAACGAAAAGACACACATCTTTGTTAGATTTTTAGCTGCGCGCGCGTAAAAACACATTGAACAGAAAGGGCTTCAATTTTGGAAAGTTTTCACGAAGAGACACGCATCTTTACCAATTAATTTAGGCTAATTAACCACCGTGTTAAACATAATTCCTAGGTTCACGTGAAAATTCACCTCTCATAGAATCATGTGAAGGTTTCTTTGCTGCACAAAGTTGTTGCAAATTAGTATTTTTTGCAGTTTTAATATAGGAGAAACTCCACTTGCGATTATCTCGAAAACGCTTTTTCTTCAAAATCCACATGTCTGTCTCTTCGTGAAAACGGTGACGAATAGTTTACAGGCTTCAGATTTTGAATAGAGTAGGATGTGATTGTTGATGCCCATTGTCGAAATCACATCGTCCTAAGTAATCTCCACATCCGAATGGTTCAGTGTGACGATCACCAGATTTTGTCTCTGAAAAGAGGCAAGACGAGGATCATACCTCTTCAATATCTGTATCACCGAACCTACCCGTGCTGAGGAACCCGAACACGCCCAGTCGGTAGTTGAAATTGACGACTATGACATCTCGGTAGGCGGTAAGGGGCAGTCCGTAGTAGTGCTCGATTGATCCCGACCCCATCAGGAACGCCCCCCCGTGGATATAGACCATTACGGCAGCAGCATTCTTAGGCTGAGGATTAGCATTAAAATTATGGTATCAGCATTGTATGTGATTATGTACATGTATCAGTGATTATGTACCCCGTGCATAATCACTGCACTGGTACGCCAAATTCACTGTGCGAAAGGGATACGTACGTTTTTGAAAATTTCATGACCCAAGAAACGTACGACGGAGGTGCACTTACCCGTTTCGGGTACCAGTTTACCCACCGAGGGCCGGGGCATGGAAACGTGAGGCCAAATTTGCAGCGTTTACGTAGAGCAGACGATGTCGCATGGCAAACTGCTTGTAGGAATTGTTGAACCCGTTTTCAACATTCTATGCGCACGGAAACTGATCGTGGAAACTGCTGTATTCCTTGCATGGGATTCAGTTCGCTAGTGGCTAGTCATAGTGTTCCTCGGTAACGGGAAGGCTATTGTTACGAATATATGTCAACAGACGATGGCTGATTTTATTGTATTTGTTTTAGTGCGTGCAACAACACTCAAAGGATAATGTATAAATTGTGTGATTGAAACAATCACCTTTCTTCCATGTTCGTGTGCCAAGTTCTTTGTTGTTTCTCACATTGCTAAATTAATGTACAGATCCCACATTAAAGTGCAAAACACTGAATTATCAAACTGACAAAATTACTAGTTAACTAGTTACAGGCTCGGCTTTGCATGCACGCTGGCGGTGAAGGGACTGTAGCGTAGGCCCTTAGGTACTTGTAAATATCTGTCGCAAAACACCTAACAGAATTACACAGCAATAAACCAGTTTCTAGAACAAGAAGAAGATCTCTTTTATTCCTGCAGTCCTACTCGGACAATACCAACATCAGAACTATCAAAACAAAACAAAACAAAACCTCAGTAGTCACTAACACACACACACACACACAGTCATGTAAACGGGTGCAATCGTGGACCTCCCATTGTTCCTCTTTTGTTTATACTCTAACTTTTTCGGAAGGCCTCCCATTGGTTTTGTACACGATTTTCAATCGTGGACGTTAGGTCAAACGTGGACCCCTTTGTCTACGCCCGAATTCTTTTGTCCTAGGTCCACGATTGCCGGCATATACAAACTCACAGGGCGCGAAAAACTTGGTACCAAACGCCCTTTTTGTTGTTGTTATTATACAATGAAATACAATGAAATATAATGTAGCGCCCTATTGTTTATGAATTGGCTATTTCCGGAGCTTATTTCCGGGCAGAAGTTCACGGCCTTTGGGATGCCGGCGGGTCTTTTGGGGCCGGCGGGGCGTTAATTACATACAGTCCATTTAGTGTTCGCTACATTGCCCCGTCCTTAGATGGAACTATTCTCCTGAATAGATGTCAAGATAATTATTGTTTAGCTAGATGTCCTCAAGAAATGTTGATTAAAGTTGATTCCGGTCCCCTTAGCCCAATGGACTGTGGTTACTCGGGTCAATCAAAAATACAACTCATGACGACAACTAGCACTACAACAACAACAACAAACATCAGCAGAAAACAAGATGTCTTAACAAAACAGTCTCTGATGTCCTAAGGCGAGTTATTTGGCAAGCCGGATCGAGTCTCGATGCCATGTTCTCCACCATATGTCGCCGGGCTCTCTTACTCCAAACGACTCCGTCTCCCGGAGAGTGATGGTAGCACGGTTTGGTCCTCGATCGTCTCTCTCAAGGTGGTCCTGAACTCCTCCCGCATCAGGACCGTCTCTGTTTGGGAGGATGCCTCGGTGGTTTGGGGTGTAGGTCTCTGGGAAATCTCAGGGGGTGGGTCACAGGACTGCAGGCCGACAGTGTGGATTGAAGTAGCAGAAAAACCATCCACCGTTTACAGACAACGGGCTCCTGCGGGACTTCCACTCTGAATACGCCGTACCTTTGGCCCCTCCTGGGTCTTCGCTGCCGGGTCCCGGCGGGTGCTGCTTGTCGAGGCCCCGGTAGAAGTGCTTGTGGGACGGCTCTCAACGCAGTTTTCCGTTAGTGGCGAACCAGGTATCCAGGTCCACAAGTTGTGCAGGAGTACTGTCTCCCGCCGTGTGCCGACATCTCGTGCCTACGTTTGCCATGTTGCCTGGCGTACAGTTTCCCACAAATCTTGCAGGCATATTTCTCTGTTTCATCCTCCATGTTGTCGCAGCTTGAACTACCAACAGCAGTACGGGCTTGTTCAATTAATCGTGCTAGTCTCTTGACAATACGGCCGCGTCGTGTACGTCTGTATTCAACAGCGGGGCTAAATGCACTGACGGGGCTGTGCATGCTGACAGTGCTGTGCGCGGCATCGGTTGGAACACACGCACTGGAGGGGCTGCGCGTACCGGCGGGGCTGCCAACGCCAGCGGGGCTATCTACACTGGCGGGTCTGCCAACGCCAGCGGGGCTATCCCCCTGGCGGGGGCCGCCAACGCCAGCGGGGCTATCCACCCTGGTGGTGCTGCCAACGCCAGCTGGGCTATCCACTCTGGCGGGGCTGTCAACGCCAGCGGGGCTATCCACCCTGGCGGGGCTTCCCTCTACTGCCCCGAGAGGCCGTTTATATCCACATTTCTCCCTCGTTACCCCACAACACATTTTAAGTCTGTCTGCATGAACTACAAGTGGAGTTGCACAGGGGCTTTTCTGAATTCTGTGTACAACATCTGACAGCTTGTCAGTGACAATATACGGTCCAGTCCAGTTAAGATTTAGCTTGGGACACCGTCCTTTCACTCGACGGTTTTGATGTAGCCACACCACCGACCCCGGGCTATAGAGGATACGTTTTACATTTCGGTCATAATATTTCTTCTGTGCTCGCATCTGCTTCCTCGGGGCATCCCTGGCCACCTCATGGGCCACATGGAGTTTATTCTGTAATGTTTGTGCATACTTAGTGGCCGGCACTGCTCCTTCTGGCACACTTACCCCAACTAGCAGATCCACAGGCATGTATACCTCCCGGCCAAGCATCATTGCGTTTGGGGTCCCCCTTGTAGACTCATGTTCTGCAGATCGGTAGGCCATAGTGAGCGAAGCAAGATGTTGATCCCAGTCTGTCTGGGATTTGTCAACCCATAGGCTCAGCATGGCTTCCATTGTTCTGTTAAACCTGTTACGGTCTGAAAATCTCTAGACTATCCGCAAATAAAAAATAATAGAAAAAAGCCTGAATTTTCTCAGACGCAACAAAGAAATCAAACAAGATCACACTGATATAAAGAACAAAGAAACAATGTGATTAAATAATGAGAATATTCGAGAACCAACAGGGTTTAACAAGTGTAGAATTAAGAAAAGATCTTATACAATATAAACTTAACAGATCTTGAGGGCAGGACTTATATAGGCGAGGGCTCTGACGACTTGGGCAGCTCTGAAATGGGCGAGGACTTGGGCGAGGACTTCGGCGAGGACTTGGACAGCTTGGGCACTCAGCAACGGACAAGGACAACTCCAATAATGCGAGCGAATACAGTTCTTTGACGAGCTGGAACACGGGGCGAATTAACCTCCAAAACAGCCGAAGAGAGACGAAAACAGCGGGGACGACACCAACTGGCTCCCGTCGCGAAAATATGGGGATATGAGACCCCCAAATAATGAACCGACCACAGTTCACAAATACATGTCTCTTTTCCTGAAATAGAACTCAGCTCTAACTGCCTCCAGACGCTCCTACGCAGACTAGTCATATACAGGTCACAGGTCCAGATAAAATGGCTCAATTAACTGAACGAAATTCTCCGTCCGTCGAAATCTCAAGTCCACCGTCGAAAATCAAGTCCTGATTTTATCCAAAGTCAGCCCGTATATATGGAAATGTATATCTTACAGAAATTACCAAATTATCCAGAATCATCTTACAAATGACGTCAGCCTCTAAATACAATCACATCAAAAAATATTCCTAGACACCGCCCCGAATTCAATTACTCTGTATTCGAGATACACACAGAACCTTCTGGCAAATAGGATTGGCGTAAACAACTCTGACCCATTCATAAACAAATTTGGGTCAGCCGAGGTCGCACGTGTGTGCAAATAAGTGGCGCGTGGCCTCGCCGGTTGTACAAACCAGAGGGCGTATACGGAATGTATATTCCGTGAGGGGAATTTCCTAACACTGACAGCATTTACTTGTGTACATAACAAACCTTTCGATCATTCCATCCGATCGCGGGTGGTACGGTGTCGTACATATCTTTAAAGACCGACGACTCAAAGTCCCTCCCTTGATCGGAGTGGAGCTCCAGCGGGACTCCAAATCTCACCACGAATTTCTCACCAAGCTTGGTGGCCACAGTATTAGATTTCTGGTCTGGAATGCCGTAAAACTCTGTCCATTGGTAAAAAAGTCCCCCCCCCCCCCCCCCCCCCACTACCACCATGTAGCGGTTCCCACGGTCAGTGAGTGGAAGTGGCCCCATGATGTCTACAGCAACTCTCTCGAGCGGTGCACCAACCTGGTAGAGGACCGCTTCTGCTCTCTTTGTTCTGCCTGGTTGCTTCCTTCTTTGGCATTGCTGACAACTTTGAACCCACCGTCGCGAAGAATGACGCATAGATGGCCAGTAGAATTTGCTACGACACAACTTGGAAAATATTTTTGACATTCCAAGGTGGCCGGCGGTCTTCTGATCATGAAAGTGTTCCATAATGGCTGGTCTCAAGTCTGGCGGCAATATAATATTCAGATGAGTCTGGTCTGTTGGTCTAGCGGCCTCCCATCGAATGCACAAGATGCCTTCACTGACAACCAACTGTTTATAGCGGGCCCACCAGAATTATATTTCGTTAATCCGAACATTTGATGCGATAGTCCGAAGGTCCATTGGTCCGAAGGGTCGACAATCCGAAGGTTCATTTATCCGAAGGTTCGGTAGTCTGAATTTAGAATAAGGTTATTTAGTCCGAAGGTTCAAAAGTCCGAAACGAAAATAGGGTTCAATAGTCCGAAGGTTGATTATTCCGATAGTCCGAATCGGCAATAAGCTTATTGTCAATTCGGACTATCGAACCCTATTGTCTATTCGGAATATCGAACCTGATCGTCCATTCGGACTATCGAACCTTATTGTCGATTCGGACTATCGCACCCTATCGTCTATTCGAACTATCGAACCTTCGGATTGTTTAACCTTATTCTCTTTTCGGACAAATGTTCCTTCGGACTATCGAACCTTCGGACTATTGAACCTTCAGACTAACGAACCTTCGGACTAATAACCCTTCGGACTAAAGAACCTTCGGACAATCGAACCTTCGGACAATCGGGCTGTCACCCCTCCCAGATGGGTCGTTCATTATTTCTTTCCAGCCATACAAGCACCTCACTCAGGTCTTTGTCGCTTTGTTGTGCTCGAATTATAGCTTCTGAGCTAATATCTTGTGTAACCCCCACTCTTTCCACAGCATGTGTTTCTTTTGCAAAGGGACTTAAGAGCGGGGCTGCCGACACCCACGAGGCCTCCCGCACCTGCGGGACTGCCTGCACTGGCGAGGATACCAAGGGGCCGCCTGCACTGGAGGGGCCGCCTGCACTGGAGGGGCCGCCTGCACTGGAGGGGCCGCCTGCACTGGAGGGGCCGCCTGCACTGGAGGGGCCGCCTGCACTGGAGGGGCCGCCTGCACTGGAGGGGCCGCCTGCACTGGAGGGGCCGCCTGCACTGGAGGGGCCGCCTGCACTGGAGGGGCCGCCTGCACTGGAGGGGCCGCCTGCACTGGAGGGGCTGCCTGAGCCACTGCAACTGACTTTGGCTGTTCACATTCTCTTGTGTCTGTCGTAGCTTTTGAACATCGAGCTCAGCACCACTGGCGATACTGTCTTCCAATTTCCCATGGTTACATTATAGACATCACTTTCTTGATAGAGCATCATCATTGCCGTGTTGGTAAATACCCGGCCGATGTTCAATGGTAAAGTCACAGATACTCAACTTCAGTAGCCATCTAGCTAATTGTGCCTGTGGTTCGTTGACTCCATGTTGACTCTATGGTCGATTGTCAGTTCTGATGCGAAAATGTGTCCCATACAGGTAGTGGTTGTATTTCCGCACAAAGAACACTACCGCTAACAGTTCTCGACGTGTGACGCAGTAATTTCTCTCACATTTAGTCAGTGTTCTGCTACCATAGGCCAATACACGCTCCCGTCCGTCCTGTACCTGTGAAAGTACAGCTCCAATAGCAAAGCCACTTGCATCCGTGTCGAGGATGAATCTTTTTCTGCACATGGGTAGGCTAATATCGGAGCGGAGGTCAGGCACCTCTTGGGTATCTCAAAGGCCTCTTGACATTCGGTGGTCTAATTAAATTCTCTCCCCTTCTCGGTTATGCAATTGAGCGGTCGGGCGATCTCGGCAAATCTCTTAATGAACCGTCTGTAGTAAGATACAAGCCCCAGGAAACTTCGTACGTCGGTGACCGTCAAGGACTGAGGCCAGTTTTGCACAGCGAGCACTTTTTCGAGGTCTTTTGCGACTCCCTCCTGCGAAACAACATGGCCAAGGAACTCCACTCTCCTCCGAAACAGCTTTCATTTCTTTGGCTTCAATTTCAGGTTCGCTCTCTGTAGTCTCTCTAAAACTGTGCATAGTCTCTTCATGTGTTGTTCGAATGATTTGCCATAGAAAATCACATCATCAAGATACAGTACTGCAACTTGCCACTGTAGGCCAGCTAAAACTCGCTCCATCAGACGCTCGAAGGTAGAGGGCGCATTACATAGGCCAAATGGCATTGTAACAAACTGGTAAACTCCACCACGCCCTGTGCTGAAGGATGTATTTGGCCTGTCCTCCTTTGCTACTTCCACCTGCCAATAGCCGGAAGCAAGATCTAATGTTGAGAAAAACTGGGACACAGCTAATGAGTCCAGATTGTCCCCTCAATGCGTGGCAGTGGATGAGTATCCTTCTTGGTCACTTCGTTCAACTTTCGGTAGTCGATGCAAACTCTCACGGACCCATCTTTCTTTTTTACAAAGACGATGAGGGAGCACCATGGACCATTCGAGGGCTCGATTATTCCTTAAGACAGCATTTTTTGCCACCTTCCTTGTCTGCTACTTCCCGCTGACTCAATGGAACTCGTCTCGGTCTTTGTCGGATTGGTGGCACATCCTCTGTCACAATGTAATGTTTGGTATTAAATGTTTGTCCCTCCAATATCCCCATCCTTTGTTGAGAAGACATCACCATATTCCCGAAGCAGCGATGCTAGCCGTTCCTGCTCAGTTCAAAAAGATCAGTTAAATGTTCGGGGACTTCCAGTACTTCCGTATTGCCAACGTCATCTGTCTCTGTTTGAACTTTGTTGATGCCTCCAGTCGGGAAGTGATTCTCAATCATCGTCACACTGTCCACTGGTTCTAGCGTAGCGGTGTGTCTGTAGCTCTTCTGAGCACTTGGGGTTTTGATGACAAGTTCATGATTCTTACTGGAACAACACTGTCAGTAGTTTCCACCAGGGTACTAGCAATCAAAAGAGTGTGGTCTTTAGCCAACTTACCTCTATTTTGAAGTATACCCCACGGAGACAGGTACAACCTGACACCCAACAAGAACTTCCATCGAGGGTGGTATAACAACATTTTCTTTCAGTCGAACACTGCAGACAGTGGGCTCCTCTGATGAAGTTTGCATTAGCATTTTGTAATGGCCAACTTGCAGGCACTCCTCCTCCCAGAGCAGAGTGCAATTGTGTTCCCTCATGAAGTCCAGCCCGAGTATTGCATCATCGCTGACGTCTATACGGTCGGGAGTTGTCAGTCTTGGCTTTATCCCTGGAGCCACTTCATTAAACACACGAGTGGAAATAGAACTCTGAGTAGCTCCAGTGTCTATTAGGAACGCTAGAGTCCTGTCCAGTAGCTTACCAAAGACATACAATCCAGTTGTCTTTGACGAAGTTGACCGCAACTCTGCATCCTGCATTGGCTCAGGATGGTCTGCCCGCACCTGCGGGGCTGCCCGAACCGGAGGGGACTCCCGCACCAGCGGGGCTGCTCGCGCCAGTGGGGCCTCCCGCACCAGCGGGGCTGCCCGGGCCGGCGGGGCCTCCCGCACCAGCGGGTCTGCTCGCGCCGGCGAGGCCTCCCGCACCAGCGGGGCTTCCCGCGCCGGCGAAGCCTCCTGCACCAGCGGGGCTGCTTGCACCGGCGGGGCGTCCCTCTCCAAAGTGGTTTGTGTCAATGTTGTTAGATTTTTGAGCCTCTCATCTACTCTAGCAGCATTGTTTGCTCCAAATGCAGCTCCATCTAGTTTAACTGAGTAGGCTTACAAGAAGCATTCGGGCAGTCGGCACGGAAATACTCCAAACTTCCACAAACCCAGCATCCACTCCTTTGGCTTGATGCTGGTACTCTTTTGCTGAGCAAGTGCCACCAACACCTCCTGCAGCAATGTTCTCATCTCATGGATCCCAGTGCCAGTCTCCATACTGGTGCCAGTGGCTTTGACCGCCCTTGATTGACCTCCTTTCTCGGGTTTCAGCCACGCCTCGGCTTCTGTCACAATTTCGGTGGCTTTGTCTCAGATCGTAGGTTTTCCCTGGAACATAGCCCGTTTCAGTTCAAAGTCCTCAAGTGCATTCTTAAATTGCTCAATGGAAACTCATCCTGAAACTCGGGTCCACTGTCCGGATATGCCCGTCTCACAAGTTTCGTTATGGCCTGGCCCAGCTCAGCTGGGGTCTCCCCTGTTTGTCTTTGTTCTGGTCGTTAGTTCTGCCCGGTGTCGTACCCGTTGACCCTCCGATCCGAAACGGCGTTCCGAGGCTTTTACAAGGTCCACGTAGTCAGACTGTGAATCCTTGCCGAGCGAGCAAGCTAATTCCAAGGCCTGGCCTTTTAGGGCCACCAGTAAATAGTCTGCCATATTGTGCATACTCCATCTGTTAATTCTCGCCACTCTTTCAAAGTGAACAAGATATTCCTCAAGGCAAGAAAAGCCATCGAACTCGCGGGCCTTTATCCCCGGCATGGTCGTGGTTCGGACTAAGCTCACAGGATTGTGATCCGTGAGAACAGCAGGGCTACCGCTGTAAGCGGAGTCCGTGTGTTCCTTGGTCAGTTTCCCGGGGCCAGAACCGACACCAGCAACCTGCACAGGAGAGGAGGGCGGAGTTTCGTGGTTAATGCCCTGGCCTGCGAGGGCTGAATCTTCATTTTTCTTTCTCCATTGCTTCTTCAAATCTTCCAACATGGAATCAAAGCGAGTTTTCTTCTCTCGGTGATTCTTCACCCGGTGCCGTGGTTTCACCGCCGAACATTCTGAAAGCAATGAACGGGTCTCATCCACCGGCGCTTGTTGAGGATCACGGGGCGTACTCTCCCGTTGTCTCTTCGGCCCCGTACGGCTCTTTATCGCACTTTCCATGTCGCCGAGTGTCTTCTCTATTTCATCAAAGGTCCAGTAGCTTGCCATTCTTTCAGGTTTATCTGCTGGTTTATCCCACCGATGGCACCCTTAGGTCCTTGTAAATATCTGTCGCAAAACGCCTAACAGAATTACACAGCAATAAACCAGTTTCTAGAACAACAAGAAGATCTCTTGTATTCCTGTCCTACTCGGACAACTACAACTTCGGAACTATCAAACAAAAAAACAACACTCAGTAGTCCCTATCACACACAAACAGGACGCGAAAAACTTGGCACACTTCCAGCGCGCCAAACGCCCTTTTTGTTATTATACAATGAAATACAATGTAGCGTCCTATTATTTATGAATTGGCTATTTCCGGAGCTTATTTGTGGCCAGAAGTTCACAGCCTTTGGGATGCCGGCGGGTCTTTTGGGGCCGGCGGGGCGTTATTACATACAGTCCATTGAGTGTTCGCTACAGGACACACAGAACAAATACACGTACATGTATGTGCGTGTACGCTACGCTCCCATAAACTGACTGGGTCTACTCAAAGGGAATGAAATAATTGTATAGGTTTTAGTGGCTGTTAATTATTGTCCTTTGGCCAGCCCAAGATTCACAAGCATGACCCTCATTCCCAAAGACGTTCTGGTCAGCTTTGATGTGTCCCTTTTCACAAACGTCCCCACAGGTGAAGTCTGCCATCTAGCCAAAGAGAGACTCACACATGACCCCTCCCTGTGCGAGCGTATTCCCCTAACCCCGGACCAGATTCACAATCTGCTGCTCACAATCTGCTGCGTACACATCCTGCTTCTAGTATAGAGACCAATTCATATAATAAGCCTTTGGAACTTTCTAGGATCGCCTTTATCTGCGGTTCTAGCGGACTTGTTCATGGAAGAATGTGAACAATCGGCGCTCCTCCCAGCTGACCTGAAACCAAAAGGTGTGGCTCTGATATGTGGATGACACTTTCATCGTGTGGCTGCATGGCACTGAGGACCTCCGATTGTTTCTGGAACATCTCAACGGGCTGCACAGCAACATCCAGTTAATTTTGGATCAATAACTAGATGGCCACATCTCGTTCCTGGATGTTGATGTCTCCGGCCAGACAACCGGATGGCACCCTCAGTCGACGTGTGTACCACAAACCCACACATACCGACCGCTATACCTCCACAGCCGTTTCTTCCACCACCTCAAGATCAAGTCATCCGTCAACCGCACACTGGTCAGGAGAGCCTACTGCATCTGTGACCCGGGACAACTGCAGCAGGAACTCCACCATGTCCAGACAGCAATACGGCGGAACGGGTACAAGGCCAAGCAAGTCAAGACCCAAAATCCCCTCCCGACCAATATGGTCCCCTATACCCAAGGCCTAAAGGTCAGCCCTCCACAAACAAATCATCCGTCACAGTCCCATACATCGGCAGCCCATCACACATCATCCAGCACATCCTGAACAACAATGACATGAAGGTATTCCGCACCGCACCCAGCAAGATCCGTGACATCCGCCAATCCCACAAAGACAATCAGTGCCCCTGGGGTTTACAGGATACCCTGTGAATATGGGAAAGTTTACATCGGGGAAACGGGTCGCGACCTCTATACCCGACTGAAAGAAGAAAAAGCACAAGGCCGGCGAGGGGAGTACGAATCTTCAATTATCAACAATTCACACAGCGAAGACCCCCACCATCAACTGGCAACAAGCACAACTCATAGCATCTCAAAGTTGCACCCTCGGCGTGAATGTGAGGCCATGGAAATCTTCATACACAACACCGTTCCACAAGACATTTGATACCACATCAGTGACATATGGCGACCACTCCACCACAGGTCAATGGGACTTCTGCAGCAGCGGACCCCAACCCATATCCCATCTAAACAGTTCCCCATATTAGTTCTGCCTGTGAGTCTCCAATACCCTTGGCGCTCTGCCTGTGATGTTCACCCCACCAGTGCTCCCACTTATCTGCCATGCTTCAGTGAGCACACACTGACTGCCCACCATCTCAGCATCCTGCCACAGAATCTCCTGCTTCAGCGGTTCACCGTACACCGAACTAATCCCCCAGCATTTCATCCCAGCATGCTCAACACTATGACGTAATGGCGTAGCAGGAACAATCGCTGCGCTCCCCGACTGTTAACGAAAATTCATGCTTACATGGCCTAAGGAGACATTTCTGTTTGATAATATCGAGGAGCAAACGCTACTGATCATGGATGAACTAGCTGAAGGAAAGCCATCCACAAGGAAATGTAAAATAGACGAGGTTAAAAAATCACCCCATCGGCGCGATCCGTAAGTGACAGTGATCATGGACAAAATGGCTGCCACTGCGAACATGGCGTCACATGTGACATCAGCGCCAAGCTCGACAAAATAATAACCAAGCTCGATGCCATGGACACAAGACTCTCCACTCTTGAGGTAAAGTTACATGATATGCTGTAGAATCCATTTAACTTGACGTCTAGAAGAATCGCATGGATTCAATCGCAAACATCAGCAATGTGCATCGTTCTCTCGGTATACTGCGGAAGGTTAAGGATATATTACCAACTAAAGCGCTACTTTCTACTGTGATGTACACAAGCAAATGCTGCCAGTGTTAGGAAATTCCCCTCACAGAATGTATATATACGCCCCTCATTCAGTATTACTATTATGTACAACCGACATAAACAAATGTTTTGTCACAGGCCACGCGCCACTTATTTGCATACGCGTGCCACTTCGGCTGACCCAGGAAATGAATGGGTCAACGTTGTTTACGAGAAGCATATGTTCCAGAAGTTTCTGTATAGGTCTATCTCGCATACTCCAGGAAGCAATTGATAGGCGCATTATTGAATGACATTTAAATATAACCTATAAATGAAGTCTATACATGACATACATATGTATGTAATTTGGGGCACATAAACACCTGCAAATATTGTCTAGTACTTTACTCAAGCGAAAAATCCCTGAAACAAATTGGATTTGCACAGTAGTTTGAGAAACTTCAAAGGAACCTTGCCGTGACACAACCTTGTGAAATTACTTTCAGCCATTATTATTTGAGATTATAAAGAAAAACTAATGGGCTTTGTGATGATACTGAACTATCCCAGTACCTTATTCCAATTTGAAAATATGACGTCAAAGAAATAACACCTACTGCAACCGTGCAGAGAACATGTTAAAAATAAATTGAACAAAAATCACGCATTGCATGTGCCTCTAACGTCACCATAAAAACGTAGATTTTTTTCAACTTTATCTGTCCTTTTTTCCAAACCAAAATTGCCCCTGGAGATTTAATTATACTGAAAAATACAAAAATGTATTCAACCAGATTTGTTTTACTTCAACCAATGATTAGTTTGATTACTCAAAAACTGGTCTAGGGGAACATTCCTCTTTAGCAGGGCTGTAGTCGAGTCCCGATGTGAGTCTGATGACAAGTAGTAGGTCAAACTTTAGCTTGAACATAATGTTAAATTGTAATACACGAACTATGTTAGCAGACAAAACAAAATATGAGAATGTTTCTAAGGTGCAGAAATTTAAATAAGTACTTCACAATTTTTAAATGTAGAAGGTTAATGATGTCATGAATATCAGTTGGGAAGTATTGCTAGTACAAGCCTACTAGCGCGAAATAGATTTTTGTGAATTAATCACTTTCGGCCAATCAAAACATGTACCGCCCACTACATTACAACCGGTATTCCGTCTTCCGTATTCGCAAGTAATGGACGTCGAGCACCAGAAACATTACGTTGCGGCTCGACTGGCAACTACACGGACACCGCGCCTTCGCGCATGCATGCAGCGCATTCGATAGCCCTCGCACGTACGTAGAGCGAGCAAACGGCGAATACATGCTATGTTTAATCCGGTACAGTCTCCGCGCGTCGCTGTTGGACTGACGTGTCGTCAGGCAAACCGTCCATACCTCACGTACTGAGCTCGTATACGTGTACTCAACCTCGTCCCCAGGGCCTACTTTCATCCTCGTTCTGGAAGCGTATTGCTCGAACACTATGGGGACGAGGTTGACGCGTACTGTACTACCGAATTAAGTACATGTACATGTGTGTGCAGGCTACTGACGGGATTTGCGAACTAAACACTCCGACTTCGTTACAAAATTGCGGTAAAATGTGTTGTCTATATTGATGACATTTTGGTGTACAGCGATACCTGGGAAGACCATCTGAAACACTAGAGTGCCCTGTTTGACAAGCTTTCTAAAGCGAACCGCGTGGTAAACCTCAAAAAGAGTGAATTTGCCAAAGCAACAGTGACCTACCTAGGTCACGTGGTCGGTCAAGGTCACGTGCTACCTCGAGTAGCAAAGATTCAAGCCATTCAAGAGTTTCCCGTACCCACAGGGAAAAGAGAACTGATGAGATTCCTGGGTATGAGTGGATTTTACAGAAAGTTTTTGTTCCGAACTTCAGCAACATTGCCACTCCATTGTCTAAACTGTTACAGAAGAATGTAAAGTTTGTTTGGTCGGACTCATGCCAAAGTGCTTTTAAGAAATTAAAAGCCATTCTGACAAACGAACCAGTTCTGGCTGTGCCAAAGTTTGACAAGGCGTTCAAAATAGCCATTGACGGCAGTGATGTTGGTGTAGGAGCGGTTTTGCTCCAAGAGGATGAGTCAGGCATCGAGCGACAGATCAGTTACTTCTCAAAGAAACTGAATAAATACCAGGCCAAATACTCCACCATCGAAAAAGAGGCGTTAGGTCTGGTCCTTGCCCTACAACACTTTGAAGTGTATGTAACAAATGGTGCTGGGGAGACAATCATTTATACTGATCATAACCCACTTGTGTTTTTGGAGAAATTAAAGACCAAGAACCAAAGATTATTTCGATGGAGTTTGATTTTGCAACCATACCCACTCAAAATCATTCATATTGCTCGAAAGAGCAATGTTTTGGCTGATGCTCTGTCCAGAGTTGAGAATGAGGGGGATCAGGTTGGCGCAGTGGTTACTGTCCCCGCCTTTCACCGCTGTGGACCGGGTTCGATTCCTGCACTGGTCCACATGTGGATTGGGTTTTCAGTCCCTACCTGATTCCGTGGGTTTCCCCAGAATATTCTTCTGGGGTTTTCCTCCCACCTCTAAAACTGTTACTTCTTCTCATTGTCTTCTCTCTACAGGTTTCTTCAGGCTTCCGAGCTACAGTGCCTAGGGCGCTTTTGAGGAATCCTTGGTTTCATTACCAGAAAGAATTAATAGTAATAATAATAATAAGAAGAAGAATATTGTACTTAATTACATTGACTGTTTGTGCTGTAAGACCAGTAAGTTTTAAACACAATACTTCTGTTTATTAATGTAAGAAGTCTTAGGCAGACATATTTTCTTTTCTAAGCGAAAATTTCCTGTGTAAATTATCTTTCTTTATGGGGGAGATGTTATGTACACAAGCAAATGCTGCCAATGTTAGGAAATTTCCCTCACAGAATGTATTATACGCCCCTCATTCAGTATTACTATTATGTACAACCGACACAAACAAATGTTTTGTCACAGGCCACGCGCCATTTACTTGCATACGCGTGCCACTTCGGCTGACCCTGGAATGAATGGGTCAACGTTGTTTAAGCGAAGCCTATGTTCCAGAAGTTTCTGTATTGGTCTATCTCGCATACGCCAGGTCAATATCGTGTACGCAAGGCGTTTCGAGAACCTGCGTAAAAGATTATTTTTGGATGTGACGTAATTTGTACGATTCTCTAGAATTTCTAGTAATCTCTGGGCTAATTTCGGAATAGAATCAGGACTTGATTTTCGACGGAGGACTGGAGATTATTTTTGACGGACGGAGAATTTCGTTGGGAGTTTGTTCATCGAGTTAATCGAGCTGTTGTTATTCGGACCTGTGACCTGTATATGACTCGTCTGCGTGAGCGTCTGGAGACAGTTAAAGCTGAGTATTATTCCCGGAAGTGTCATGTTTTTGTGAACTGTCGTCGGTTCATTATTTGGGGTCTCATATCCCCATATTTTCGCGACGGGAGCCAGTTGGTGTCGTTCCCCGCTGTTTTCGTCTCTCTTCGGCTGTTTTGGAGGTTAATTCGCCCCGTGTTCCAGCTCGCCAACGAACTGTATTCGCTCGCATTATTGGAGTCGTCCTCGTCCGTTGCTGAGAGCCCAAGCCGTCCAAGTCCTCGCCCAAGTCCTCGCCCAAGTCCTCGCCCAAGTCCTCGCCCTAGTCCTCGCCCAAGTCCTCGCCCAAGTCCTCGCCCAAGTCCTCGCCCAAGTCCTCGCCCAAGTCCTCGCCCAAGTCCTCGCCCAAGTCCTCGCCCAAGTCTTTGCCCAAGTCCTCGCCCAAGTCCTCGCCCAAGTCCTCGCCCAAGTCCTCGCCCAAGTCCTCGCCCAAGTCCTCGTCCAAGTCCTCGCCCAAGTCCTCGCCCAAGTCCTCGCCCAAGTCCTCGCCCAAGTCCTCGCCCAAGTCCTCGCCCAAGTCCTCGCCCATTGCAGAGCTGCCCAAGTCGTCTGAGCCCTCGCCTATATAAGTCCTGCCTGTAAGATCTGTTAAGTTATATATATTGTATAAGATCTCTTCTTAATTCTACACTTAAACCCTGTTGATTCTCGAATGTTCTCATTATTAAATCACATTGTTTCTTTGTTCTTTATATCAGTGTGATCTTGTTTGATTTCCTTGTTGCATCTGAGAAAAATCAGGCTGTTTCTAGTTATTTATATTTACGGATAGTCTGGATATTTTCAGACCGTAACACTACATATAATACGTAATCTTTATCACAACTACAATTCTAGCATGGGGTAACAGCAACTCATCTAATTTAGATAAACTTTGTTGTAAAAAAATAATCACTTAGAGTTATAAACCATTCAAATGCACATGCCGCACCTCTTTTTCAACAATTTTATACACTCCCTATCGCTAAGTTATAAAAATACCATATTGGAGTCATTATGTTTAAATACGATAGGAACCTATTAGGCCTACCTACTTACCTTTCGGAACTCTTCAGTAGAAATACAGAAATTCACCAACACGATACAAGGAATTCAAAGAAATCTCAGTATTTATCGACAGTTGAACATCAATGACTCATCTTTTGGAATAGCCTCCCTTTCCCCTTTTAGGTCAGTTGGTAATTAAAAAGCACCTTAACCCTGCGTGCAGCAATGTGCAGCTGGAAATTAGAAGGAAAACAATATTGGTAACATCGAGGTCTCAAACCCACAATCTCCTACCTCACAGTCTAACACCGTATCGGCCGAGCCATCGGAATGCTCGACAGACAACGATAATTCATTGCATTATATACCCAGCCCTATAACATTTTGCATACGTATATTAAAAGTATTATAGAGGGCGCTCAACAATGCATCCATTCGGATGTCGTTTAGGAAAAAATTATTAGCGGCCTGGCCGTGTACAATGTTCGGCTTTCTGCCAGCCTCCTCCATTCATCATCTAAATGCTGTACACTGTTGTTTAAATGATGCGTTGAATGATGCGTTGAAATAAATCATATCATATCGTTATATCATATATCACTATTCAAGCCCCTGCATCAGCTACAGTCCGATAGCCTCCTAAATGACGAACAGGTCATACTTTTCAAAACGTCTATCGAGTTAAAACAAACCGGTTCTTCTCAGAACCACACAACTGTAACAGGCGCCCAGGACTATTTAGGCATTTAGGCGGGCGGAGCTCAAAACTACGGGTGTAGATAAATAGTTTTGCAAACATTTTTAAACTGATTAAGAGGCCTCTGAAAACCTGAACGATCCGTTTGGATGGTTGTTCAGAAAGGAGATTTCCATTTACTGAATTCTTATCTTGCTGAAATAAACGTTACCGTTTTTTTCCGAGTTGGTAAGGTAACGTAATCATTCCAAGGAGGATATTGAAACACTGTAAATCAGATTGATATTTCTTTAAATGCATAATTATGTAGCACGCGAAGTTTAATTAGCTTGGTGCCTTTTACTGAAAAACAGGGGAGGATTTTTTCCATGTTGACAAACCGCAGTGATGGTCTGACTTTTTAATAATGATGTGAAACACGTGATTGAGAATATATATTTTAGCTTCTTTGGAAAGCTGTTCTTTATTTTTTCTTTAAAATTTGTCTAAAAACATATGGGAGGCCTTCCGAAAAAGTTGAAGTATAAACAAAAGATGAACAATGGGAGGTCCGCGATTGCCGGTATTTACACACTTGTGTGTGTGGGGGTGTGGTGGGGTATGGAGGGAAAGATATTGGGGGAACCGGGCGACTATGAAGAATTATTTTAATTAATCAAGGATTAATATATTTAAAATAATATTTTGATCTGGTACATTTTGCCGCAATTTTCCCATCATCCTGACGAAAAATACTGCCTATGCCCTTGAGCATGTCAATGGATTTCCACGCTTTATAACAAAGCAGAAGACGGTGGAAACTGGACAATGGTTTTCGAGTTACGTTTCCATGGGTACGTAAATTGCCAAAGCGAGTGGTGCAATAACACAGTCTGGACTTTATGCGGAACTGGAGATGAAAATGACCACCGGAGACGGGGAAGGAATGGGTTGGTTTCCATACTAATGTAGGTGCCCGTTTCCGCCTGCGAAAACGTAAGTTTTTAGACAGTGAAAAGTTTCTCCCAGAATTTCGAACAGTTACGTCACGTGATTCAGGTACCTAAATGGATTAAGACTTAATATTGGTTTTAGAAATTACTGCCTCGGGTGCGATTATACACTGTCAAACAATTCCGCAAAATAACGGTAATTTTAAATGTAATTTGTTTTCTTGACATTGAATTAGGCACATGTATTTCATCCGATATCTCATTGCTTCCGAATTTTAAAAGCATTCGAACGTTTTGACAGTGTTCGGCACTGGCTTTGCCGAGTACCCGAATTATACCAGAACCTTTCTTTGATTCGGAGGTAGTATTGGCCCAAGACGTTAGGCAAGTCTTTGCATGGCGAACTGTCGGAAGCTAGCCCGCGATTCAGCCCGCGATTCAGCCACCGATAAGCACCCCGCGATTCGCAATAGGGCCCGCGATTCGACCGATCAGGGCAGCCGCATATTGAAAACTAGAGCCCATGCAACAAAAGGAGTTTGTTTACGAAATCGCCAGATTCATGCAACGAAATGTCAACAAATTACTAAAACATTTTTGCATCAAATTTTAGAATAGATATCACCAAAGCGATCCATCTTATTTTTAGCATTGTTTTATGGGTCATTTGTTTAAAATAATTGCTCGTTTCGAGAGGGCCCCTTTTAAAGATTTCTCAATTTTATCGACACCGATTTTTCTCGGTTCAGAGACCAATAGCCTCTGTTTAAAAGAAAGTGTACCAAACATATTTTTGAAAAATTCATATTTTTCTTTTATATTTCAAACGATTACCCTTCCGGGCACACTTAATTTCAGCAAGGGTTATTCCAAGAATGGGTTCTGTTCCAATTAGCCGTTTAAAGAGGCGCCGTTTTCAAGAATATCTGAAAATGCGGTATTTGCAGTTTCGTGTGAAATGCCGTCTTTGAGAAAAATTGTACGGCGCATATTTTGAAAAATTCACATTTTTCTTTTATATTCATAATTGCCACCTTCCTGGGCACACTTAATTTCAGCAAGAATGTGTTCTGTTCCAATTAGCCGTTTAAAAAAGGCACCGTTTTCAAGAATATCGGGAAGCATGAATTTTTTCATAATTCACGTGCGGCACACATGTTTTCAAAGACGGTATTGCATATGCACACGAAGCTGCCAATACCGCATTTTCAGATATTCTTGGAATAAACCCTTGTGCCCAGGAGGGTAATCGTTAGAAAAATAAAAGAAAAATGAGAATTTTTCAAAATATTTGCAGTACACTTTCTTTTAAGCAGAGGCTATTGGTCTGAACCGAGAGAAATCAATCAATCAATCCATCAATCAATCAATCAATCACTAAGGTCGAGGCCATACGGCAGCTCGAGCCTGCTCAGTGATCTTGGTCCAGATGTCCCGGTCCAGCATGCAGGAGCGCAGTTTCTCAGCGCTGGCCAAGCCGGTGTCCCGTTTCAACATATCAAGAGAGAAATCTAGAAATCTTTAATAGGCGCACCGGGCCGAGGTGCGCCGGGATCGGGCGCGCCGGGATCGGGCGCGCCGGGATCGGGCGCGCCGGGATCGGGCGCGCCGGGATCGGGCGCGCCGGGATCGGGCGCGCCGGGATCGGGCGCGCCGGGATCGGGCGCGCCGGGATCGGGCGCGCCGGGATCGGGCGCGCCGGGATCGGGCGCGCCGGGATCGCCATGCAAAGACTTGCCTAACGTCTTGGGCCAAGACTACCTCCGAATCAAAGAAAGGTTCGGGTGTAATTCGGGTACTCGGCAAAACACGGGCCGAACACTGTCAAAAAGATGCTTTTACAATTCGGAGGCAATGAGATATGGATGAAATACATGTGCCTAATTCAAAACCTGCTGCTGTTTTATGTCGGGAAAAAAATTACATTCGATTCGTGAGGACGTTTTAGGTTTGTAATTTCATTCGGTTTTGGGAAAGGCATTCGAATCGTAAAAACATGTTAGGTTTGTGAAATTTCATTCGGTTTTGGGAAATGCATTCGAGTTACAAAAACACGTTAGGTTTGTAAAATTTCATTGGGTTTTGCAAAAACATTCGAATCATAAGGATGTTCGGTCCGTAAAATGTCATTGGGTTTTGGAAAATGCATTCGGGTGGTAAAAAAACACTTTCGATGTTTCAAAACACGTTCTTTTATTAAATGCATTAGATTTAAAAACACGTTCGATTTTCAAAAATACCTTCCGTTTTTCAAAAAGTATGTTCCAATCCATTTGACTTTAATTCTGCTTCGTACTACGCGTAGTTTTATACGGGAATGGCAGGTTATGTTAAAGGCACAGTAACGTAAGAATAGATGTAAGTGTTCGTAACAGCTTGCACCGTAATTTCACGGCTGCCGTTTTTACAGTATGGTGCTGGCGTCCAAACATCCAGGAAATTCCTGTAGCATATTGAGGAATGTCTGCCCAGTTTGACTTTTTAAGATCAACATGCCTGAATAAAGAGGAATTAGTGGGCTTCCACAAATTCGTGTCAGAGTTACTCCAACAAATACTAGGCAGGTTTCTCAATTCAAGAAAATTGTTCTTTTACACTCTTCAACTTGGGTCGATTAAAAATGAAAAAGAAAATGGTAATTCAGAAGAAAAAGAAATTGGTGAAAAGGACTATATTAGTAGCTCTGCATGCAAAATGTTTACTTAATGTGTACTAAACAAAATATGTTTTTTCTCCATCATATCAATTCCCTAACAGATCCATGGGACGTGAACCCACTTCTAGCGTTTCCGCGAATACGCTGAATACCGGTGTCTTATGATAACTTACTTTTGGGTGCGGCACCCATATGTTCATGAAGAGACAGTCTTCGTCTGCGCTGGGTTTCGACACCTGAGGGCAGACACTCCCGAAGCTGGATGCGTCCAGATCTCCACTCCATGGCTCCTTCGGTTGGGGCCTAGCGAATCGCGCAGGTTTCTCGGCGAAGGGGATCCCCTTAAAGACGTCCACGTAGGTGTCTTTGACCGGGTAGAAATCACGCTGGAAGTGCACCGTCTCACCTATCACGGTGCCGAGACCAGAGATGTCGACCCTCGGCCCACCGCATTCAGCGCCGAGGGGACCCAAGGCGGCCAGGTTCAGCAGGAGAGATAGTAGAGCCAGCATTGCGATCGGCTGATGAATGTTGTTGTTCGAGTTACGGTTAATCGCCGAAGAACTGGTGAATATACAACGTCGCTAGGTTCTTTTGTAACATTTTCCAAAGCTCGTGGCCATATGACCGACTAATTTGAAATAATTATGTGATTGGACAGCAACGTTGCGTGTTTTTTGTGTGTGTCTTTTTGTGGAGGGGGGGAATTTTTTGTTTGTGTGTTTGTTTGTTTGTTTGTTTGTTTGTTTGTTTGTAATCCTCAAGCCAAACCCTCCCCTGCAGTCCTTAATTAAACATTCCATCTATTTGCTGGTACTGCTTTCCTGTTTAATCAGTCAAGCATGACAGTGGCGACTGTTCCTTCCTCCGTGGTACAAGTACAGCATGTATGTACATTGGTTATTGGTATTATGCCATTTGAAAAAGTTACAAAACATTGATGTGAAAGACTTGGATGGGGGTGCATGGATGATGTTGCTAAGATGTAAAGAAATCATACTGGGAATGTTTACATAGTTATGGAATAAATTTCACATGTTCTTAATTTGATTATTTTTGAACGTTAAAAGAGGGCACACAAATGAACATAGTCACATTCCAGCGTTTTTTGAATGGAGAGAAAATGCACCAGAGTAGGTTGGGAGTATTCTGCAGCACCAAAAATTATATATGTATATACATACTAATTCGCGATTAGGTCGACCGTTTTTTATTATTGTTCAGACCTTAGGGAGACCAGTGGCATTAGGGCGACCGTTTCACGGTCGGCTTAACGCACAACCTCTTTAAATATTGATAATGTTATTGTCGAAAGTGAGTTGTATCGATAGAGGATGGTCCAAAATTAAAATGTACCAAATTTCGTGGGGTTTGAACAGGAAATATTTTGGTTAGGTTACAAAATGTTGTGCACAAGTCTATGGGACGGTCGGCCTATTAGCTATATCATTATATATTTTTATGTTTCTATTTAGTTATTTATTTATATATTTATTTATTTACCGGACGTGTGTTCCATCGAGCTCCAAATACGTACATGATATTTCACTTAAATAACCAATTTCATTACTGTTTTCTTGTACATATTGTTCATTAGTGTATATAGATCCCACTAGACCTTGCTCACCGTGTACATTTTCCCCCTTTTAGTGTAATTTTGTGTTCATTTTTTGCCGTGTCGTAGTGCTCCTGGGGCGTTGGCTGGTCACCATGGCCAGTCAAGCAGAACAGCCCGCAGCGAGTCACTCGACCGTTGGAGTGGTTGGGCGTCCCAAGCCCATTGTTCCTGGTGACGAGCCGTTTGTTGGAGTCACCAGGAACAATGGGGTTGCATTTAGAGCAATCGATCGCGTCCCCCTCCATGAATACCTCGACAGCTTTGCTAACTCACTGCCAGACAAACTTGTACGACGCAGTAGCTTCGGGAGTGGCACACGGCGGCTCTTTCCTCGAGCTTGTCCCCCTGGTTAGACCCACTACCCGGCTCACCGTCTCCAACGTATTCCCTGAAATTTCTAATGCAGTGTAAGCCCATAATATTTCTGATTTCTGTAAGATAGTGTCGTCGATCCGCCCCATTCCCCTTGGTCTAAAACAAAAACAGATGTCTCACGTTATGTCTTTCTGCCGACAAGTCCAGGTCCTTCTCAACCCCGGTGTAGTTCCCCCTGACCATATTAATTTCACCTACACCAGGGTCAACTACCGTGTCTTTCTCTCTAATGAGTCACCCCGTTGCTTCAACTGTGGAGAGTTCGGTCACATCAGCCGAACCTGTAAAAAACCTAAAGATAACCCCGAACCACTACCCGAAAACCCACTTAATCCCCCACCTGTCTCTTTATGAACCCCAAACAAAAATCCGACCCCCAGACACCCACCCAAGATTCCCTCCCGACAATCCACCATGTCCTCGGCGGCTGCCTCTGGGGGGCCGGCAGGTCCCGGCTCTCCGTCCGTGTCCGGGCCCTCGGGCTCGGCGGGCGGGGGGTCGGTCCCGGCTCGGCCGCCCGGCCCCGCTGCTGCCGCTGGCGCATCTTCTCCGGCGTCTGCCGGGGCTGCGCCGCCGGCTGCTTCGGGGTCGGGGGTCGGGGCGGGGTCTTGGGCCCGGGCCTCGTTCGGGGCGGGGACTGGGGCCACGCCCGGGACGCGGGCCTCGTCTGGGGCTGCCTCCCCGTCGGTGACGGCTGCCCCCTTTTCCGGGACGGCTAGCACTTCGGCGGGGGCGGCTGCCCCGCCCGTGGGCCCGGCGTCTGAGCACGTTTCGGCCCCCGATCCCGCCGAGGACACCTCCGATTTCATCTGGGGTACCCCTCCCGCTCCCACTAGACTCTTCTCTGACGCAGTAACAAAACGGAAAATATCCCCCAACCCTTCCGATGATGACCGACCAAATGTTGTCCCACTTAGGTCCCCCACCCCCCTAAGGAAACTACAAAAGAAAACAACACCCCTGTCCACACCCAAATCCCGAACTCCCACGCTAACCCAAGCCCTCGACTCCCAGTCCCCGACTCTCTCGATTCCCCCTCGATCCCAGCCTCCCCCACAAGAGTCCCCCATCCCCGCCCCTCCACACTTCCAAAATCTTCCCCCCGAACCCGCCCCTTCCCCCACCCCCACCCCCACACCCTCCTCCATCGCATCCACCCCGTCACCCGCCCTTATCGAACCCTCCACAGTTGATGCAACGGACAGCTCGGTCTTTGTGGAGGATTCTCAGGAAGACTTTCCTGAGATCCTCCCGACCCACAACCAACCTCTATCCCACAAACAACTAATTGACTTCATCCACTCTGTTAAAAATCAAAGAAAACCCCATAAAATCGCTCGTAAATTCACCAACAATTTACCTGGACTTGTTCGGCAGCTAAAACCCCTAAAAAACAGCCCCCTTCTTCTGAATTGTACGCAGCAGAGGATCAAGAAACTGATCGCTAGATTGGAATCTTAATTCTTTTCTCATGGAAATTAGGTCGTATACCTTTTTCCCCCTCATAATGGCGTTATCGCTAATCTCCCTCAACACCGTAGGTTGCACGCAGAATACCCGCAACGCTTCTTTTAAGTCATATTTTGATAACCTTTCTCCGTCTCATGACTTCATCCTCCTTTAAGAAACCTACTCTCTATCCTCAAACTGCCCCTGCTGGAAAAACTGGTCTCATTATACTCCTTTCTGTTGCCCCGGGTCATCCCCTGGCTCGGGGGTGACAACACTTGTTAAATCCAATATTGATGTCGTAACCTCCGGTGTTGTTTTCAATCAATATGTAAATTATATCAAAATTAAAATATATGATGCATTTTATCACATCTACAATATACTCATTCCCCAATCTAATGTATTTGCTTTAAAAGCCATTGAAGCTATAAACGCACATTGTTCTCAATTTAATAGCGATGACGTCATTATTATCGGAGGTGATTTTAACTGCACTGACAATCCCAATGTGGATCGTCTGCATGAGCCGACCGAGCATCGTCCCCAAATTTCCATGGCTCTCAGAAATTCTTTCAATAATCATTCTTTGTACGATGTCTGGCGTAGGCTGAATCCGAGCGAGAAGCGTTTCACCTGGCTGAGGATGTACGCGAACGATCCCGCTCGCGTCTCCAAGGCCAGGTTGGACCGATTCTACGCTCCTCTCAATCTCTATTCCTTCATCCGATCCTGCAAAATTATTCCCTGTTCCCTTTCTGATTATTCCTCTGTCAGTCTTGTTTTTCAGTTTTCCTCCCCCCACAAAAAAGGAAGTGCCTATTGGCACTTCAATAACTCCCTTTTAACCGACATGAACTACCGCGACATACTTACCTCCTTCTGGAATAACTGGCGACTCGAGAAGAAAACTTTTTCCAACATTGGAAAATGGTGGGATTTTGGTAAAACCCAAATCAAACAACTGACCATTACTTATTCTTCTCGAGTCGCCAGAGAAAAGCGACACATTTTTTAAGACATCTATTATAATATTGAGCGGCTTCAGTCTACGCCAGACATCTCCCCAGAAACTAAACAATTACTGGATGTACAACGTAAAGAATTAAATATTCATCTTAAAAACGAGGCTCGAGGCGCTCTCGTCAGATCTCGTTTCAAACACATTCATGAAGTGGACACCAGCTCTTCCTATTTTTTCAATCTTGAAAAAAACAACTCTAAATCTAAAACTATTTCTAGTATCCGGCTTTTCTCGGGATGCGTCACCGATAATCCCGAGGAAATAGAAACTCACTGTCGCAATTTCTATGAAAATCTCTATGCTGGTGTCCCAACTGACGAGGGCGCCCTCGAGTCTCTTGTCAGTGATTTATCTAGACTTGATAGCTCGGACGCAGAGGACCTCGATGCTCCTCTGCGTCCGGACAAATTAGATGCTGTTGTCAAGCAACTTGGCAAAGATAAAACCCCCGGCCTCGACGGTTTAACCTCCGAATTCTTTCTTTCCTTCTGGTCTTTGTTGAAATCCGATCTCTTAGAAGTTCTAAATTCCTCCGTTCATTCTGATACTCTCCCCGCTTCATTTCACAAAGCTGTCATAACTCTCATCCCCAAAAAGGGCGATCTTCTGGATATTTCCAACTGGCGCCCTGTTTCTTTGCTAAATTCTGATTATAAAATCTTTGCCAGGTTGCTTGCCAACAGACTCAAACCATGTATCAATTCGGTCGTCCGGGAGGATCAATTCTATTGTACTCCCGGGCGTACCATTTACGATAATCTCAATCTAATTCGCGATACAATTGAGTATTGTAATTTTAACGAGTTACCGCTAGCCGTGGTCAACCTTGATCAGAGGAAAGCCTTTGACAACGTTGACCACGGCTACCTATTCAATGTAATGAGAGCTATGGGCTTTGGGGAAAAATTCCTCTCTTACGTTAATCTTTTGTACAGTGGCGCCGAGAGCCACCTGAAGGTTAGTCTTGATTCCAAGACGTCCTTGGCGCGGTGCGACGTATAGCGGGCACGGCAGCGCCCTCTAGCAACACACACACACACGCCAAGGCCAAATCGCTAAGAACGTCTTGGGCATTTCGCAAGGGAGCGCGCGCGACCTGCTTATGCATAATTTAACAGGCGGGTCAAACGAATAATCGCGCTTGCGCACTGGAGGAAACTCATGTTTAAGTAATGACTTACTAGTCAGTTAACGTTCTGAGCAGAGTGATTCTGGACTGGCAAACAGGATTGAGAAATCTTCGGATTGTTCCAAAAATGTGATCTAGATTATCAGACGTTATCTTTGCCAATTTCAGTCCCAGATGTTCAGCACGATGTAACTGATCAACGGCCAGAGCTTTCAATGGCACGACGACAATAACCAACGCTTTCTCCTGTTTGCATTCGGTTACTTCGTTCATGGAGGTAGGAAACACCTCCATGCTTCGTTCAAGAAATCTAAGACCAGCTATGGAGCAGCTTGAAAAATTACACTCTTGCCAAATCCCGTTGGTAAATTAACAAACAAATCATGGCCACGTACAAATTGATGAATGGCACTGATCTGATGACTTTTTAACTTTCCAAAGTCCAGTCTTTTTGCTGTAAAATCGATTGCTTGGTCCACGCGGTCAGACATTTTTTTCCAACAAACAACAAATGGCTTGGTACTGCACTGCACGTTCATACACGTGTACGTACATGTAAACCCGACGTGAGTACAGAAACTAGACTAGTGAGTGTTGGCTATTTACATGCGATAATGCTGCTACGTCACACGCGCATGCAAATGCCACACAGTTCTGCTCGCGATTTCGCGAGCAGAACTTGCGAAATTCCTAAGACGGTCTTAGCGATTTGGCCGTGGCGTGTGTGTGTGTGTAGCGAGAGGGCGCTGTCGGCCGGCCGTGCGCGCTATACGTCGCACCGCTAAGAACGTCTTGGAACCAAGACTACCTGAAGGTTTGCGGTTCATTAACCGCATCCTTTTTATTCGATAAGGGAATCCGCCAGGGTTGTCCGCTCTCGGGGCTACTGTACTCAATAGCTATTGAACCCCTAATATATACTCTACGCCAAAGTCTTTCTGGTCATAGCTTTCTTCTTCCAAATACGAATACTTACTGCTCGGTCTCTGCTTATGCAGACGATGTCACCGTCTTTATCACCTTCGACCAGGGTTTTTAAATACTCCAAAGGGTGTATGACCTATTTCACAGATCCTCTGCTGCCTCCCTAAACTTTCAAAAATCCAAGGGACTGTGGTTCGGATGTTGGACCGGACGAACCGACGCACCCCTGGGCTTCCAATGGAATGACCAGGGGTTGCAATTTCTTGGAGTTCACCTCTGAAATAATGACACTCACACTCAACAAAACTGGTCTGCCTGCAAAAACAATCTATCGAAAACCCTCGCTAATTGGAAACCTCTTTCCTCCACCCTGTCTCTTAAAGGGAAAATACTTATTGCCAACCAACTTGCGGCTTCAAAACTGTTTCATTGTATATCTGTCCTACCAATGTTTCAAGTGAACTCCAAAAAATGTTAGTCGACTTCGTCTGGTCCAACAGACGACACTTACTACCTAGACACACTGTATTTCAACATCCTAATAAAGGTGGGCTGGGTCTAGTCTCCCTCCAAGCACGCAGCCTCACTTCCAAATTCAACCTCGTCCAACGTTATTTTCAATCCGATTCCCATCCCTCCTTTGCTCTCGTGTCTCACAATCTCCGCCGTTATAAAAAAAATGAATTTTGACTATCAGATTTTCCTACTTGACATAGAAATAAACTTCCGAACTAGTCTCACCTGCTTCTACAGTGAGGTCCTGCGTGCTTGGGGCATCCTCGGAGCTCGAATTGACACACCTCCGGATTCAATCAACCATGTCGGCAATTTGCCAATTAATCATCCACTCTTTCTGAGCAACCTGCCGGGCGGTACGGCTTTCCTAACCCGACTCCTGGCCGGCGGGATCAGAATCGTCAAACATCTCCTCCATTCTACCACCGGCGCCTGGATTCAAGCTTCCGATCTTCAGTTTTCGTCTTCAACCATCCGTCCTCCCTCTCTTCGAGTCTTCCGGCAAAACCTCTCTCGCCTGCACCACGTGATCATCTCGTCTTTCCCATAACTCTTCGACTCTTCTGGACTTCTTCATGACCCTGCCATCCTACAGCACCTCCCTTCACGACCTCTGCCTCCTGGACTCGTCACCTTCGACACGGACACCGATGCTCTCACTTCTACTTCTAAGTCTTTGTACACGCACTTCAACAAGCAACTCAACCTCGCTTCTTCAACGCCTGAAACCGACTGGCATCGCCTCGGTGTTCTTCCGCCTGCTCATCAAATTCCTTGGAAGTGCGTGTACCAATTTCCTACTTCAAAGAAAGAAGGGGAGATGCAATACAAGCTTCTTCACAACGTTCTCCCCTCTCTTCAAGTTCTTCATCATCTCAATCCTGCCATTTCTCCGTCTTGTGGGTGGTGCGGCGAGGGAGGTACAATCTGGCATCTCTTCATCCTCTGTCCGTCTATCCAGCCCGCCTTGAAACTTCTCCAAACCCTACTCTCTGGACTACTATCTGACCTGCATCTTCACATCGACCTCTACTGGGCTCTGATCCCCCACGCCCGGCGTCGGAGCAGGGAGGCTGTCCGCCTGGCCAACTATCTCATCATTAGTCTTAAAAATGTAATCTACTGGCTATACTGCACCTGTAATGTTTCCGACCCCCTCCTAATCTGGCAACACCGTCTTAAACACAAAATCATCCTTGAATTCTCTTATTTTAACTTCAACAACTCCCTGAATGATTTCCTTAATAAATGGTATATTAATAACACTCTTTTTACCTACAACAACAATAAGCTGACATGGTTGATTTTAATCATCTTAATATTAGTACCTGTATAAATGTAACTTAGAGTAAATCTTCCCTCCCTCCCTCCCCAAGTCACCGGTGAGTGGGTAGTCGCCGCCCCACCCAGGTGGGACGTGGTGGTTTTGTCACCACCCACCCCGGTTGCTTGATATTTTCCCTTTCGGGGCCTTACTGGCAGTGGGCACGATGTGCCCACATCCAGATGCCAGTGGGCCCCATTCCTCATCCCCTCCCCCCTCCTACCCTCCAATCTTCCCTTTCCCCTTCCCCGTTAATTTTGTTTACTGGTTTATTATAGTTTTCTCTTATATATATATTTATTGTATTCATGCTGGTCCAATGCCTTGTTGCCACATCTCAGAAGGTCTCGGGGCATCCAGCTTCCGATGGTGGTAACTTAGCCTAACGTAATTGATATTTCTGATGTTTAATTCATTACTGTTATTATTCTTTTAAAGTTTCTCATCTGGTTTTTCTGTTAATGTACTACTTCGTCACCGTGGTTGGCCGGTTTGGCAGTAGTATACAGCCAATAGGCCAGCCACGGTGTCGTTTGCATCTTTGATTTATTTATTTAAAGTACTGAATGTATTTCTTTATAATTCTTTTAAGTTTGTATATATTTGTATATATTCTGTTCTTTCAAGGATTGTTTCCAATAAAGTTTTCCTTGGAAAAGTAAAACAAGTATTTATTTATTTATTTATATATATATATATATGTTTTATTTTTTATTTATTTCAGCAGCGGACGTGTGTTCCATCGAGCTCTGAGTAAGTGTTCTAAAATCTTTGTATCTAGACCTTTTTAGGTCCTTGTTTTTGTTTAATTGTATGTAATATATGTTATAGATCACACTAGACCAAGCTTATCGTGTAAATTTGTGTATTTTTCCTGTATTTTAAGGCTTTCTATTTTCGTTCGTGTGTCGTTGGTTTCTGTACTGAGCTGGCCACCATGGCCACTCAAGCAGAACCGCGCACCGTATCCCAACAAAAACTCACTACCTCTGGTGCAACGGGACCCATTGTTCCTGGTGACGAACCGTTTAAGGGCGTCACCAGGAACAATGGCCTGGCTTTCAAAGCGTTGGATAACGTCTCCATTGAGTCCTACCTCCAAATATTCCACGAAACAATGCCTGAAAAACAAATCGTATCTGCAAGCCGTATCTCAAATAACCGTATTGCTTTGTACATCAGTTCCAGGGAGGAGGTAGCCGACGCCATTGGCCGCGGGTTGACGTACGGTGACTCCTTCCTGGAACTCACCCCTCTCATCCGTCCCACAACCCGCTTGACGTTATCCAACGTTTACCCAGAGATCCCAAATTCTGTTCTCCTTCATAATGTGTCTAGTTTCTGTAAGGTGGTGTCTGCTTTTAGACCCATACCCCTTGGCTTCAAAAACAAACAACTTTCACACATCATGTCTTTCCGCCGACAAGTCCAGGTCCTCCTCAAACCCAACATCACCCTCCCCGATCACATTAATTTCTCCCACTCCGGCACAAACTATAGAGTATTCCTGTCCACTGCCTCGGTTAAGTGTTTTAATTGCAGGGAATGTTGCCATATCAGCCGTTTCTGCAAGAAACCCCAAACCCATGATGACCCCAATGAACCCTCCAACCCCCTCAATCCCCCTCCTGTCTTCGCACATAACAAATCCGACCCTAGACACACTCCCAAACATTCCCCCACCCGTCCTCCCGGCGCCCCCGCGGGCGAGTCTGCCGCGGCTGGTGGTGGGGCGTCCGTCTCTGGTGCTGGCGGCGCGGCTGGGTCGCCTCGGCCTCGGCCTGATGCGGCGGGGGATAGACCTGCACCGGCGTCTGCCGGAGCGTCCGCCTCTGCTGCTGAGGGCCCGACTGGGGCGGGTCCGGCCGGGCCTGGCGCGCCCGGGACTGGCCGTTCTCCGCCGCCGGCCTGTGCGTGGAGCTATTCTGACGGCGCCCGTGTGACTAAATCCGCCACACCGCCGGGTGGACCTGCCCCGGCCGCTGCCTGGGCCTACGCCACTGGCACCGGCCCGGCCTCTGCGGGGGCGGCCTCCTCCGGCGCCGGCGGTTCGGCTCCGACCGTTTCCGAAGCGGAGGAACCCAGTATGGACACTACCCCTTATATATGGGGTTCTCCCCCTGCCCCATCCAGGACGTTTTCCGACATAGTCGCTAAACGTAAACTGTCCCCCTCCAAGTCACCTGAAGACCAACCTCGCTTTGTGCCGCTGAAATCACCTCTCCCGCAGCGAAAACTAAGAAAACAATCCTCACAGGCCCAACCCCAAGAAAGCTAACCCAGTCTCACCCAAGCTCTCGACCAAACCAGCCCTACACAATCCACGCCAGATCTCTCCCAGACGCCCATGCCAACTTCCCTTTCCGTCACAGATACCTCCCATGTCCCTCCTGCCAAACTTACCATACCCGAAACACCCACCCATCTCCTCTCTCCCACCCCTCACCCTTTCTCGGTCCCGTCATCGGCCCCCCTCACCCAACTCCTCCTCTGCTTCCTCGAGTCAGCCCGTGTCCACCCCCGGCTCCGTCGACAACGTCAGCGACGATTCGAATATGTGGGAGGAATTGAAGAGGAGGAGTCTTATCCCACCGCCCTCCCCACATACAACCATCCCCTAACCCACCAAGACCTCATCAAATGCATCTCCTCGGTAAAATGCCAAAGAAAACCCCAAAATATAGCTCGTAAGTTTACACACAACTTACCTGGACTTGTCCGACAACTAAAACCACTACGTAACGCCTCAATGATCCATGCAGCAGAGGATACAGAAACTAATCGCAAAATTGGAGGCTTAATTTTCATTTATTTTTGTGTAAAATGTTTCATGTGTATGTATTTTTTTATTTATGGCCCTTTCACTGATTTCGCTCAACATCGGAGGCTGCTCTCATGTCACCAGAAACGCTTCCTTCAAAACTTACTTCGATCTCCTGCCCCTCAAATATAATGTCATTCTTCTCCAAGAAACTTATCATCTCTCTTCTAATTGTCTTTACTGGAAAAATTGGTCAAATTATGTTCCTTTCTGTGCTCCTGGTGGTTCCCCTGGTTCCGGTGTAACCACCCTTGTTAAAAATGATATTGACGTTGTAGCCTCCGGTGTTGTGTCAAAGGGCTCTATTCTATTTCTTAAAATTAAACTTTATGATAATATTGATAATATATACAACTTTCTTGTTTCGCAATCCAACCCCTTCGCCTTAAAGTCGATCGAGGAATTTAACACCCATTGTAATCTACAACAAGACGGCCCTATTATCATTGGTGGCGATTTCAATTGCACCGATAATCCCTCCACTGATCGTCTGCATAGGCCGACCGAACATCGTCCCCAAGTCGCATGGGCTCTCAGAAATTCCACACATTGTTTTTCTCTCTGTGACGTCTGGCGCAGATTGAACCCCTCTGAAAACAAATACACCTGGTTTAGAAATAGCAAAACGGTCCCTGGCGGAATTTCTAAAGCCAGGCTTGACCGCTTTTATGCTCCCCTAAGTATTGTTCCGCGTATTCATTCTTGTCAAATCATACCCTGATCCCTTTCAGATCACTCTGCTGTCAGTCTTTGCTTAAAATACCCTTCTCCTCGCAATAGAGGGAGCGCCTATTGGCATTTTAATAATTCCCTACTCGACGATGAAAACTTTCATGAAATTATCTCTCTCTTCTGGTCCAACTGGCAACTTGAAAAATCTTCTTTTACTAATTTATGTAACTGGTGGGATCTGGGCAAAGCACAAATCAAGTCCCTTACCCAGACTTACTGCAGAGAAAACACTAGAAAAAACGGCAAATATTTCAGGAGATCAACTCCACCATCGAGGACCTTCTATCTGCGCCAGACCTCACTCCTGAAACCCAACGGGTGCTCGATTCACAGAGGGATGAACTAAATTTGTTTTAAAAAAAATAGGGCCCAGGGCGCTCTTGTCAGGTCACGGTTTCAACAAATCAATGAGGTTGATACCAGCTCTTCGTATTTTTTCAAATTAGAACAAACCCACACTGAAAACATCACTTAGTCAGTTGACTAAAAAAAAATAGTAATTTTCATGTTTAGTTTTACCAATCTTTAATTAGTCAACATATCAAAAGATTAGTCAATTTACTTTGTAATTGACTAATAATAATTAGTCTTTCAAAATGGTTTAGTTTTACTAATTTTTCTTGAGATTAGTAATGCTCGAAATTTAATTAGTAATGCAAGAAATTTAACTTGTCAAACAACAAAATGAATTAGTCTTTTAATTAGTCTAACATTAATTAGTCTTTTAATTAGTCTAACAATACCAATAACTATAGTTATTGGTTTTGTCAGACTAATTAAAAGACTAATAAATTTTGTGCAAAAATAAATAGTTTTGCACACAATTATGAATTTGAAAGTCACTGTAAATGTATTGTCAATGTCCAACAACCTAGCTATGTCACTACATCTACAAGAAGCTATAACATACACACTAAAGTGACACTTTTTTGTAATTTTGAACAGTTTCTTGATGTAGAAAATCGCGATGTTCTTAGGCAAGTCGTGCAAATCTGTGCGGTGTTGCACGTTCACCGTGCATCGCGGTAGCCATCTTTTTTTTTCGTGTTGCGTTTTGTCACCTTTCATCATCATCTTACACCAACATTTCCCTAAAAAAAATCTAAACCCTGTCCTCTGACTATGTGAAGACGACACTCCTGTTCGCGCGTGCTAAAATGCTGCAAACTAGTTTAAGTCCAATAATCTTATTCTAAAAGGGAACAGGACAACCGCTACGTTTTCAGCAGGTATAAAGGTCAGACACGACAGAACACTGTTCACGAATCGGTCTCGCGAGTCATCACGACGAGCAGACTCTTCTGAAAAAGTACTGACTCTTTGACTGACCCCTGACTGTTTTAAACTTCAATTGGTTCTCATCATCTATATGTAGCGGTATAATTACACCAGTCTATGTTTACAAAATAGAATTAATTCTTACCTTAATTAAACATTGAGGAATGGAAGTGTGTCACCAATCGATCGTACGTGTACATACGACGAAGAAGAATTAGCGCGAAGTCAGTGATAAACTGCTGTTCTATTAATTGCACTCACCACTCGAATGAGCTTGAAACTGCTCACTGTGTAATACACCGAGCGAAGTTTGCTTTGGCTGGGTGCCAAAATATTGTTATTAGTATTACGGTAATAAATTAGTCAGTTGATTAGTCATTTACATATTAGTTCGTCATTTCCTGTTGAGGAGACTAACCACATTAGTAAATCAGTGATGTATCAATTAGTCCAAAAGCAAACTTAGTCTTACGAAAATTCGTGAAAATTTTAAATTAGTATTTCATTTTGTTTAATTAGTCAACAGTAATTTCATTAGTCTTTTAGATTGAACAATTAGTCAGACATTGAAAGACTGATTTGTATTACCTATTTGACTAATGTTTCCCTCGAATTGACTAGATTTTGTTTTCAGTGCACTCTTAATCCAAAACTTGTTCTTGCCTTCGTCTCCCTTCGGGACTCCTCACGGAAGATCCCGAAGAAATCAAACTCCACTGTCGTAACTTTTACAAAAATCTGTATAGTAGTACCCCTACTGACGAGAGTGCCCTCGGGGCCACTCTTACGGGATTTATCCCAGCTGGATCCTGTAGACGCAGAGGACCTCGATGCTCCTCTGCGTCTCGAGGAACTAGAAGCTGCTATTAAGCAGCTTGGCAAGAACAAAACCCCTGGTATGGATGGACTCACTTCTGAATTCTTTTCCTCTTTCTGGTCTCTTCTCAAAGACGACCTCTTTGAAATGTTTCAACTTGCAGTCGATTCGAACACTCTTCCAATCTCTTTCCACAAAGCCGTAATCACTCTAATCCCCCAAAAAGGAGACCTCTGTGACGTCTCCAACTGGCGCCCTGTCTCTTTACTAAACACTGATTATAGAATTCTTGCCAAGCTGCTTGCCAACCGACTAAAACAATTCATTCCCTCTGTGATCGATGAGGATCAATCCTACTGCGTCCCCGAACGCACTATTCACAATAACTTGAATCTCATTCGCGATTCTATTTATTACTGTAATTATTTTGATCTCCCATTAGCCGTGGTCAACCTCGACCAGAAAAAGCTTTCGATAGTGTTGACCACGGCTACCTCTTTACCACAATGAGAGCCATGGGATTTGGGGACAAATTTCTATCCTATATTGGTCTTTTGTACGGCGGTGCAAAGAGTCACGTTAAAGTCTGTGGCTCTCCGACCGCACCCTTTCCCTTTGAAAAAGGGATTCGTCAGGGGTGCCCGCTCTCGGGCCTACTCTATTATATCGCCATCGAGCCTCTACTCAGTTTTCTACGTAGAGAACTGTCGGACAAAAGTCTTCTTATCCCCAACACTCAACGCCGCTTCTAAAATGTTCCACCGCATAGCCGTCCTTCCTTGCCCTGCCACTACCCTAGGTGAACTCCAAGACATGTTTGTCGATTTCGTCTGGTCCGGCAAGCGGCACCTCCTGAAAAGACATGTCTTAATTGAAAACCCTCTTGAATGTGGACTTGGTCTAGCCAGTCTCCAGGCACGCAGTCTCACTTTTCGTTTCAATCTAATCCAGCGTTACCTCCAACCGCATTCTCACCCCTGTTTCAATTTTATGGACCATAATCTCCGCCGATACAAAAATATGAATATAGACTACCAACTCTTTCTTCTCAATATTGATCCACAATTCTTCACCAGTCTAACTGTTTTCTATAGTGAGGTTCTGCGTGCCTGGACGACACTCAGAGCTCGAATGGAAACGCCTCCCAAATCAATCGACCATGTCTTCAATCTTCCCCTCAATTACCCCATTTTCACACGCAACTCACCCGGGCACGTGGCTTTCTCTGCGAGGCTCCTTGCGGGCGGAATCAAGATCGTCGGAGATCTCATCCACATCCACACCGGCAATTGGCTTCCGGCCGAAGACCTCCATCTCTCTTCTTCAAGCTTCCGTCCTCCTTCTGTTCGTGTCCTGCGCCAGGAACTCGGTCGTCTTCACCGCACCATCTCGGAAAACCTCGCCACGCTTTTTGGAGAGCACGGCTTTCTGCAAGACCCTGTACTTCTTCGCAACATCCCTTCTCATCCTGCTTCACCTGGTCAGGTTTTCTTCAAGGGCTCTACGGACGCTCTCTCTGCTTCTTCGAAATCTATCTACAGAACCCTCAACCCACAAATCAATGATCTCCCGTCTTCCTCTTCTACACACTGGCACGAACTCGGTTTCCTCCCTCCTTCGCACAAAATTCCATGGAAGGTTATCTACCAACTGCCGACCTCGAAGAAGGAGAGAGATGTCCAGTTCAAGCTCTTCTACAACATCCTGCCTTCTCTGCCAGTTCTTCATCACCTCAATCCTTCTATCTCTCCGTCTTGCGGATGGTGCGGTGAAAAAGGCTCCATACGTCATCTCTTCATCACCTGTCCTGCCATCCAACCTGCTCTCGACTCTCTTCACGGTCTCCTCTTCAACCTCCTTCCGGACACCCCCCCCCCCCTTGATTTCGATCTATATTGGGGACTGATTTCGCACGCGATTCTTCCTGACCCTTGTCACCCCCTTCCTTCTTTCCCCGCAGGTTGTTGGGCGTGGGTAGTCATTGCCACCCCAAAGGCAAGACGTGGTGACTTCTTTCACCGCCCACGCCCGCTACCTATCCCCGCATGGGGGACTAGCAGTGGGCACTTTTTGCCCACACCTAGATGCCAAGGATCCCATGCACCCCCTTTCTCCTCCCTTCTACCCACTCCCCGCCCCCCCCCCCCCCCCCGACAAGGGAATGGATGTTCTCTTTATAATTTAATTACAAAATTTGCTTTATGCTTCGTCACCGTGGTTAGCCGGTTTGGCAGTAGTATACAGCCAATAGGCCAGCCTCGGTGACGTTGTACAATGTTTAACTGATTACTTTAAAGTTACGAATGTATTTCTTTATAATTCTTTTATGTTTGTATATACATGTATAAATTGTTCAAGGAATGTTCGAAATAAAGTTCTCCTTGGAAAAGTAAAGAAAAGTATTTATTTATTTATTATCTATTTATTTATTTGGCGAGCGGACGTGTTTCTCTCGAGCTCCTGAGTAAGTACATTATAGCTTTCCTGACCTTGTATGGTCACTGTTTCTACTATAATTTTGTAATATATTGTATATAGATATAGTTAGACCAAGTCCCCCTGTATATTTGTTCATTTTCTTGTATTTTATCGTAGTTTGTGTGTATGTTTGTAGGGTTTCTTGCTCTGCTGGCCATCATGGCCGGACAGGCGGGTCCCTCCATTGTTGGGCGTCCGGGCATGACCACGGACGCCCATACCAAGCCCATTGTTCCTAGTGCCGAACCATTCCCGGGCGTCACCAGGAACAATGGCATCACGTTCCAAGCCATAGAAAACGTATCCCTAAACGACTACCTCCACAGCTTCTCTAACTCTCTCCCGGACCTCCATATTTGTTCAGCAAGCAGAATATCCAAAATCCGAATTGCCGTGTATCTGAGCTCCAGAGATGATGTCGCCGTCGCCACTTCTATCGGTCTGACGCACGGCGACTCATTTCTTGAGCTCACCCCCTTAATGCAACCTTCCACCCGACTTACCCTATCCAATGTATACCCCGAAACCCCCAATTCAATCCTCGTCAAGAACTTATCTGGTTTTTGTAAGGTTGTTTCCTAAATCCGACCCATACCCATTGGCATGAAAAACAAAGATCTTAGCCATGTCATGTCCTTTCGCCGACAAGTCCAGGTACTGTTACAATCCAATATCAACCCCCCAGACCATATTAATTTCACATTTTCTGGAGTGAACTATCGTGTCTTCCTCTCCACTGAGTCGATCCGCTGTTTTAACTGTGGCGAGTACGGACACATCAGCCGTTCTTGCAAGAAGCAACCCCCCTCCAATGACAACCATGTCAAACCCATCAACCCTCTAAATCCCCCTCCCACCTTCATGAAGAACAAATCTGACCCAAGACATCCCCCAAGGTCTGCAATCCCCGCCCTGGTCATCCCAAATCCCCTTCCCGGGCCACCGCGGGAGCCCCGGCTGTACCGCCGGGCGGGGCCCAGCGCACGCCTGCCCGGACTAAACCTGCCGCGCCTCGAGGTGCTCCGGCATCTGCCGGGGCACCCGCCGCCGGCGGTGAAGGCTGGCGCTCCGGGTGGTTTTCCTTTCGTCCCCCACCGACCCCCCCCCCCCCCCCCCCCCCCCCCCTAGGCAGACGCACCTCATCGTTCCCTTCGGTCAATCCGAACCCGGTGTCCGCCGGACTTGATGCGGACACCCTGTCCCAAACCCCCGGCCACACCACTCAACCCATGGACACAACAAAATTCATCTGGGGCACCCCGCCTGCCCCAACGAGGAAGTACTCGGACGTCGTCATCACCAAACGCAATTTGTCCCCCTCGAAATCCCCCGACGACGGTCCCCGTTTTGTCCCCCTCCAATCACCTTCCTCTTAACATAAACTGAGGAAAAAGGCCCAACCGACTCTCCCCGCAAAATCCACCACCCCGATACTAACTCAGGCTCTAGATGCCACCTCCAGTCAATCACAGACACCCATGCCCACATCCGTCCCTTTTCCTCTTTCCCTTGATCCCACCCTCATCCCCTCCTCCGATCCTGAATCCTCCCCGGTCAACACTATTCCTGAAACCCCCCTTTTCACACCGGGTTCCATCCCCCCATCTACTTCGGCCCCCACGTCCATCTCTAGTCAACAGTCCGCATGAGATACAAGCGATGACTCGGCTCAGTGGGAGGAAGAGGAGGACTCGTACCCCACGGTCCTCCCAACATCAAACAAACCTCTAAATCACAAGGATCTTGTCAATTTTCTCTCCTCTGTCAAAAACCAACGGAAACCCAAAGAAACTGCCCGGAAATGTACCCACAACATGCCTGGACTTGTCAAACAGCTTAAACCTCTGCGTAACTGCCCCATCATTCAAAAAGCTATGCAGCAGAGGATTAAAAATCTCATCCGCAAACTGGATTCTTAATTTACTCTCTAAGCCATGCATGTAAATATTTCTTGCTTTCTTTTTCCCCTTTTCATAATGGCACTGTCACTAACAACTTTGAACACTGGAGGATGCTGTAATATTACTCGCAATGCCTCTCTTAAGGACTATTTTGATTTTATTAACCCCCATAGGGACATCATTCTTTTACAAAAAAACATATAATATCAAACCTAACCCCTGCTGGAAACAATGGCCAAAATATACTCCCATATGTGCCCCTGGTAGCGCCCCTGGCTCCGGAGTCACGACCCTAATCAAAAGTAATATTGACGTAGTATCCTCCAGTGTTCTCTGTAGCAGTGATGTCTTTATGTTAAAATATAACTTAACAATGACATCTTTCATATTTACAATGTTCTTATTCCACAATCCAATCCATTTGCCCTTAAATACATTAATTATATTGACACTCATTGTTATCAATACAGTGACGGTGCCATTATCATCGGAGGTGACTTTAACTGTACCGATAATCCTTCTATAGATCGTCTGAATAAGCCGGCCGAGCATCGCCCCCAGGTCGCACTTGCCCTCAGGAATTCGATTAATAGGACTTCCTTGTGTGACGTCTGGCGCAGACTGAATCCCCACGAAAACAAATACACCTGGTTTCGATATAACAAAAGCAATCCTAACCGCACCTCAAAAGCAAGACTTGATCGTATTTACCTTCCCCTCAGCCTCGTCTCGTCTATTCGCTCCTGTAAAATTCACCCATGCTCTATTTCCGATCACTCTGCCGTGTCAGTTTCTTTTAAAAGCCCTTCTAATTGCAATAAAGGAAGTGCCTATTGGCACTTTAACAATTCCCTTCTAGACGACAAAAACTATCGTGAAATCCTTCATCGTTTTTGGTCAAATTGGCAACTTCAGAAGCACACTTTCAATAGTATTTGTACCTGGTGGGATTTGGGCAAAGCTCAAATTAAACAACTTACTCAAAATTACTCATCCCGAATAGCCAAAGAAAAACGGAAAATTTTTCAAGAAATTAATTCCAATATAGATGCTCTTCAGTCTGCGTCAGACGTCACCCCGGAAATACAAAAGGTCCTGCAAGAGCAAAGACAGGAATTAAATGTCTTCCTGAAAAATAAAGCTCAGGGCGCCCTCGTCAGGTCTCGTTTCCAGCACATTAATGAAGTCGACACCAGCTCATCTTACTTTTTCAATCTTGAGCAGTCGCACTCTAAATCTAAATCCGTGTCTTGTCTTCGCCTTCCTTCCGGATCTCTTTCAGAAAATCCGGAAGATATTAAAACTCAATGTCGTAATTTCTATAAAGATCTTTACAGCTCAGTGCCGACTGACGAGGGTGCCCTTGAGCACCTCTTGCAGGACCTGCCTAATCTCGACCCCGCGGATGCAGAGGACCTCGATGCTCCTCTGCATCCCGAGGAACTCGATGTTGTTATCAAGCAGCTTAGCAAAAACAAAACACCTGGTATAGACGGTCTGACCTCCGAATTTTTCTCTTCTTTCTGGTCTATCCTCAAAAATGATCTTTTCGAAGTTTTTCAGTTTGCCACTGAATCGGGCACCTTTCCAAACTCTTTTCACAAGGCCGTTATCACCTTAATCCCCAAAAAAGGTGATCTCGCCGATTTGGCCAACTGGCGTCCTATCTCACTACTTAACACCGACTATAAAATCTTTGCTAAGCTGCTTGCTAACAGATTAAAACAATGCATCGGTCAAGTGATCCATGAAGACCAATCTTATTGCGTCTCCGGACGCACCATCTATGATAACTTAAACCTTATAAGGGATTCCATCTATTATTGTAATTATAATGACCTCCCGCTGGCCGTGGTCAACTTAGATCAAAAAAAGGCCTTTGATAACGTTGACCACGGCTACCTCTTGAATACCATGAGGGCCATGGGATTTGGGGGCAAATTCATCTCCCACATTGATCTTTTGTACAGCGGCGCCGAGAGCCATATCAAAGTCTGCGGTTCCTTAACCGCATCTTTTTCCTTTCAGAAAGGAATTCGCCAGGGCTGCCCGCTCTCGGGGCTGCTGTACACAATAGTCATTGAGCCCTTTTTAAACACATTACGCAATGACCTATTGCATGAAAGTTTACTCCTTCCCAATACAAATAGACATTGCTCGGTTTCGGCTTACGCAGACGATATTTCTATTTTTGTCACCTCCGATGGAGGATTTGACATCATTAATAATGCTTTTTGTCTATTTAGTAAGTCCTCTGCTGCTTGTCTCAATTATCATAAATCCCAAGGTTTATGGGTCGGCTGTTGGACCGACAGAATCGACAAGCCACTTTCCTTTCATTTGAACAATCAAGGCCTCTCCTTTCTTGGAGTTCACCTAGGTAACAATAACACCTACAATCAAGAAAACTGGATCCAATGTAAAAATAGACTGCAAAAAACACTGTCCTATTGGACCCGCCTTTCAAATGCCCTTTTATTTAAAGGCAAAATTCTAGTCGTCAATCAACTCGCCGCTTCCAAACTCTTTCATTGTCTTGCTATTCTCCCCTGCCCCGATAACGTCCTGGGTGAACTCCAAGACATGCTTGTCGATTTTGTCTGGTCCAACAGGAAACATTTCCTTAAAAGATCAGTTCTGTTTCAAACTCCCGATAAAGGTGGACTTTGTTTAGCCTGTCTTCAAGCACGCAGCCTCACATTAAGATTCAATCGTATCCAACGCTATCTTCAGTTCAATTCCCATCCCTCTTTTGTTTTTATGGACTACAATCTCCGGCAGTACAAACACCTTAACTTGGACTATCAACGTTTTCTTACCGATATCGATCCCAAATTTCTAACCAGTCTACCTGCTTTTTACTGTGAGGTCCTGCGTGCTTGGACGACACTCGGAGCTCGAGTTGAAACACCCGCCAAATCAATCAACCATGTTATTAATCTCCCCCTAATCTACCCTCCCTTCGTTCGTACCTTACCCGGGCACTCGGTCCTCTCTGCTGGACTCCTCGCGGGTGGAATCGGGCTCGTCAGGGACCCCATCAATCTCAACATCGGCACCTGGCTGAATGCCGAGGATCTTCGTCTTCCAACCTTGAGTCTTCGCCATCCTTCTCTTCGTCTTCTGCATAATGAACTCTCTCGCCTGCACCACGCCATCTCTTCATTATTTCCGTCACTCTTCAATAAGACCGGCCTTCTTCGGGACTCTCCTCACATCTCCACCATCGCTTCTGGACCCGAATCTCCGGGCCAAGTCTTCCTGGACGGTGACACTGACGCCCTCACTGCATCTTCGAAATCTATCTATGGAAAGTTCAACGCCCATGTCAACGACCTCTCTTCATCTTCATCTTCTACTCACTGGCATGAACTTGGTTTCCTCCCTCCTTCGCACAACATCCCGTGGAAAGTTATTTACCAGCTACCAACTTCCAAGAAGGAGGGAGATGTCCAGTTCAAACTCTTCCATAACATCCTGCCGTCACTTACCATCCTTCATCACCTGAATCCTGCTATCCCGTCATCCTGCGGCTGGTGCGGCGAGAGAGGAACCATCCACCACCTCTTCATCACATGTCCTTCCATTCAGCCCGCCTTCAACCTTCTCCATAAGCTCCTTTCTCAACTTCTCCCGAATATCAAGCTGAACTTTGACCTCTATTGGGCCCTGATTCCTCACGCCCGGGGTCGGAGTAGGGAAACCGTGTGCCTGGCGAATTTCCTGATAATACGTCTTAAAAATGTCATATATTGGCTTTATCGAACCATAAATTTCTCCTCCCCCCTCGTTGTGTGGACCCACCGACTAAAAACTAAGATTATTCTGGAGCACAACTACTATATTTTTACCTATTCCCTCAACAAATTCCTTCTCAAATGGTCCCACAACGATACTATCTTCGTCTTACGTAATGATAAAATAACATGGTTGATTTAATTATTTAATGATTTACTTTTTTCCCTCCCTCCCCAGGTCACCGAGGCGTGGGTAGTCGCCGCCCGTCACGGGCGGGACGTGGTGTCATTTCACCGCCCACCCCGGTGGCCTGACCTTTTCCCAACCGGGGCCTGCTGGCAGTGGGCACGATGTGCCCACATCCAGACGCCAGTGGGTCCCATTCCTTCTTCCCCTTACCCCCCACTACCCTCTATCCTCCCCGTCCCCCTTCATTTTTGATTAATTATTGTCTTTTTGCTAAATGCTGTCTTTTGCCTTGTTGCTACCCTTAGTCGGAAGGACTTGAGGTATCCAGCTTCCGACGGTAGCAACTTGGCGGGACAGCATTTCTACTTAATGTTTTTGATCTGTTTTCACATGTTAAATTTATTTCTGTTCAATACAATGTACTGTTAGTGTTTTTCTTCTGGTTTACATGTTTGATTTACTACTTCGTCACCGTGGTTGGCCGGTTTGGCAGTAGTATACAGCTAATAGGCCAGCCTCGGTGACGTTGTACAATGTTTAACTGATTACTTTAAAGCTACGAATGTATTTCTTTATAATTCTTTTAATTTTGTATATACATTATGTTATGTATTGTTCCTCAAGGAAATTTCAAATAAAGTTATCCTTGGAAAAGTAAAAAAAAAGTATTTATTTATTTATTTATTTATATATTTATTTATTTTATTATTTTTGTTATTATTATTATCATTATTATTGGGGGGGGGGGGGGGGGGGGGTGCCTGGCCGCCGTATATCATATCTACTCCACTAAAACTTAATCCTAAAGATTCACATAAATTTGGCTATTGACTTTGCAACACCTTGAAAATTATTTCTGTAATCCTTTAGCCAAACACTCCCCTGTAGTCCTTAATTTAAAACATTCCATCACTGGGCTTTGCTAGTACTACTTTTCTTGCCTTGCTTTAATATGGTAATCAGCCAAGCATGACAGTGCCTATATACAACACGTTTTATTATTTATGGTATGCCATGTATGATAACGTACTAAGAACGTACATCTTGCTCTGAGGAGAATATCACATGTCCACAAATAATTCAACTAAGGTTTTGGGTTTCTAAAAGAGGCATTTTAAAAAGCTACAAAACATTGATGTGAAAGACTTGGATGGGGGGGGGGGGGGAGGCATAAATGTCATATATATGTACGTACCAACGTGTATAGTGTGCATGCAGTCGCCCCAAGCCTTTATTTTTGAAAATGCCTGCATGTCAGGTTTATTTCATCTGATTAAATGTCCACTCGATTTCCTCTTGGTGTTATGGATAACTTTACCGCACCCAAAAAACACAACTAAAAACACTGTAACAAGGTTCCTTTCCTTCAAATTAAATTGTACAAATATTTATTTGAAATACTTTGCAAAAACCTGGAAGTACGTAACCATTTGTAGAAACATATGGAACGTATTAACATCTGTAATACTGAAATATATTTTCTTTAGAACTTCATAATTAAGGGAATAAATATGTGCTTCGCCGGTTTAATAAAAGTACGTTTAAAACCGCCCTGAGGCCTGGACGTTGACAATGACCCGAAGGCGAGGGTCATTGTCAGCGTCACTTGCCCGTCACGTCACACCTCTCATAAACGATACACAAATGCCCCTGCGTGTGTCATGGTATTGCATAACACGTGAGGACATAAAAGGAGGTATAACAAAGGGAACAATACTGTCCTCGCATGCATTTCTTTGTTCCGGAAAAAGTAAGGACAGGTAAACGTGTGCTTCGTCTGTGGGGATGGGTTACAGTGTATATTAAAGGGAACAATGGAAAGTCCTCACGTGTATAGCGAAACAAAAATACATGTGTACAGTGTGCATGCAGTCGGCCCAAGTTGCCCGCCTGGATTATTCATGACCCGCAAAGCCGTTAGGCCTAACGGCTTTAAAGCCGTTAGGCCTAACGGCTTTAAAGCCGTTAGGCCTAACGGCTTTAAAGCCGTTAGGCCTAACGGCTTTAAAGCCGTTAGGCCTAACGGCTTTGCGTGACATGAATAATCCATGATCGTTGTTCAAGCGCAAGAAGGAGCAGGAGCAAAAACATCCCCAAAAATATCAGCCCGCGCAAGCTTAATTACTAACGTGTCGCCATTAATTCGAAATTTGGAAAGTAATTGGTCCGGTAAATTTTGTTTGCCGAGCTATTGCCCCAGGGCAAGCTTTCACACGTAGAATTATCGAGCTTACGCAGGGCTTAAAACACCCGCAGCACAGGGTGCGTCTCACCCAGGGGGCAAAACTCGACCTCCTCATGTGGCTCACATTTCTCCACGAACATAATGGAGTCACACCATTTCTTGATAGGTCTTGTGTGTATAACGACACTCTCGAACTTTTCACAGATGCTGCAGCTACCATTGGTAGGGGGGCATTTTTCAACGGGAAATGGGTACAAGGACGCTGGCCAGCAAAAGTGCTTTCATGCCCACCATCCATTGCATTTCTTAAATTGTTCCCTGTGGTGGCGCTGCAGTGTTGGGCCCCTTGCTAGCCAAGCCAACTGAAAGGTCACTTTTCGGACAGATAATGTGGCTGTGGTGCACATAATTAAAAACAAGAGTTCACGTTGCCCCAAAATCATGCATTTGCTGCGTGTGTTTGTTCTGGAATGCTTGCGGTTTAATGTAGTTTTCAAAGCAGCTCATATACAGGGTGTTCACAATGATCTGGCTGATGCTCTGTCTCGTTTTCAGATGCAGCGTTTTCGCACACTGGCTTTACAGGCAGACACACTCACGACCCCCTTGCCACAGCTGCCTCAGGTGTGGTAAAGAGGGAGGTACATCGACTGATGTCCTTTGCATTTGCCTCGAACACGGGCAGGACATATGCATCTAGTTGGAATGCATGTTGCCGATTTTCTGAAAGCCTTCCCTTGTCAGCACCGCTGGCTTCCTCCCGCACCATGTGTGAATTCATTGCATGGTTGTCACTGCAGTCTTTAGGCCCCTGCTACTATTGCTGCATATGTCTCAGGGGTAGTTTGTCAATTTAGAGTTAAGGGGTGGGGTGACCCTACACGATATTACATTGTGTCTAAATTGCTTGAGGGTTGCAAGCGCAGTGGAAAAAGAGCAGATAAACGGTCCCTCATTTCGGCAGAGCTGCTTTCCCAGATCCTTCGCTGGCTGCCCCAAGTTTGTTCCACTCCATATGAGAACACATTGTTTCGTGCTGCCATGCTAACAGCCTTTTTTGGTTTCTCCGCGTCAGGGAATTTGCAGCCAAATCCTGCTTTTGCGTCCAGGAATCTGTTCTGCAGGCGTCTGATGTCACTTTTTGCGATGCTAGCGGGGGTGCGCCATCGATGCTTCTCTCCTTGCGAGTAACTAAAACAAACCAACATTGTCCCCCTGAGACGCTGCGTCTCCCTCAGTCGAACAATACCTTGCTTTGCCGGGTGCAAGCATTGCGAGATTAAAGCAAGGTCCGCCCCTAACTTCCTGGCCCCCTTTTTGCCATCTTAATGGCAAACCGCTTACCCAATTTTAATTTCGCGCAATCCTTAGTTCAGTACTGGCGCTTTGTGGGGTAACAGATAATCACTACCGATCCCATTCCTTTCGCATGGGGGTTGCATCCACTGCATTTGCCTTATGGGTTCCATATGAAGACATTAAGCGCATGGGTCGTTGGCGTTCCGACGCCGTGCGTAATTATATTCATTCATTTCCGTCACTTCATTTTCCTGGGTGGTAGTTGCGTCTAAGTAAAATGTTCAGTTTAATATTAGTTTTATACCCATTGGCTTTATGTAGGTCCAGTTTATGCTTGCTTAATGGGCGACTCAATTATCCGATTGGCCAAACGGGAGCTGAATGTCCCCACAAGAGTGCTGTGGAGCGGGAAAAGCAGAGCAAGGCTATAGTTGATATCGCGAATATGCTGACACGCATGCCAAACTGTCCTTCCATGATCATAGTGCATATTAGCACCAATGACTAGGTGTCACTAGATTTCTTTTCACTGCGTCAGCAAATCGCAGTCTAGTCTTGGTTCAAGACGACAGTGATCGATAATGGATTGTGTAGCGTCGCGTTTATTCGTTTCATGCAGTGCGCCCTCTGACGGTACGATTAGACCAACTCATGGGCTCGCACTATCGTCTTGGGAATCCTGCACCAGCGGTTTAACTTTTTCTTTATTTCTCCCTAGGCTTTCCTAGGGAGCCAATCAGCGATCACAAAACGGACATGCATATGAATTATGTGATGACCTGAATATATTAACGGGTCGGGATCTTGGACTTATGTATTAAAAACATGCATGGCCCGGCGAGCGAGCCAGACCATACTGTTACGTCACCGACCGAGCGCGCGATATAGATATGCGATACAGCGATTATCGCACAATAATTACAAGCAACTGTGACTGGGAACGACCGTTTCGTGTGTTCATGGAGGAAGGGTTTGTGCTCATTCCTCCATGATGGTGTGTTTGCCGACTGGGTTAGGTAAACACTTAATTTTTCAACCTGTGCCTCTCTGTTTTGATTTCAAGAACAACTTCGCCTCCAATTTCCAAATCACTCGTCACAGCCTAGCCTAGTAGTATCATATTGTACAAAACCTCTCAAGTTGGCTTTGGATAAAGTGTTACGGTCTGAAAATCTCCTTACTATCCGTAAATAGAAATTACTAGAAAAAACCTGAATTTTCTCAGATGCAACAAAGAAACCAAACGAGATCACACTGATATAAAGAACAAAGAAACAATGTGATTTAATAATGAGAATATTCGAGAATCAACAGGGTTTAACAAGTGTAGAATTAAGAAAAGATCTTATAACTTAACAGATCTTACGGGCAGGACTTATATTATTATTATTATTATTATTATTATTATTATTTATTTATTCAGCCATCACAAACAAGAACAACAATACAAACAGTACTTCCAGATGGGCTAGGAGCAACAAAAGCAAAATAATTACTGTGATCCTTAGACCTGCTGCCCCACATCTGGTTGTAACAACAAATATAAACAATATATAATATATAAATATATATGTATATATACAATGATTTTAAGTGATAAAAAACATAAAAACATTGAGAATAGAATATTTAAGAATGAACCAGTTTTAAGAGAGAATATGCACACTACGTGTAATTAAAATAAGTGAGCAAAAATAAAACAATAAATCAGAAGGCAATAGAAAAATAACAAAATTAATAGGTGAATGAATAAGAATATAAGAATATATAAAGTTAAAATATGGAAATTGGCACATGTGGAAGACGGCTAATCAGCAAGGAGACAAGTTAAGAAATATTAAATGTTATGTACACTTTCTTCATGTTTCAGTGCCTTCAAAAAGGATGGCAAGGATGTTATAATGGCAGTATTGCGAAATTCGACTGGCAAAGCTGACCAGAGCCTAGGAAATCTGTTAATTGCATTCAGATGTAAGGACTGAGTCCTGGCATATAAATGTTTAAATGTCAAAGCGCTATCGTATCTACAATTAACACTGATGTTCCTATTAACCGTTTCGCATTTAATTATATTAAAAAGACACTTTACAACAAAGGAAATCATCAAACAATTACGGCGACTTGATAAAGAAGACCATCTAAGAGTACAAAGTCTGTCCGAGTATGACATTAGTCCAATTCGTTGACCTAAGATAAAACGAGTGGCACGCCTCTGGACGCGTTCAAGAGCCTCCTCCTGCATCCGAGTTTAGGGAAACCAAGCAGGTATCCCATACTCCAATACGGGAAGAACATGACTCTTATACAAGCATAGTTTAGCACCAACAGAGGAATTAAAAGCAACAGTCCTAATTAATCTAAGCATTTTATTGGCACGAGAAACAACGTCCTTAATATGATCATTCCAAGTTAACTGATAATTTAGAGTTACACCAAGGTACTTAAATGAACTAGTTACGGATAATTGAGAATGACCAAATATGTAAGCAGGCGGACATAAATTACGTTTTCTAGTAACCTTGGATTTAGCAGCGTTAAAGGTCATTCCATTGTCAGTACACCAGTGACACAACTTGTCTAGGTCTTGTTGAAGAACAGTTACATCAGAAATAGATTTAATTGTCTGATATATTAAAACATCATCAGCGAATAAAACACAAGATGATTTTAAACCAAAAGTGATATCGTTCACAAACAAGTTGAACAATAGGGGGGCCAAGCACACTTCCCTGGGGAACACCCGAACGAACATGGGCCCATGTAGATGTTTCCCCAAGGAAGTGCACCCTTTGTTGACGGTCGACCAAAAAATCCTTGACCCATCGCCAAAGAGACCCCCCAATGTTGAACATAGTTGTAAGTTTGGTCAGCAGCTGATGGTGAGGCATACGATCGAAGGCTTTTGAGATGTCCAGAAAGACAGCATCAATCCTGGGCGGATTACGCTGGTCTAAAATGGAAGCCCATGCATGATGAACATTTAAAAGCTGGGTCACACATGACCTATGGGCAACAAATCCGTGTTGGTTTTGGGATAAAAGACCATTGTCATAGACGTGCACATTTATTCCATTTGACAATACTCTCTCCATCAGCTTGCTCACCAATGAGGTAAGGGCAATGGGTCTATAGTTAGTTAGAAGGGAACGGTCGCCTGATTTAAATACTGGGGAAATATTTGCAAGTTTCCAACGTTTAGGAAGTTGGCCCTTTGCAATGGAAATCTGAAATATTATATGAAGAATGGGGGATAAGGGAAACACAGTGTTACGTAAAAAAGTAGCGCTAATACCGTCAGGACCAGGGGCTTTCCCTACAGGAAGGGACTTAATGATATTGCGAATATCACCGACGGTAAATGGAAGTGAGGAAAACTCAGGAATGGGGAGATCACAAATTGGTGTACGTGCACTGTATATATCTCCGAGGACAAGAGAAGAAAGGAAACACAAAGAAACCTTTCAGTCCTCGAACGTAGAGTCTTTTGTTGAAATCGGTCCTCGAACGTAAGGATACGTGCTTAGTCTATGGGGGTTGGTTATATTAAAGGAACAATAGGAAACACAAAGCATTGTCCTCGGACGTATTAGGGAAGTACGACTGTGTGGGTCATCACTAACAGTGACGGACGGAGAGAAAACAGAGACAAAGTAATCATTAAAGGCATTGGCTATGTCAAGATGCTTACTAATGACATGTGGGCCATGATTAAATGAGGGGGGAGCTGGCGACTGTTTCCTACTACGGACAAAAGCCCAAAAACGTTTTTTGTTGTCATTGGATTTAAAAAGACCATCAACAAATAACTTATAAGCCACACGAGTTTTGTATTTGATTTGATTACGTAATTGTTTATAAACATTCCAGTCTTCTTGATTTGCAGAATATCTATAGGCGAGGGCTCAGACGACTTGGGCAGCTCTGCAATGGGCGAGGATTTGGGCGAGGACTTGGGCGAGGACTTGGGCGAGGACTCGGACGGCTTGGGCACTCAGCAACGGACAAGGACAACTCCAATAATGCGAGCAATAACAGTTCTTTGACGAGCTGGAACACAGGGCGAATTAACCTCCAAAACAGCCGAAGAGAGACGAAAACAGCGGGGGACGACACCAACTGGCTCCCGTCGCGAAAATATGGGGATATGAGACCCCAAATAATGAACCGACGACAGTTCACAGATAAATGTCTCTTTTCCAAAAATAGAACTTAGCTCTAACTGTCTCCAGACGCTCACGCAGACGAGTCATATACAGGTCACAGGTCCGAATAAAAACACATCGATTAACTCGATGACTAAAGTCCCAACGAAATTCTCCGTCCGTCAAAAATAATCTCCAGTCACCCGTCGAAAAGTCCTGATTCTATTCCGAAATTAGCCCGTATATAAAGGATTTGTATATATTCTAGAAATTACAAAATTATCCAGAATCATCTTACAAATCGTCACCGACACCACGAAGTAACACTTAAGTCCACTTCAGTATTACTTCGTGAAAACCGCTCAATGAATAATTTCGGTTTCACGAACTAACACACAAGTGTGCGCGCGCACTTCGGACAGTGACGTGCGATATTTGACTTCACAAAGTAGAACGCATGTTACGGAAATACAATGCGGAGAAAAACGCTTTGAAAGGGTTGACAGGAATTTACTTCATTTGTATTCTTGTTGGGTTACACAAGAAAGTAATAAAAACCTTCAAACTGGCGAAATATAGGTGGGTGTTAGTTCGTGGAAACGCAAATGTACCGAGTGACTGTGTGTGTACTTCATAAACAAATTAGGGTCAGTCGAGGTCGCACGTGCATGGAAATAAGTGGCGCGTGGCCTCGCCGGTTGTACATACCAGAGGGCGTATATACATTCCGTGAGGGGAATTTCCTAACACTGGCAGCATTTACTTGTGTACATAACATCTCCCCCATAAAGAAAGAAAATTTACACAGGAAATGTTCGCTTAGAAAAGAAAATAATGTCTGGCTAAGACTTGATACAGTAATAAACCGAAGTATTGTGCTTAAAACTTAATGGTCTTACAACACAAACAAATCAATGTAATTCAGTACAATCTTCTAAACTCTGGACAGAGCATCAGCCAAAACATTGCTCTTTCCAGCAATATGAATGATTTTGAGTGGGTATAGTTGCAAAATCAAACTCCATCGAAATAATCTTTGATTCTTGGTCTTGAATTTCTCCAAAAACACAAGTGGGTTATGATCAGTATAAATGATCGTCTCCCCAGCACCATTTGTTACACTTCAAAGTGTTGTAGGGCAAGGACCAGACCTAACGCCTCTTTTTCGATGGTGGAGTATTTGGCCTGGTATTTATTCAGTTTCTTCGAGAAGTAACTGATCGGTCGCCCGATACCTGACTCATCATCTTGGAGCAAAACCGCTCCTACACCAACATCACTGGCGTCAATGGCTATTTTGAACGCCTTGTCAAATTTTGGCGCAGCCAGAACTGTTTTTTTTCTTCAGAATGGCTTTCAATTTCTCAAAAGCACTTTTGCATGAGTCCGACCAAACAAACTTTACATTCTTCTGTAACAGTTTAGTCAATGGAGTGGCAATGGTGCTAAAGTTTGGAACAAACTTTATGTAAAATCCACTCATACCTAGGAATCTCATCAGTTCTCTTTTCCCTGTGGGTACGGGAAACTCTAGAATGGCTTGAATCTTTGCTACTCGAGGTAGCACGTGACCTTGACAGACCACATTACCTAGGTAGGTCACTGTTGCTTTGGCAAATTCACTCTTTTTGAGGTTCACCACGAGGTTCGCTTTAGAAAGCTTGTCAAACAGGGCACTCAAGTGTTTCAGATGGTCTTGCCAGGTATCACTGTACACCAAAATGTCATCAATATAGACAACACAGTTTTCTAGCCCAGAAATGACTTGACTCATCATTCTCTGAAACGTAGCAGGGGCGTTTTTCATCCCAAAGGGCATCATTTTACACTGGTACAGACCATCGGGTGTCACAAACGCCGAAATTTCTTGCCAATATCCTTTCAACAAGTCTATTTGACTGACAAATGCAGAATTTCCCACTCGATCAATGCAGTCTTCCAGCCTAGGGATAGGATACGAATCAGTCTTGGTTTCTGCATTGACTTTTTGATAATCAATACACAATCTAAGTGTCCCGTCAGGCTTTGGCACCATGACAATAGGAGAACACCAGGAACTCTGACTAGGTTCTATAATGTCATGCTCTATCATGAACTTAACCTCTTCCCGAACCTTTGATAATTTGTCAGGGTTAAGTCGGTAGGGTGCCTGTTTTATAGGCCTTGCATTCCCTACATCAACATCATGAACGGCAACCGACGTACGGCCTGGCTTGTCAGAACAAACTCGCTCGTACTTTTGGAGTAGACTTGATAAGTCCCTCCGTTGGTCATTGTGCAAATAACCAAGGATTTCGTCCAAATCGGCAAGAATTTCAGAATTTGAAAACTTAACAGCCAAGAACTCAAGTTCAGCTGTTTTTGACTCAAGGTCTTCATCATCTGAATTGTCACTGTAGGGTTTTGACTCAATGACAGCTACCCCCACTGGTTGGCCAGAATTATCACGCTCGTAGTATCTCTTGAGCATGTTCACATGACAAACTCTTTGGCTCTTTCTTCGATCTGGGGTACTGACTATGTCATTTACATCATTGAGGTCTTTTTGACACTAGTAGGGCCCATTGAACTTCGCTTTAAGGGGCTCGCCACTCGCCAGGCAGAGGCAACAGCACTAGCACTTTTTCGCCGGGTTTAAAGATGCGGACTTTAGATTTCTTGTCTGCTCTTGTCTTCATGACCCGTTGGGACACCTTGAGATGTTCTTATGCCACAGAACATGTTTTGGACAGCCTCTCCTTGAAGTTCGACACATAGTCGAGCAGATTGGTCTCATCCTTCTCTGCCAGAAACCTTTCCTTGATGAGCTTCAATGGCCCCCTATGACCGTAGACCAACTCAAAAGGAGTAAAACCGGTTGACTCGTTCGGTGAGTCCCTAGTTGCAAACAACAAAAAGGGAATTCCTTTGTCCCAATCTTCTAAGAAATCCTCGCAATATGCTCTGATCATATTCTTGAGGGTTTGATGGTACCTCTCCAGAGCTCCTTGAGACTGCGGGTGATATGCAGATGATTTCAACTGCTTGATCCCCAGCTCACGCATGACTTCCTGAAACACACCCGACATGAAGTTAGACCCTTGATCGGACTACACTTCTTTCGGTAAACCATATATTGTGAAAAAACTGCATTAGAGCCTCAACAACAACTTTGGCTGTTATCTTCCTCAGTGGAATGGCCTCTGGAAATCTGGTTGACAAATCCATTATGTTCAACAAAAACTGATGCCCGGACTTCGTCCGGGGTAGAGGACCAACACAATCAACGATGACTCTCGTAAATGGCTCATCAAATGCAGGAATCGGTATCATCGGTGCAGGCTTGATCGGTGGCTGTGGCTTCCCCACCTTCTGACACGTATGGCACGTCTTGCAGAACGCAACCACATCTTGGTGTAGCTTAGGCCAATACAAATGCGCCATGACTCTAGAGTGAGTCTTTTTTTAATGCCAAGATGACCTGCAACCGGAATCTCGTGTGCACTTCTCAAGATATCATCACGGTAACACAGAGGAACAAGAATTTGATAAACAATACTCCATTCTTCATCAGCTGGTCTCTGGGTAGGTCTCCATTTCATCATTAACACGCCAGACTTAACGTAGTAGCATTCTGGAACCCCCTGAACCTCTTCCTCAGAACACGCTGTCTGGGCGAGCTTCCTCAAATCTGGGTCCGCTTTCTGCTGCTCTATCGGCGAGGATCGGCTAAACTTAGCATCTTGAGACACTCCCTCATTTTCTTCCAAATTATTGAAGAAAGTTTCAGCCAGCCAAACACCAGAGTCCTCCTATATCGGCACTGACTCTGCAACCTCCTTTTCCGTCTGTTTCGACTGAGATCTCGTCACTGCACACTCGGGGAAGATTTCTGGAAACTCTTCCTCCAAAGAATGAATTTCTGGCTTATCCACAGGTTCACCAGAGACAATAGGGGATGCCGGCACTTTACCTCCCGCAACGTCATTACCTAGCAAAAATCCGACACCTTTCATCTACAGACTAGGAACAACTCCAACATCCACAGGGCCAGTGAACAAGTCACATTTTAAATTCACCCTATGCAACGGGACAGGCATAGAATTACCCCCAGTACCTTGAATCAACATTTTCGCATTCAGCAAACTTTCTGGAGACAATGACAACACATCCTCTAGCATCAGTGACTGTGACGCGCCTGTATCCCTTAGGATAGCAACTGGACTGCCGGCTTCCTCAGACGCACACGACACATCACCACCATAAACATTTTTTTTTGTAGATTTCATCAACTGGGTTGATTTCATCAACCACCTTCGAAGAAGAAACAAGGTTGCGATCGGCCTCACCGGACTTCCTACGAAGTAGAGTGTCCTTACGGACAAAAGCGACTGGCTTTTCGGAACGCTCTCGCTCGTCAGCGATGAACTTGAAGCATCTCGCCTACGTGTGGCCCTCTTTTTGACAGTAATCACATGTGATGGGAGGAAAGAACTTCTTTCGGTCCTCCTTAACTCCACTGGGTGATGACGGCTTCGATGGATCAGGATGACCAGTGCTAGAGTGTGCCTCGGAACCTGACTTGCCCCTATTAGCGTGTCTGTACGAACCCTTTGACTGGAAATTAATTTTGCCCATACTCATTTTGTGAGTTAACTCATAATCATCAGCTACCACTGCAGCTTTCTTTAGCTGTGTGATCTGATGTTCTTCCAAATGGGTTTTGATGCTCAGTGGGACACTGTTTTTGAACTCCTCCATGAGAACAACTTCTTTCAGCTCCTCAAATTTCTTCTCAACTTTGAGAGATCGATACCATCGATCAAACACAATTTCCTTTTGTATTGCGAATTCGACAAAGGTCTGGCCGTTTGTTCTAGTAAATTTTCGAAATTTCTGCCTATAGGCCTCAGGAACCAACTCATAAGCATTCAAAATGGCTGCTTTAACTGTAGCATATTCACTACACTGGTCCTCTGAAAGTGTGGCGTAGACTTTTTGAGCCTTACCCACAAACGTGCTCTGCAGAAGCAAAGGCCAATACTTCTCAGGTCACTTAAGTCTTTTGGCAGTTTTCTCGAAAGACAGAAAATATGTTTCAACGTCATGTTCGTTGAATTTCGGCACAAAACCAATGGGAGGCCTTCCGAAAAAGTTATAAACGTAAGAACAAAATATAAACAAAAGAGGAACAATGGGAGGTCCACGATTGCACCCGTTTACATGACTGGGTGTGTGTGTGTGTGAGTTTGTATATGCCGGCAATCGTGGACCTAGGACAAAAGAATTCGAGCGTAGACAAAGGGGTCCACGTTTGACCTAACGTCCACGATTGAAAATCGTGTACAAAACCAATGGGAGGCCTTCCGAAAAAGTTAAGAGTATAAACAAAAGAGGAACAATGGGAGGTCCACGATTGCACCCGTTTGGGTGACTGTGTGTATGTGAGTTTGTATATGCCGGCAATCGTGGACCTAGGACAAAAGAATTCGAGTGTAGACAAAGGGGTCCACGTTTGACCTAACGTCCACGATTGAAAATCGTGTACAAAACCAATGGGAGGCCTTCCGAAAAAGTTAGAGTATAAACAAAAGAGGAACAATGGGAGGTCCACGATTGCACCCGTTTACATGACTGGGTGTGTGTGTATGTGTACGTGCACTGTATATATCTCCGAGGACAAGAGAAGAAAGGACACACAAAGAAACCTTTCAGTCCTCGAACGTAGAGTCTTTTGTTGAAATCGGTCCTCGAACGTAAGGATACGTGCTTAGTCTATGGGGGTTGGTTATATTAAAGGAACAATAGGAAACACAAAGCATTGTCCTCGGACGTATTGGGGAAGTACGACCGTGTGTGTGTGTGTGTGTGTGAAACACCAATAGTTTTGATTGTACAGTTACCATCTAGTGTACGCAGCAACTGACCAATCTGAGGAAATGTGTGTAAACCGTTTAAAGTAGGACACAAAGAGTAACAATAAAAACATAATCTGTGCTCACTTATATTCTAAACAATGGTTCAGTTTGGCCAAACAATCTATCAACTACAATCAACTTTGATTTGAAAGGGTATATTAATAAAGGATTATTCTGAATTACACGCACAAAAAATGCCGGAGGGCTAAAGGCAAGTTCATTTCAAATATAGAGCTACAAAAAAATATCAGAAGTCCACTCCAGCTAGTCCCAGAGGACGATTCTAATGTTGTGGGCCGGGCAACCCATTACTGGACGGGCAGAAAATAACCTCTCTCCAACTGGGGTTCCCCTTAAAAAGTAGTGCAGTAGGTTCTGAAGACCACAACCGGCATTTCTGGCCTGGTTGTTCTTTGTCGGTGAACGATAAACAGGTACGTACCCCGGCTAAAACTGTCCACAAGGAGATTCACTTCTGCAATGACTCAACGAATCTGTGAATACATGTACCAGTGGGTGTATCTGAGAGCAAAGGAAAACCAATAACGGTATATGCAGTACACAACCTACATGCAGGCGTATTCGCTGTAAAAATGACTTTGTCTGTTTCTACCCATAAAAACACAAGCCTGTTTGGCAATAAACAACAGTTATTATGCATCAAAAATGTAACTATATCAGCTTGAGCACTTACAAACTAAATGCACAAGGTACACAGTGCAACGATCACTTAAACTTATTATTTTCACAAAAACTCACAACATACACATATGTTTTTACATTACATGCACACAATGTACATTAAATTTTGGGTTTTGCCCTTCACCGACGTATTTTGAAAAAATCACTCTGGTGGGTTCGAACTGGGTTCGAATCTGGGTTCGAACCCACGACCTCCTGCTTTATAGTGCAGATGTCTTACCACTCGACCACCGAGCTTGTCGGAGTCGGTTGGCTGGTTCAAATCTGATATACACAATGTACATGTTGTAAGTACATGTATGCATTAATTCGATTGGCAAAACAAACTTTTGTCTAGGAAAACACATCAACAATTAATTCATTGCTTCCCCAAATTACAAGAATGAAATGTCCAGGTATGCAGAATATAGCTTAATGTGATAAAGTCTAAATCCAGGCTTGGAGATTAAGATCTCTGCAAAAGTCCGTAATCCCATGATTTATGCACACGACCATAGGCCTAAACATTTGGTTTACACAGCGGACAAAAATCATTTAAAAACCGCTCAAATATGGTTAATTTTACATACCTGAGAGCCAACAGTATGCTAAGGAGACTCGGTGATAACCAAAGCACACGTATTTATGCTGACAACCACAAAAAAGCAAATTTTACGATGAGATTATCTTGGATAGTTTCAAACAAAACTGTCGGCAAATAAACTTTTGGTGAACAATGGCGAGAAGTTCCCGCGGTCTCATGAGGGCGCTGTTGCAATTTCGCTTTCTGGCACTGCGCAAGTCGTAAAAAGCGCTGGGCTACAATTGTTTTTCATGAAAGGCATTTTAAATTGTCGTGTTTAGTCCAAAAACACACTTTCTTGACCATAATGTGTAGCTATTTAAAACATTCCACAGAAAAAAATAGATTGTTTTGCAAACGACTAAAGAATCACATTACATCTCATAATGTATTCAAATATTAAAATTGATACTGGAACCAAGACTTCATCATGGCGGGAAAAGGTGAATATAAAGCTAACTCACGACAATATCTAATTTGTAGTTTTTAAGTAGATTACCGTAGTATATGTATGCTGTATCCGTAGTATAGTAGTATGTAATAGATCGATTATGGGATTAAAGAATTATCGGGATTACGGGATTATCACGTGTGTGCATAATGTGATTCGCACCAAATCGGATACGCGTAGTTTGATGTGATTTACTTTTTACAGTGTACATTTACCATCGATTCACTAGTGAGGATCACGTTATTATAATGCTTATATTGCCGTGATTTTCACGAGATTGAAATCACGTGATTTTTTTGTGAAAACGCATTAACGCCTATTACGAGATTATCACGTGTTTGCAAAACGTGATTCACACCAAATCGGTTACGTACGAGATTGATATGTGCAAAACGTGATTCAAGATCGTTCCAATAACGTTATTATAATGGTTATATTGCCGTAATTTTCACGCGATTTAAATCACGTGATTTTTAGAGAAAACGCATTAACGCCTATTACGATAGTATCACGTGTGTGGAGAACGTAATTTACACCAAATCGGTTACGTAAGTTTAACGTGATTTTGAGGTGATTTTCACGTTCCTTTTACGTGTGCAAAACGTGATTCAAGATCGGGCCAATAACGTTATTATAATGGTTACATTGCCGTGATTTTCACGCGATTGAAATCACGTGATTATTTAGAGAAAACGCATTAACGCCTATTACGATAGTATCACGTGTGTGGAGAACGTAATTTACACCAAATCGGTTACGTAAGTTTGACGTGATTTTTAGGTGATTTTCACATTCCACTGTTTACTGGGAGGCGTCCCAATCCCATTGTTGTTGTTGTTGTTGTAACATTTATTTCAATGTTGTCATTCATTACAATATTTACAATCATATAGAAATTACCAAGGAATTTAATAATATATTTGATAGAGACTATGTATACAGTAAGTTACATAATAAAGAAGCAACAAATTAAGTGACAACATTTAGGTATAAGGTTAAGCGTAAAACGCTTTTGTGCCCTAACCTATGGACAGACAAACATACAACCAGGGAACCAGACAAAGGACAACAAAACACAACGTACGTAGAGACAAACTGGTGTGAGACAAGGCAAAATGATTAGTTCACTAATAAGAATAAGATTACAAGTAAGACTCGAGGAATCGAGCTTTTAAATTTTTAACAAAGACAGACAGAGATGGTGATGTTTTGAGATAATTTTCTAAACTATTCCAGTATGAGATGCCTCGATGAACAACACTATCTTTAGACATTGACGTTCTATTGAAATGGACGAACAAATTTCCCCTAGCACTACTTCGAGTATTATATACATGAACATTAGATGTTAAAGTAAAACAACAATTAAAACAGGGAGGGAGTGCATTATGCGTAAATTTATACATGAATTTCCCCAAATTAAGCTGGTATAAGTCATTACATTGTAATACATTTATTTGGCAAATAATGGAGCAGAATGATCACGGTAACCAGCATTAAAAATTACACGAACCGCTCGTTTTTGTAAAATTAGTAATTTGTTACATTTAGATGAGGAACTGGCCCAAGTCAAGATTGAATAATTAGTTGGGTCCAGAACTTCAGTTCCGTGACCATTCTCTGGCTAAGATGTTTTGACGACTGATTTGACTTCTAGGGACCTTTTATAAAAAATTTAGCCCCCAGGTCCCTCCCAAAAATCCCGGCATTTTTCGCCAGAGTGTCAAATCCAAGATGGCCGCCGGCGCCATCTTGAAAAATTAACTTTTGAACCAGAGTACCTGGAATCATGTATGAAGATACTTTTTCGGGTAATTCGACCACGAGAATTCCGATTCTGACATCGGTTCGACGTATTGACATCATTTTGACCCAGAAATCCAAGATGGCTGCCATCCGGTAGAGCAAAAACGTAACTTTTGAGCGGGAGCATCTAGGATCATGAATGAACACATTATTTTGGCTAAATCGATGCGCTGATGCATTGACCCATCTAGTGTAAAGGGAGTGAGAACCCCGCAGCCGGACATGATAAATAATGGTTCTAGGAGTGAGCTCCTAATGGGATGGGGGCCAAATAGGCCGGATTTTATGAGGGTACAAACTTGTTTAGCACAATGAAGGCCTGATTTGTTTTAACAAAGCACACTTGACTTTCAGGTTGCGTCCCCGCTGACCACGGTAATCATCATCATCATCATCATCACTATACATAATTGCAGTGTTGGCACAAATTGTTCTCTATTTTTGTATAAATTTATATCTATATTTCTGTTATTGTTTCCAGGTATAGGCGAGCGTACGAGACTGTGATGCTGTGCGGTTGGTGTTTTGTGATGTGAATTGAGAACATACATGTAGCTTATGACAATGTCCACCGTTCCGTGTGTCCTCCAGTGTGGCAGGCTTTGCGATGAAGCCACCGATTCCATTACCTCAATTGAGAGGTGGGAAAATCTCAAGAAAAAGGCACTGTTATGGAGGGGTCTTGACAAGTTTGGAGACGTTCACGCAACTGTTGATTGGGATAAAGGTCCCGTCGGACAATATGTCCATGATACATGTAGGTTGACCTTATGGAATGCCAAGAAACTGGAACAGGCCAACAAAAGACAGAAAAAACGAGAGATTGATGAATGCCAATCTCAGTCTTCGTCTGTGTCTGATGTCTGTTCCCCAGATGCAGCTCCAGCTGCCAAGCGGCTGCGATCGAGTATAGGGCCGATACATGATAAAACAAAATGTGTCTGGTGCTGTAAGACGGAGTCGGCCAAGCACCCAGAATCAAAGCTGGTCCTAATTTCGTACGATCATGCATGGGCAGCCTTCAAGAGCCACACGGTGGCCCTGGAAGATCAGAGCATGCGAGACAGAATCAACTGTCTGATCGATTATGCAGCTGATCAGCCCTACGCACTTGAGATCAGATATCACCTCAAATGCTGGTTGAAATATGTGCGTAGCTACCAGAAAATGAGTGAAGATGACAAACTACCCCGCATGCACAATGTCACACTCCGTGAGGTTCAGACTATCTTCTTCGACCACATCAGAACTGTTATCTTTAAGGAATACGAGCTAAGGTCACTGCAGAGCCTTCTCCGAGACTACAGCTCTATCCTTTCTCGGTATGGCTTCCCAACATCCGGGGTCAAGTCATCCCATATCAAAGACATTCTGACCCGGGAGTTTCAGGGCAAGATCGGCTTCCACTCCCGCCCTCAGAGAAACCAGAGTGACCTAGTCTATGACACGTCTGGAGGTGGTTCATATGTCGAAGCAGCGCTCTCCTCCATCGGTGTCAGCAGTGAGCAACTAGTGCGCAACATGGCTGAGCGGCTCAGGGATGACATCATCTCAATCAAACTCGTCCCATGGCCGCCGTGGATCGAGGAGCTAGAGGAGGAGGAAGAGCTCTCTCCTCTCATGATGCAGTTGCTATCTGCTTTGCGGGGGAAGAAGGGGGTAGATCTGTCTCCAAGCACACTCTCTCTCACCTCTCTCATCACACAGTACGTCCTAAAGCGACCCACCACTACCGCCATCAATGCCACCATCACCCTTCACGGGATGACTCGCAGCAAGGAGCTTGTCGACTCCTACTACAAGCTGGGCATGGGGATCAGCTACCCAAACGTGCTTCTCCTGCGTGATGTCTGGACATGCATGACCTCGAGCGGTGCTCGGTCTGTCCTGAGGAGATCGTTAATGGACAACCAAGCATCAGTATAATTGACAATGACGACTTTCTTAACGACACCTTGACAGGAGGGGGTACTGCACACCGCTGTAACTGGATGTTTCTGCAGCGTTTAGAACGTCTTGTACGGGAGAATGAGGCAAACTTCCAGGATGAGCATGCGCGTATCAAAGATGCCAAGACTGTTTCGCAGGCACTGACTGAGAAGGCATCTGAGATGCAAGCAGTTACGCCATATAGGACCATACAGCGTGGTGAGCCTCCCATCCGCCCTAAGCCCGCTACTTTCTCGTCAAGTACAGAGCCTCAGCACAAGCGGAGCATTATTCATGCCCTTGCTCGCGCGGCCGTGAATGGTGACCGCCCTGATGCAACCAAGCAGACTATCCCTTCATACAGCGGGTTTCACGCTGGCTTGAATATGGAGCAGGGGAAGAGCAAAGCTTATTTTAATATGTCTTACAATCGACCACCCAACAAGTCAGTTGTGAATGACGTCATGGACAAGCTCTCTACCATCATCGCCACTAAGCGCATGCCCTTCGCCTTCTTAGTGGGAGATCATCCCGTGTACGTCATTATCACCCTGCTGAAGGCTGAGAACCCAAACAAGTACAGTGACATTGTGCCCTTTCTTGGTCCCTTCCATACACAGTGTGTAATGATGAGCGCTATCTACAAGCGCTACAAGGGGAGTGAGCTTGGTGAAGTACTCGTGGCAGCCGGAGTTATTGCCGAGGGCTCCGTCGATCATGCGCTGAAAGGCAAGCATTACAAGAGGGGGCTGCGTTGCTTGAGGCTCATGTATGAGGCGCTCATGAGTCAGCTGGTGCAGGGAAGGCTCACGCCTGACCTGGCTGATGAGACGAGGGAGAACATTGAGATTCTGAGAGATACGAGTCTCTCCCAAGAATCCCGCACTGCTGCTCATGCGGCACTGGAGGATGATGCTAACCTCGAGAGCCTCATCACCAACTTATTTAGTCAGGTGGAGGCCAGTGACATGGCGGAATACTGGAGGGACTTCCTGTCCATGACGGACGCGTTTATGCAGAATGTGCACGCAGTCCATATCTGCAACTGGGACGAGCACGTCAGCTCTCTGCGCGCCATGCTGCCGTGGATGGTAGCGTACGACAACAATAGGTACGGCAGGTGGCTGCCTGACTTCTGGGCGATGCTAACAACTCTCCCTGCTGATCAGGTCGCCTTCCTTCGTACTGACTTCGCTCAGTCCATAACAGGCAACCCCTACTCCAACATGGCCTGGGACATGTGGATCGAGTGTACCATGAACAAGGGCAGCAAAATGAAGTCTGGCTGGCTCTCCCTCCTCCAGAATGAAAAGCAGCTGCTGGTGCATTCCAGAAATGTGAACAATGTGGCCCAGATTCGAGCAGCTCATAACGCCATGGCCAACCGAAAAGAAGCCAAGAGGAAGCACATGGAATGCTGCCCAAAACGAATGCGGGAAGATGAGCAGTGCGTGCATGACCTGGTCGCATGCATGCATGAGTTTGACTGCTTCCCAGCAAACCATTTAACGTTTTCGGCACGTTTTCTAAACGTTTTCTTATGTTTTGCGGACGTTTCAAAAAAACGTTTTTTGGACGAAAGTTTGTGGACAGTTTTGGACGTGTTAAAAACGTAACTTTGTGACGTTCTAAGAACGTTCCAAGAACGTTCCAAGAACTTTCCTAGAACATAAAAATCGTATTAAAACTTTACTGGAATTAAGCTACGTTGCCGGATAGTAAGTGCAAATTTACAGAAATGAATGGAGTGGGAACCAGACTAAATAGAAGTAACTTATTACACCCATGTGGGACCCTTTTGGGCAGGTCTTGGCTAGCCCCCATCTGCCAAAACTGTATGATGGGGCCCCATAGGCAACCCAATTGGGACAACTCAGTTGCCCATCAAAGGCCCAACAAGGCCCCACTGGCTAAGATTATATGGAAAGATTCGATATATAAAGCTACGAATGTATACAAATACTATAACCTACTACACACTACAAACTAGACATTGTCGTGAGTTACTTTTATATTCAACTTTTCCTGCCATGATGAAGTCATGGTTTTCCATGAACAATTACAATATTTGAATACAAAAGGAGATTTAATACAATGTTTCACCTATGTTTGCAAAAAATCTATATTTCTATGTAAAATTGTTTGAATAATTACACATTATGGTCAAGAAAGTGTGATTTTGGACTAAACACCAACATTTAACATGACTTTTGTGAACACAAATTTCCTCAGTTCTGATTGGTCAGTTGGTACGTCCAGAAAAAAAGTTTTTTAAACGTCACAAAAGAACGTTTTATGTTGGTACATTTTGCAACGTCCAAAAACGTTACGCGAACGTTCTGGAAAAACGTACTGAAGACCTCCGAGTTATATACGTAAACTGAAACGTTTAAGACACGTTTAAAAACGTTTTTGCAGACGAAGACGTAAGTAACCTATACATAACCTAACCAAAACGTATTTTAAACGTTTTGTGTTAGTTTCTGTACGTTTGATTTCAAAGTTTTTTAAACGTTCGGGGAAATACGTTTTTAAAACGTCACTAGAATACCGTTTAATTTATGTACATTTTCTGACGTCCGAAAAACGTTTTTCAAACGTCGCAAAAGACCGTTTCATGTAGGTAAATTTTCTAACGTCCGCAAAACGTTGTTAGAACGTCATGGAAAACCTCTGAATTGTACGTAATCTGCAACGTTTTATACGCGTTTTAAAAACGTCCTTTTAAGACGAAGACGTAAGTGACGTAGTAGAACCTAACCAAAACGTTTTTTGAACGTTTTGTGTTTGCTGGGTTCCCATTCGACCCAGCCTCACCCACTGTCCGCACCCTACAGTCAGCCATGCCTGCTTCTGATGAGCTCGTTGCGGACTTCAACTCGGCTCATGCTGCGGGTGAGGAGAAGTTGACCAGCTTTTTGCGAGAGCGGGTGTTCAGTAAGAATACCTCCCTCCATGCACCCGTCCCTCTGAGTAAACGCTTGACGTTTGCCAAGGGGCCAGGCACGAAGAAGCCCGGGGAGGACCTCAAGGCGAGAGCTGCTGCGATGGAGCGGAGCGCTCTCAAGGCAGTGATCAACCTGGTTGAGGTCAGTCAACTTGTGGACCTCCCTGAGTTGCTAGAACATCGTGTTGTTGAGGAGTGTGTGGCCTTATTCAACTCTAACGGCACATACAGGAAGACGCAGAAGAGCAAGCTCATCGAGAAGCTATCTCTGCATTCTGTAGATCTGCAGGAACCTTACATTGCTCTCGTGGACATGGGCATGATCTGGAGGATGGCAACTCCATCAGCAGAAGATCGGCAGACGCAAGATGGCACCCCATACAAGTGGTCGGACTACGTCCACAAGTTGTCATCCATCATCCTTGTCCGCCATCGTGGTGCTCACCGTATCATTTGTGTGAACGACCCGTACGACACAGCACACTCAACTAAAGATGACGAGCGAGACCTGCGGGTACAGGGTAGGGCACATGTCCCCAACACCTACATGAAGTTGGGCGACCCCTTCCCATCTGACAGAGCGTTCAAAACGCTGTTATGTAGCGCCAGCAACAAGGGGAGGCTGCAAAAACTGATATGCAGCTACCTGACAGACCTCGCACAGAGTGTCGATGCAGAGATTGTCTACTCTGTTGGCTGCCACTGCACAAACTTGTCAACCCAGCAGCCGATGCAGAACTATAGCTTTGACCAGTCTGAGGCTGACACTGTCCTCTTCTCCGCTTACGCAGTTCTGCGCGAGTCAGGCTACAGTGGCCCTGTTGTCATTGATGCCGCTGACACCGATGCCTATGCTCTGTATCAAGAGAAAGCAGGAGACGGTCTTCTGCCGTGGCCTGGTGAATGACGAGATGGCAGACTGCATTGTGCAGCTGCACTGTATTACAGGCTGTGATGCCAACTCAGGCTTCTACGGCAAGGGTAAGAAGTCGGTGTATGACCATGTGTTAAAGAGCCCTGTGGCGCGACGGCAGCTCTCACGGTGCGGAGATACCCTTGACCTTGAGGAGGAGGTTGTAGAGGAGCTCTTCGAGTTCACACGGCATGTCATCTACGGCGACAAGAAGAGTAGCACCATGGCTGAGGCCCGTGCCGCGAAGTGGAAGAGAATGAAGAAGGCATCATTCATCCGTCTCCCTCCAGATGCAGATAGCCTACGCCAACACTGCCTCCGCGCCAACTACTTGGCGTATCTAGTGCGCCACCCCTCCCTGAAGCACCACCCATCTCCACTCGGACATGGCTGGGAGCTGGTGGGTGGCCGCTGTCGCCCTGTCCGCCACACGCGACTTCCTCTCCCGACGCATCTACCTGCATCAGGGCCAGCTGAAGAGAGTGATGAAGATGAGAGCGAGCATGGGGATAATGAGGAAGAAGATGATGATGTACAGAGGAGGAGGGGGGATTCATCGGAATCTGATGATTCAGAATCTAGTGCCGCAGAATGCTCTGATTCGGACTGAACATATATCTCAGTGTCATATTGATTCATCAGTTACAATGTCATAACAATGTGTAGCATAACACGAATGCATAATTGGTGACTTCTACATGTGTTTTAATTCTGTTATAACAAAATAGAAAAAAGTACAATTTTCAGGGTAAAATGATTTTGTATTATGTTTTAAGTGGTTTCATTTGATAACTATTACAAGGAGCTTATTTTGAAGTACAATTAGCTCTCTTGTCATCCATTTATCAATTATTTTACTGCAAGAGATCCTTATGGAGGTAGTTTGCTTATTAAAAAGTAAAGCAGTACCAAGGTAAAATGGGTTTTGACGTTAACATTTTTGAACTGAACATAATTATGAAATTTTCCCCAAAACATAAATTGTCACTACTAAACCATACATGTTTGGTAGTCATGGATTCATAATTCTAATAGCTATAGTTTACAAGTATTGTTTTGTCCTTCCTTTTATACTGTATAAATGAAAGAAAACAATCCAAAAAACCTTACATCTTCCCTTCCCATTCAAAAGTTACGTTTTCGCACTACCGGATGGCGGCCATCTTGGATTTCTGGGTCAAAATGATGTCATTAAGTCAAACCGATGTCAGAATCGGAATTCTCGTGGTCGAATTACCCGAAAAAGTGTCTTCATACATGATTCCAGGTGCTCTGGTTCAAAAGTTAATTTTTCAAGATGGCGCCGGCGGCCATCTTGGATTTGACACTCTGGCGAAAAATGCCGGGATTTTTGGGAGGGACCTGGGGGCAAATTTTTTTATAAAAGGTCCCTAGAAGTCAAATCAGTTGTCAAAACATCTTAGCCAGAGAATGGTCACGGAACTGAAGTTCTGGACCCAACTAATGGCAAAACAAATGAATTATATAATGTTAATAAAATCCTGCTGGGGAGGTAATATTTTAACCGATTCATTATTCCAATATTCGTGGATATTTTTGTTGCTAGCTCATCAATATGACTTTTCCAAGTAAGATTTTCATCAATAGTTACCCCAAGGAATTTCGTTTTTTTAACTTGACTAAGCCTTGCATTATTTAGAATCAGAGGAACAGATTGTATATACTTGTATTGACTAGCACAACAAATCATGTAATTTGATTTAAGAACATTAATACATAATTTGTTTGCTAAGAGCCATGTGCTGATTTTTTCAAGTTCCTTATTAAGGTTTCGAATAGCTTCATTTACATTATTGTGAGTGTACAGCAGACTTGTATCGTCGGCAAATAAACAAAACGTAATACTGTCTGAGGTATTGCATATATCATTAATATAAAGAAGAAAAAGTAACGGACTCAACACGGAGCCCTGAGGTACACCACATGTAATGAGTCCATTGGTAGAATTTACAGAATTAAATGACACATATTGTTTTCTGTTACATAGATAACTTTTAAGTAATTCCAAGGCTAAGCCACGCACACCATAATGTTCTAATTTACTAATTAAAATATCATGATTCACAGTATCGAAAGCTTTTGATAAGTCCAGAAAGACGCCTACAGAAAAATTATTACTGTCTATGGCATTACATAATTTACTAATAACATACGATGTCGCCAAGTCGGTTGAGCGATTTTGTCTAAATCCAAATTGTGATTCAGAGAGAATATCATGTTTATTAATAAAAGAAATTAATCGTTTATAAATAAGCTTTTCAAAAAGTTTTGAAAATGTAGACAAGACTGATATGGGTCTATAGTTCGCAATATCATGCTTACAGCCCTTTTTATAAATTGGTGTTACCTGGGCTATTTTTAGACCATCAGGAAACACACCGGCTGACAGACATTTGTTGAAGATGTCAGCCAGAGGTTTAGCTAATGAATACCTTACCTGTTTAATGACAAAAGAACTTAAACCATCAAAACCAGGGGCCTTGCCAGAAGGAATTTTGTTTAGACAATCCACGATCTCTTCCTGGGTAATAGGTGTGAAAAAGAGTGAATTCGAACATTTGTTGCTGAGAAAGGAATCAAAAGAGGTGTTGCATAACGGGAGCTCACTGGAAAGGCTACTGCCAATGTTAATGAAGTAGTTGTTAAATGCATCCGCAATTTCCTTGTTATCGCTAATTTCAATACCATCTTTAAAAAATAAAGAGGTTTTTGAATGTTGCTTACGTTTGTTAAGTAGAGAATTTATAACTTTCCAGGTACCCTTAATGTTACCTTTTACTTGATTAAATTTTGTGCATAGATAATTTTTCTTTGCTGATTTAATTAATACTGTGAGTTTGCTTGTATACAAAATATAAATAGATTTATTATTTGCAGTCGGGTTTCTCAAAAACTTTCTGTACAAGTGATGTTTACGTCTAATAGAATTATAGATACCATCAGATAGCCATGGAGACTTACGTTTATCATAACGACGTTTGACTTCTTGTAACGGGAAGTTTTGGTCATAAAGTTGTTGAACTTGTGACAAAAACGTGTCATACATACAGTGTAAATCGTTGGTTAGTGTTATAGAATCCCAGTCAATCGCATTTAAGTCATGAGCAAAGTTATCGATATTACTGGCATTAAAATTACGGTTTTTAAATTTTCTGTCGGTTCAGGAATTTTCTTTGAAATTGTTAATAACTAAGAATACGGGAAGATGGTTTGTAATGTCAGTCATCAAAACACCTGCGGAATGAGATGCTAAATTATTAGTTAAAATATTATCAATGAGAGTTGCGCTATCAGCAGTAATCCTCGTTGGTTTATCAATAGTCGGGTAAAATGAGTAAGATAAAACAGTATTCATAAAGTTTTGCACACTATTATCAGTATCGTACTCCAGAAAATTGATATTATAATCACCCATGATATAACACTTTCTATTTTCAGTGGATATTAGTGATAAAATTGTGTTAAAGCTTTCCATGAAGTTGTTGTATAAAACACAGGGGGGTTTATAAACAATTCCAATGATAATATTTTCTTTTGCCTGTATTATTAAGTTCAATAAAACACGATTCGATGTCAGAATTATTTAGTGATAATTCAATACGAGTTTTGTACACCAAATCCTCATGTATGTAGAGTGCAACACCTCCACCCCTCTTGCTTTGTCTACATGTTCCCTCAATAGCGTAGTTTGGAATTTGTATTAGGGGGTCGTGCATGTCGTTTAACCAGGTTTCTGATATCCCGATAACAGCAAAATTCTTTTGTAATAGGTTAACGTACCGAACAATGCTTGATATATTTTTCCGTAGACTACGAGCATTGAAATGCAACAATTTTGTATCTGTACTTGTAATAAAATTATCAAGAAATTCATCCTGATCGTAATAATTGCAATTTTTGTCGGGGATATCAAAATTTGTATTCGGATCTATATTATAATTCATGCTATTGTTTTAGGTTAATTGGTCAGATTTTAAAACATATCGACCATCAATATATAGAAGACTCACTAACAGAACAAGCAGGATGAATTTTTATGTCGGCTTGTCTCACACTGGTACACAGGACAAACATAAAACACAAAACAAGAAACATAAATGAATTTATATAGATTAGATGTAGTTATATTATATTGCGATGCAACGTGGACTCATGCCTCTCCCCCAAGACGATAAGATCTGAACGGGCCATCGCTGATCTTGTACCTAATCATAGCTGGAACTGACCAAGGGATGTACGCGAAGTGGACCCGCTCTTCCCTCTGAATGCGTCGCAGGTGCATTTCCCTCAGCTCCTTCCGTTGGGCCCTCACCTTAGGTGTGACATCGTCTGTAATGAAGATGTTCTTACCCTTGAACTTGTTGTTTTTCAGATGTTTGGCGGCATTCTTCAAAATGAACTGGCGATCGGTGTATCTAAGGAGCCAACAGTGAATGGGTCTTGGGCGAGGCGAGGTGAGTGCTGCGGCTGGACCAGCACCGGGCGGTGGACCGGTGCGGTGTGCACGGTCAATCTCGATATCGTCGGCACCCTGGAGCTTTAGATGGTTAGTCAGCAGCTCATGGACAATTGTTCCTGGTGACGAGCCGTTTGTTGGAGTCACCAGGAACAATGGGATTGCGTTCAGAGCAATTGACCACGTCCCCCTCCATGAATACCTCGACAGCTTTGCTCATTCACTACCAGACAAACACGTAATCTCAGCTAGTAGAATTTCCAACAATTGTATAGCAATCTATCTACGCTCGAGGAAAGATGTCGCCGACGCAGTAGCTTCGGGACTGGCATACGGCGGCTCTTTCCTCGAGCTTATCCCCCTTGTTCGACCCACTACCCGGCTCACCCTCTCCAACGTATTCCCTGAAATTATTCTTAATGCAGTGTTAGCACATAATATCTCCGATTTTTGTAAAATAGTGTCTTCTATCCGTCCCATTCCCCTTGGTCTAAAACACAAACAGTTATCCCACGTCATGTCCTTCCGCCGACAGGTCCAGGTCCTTCTCAACCCCGGTGTAGTTCCCCCTGACCATATCAATTTCACCTACACCGGGGTCAACTACCCTGTCTTTCTTTCCACTGAGTCTCCCTGTTGCTTCAACTTTGGAGAGTTCGGCCACATAAGCCGAACTTGGAAAACAAAAATTTCGAGCCCGAAAACCCACTCAATCCCCCACCAGTCTTCCACGGCAAAAAATCCGCCCCCAGACACCCACCCAAAATCCATCCTGCCCCCGGCGGCTGTCTCTGGGGGCCGTCCGGTCACGGCTCTCCGCCCGTGCCTGGCCCTCGGGCTCGGCTCCGTCCCCCGGTGCCGCTGCGGCCGCTGACGCATCTGCTCCGGCGTCTGTTGGGGCTGCGTCTCCGGCCGTTATAGGGCCGGGGGTCGGGGAGGGGTCTTGGGTCCAGGCCTCGTTTGGGGCCGGGGCTGGAACCTCGTCTGGGGCCGGGGCTGGAACCTCGTCTGGGGCGCCGGCTTCGTCCGGGGGCGGGGCCTCGTCCGGGGCTGCCTCCTCGTCGATGGCGTCTGCCCCCTTTTCCAGGGCGGCTACCACTTCGGCGGGGGCAGCTGCCCCGCCCGTGGACCCGCCTTCTGGGCGCGGTCCGGCGTCGGACGCCGCCGAGAACATGGACACGTCCAACTTTATCTTGGGCACCCCTCCCGTTCCCAACAGACTCTTCACCGACGTGGTCGTGACCAAACGTAAAATGTCCCCAACCCAACCAATGATCAACCCAAGTTTGTACCACTTAACTCCCCCACCCCTCTTCGGAAACTGCAAAAGAAGACGAGCCCCTTTCCACTGCTAAATCCAAAACTCCAACGGTATACCAAGCCCTTGACTCGAAGAGCCCAGCCTTTTCTACCCCCAGTCAATCCCTCTTCCCCCACCGGCGTCTCCAATCCCCGCCCCTGCACTCTTCCGTAGTCCTCACCCCGAACCCACCTCCTCCCTCCTCTCCAAGGCAAAATTATTCCCTGTTTCCTTTAAGATCATTCCTCCGTCAGCCTTGTTTTTCAATTTCTCTCTCCTCACAAATTGCCTATTGGCACTTCAATAATTCTCTTCTAACTGACATGAACTATCGCGATATACTCACCACTTTCTGGACTAACTGGCGACTGGAGAGGACAAATTTTTCCAACATTGGAAAATGGTGGGATTTTGATAAAACACAAATAAAACAACTGACTATTGTTATGTACAAAGTAAATGTTGTCAGTGTTATGAAATTCCCCTCACGGAATGTATATACGCCCTCTGGTATGTACAACTGGCGAGGCCACGCGCTACTTATTTGCATACACGTGCGACCTCGGCTGACCCTAATTTGTTTATGAATGAGTCAGTTGTTTGTGCCAGAAGGTTCTGTGTGTATTTCGAATACAGAGTAAATGTATTCGGGCTGTGTAGAGGATAAATTTCTGATGTGACGTAATTTGTACAATTCTCTAGAATTTCTAGTAATCTCTGGAATGAATGAAATCCTTTATATACGGGCTAATTTCGGAATAGAATAATGTCTTGATTTTGGACGGAGGACTGGAGATTTTTTTTGACAGACGGAGAATTTCGTTGGGAGTTTGGTCATAGAGTTAATCGAGCTGTTGTTATTCGGACCTGTTACCTATTTATGACTTGTCTGCGTGAGCGGCTGGAGACAGTTAGAGCTGAGTATTATTCCCGGAAGAGACATTTATTTGTGAACTGTCGTCGGTTCATTATATCCCCATATTTTCGCGACGGGAGCCAGTTGGTGTCGACCCCCGCTGTTTTCGTATCTCTTCGGCTGGTTTGGAGGTGAATTCGCCCCGTGTTCTAGCTCGCCAACGAACTTTATTCGCTCGCATTATTGGAGTCGTCCTTGTCCGTTGCTGAGTGCCAAAGCCGTCCAAGTCCTCGCCCATTGCAGAGCTGCCCAAGTCGCCTGAGCCCTCGCCTATATAAGTCTTGCCCGTAAGATCTGTTAAGTTATATATATTGTATAAGATCTTTTCTTAATTCTACACTTGTTAAACCCTGTTGATTCTCGAATATTCTCGTTATTAAATCACATTGTTTCTTTGTTCTTTATGTCAGTGTGATCTTGTTTGATTTCTTTGTTGCATCTGAGAAAATTCAGGCTTTTTCTAGTAATTTCTATTTACGGATATAGTCTGGAGATTTTCAGACCGTAACACTATTACTTACTCTTCTCGAGTCGCCAGAGAAAAACGAAAATTGTTCCAAAACATAAATTCTAACATCTCCCCAGAAACTAAACAATTACTTGATGTACAACGTAAAGAAATAATATTCATCTTAAAAACGAGGCTCGAGGCGCTCTCGTCAGATCTCGTTTCAAACACATTCATGAAGTGGACACCAGCTCTTCCTGTTTCTTCAATCTTGAACAAAAATAACTCTCAATCTAAAACTATTTCTAGTATCCGGCTTTCCTCGTGATGCGTCACCGATAATTCCGAGGAAATAGAAACATCACTGTCGTAATTTCTACGAAAATCTTTATGCTGGTGTCCCGACTGACGAGAGCGCCCTCGAGTCTCTTGTCAGCGATTTATCCAGACTTGATAGTCCGGACGCAGAGGACCTCGATGATCCTCTGCGTCCGGACGAATTAGATGCTGTTGTCAAGCAACTTGGCACAGATAAAACCCTCGGCCTTGATGGACTAACCAATTACTTCTGGTATACCACAGGGATCAATTTTGGGGCAATTATTTTTTCCATTATATATTAATGATTTGCCAAATTGTCTTGACCACTGCAACATTGAAATGTATGCAGATGATACACTTAATAATCATGGTGATACAAATACCAAACTCATTCAAATTAAATTGAACTCTGACCTTTATAATTTGGCCAAATGGCTGCAGGCTAACAAACTTGTTTTGAATCCTAAAAAAAAACAGAAGTCATGCTTATTCGTACCGTTCAAAAACTCAAAAAGAATGATCCCTGGAAATCTATATTTCAGGTCAAAAAATACATCAAATTGATTCTCATAAACATTTAGGGGTTATAATTGATAGTAAACTTCACTTTTCTGAACATGTTAAACAAGCTTGCAATAACACAAATTCTGGAATGTCTTTGCTTGCCAGAACAAGAAATAACATGGTTGATTTAATTCTGTAAAATGCAATTTTCCCATCCCTCCCCAGGTCAACGAGGCGTGGGTAGTCGCCGCCCCTCCTAAGCGGGACGTGGTGTCTTTTCACCGCCCACCCCGGCCTGACCGTTTCCCAACCGGGGCCTACTGGCAGTAGGCACGAGGTGCCCACATCCAGAACCCATTGGGCCCCACTCCTCCTTCCCCTTCCTTCCCTTCCCTGTGTCCTCCCCATCCCCGTTTAATTCTGACTGATTTCTGCTGATTTCTATTTTTGCTAATTGCTAATTTACTGTCAAGCTAATTTATACCATGTACTTCATGTACTGATCTAATTAATTGACTGACTGTAAGTTTACGTGATAATGTTTCAATTATTGTATTGATTGATTGATTTAATTATAATTCATGTATTGATCTCATTAATTGACTGTCAAGTTTACTTGATAATGTTTCAATTATTGTACTGATTTAATTATAATTCTTTTATTTCTGTGTATATTGTGTTCTTCAAGGATTTTGAAATAAAGTTTCCTTGAAAAAGTAAAAATAGTATTTATTTATTTGTTTTATTTATTATTATTATTTTTTATAAATTTATGTATTTATTTTTTCTGTGAAAGTGGAGTCATACAACTCCATTTATTACAACTCACCAACAATTTACATCAAACATCATACAATGAAGAATATACAAGAATATTACAAAAAGTTTAAATAGAAAAACAAAAACAAAATTACAAACAAAATTGTCCAGTCTGCTCTATTACTCATGGTCCAAAGCGCCATAGGGCAGAATTACGTCTAAAAACAAAACTTAAGGACATCATCTTGGACTGTACATAGTGCTGAATTTATTGCATAAATAGAAAGAAAGATGTTGTTTTCTAGTCTGCTTCTTTCCCTACGAATAAAATCCTTCAAATTAACTTTGTAAACCATTAAAATATTACTATTGCCCTCATTGTGAAAAACAAAATTACACCTCATTTTCCATATAACCCTATGAAGACATCCTATTAGGAAAATACACAAGTATCGTCATTAAGTACACCAAATCTCTTTAATCTGTCTTTGGTAGGAAGGATCCTTTGTTTCAATTTATACCACACATCTATTATCATCTGCGTCGAGAAGACGACATCCACCATTAATCCAAATTTGTTCCCACTCCAGGGAGTTGGCACTGAAAAAATTATCCCAATAATTTTGAACTTTAGGAGCGGTCTGATTATTACAAATGAGACTGTTGTAACAACTTTTTACATTTATACAGGATAAAGGTAATATTGTTCCGTTCTTGTCAATTAAAGTGACACGGTTAAGAAAATGGTTCGCATGACTCTCTCTACATTCGTTAATAAAATCACCTTTCACTTTTTCCTTAATGTTTGCTACGATTCTTCCGGTATTAATCGGTAGAATATTACACATTTTAGCTACTTTATCAAATGAAATTAATTGACCGTTTTCAATAACCTGACCCAAGAGGAAGATATTCTGCTCTTTGAGAAATCTACTATTCATTATGGTGTCGAGAGTATCTGTTATAACATTGTTTCCCCAAAGTGGGAGTTCCCTAGTTTCATTAAAGCACCAAACAAATTTACTTACATTAATAACAGTCGAATCGAAATTTCGTATTAAATCTTTGTAGAAGTTTAGGTGATCACTAACCCAATTGAAACCACCAGGATTATCCTGACGATTTTTCCACTTACCCATCCATAAACCGTTAGACTTTTGAAAATCTATTTTAGAACCTGAACCTCCGCTATAAGTAGAAAAAATGCTATCAAGAGTATCAAAATCGCTATTATCGGAAAAAGAAATGGTGGTGTCATCCGCATGTTGGACGATTTTTAAACTATCGTTTGGACTAGTGGGAAGAGAAATGCCTCTGATAAATCGATTGTTTCTAATAAGACATGCTAAACCTTCTGCACAGATCGTATATAGTAGGGGGGAAAGAGGGCATCCCTGCTTAATACCCCTAGACACTTTGAAAGGTTCCGTGATAAAATTGTTAACAATTATCGAACTTGCGGGGTTACTGTAAAGAATTTGAATCCAATCAATTAATTTCCGTGGAACACCCATCTTTTCCATGACACTGAACATGTAAAACCATTCTATTCTGTCGAACGCCTTCTCTTGATCTATACTAAGGAGCGCACTCTCCAAATTTTCACTATTTGCATAATAGATTGCGTCTCTAATAACTATCAGGTTGTTTTGTATATTTCTTTCCGCTACCCCACTTGATTGATCCTCTCCTATGATGAAGGGTAGGATGCGTTTCAGCCGGTGTGTAATAACTTTAGAAATAATGTTATAGTCTACATTGAGCACACTTATAGGTCTCCAGTTTTTTTTAATTACATCTCTCCCCCTTGTGTTTAAACATCAAGCAAATCAGGGCATTATTCATAGAGTACGGCAGGCAGCCTTGAGTTTTACAATTATTAGTTACGTCTTTAAAATCGTTTTTTTAGAATAGACCAAAAAAGCTGGTAAAATTCACTTGTTAATCCGTCCAGTCCCGGCGATTTATCTTTGCTCATTTGTTGAACAGCATATAAAATTTCGGCATCATCAAAATCACTATTCAAAGAATCTATCATTTCTTCGTCAAAAACAAAACCATTAATCTCTTCCAATATAGTATTAATCGAATCATTATCTACTTCTTCGCTGCTGTATAACTTTGTATAAGAAGAATTGACGTGTTTACACATTTTATAAGAATCATAAGATATGCCTTCTTCTACTAAGTTATCAATGTCGTTATCGGTTGATCTTTGTTTTCCAAAGCACTTAAAGAAATGCGAACATTTTTCACCATTAATTTTGTTAATATGAGATCTAATTCTAGCCTTTTCCAGTTTTCCCAATTCAAGATTATTTATTTCCTGATTGATGTCATTAATGGCCAGAAAGTTTGGATTATTTTGGTTCATCTCCTTAGTCAGCTTTTTTGAAGATTAGTTTTATACTTTTTTTCCCTGTTAAATTTCTCTAAACCATAAGCTTTCAAAATTTCTTAAATTTTACACTTGCCATGATCCCACTATAACAACAGATTATCAAAACGTCCTTTCTGGGTTTGCCAACAATTTTAAATTTGTTTAACTCTGTCAACACAAGTATTATCATTTAGAACGCTATTGTCACAAATCCATCTACCAGGACCTTTAATAATAGTACGGTTATTTAGTGTACAAGTGAGAAGTAGGTGATCTGACAACCCTGTCGAGATATTATTTGTTTTTGTCAAACAAGTATATAATTGGCTAGAAACAAAAATATAATCTATTCTGCTAATTTTTGTGAGGACTCGATGGAAAAAGGTAAAACCCTGGTCTTTCGGATATAACTTCCTAGAAAACATCGATCATGTCATTTTCCAAAATAATTTGGTTTAAGTCTTTAATACTTTTGTCATTATTAGTTCGCGAGTCAATTTTGCAAATAAAATCACCTGTAATGAGCCAGTTTTCTTCTTGTTTCACATACTCAGAAAGGTTGTTGAAAATGTTTATCCTATCATTCATTTGATTTGGAGTATAAATACACAATAAATGAAGGGTTAAGTTTCCCAAGGAAAAATCACAGCGGATAATTCGATCTTCGTTATCTTTGTCAGGATTATTTAGTTTGATTCTACCTCTGCTTGATGCTAAGATAGCCACTCCTCTTGAATCACTCTGCCCGTTGCTGAAGAGAATATCCCCGCCCCACTGATTTTTCCACAGGACCTGATCTGAAATGACACTGTGAGTCTCTTGAAGACAAACAACATCGTAATTATCCTTTTTAAGTTGATTGAAAAGATTTTCTCTTTTTTCCCTGTTGCGTAGCCCATTTACGTTTATAGTGGCTATCTTGAGCATCAAAATTAGGAAGAGAAAAAAACGAAACATGATTTACAGTGTAAAGGAAAAAATAAAACGTAAACAGATCAGTATTATGCACTTTTTCCTTTACCTCTACCTCTGGGTCCTTGCTGACTTGTGGATGCCTTGTGGTCTTTGTCCCTCCTCTCCCAACTGATCCTTTTCTTCCGGAGTCTTTCTACTCCCCCCTCTTATATTTTACAAAATCTTCCTATTCGTTTTCCGTCTGTTGTGATGACGGGATAACGTCTAGAGAATCGGTCTGCGATGTGGTCTGCGATGCGGTCTGCGATGCGACCTGCGGTGCGACCTGTGGCATGGTTTGCGGTGCAGTCTGCGGTGCTACAGTCTGCGATACGGTCTGCGATACGGTCTGCAGTACGGTCGTCTGCCATGTGTCATTGTGTTGCAAATATACAGTACATCGCTTTTGTATTGGTGTTTTGGCGATTAAACTCAAATTTTCATCTCGACTCATCTGTTGGTAAATATTCATGCATTTTGTAGCCGCTTTTATTGTCCATGTTTAAAGATTCAGTATACTGCAAAGCCTTATATTTACTCATTGTCCAATGAATACTCAACAAAAATTCTCCAATTGACCATTCCAACGCATGCGCAACTGTAGTTCTGTGCTGTTTTGAGGTGAGGCTAACCATAAAAACCAACATTTACAATTAAAAGTTATACAAAATTCCGTTCTTATTTAAAACAAATATTGTTTCTGTTCTATTGGATTATAAAGATGTAGATGTCAAACATAATTTGGATTCATTGCCAACACGTTACATTCATAGCAAGTTTTCCATGCATGGTAGACATTATTATATTTTAATTTGTTATTTTACTAGTTTGGTTGATGTAAAGTTATGTCATTTATTGTATGAATCTTTAATAAAATAAAATACTCGTAATAGGCATATTTTTTTTGTTTTTTCTTTGAGTTCTTGCATTTTTATTGAACTTTTATGGGATGACGTAAACCCAATCAAGTGTATGTATAGTATACAGTATACCCTACTATAAGAAATAAGAGTAACGATAAAAGGTGATTTACAAATACAATACTAAAAGATATACAAAATATCAGAAAAGAATAAAAATGAGTAACCAAAAACAAGAGAAGAAAAACCCTTAAATGTTATTTGTGCACATTTTGTCGAAAACGTTTTGTTACTTTGAACATTTTACTTTGCATGCCCTATTCAAATATTTATCTTTAGTTTGATTTTTGTTTTACATTATTTAGTCGTTTGCTTTTACATCGCTTCATATTCTGTTTTCGTGAGTTTTCATGGTATGTTTACTTTGATCTTTTGTTTTAGTTTTTACGTTAATCACATTAGCGTATATTTTACGAACTTACTTTGAATTTGTACTTTTCTTAATTTGACTTTTATTTTATTTAGCCGGCCGACAAAGGTTCAGCTGTGGTCATCATGGATCGTCATCAGTACATTGACGAGGCCCACTGCCAGTTGAACAATCATACTAACTACATCTGCCTTGACTCTGACCCCACAGGTACATTCTCTCAAGAGATACAACAGGTGCTGGAAGATATGCGATCACGTGACCAGCTGTCTAAGAAAGCTCATAAATTTCTCTCTCCCTCTGACTGTAGGACTGCCAGATTTTATCTCCTTCCAAAGATTCACAAGGCTGGCAACCCCGGTAGGCCCATTGTCTCTGGTAATGGTTCACCAACAGAACGTATCTCCCTGTTTATTGACAGTTTTCTCAAACCCCTCGTTCTACAGATGCCATCATACATCCATGACACCCCAGACTTCCTGCGCAAGCTGGAAGGAATCAAGAACAAGATTCCCAGCACAGCCATCATTGGTACTTTTGACGTCTCATCCCTGTACACCAACATCCCCCACGAAGAAGGTATTCGTGCTTGTTCCTCGGCCCTGGCCAAGGCAGGACACACAACCCCACCCATCAGTGATATTGGCACCCTCATGAGACTTGTACTAACCAAGAACAATTTTTCCTTCCTAGGTAAACACTATCTACAGGTACACGGTACAGCCATGGGCACTCGCATGGCCCCCTCCTTTGCATGCCTCTTCATGGGCGACCTCGAAGAGCGCATGCTTGCCTCAGCACCATGTCGCCCCTGGGTATGGTGGAGATATATTGACGATGTATTTTTCATCTGGACCAGTGATCAGGACAGTCTGGAGACTTTCATTAAGCACATTAATTCCTTCCACAGGACCATCAAGTTTACATCAGAGTATTCAGTGCATCAGACCAACTTCCTGGATGTCACCATCCGCAAGGAAGACAACTCTGTAACCACTGATCTGTATTCTAAACCCACAGACACCCACCAGTACCTCCACTCCTCCAGCTGTCACCCCAGGCATTGCAAGATAGGCATAGCATTCAGCCAGGCACTCAGACTCAGAAGGATTTGTTCTAATAATTCTGACTTTTCCCATCATGTACAGGTACTGAAGAATAACTTGGTTGCCAGGGGCCACAGCTCCCGCCAAGTTCAACGTGCTATCGCCAGAGCCAAATCTATCACCAGAGATTTGGCTCTCAAGGAAAAGACGCCTAGCACTAATGCCGACACCAAGATTCCCTTGGTCACCACCTTTCATCCCAGTCTCCCTCCCCTTCGTAAAATAACTAACGACAACCATCATATCCTTCATACTTCAGATCGCCTTGCCCGTGCCGCCCCTGACAACCCAGTATTGGCTTATAGGCGCCCCCGCAATCTACGAGACCTGATTGTTCGAGCCGAGGTCCCCACCTTGGCTGCATCCCCTCCCATACAGCATGGTACTTTTAAGTGCGATTCCAGGTGTGTTGTTTGCCAGACTCACATGCAGGAGTCTGACTACTTTTCTGGCCATTCATCTGGAACTACTCACAGAACCAATGGCAACATCACTTGCAACACCTCTAATGTCATATATCTCATTTCTTGCAGGGTTTGTGGTATCCAGTATGTCGGGGAGACCAAGAACACGCTCAAAAAGCGTTTCTATGGCCATCGGTCGACTGTGAACACCAAGAAAATGGACACCCCTGTTGGTCATCATTTCAACTTGCCTAACCATTCTATTTCTGATATGATTCTACAGGGCATAGAATCACTTTGCCACCGCAAGGACTCAGTTCGCCTCAGCCGAGAGAAAGTTTGGATGAAACGTCTTCGGACTATTCGATCAACCACATGGTCTCAACATCCAGGAAGGGAATGATTAACTTTAAATTTTTCCCCCATTGTCATTTGTTTACAGATTATCCTCCTGGCAAAACCCTCTTGGGGTCTCTTGGCCAAGTGGTGTTGTCTTTCCATTTCCTGTTTATCCTTGCCACTTCTCTTTGTTCCTTTTCTTGCCCTATTACCACCTTCAATTCAACCCCCCCCCCCCCCTTCTCCCCCCCCCCTTCCTAACCACACTCCGTTGTCCATTTCCCCAGCTTCTACCTTCATCTTAATCCCTCCCCTCCTTCATCCTTACCCTAATCACACCTCTTTGTTCCTGTCTTTCTGGCTGTCCTTTCCTCTCCCTTTGATGTTTACCCACTGCCTATCTGCCATGCTCTTTTGCATCCCTCTTTTGTGTTTCTCCACCCACCCCCTCATGCATGTGTGTTCCCTACATGTTTGTTTCTTGTACTCTGTCATTCACCTTTGAGAAAGAACTTGCTTAAGTTCGAAACGTCAGGCCAGCTAATTTTTTGATTGTTATTTTATTTAAATTTTTGTTGGGTAATTTCCTTTGTATATTTCTAGTTTTGCGTTTTATGTTTAAATTTTTACGTGAACCTTTTGCACGCTTACTTTACGTTACATGGCTCACTTTGTACTTCCCAGTCCGATGAAAGAAAGAAATTTAGGAGCAACAATCTTAACGTAGACAAAAACATCGTGTTTATACGAGTTTATTCCTTCCTTTCTTTGGCCTTGTATGGTCGTGTCACGTCACAATAACAAATAAAGGGATTATTTTGCTGGTAGCTCTTACGCAATGTTGTTTACACACACGGAAGTGTGTACATATAGCGGATAGGCCTACTCATTAGAGAAGGTATGCTATAGAACCGAGGTGACCGATTAAGCCAACACGTGTATAGAAGAAGTAGCTGAAAGTCGACTGAAAAATTCACACTTTGTCCCTCACCTTGGACGTTTTGTATAACGAAACAAAGAAACTAATATTATGATATGAATAGGTGAATGTTTCTCAAGCGCATCATGTAAATTTGATTACCTGTACACAATGTTGTTCCATTTTAAAGAAAAAATATAGAACGGATGAAGGGAATCCTCAATATGTGAACAGTTTGTAAAAATAAAAATTAAATAAATAAATAAATTCATTTAGTTGAGTTCTATTTCAAAATGGAATAGGTTTGGTTTACATTACGGTTAACAGAGGCCGTCATGGAGGTATACCTCCATGAGTCCGTCTATCCATGCCTGTTTGCTTTGTGGACAATCACCAAGGCCATAGTTTAGCATTTGTGTTTGTACAATAATCGCACCGTCTATTAAGTCGAGCAGGGTAATAATTTACCTAGCTGCCGATTAAGGAATTACGTAAGCTCATCAGCTATCTTATTATAAACAAGTATACGGCACGCTCAGCATAGGTAACCGTGGCTCTTGTGATCCTTGGACGAAACCGTCTTTAACGGAGGCTTTTATCTGGGGATTAAACTTTATCGAACCACCAAGGCTATCCAGCTCGGCATACATGTATGTACAACACGGAGGGTGCAGACTTGTAACGCAATACGGCCATACATAACAGTGAGCAATACGCGGTGTTTGTATCGCGTACGCAGCACCTATAATATGTCATGTTTTTGGGTACAATTTTACTTGCGGTGCCGTCTGCGGTGCCGTCTGCGGTGCCGTCTGCGGTGCCGTCTGCGGTGCCGTCTGCGGTGCCGTCTGCGGTGCCGTCTGCGGTGCCGTCTGCGGTGCCGTCTGCGGTGCCGTCTGCGGTGCCGTCTGCGGTGCCGTCTGCGGTGCCGTCTGCGGTGCCGTCTGCGGTGCCGTCTGCGGTGCCGTCTGCGGTGCCGTCTGCGGTGCCGTCTGCGGTGCCGTCTGCGGTGCCGTCTGCGGTGCCGTCTGCGGTGCCGTCTGCGGTGCCGTCTGCGGTGCCGTCTGCGGTGCCGTCTGCGGTGCCGTCTGCGGTGCCGTCTGCGGTGCCGTCTGCGGTGCCGTCTGCGGTGCCGTCTGCGGTGCCGTCTGCGGTGCCGTCTGCGGTGCCGTCTGCGGTGCCGTCTGCGGTGCCGTCTGCGGTGCCGTCTGCGGTGCCGTCTGCGGTGCCGTCTGCGGTGCCGTCTGCGGTGCCGTCTGCGGTGCCGTCTGCGGTGCCGTCTGCGGTGCCGTCTGCGGTGCCGTCTGCGGTGCCGTCTGCGGTGCCGTCTGCGGTGCCGTCTGCGGTGCCGTCTGCGGTGCCGTCTGCGGTGCCGTCTGCGGTGCCGTCGTAGTTGCAATTGGCCCGACCGATACATGGTGGCCTTAACAAAATGGCGACCACCTTCCAACAGACGAGAAAAAGGAGCCCGGACAACCACGGGCCAAAAACCTCAAATCTCGTAAACAAAAACACCAGAAAAACGTGTTTCGTGGTCTATACTCACAGAGAAAAGACTCAACCCTTGCTGTGATGGCCAAATCAAAACGCATTAAGTATAAAAGCGACGAATTTGCGAGAGCGTTGTGAAACGTGTCTTGCGCCTTCGAACGCATTTATTTATTTATTTATTTATTTATGCCAGCAGCGGACGTGTGTTCCTTCGAGCTCCGAGTAAGTGTCTATTAATCTTGTTTTTATGACTTTTCTCTCATTTATTTCTTGTTCATACTGTTAAACATTGTATATAGACTATACTAGACCTTGTTCACCGTGTACATTATCACAATTTTTGTGTTATTTCTGTACATTTTCCCCTTTACATTTTTGTCGTAGTGCTCCTGGGGCGTTGGCTGGTCGCCATGGCCAGTCAACCAGAAAAGAATTTCAGTGAGTCGCTCGACCGTTGGGGAGGGTGAGCATTCCAAGCCCATTGGTCCTGGTGACGAGCCTTTCGTTGGAGTCACCAGGAACAATGGGGTTGCGTTTAGAGCCATTGATAATATCCCAATCCACGAATACCTTGATAGCTTTGCACATTCACAACCGAACAAACCCGTAATATCCGCTAGCCGAATCTCCAACAACCGCATAGCCGTGTATTTACGCTCGAGGGAAGATGTCGCCGACGCAGTGGCTTCGGGTCTGACCCACGGCGGCTCTTTCCTCGAGCTTGTCCCCTTAGTTCAACCGACCACCCGACTCACCCTCTTCAACGTCTTTCCTGAAATCCCTAATACTGTTCTGGTTAATAATATATCACATTTCTGTAAAATTGTGTCGTCAATCCGCCCTCTACCCCTTGGTCTCAAACAAAGACAACTATCTCATGTTTTTTCGTTTCGCCGACAAGTCAAGGTCATTCTCAACCACGGTAGAGTTCCCCCTGATCACAATAATTTCACCTACACCGGGGTCAACTATCGTGTCTGTCTGTCTACTGGTTCGCCTCGTTGTTTCAACTGTGGAGAGTTCGGCCACATCAGCCGAACCTGTAAAAGACCCAAAGATAATCCCGAACCCAGACCCGAAGACCCACTCAATCCCCCATCTGTCTTCAAAACAAAAATCCGACCCCAGACACCAACCCAAGAATCTCTCCCGACAATCCACCATGCCCTCGGCGGCTGCCTCTGGGGGGCCGGCCGGTCCCGGCTCTCCGTCCGTGTCCGGGCCCTCGGCGGGCGGGGGGTCGGGTCCGGCTCGGCCGCCCGGCTCCCCTGCTGCCGCTGGCGCAACTTCTCCGGCGTCTGCCGGGGCTGCGTCGCCGGCTGCTTCGGGGTCGAGGATCGGGGGGGGGGGGGGGGTCTTGGGCCCGGGCCTCGTTCGGGGCGGGGACTGGGGCCACGCCCGGGACGCGGGCCTCGTCTGGGGCTGCCTCCCCGTCGGTGACGGCTGCCCCCTCTTCCGGGGCAGCTAGCACTTCGGCGGGGGCGGCTGCCCCGCCCGTGGGCCCGGGGTCTGAGCACGTTTCTGATGCAGTCACAAAACGGAAACTATCCCCCAACCCTACCAGTGATGATGACCAACCACATTTTGTCCCACTTAGGTCCCCCACCCCCCTAAGGAAACTACAAAAGAAAACAACACCCACGTCCATACCCAAATCCCGAACTCCCACGCTAACCCAAGCCCTCGACTCCCAGTCCCCGACTCTCTCGATCCCCCCTCGATCCCAGCCTCCCCCACAAGAGTCCCCCATCCCCGCTCCTCCACTCTTCCAAAATCTTCCCCCTGAACCCGCCCCTTCCCCCACACCCACCCCTACCCCCTCCTCCATCGCCTCCACCGGTAAGCTCGGTCTTTGTGGAGGACTCTCAGGAAGACTTTCCTGAGATCCTCCCGACCCACAATCAACCTCTATCCCACAAACAACTAATTGATTTCATACACTCGGTTAAAAATCAAACAAAACCCCATAAAATCGCCCGTAAATTCACCCAAAATATACCTGGACTTGTTCGACAACTGAAACCCCTAAAAAACAGCCCCCTTCTTCATAACTGTACGCAGCAGAGGATCAAGAAACTGATCACTAGATTGGAGTCTTAATTCATTTCTCATGGAAATTAGGTCTTGTACCCTTTACCCCTTATAATGGCGTTATCGCTAATCTCCCTCAACACTGGAGGTTGCACGCAGAATACCCGGAACGCTTCTTTTAAGTCCTATTTTGACAACCTTTCTCCATCTCAAGTTATCATTCTCCTCCAAGAAACTTACTCTCTCTCCTCAAACTGTCCCTGTTGGAAAAACTGGTCAAATTATATTCCTTTCTGTACCCCCGGGTCATGTCCTGGCTCGGGGGTCACCACACTTGCTAAATCCAATATTGATGTCGTTATTTACAATGCTCTTATCCCCAATCTAATAATTTTGCTTTAAAAGCTATCGAGGCCCTCAATTTACATGTTTCTCAACAAAATAGCGATGACGTCATTATCATCGGAGGTGATTTTAACTGTACCGACGATCCAAATATGGACCGTCTGCATAAGCCGACCGAGCATCGTCCCCAAATCTCCATGGCTCTTAGAAATTCTTTTAACAATAATTCTCTGTACGATGTCTGGCGTAGGCTGAATCCAAGCGAAAGGCGGTTCACCTGGTTGAGGATGTACGCAAACGATCCCGCGCGCTTCTCCAAAGCCAGGCTAGACCGCTTCTCTGCTCCCCAAAATCCCCTTTCCTCCATCCGATCTTGTAAAATCATTCCCTGTTCTCTCTCCGATCATTCCTCCGTTAGTCTTGCTTTTCAATTTCCCTCTGTCCGTCACAAAGGAAGTGCCTATTGGCACTTCAACAACTCTCTTCTTACTGATATGAATTACCGGGATATACTCACCTCTTTCTGGAGTAACTGGCGACTCGAGAAGACTAATTTTCCCACCTTTGGAAAATGGTGGGATTTTGGAAAAGTTCAAATTAAACAATTAACTATGACTTACTCTTCTCGAGTCGCCAGAGAAAAACGCAGTATTTTCCAAAACATAAATTCAAATCTCGAGCGGCTTAAGTCTACGCCGGACATCTCCCCAGAAAATAAAAAAATTGCTGGATGAACAGCGCAAAGAACTAAATATTCATTTAAAAAACGAGGCTCGAGGCGCTCACGTCAGATCTCCTTTCCAACATATTCACGAAGTGGACACTAGCTCTTCCTATTTCTTCAACCTCGAGAAAAACAACTCTAAATCCAAAACTATCTCTAGCATTCGGCTCTCCTCGTGACTCGTCACTGACAATCCCGAGGAGATCAAAACTCACTGTCGTAACTTCTATGAAACTCTCTATGCTTGTGTCCCGACTGACGAGGGCGCCCTCGAGCCTCTCGTAAATTATTTATCTAAACTTGATAGTCCGGACGCGGAGGACCTCGATGCTCCTCTGCGCCCAAACGAATTAGATGCCGTTGTCGAGCAACTTGGCAAAGATAAAACCCCCGGCCTCGATGGACTTACCTCAGAATTTTTCCACTCCTTTTGGCCCCTGCTCAAGCCCAATCTCCTTGAAGTCCTCAATTCCTCAATTCAATCTGACACCCTCCCCACCTCTTTTAACAAAGCCGTCATAACCCAAATCCCCAAAAAGGGCGACCCCCTCGATATCTCCAACTGGCGCCCCGTTTCCCTCTAAACACCGACTATAAAATCTTTGCCAAGTTGCTTGCCAACAGGCTTAAACAATACATTAATTCGGTCGTCCGGAGGAGCAATCCTATTGTTCTCCCGGACGTACCATTTATGACAATCTTAATCTAATCCGTGACGTCATTGAATATTGTAACTTTAATGACCTACCTTTAGCCGTGGTCAACCTTGATCAGAGGAAAGCCTTTGACAACGTTGACCACGGCTACCTTTTTAACGTAATGAGAGCCATGGGATTTGGGGATAAATTCCTCTCTTACGTTAACCTTTTGTACAGTAGCGCCGAGAGCCACCTGAAGGTTTGCGGTTCTTTAACCGCATCTTTTTCTTTCGATAAAGGCATTCGCCAGGGTTGTCCGCTCTCGGGGCTACTGTACTCAATAGCAATCGAACCCTTTCTCAACACCTTACGTCAAAGACTTTCCGGTCATTGTTTTCTTCTGCCAGATACAAATAGTTACTGCTCGGTCTCCGCTTATGCAGATGATGTCACTGTCTTTATCACCTCCGATCAGAGCTATAAAATACTCGAAGGGGTGTACGACCTGTTCCACAGATCCTCTGCTGCCTCCCTTAATTTTGAAAAATCCAAGGGATTGTGGGCCGGATGTTGGATCGGACGAACCGACGCACCCCTGGGTTTTAAGTGGAATAACCAGGGGTTGACATTTCTTGGAGTTCACCTGGGAAACAACGACACGTACACGCTAACCAGCTGGCCGCCTCCAAAACATTTCACTGTATTTCTGTCCTCGCGTGCCCCCCCCCCCCCCCCCCCCCCCCTCCCCAATGTGTTGGGTGAACTCCAGGAAATGTTAGTCGACTTCGTCTGGTCCAACAAACGACACTTACTTCCTAGACATATTGTTTTCGACATCCAGAAAAAGGTGGGCTAGGTCTAGTGTCCCTAGCCTCCAAGCACGCAGCCTCACCTCTAAATTTAAACTTGTTCAACGTTACCTTCAATCCGATACCCATCCCTCCTTTTCTCTTCGCCGCTACACAAAACTAAATTTTGACAATCAAATCTTCCTTTTTGAAATCGAAACAAACTTCCCCACCAGTCTCTTCTGCTTTTACGGTGAGGTCCCGCGTGCTTGGAGAACCCTCGGGGCTCGAAACGACACACCCGCTGACTCTATCGACCACGTCAGCAACTTGCCAATCATTCACCCCTTGTTCTCCTGTAGTTTACCGGGCGACACGGCCTTCCACTCCCAACTCCTGGCTGGTGGGATCAGAGTCGTAAAGCATCTTCTTCACTCCTCTACCGGCGCCCGGATACAAGCTTCAGCCCTTCTGCCGTCAACTTCTTTAAACCTCCGTCCGGCCTCTCTTCGAGCTCTTCGACAGAACCTCTCTCGCCTGCACCACGTTATCTTCTCGTCTTTCCCTTCGCTCTTTGACTCTTCTGGACTTCTGCACGACCCAGCCATCCTGGACCATCTGCCTGCACGCCCTCTTCCCCCTGGACTCGTCACCTACAATCAAGACACCGACGCCCTCACCACCTCTTCAAAATATTTGTACACGCACTTCAATTAGGAACAATACAAAAACTCCGACGACACCGACTGGCATCGCCTCGGTTTCCTTCCACCGACTCGGAGAATCGCCTGGAAGTGCGTGTATCAATTCCCTACATCCAAGAAAGAAGGGGACGTTCAATTCAAACTCCTCCACAACGCTCTCCCCTCTCTTCAGGTCCTTCATCACCTCAACCCTGCCATCTCTCCGTCTTGTGGGTGGTGCGGCGAGGGAGGCTCCATATATCATCTCTTTATCCTGTGTCCGTCCATCCAGCCCGCTCTCATACGTCTTTAAGATCTACTCTCTCGTCTTCTACCCGACCTGGATCTCCACTTTGACTTCTACTGGGCTCTGATCCCCCACGCCTCGACGCGGAGTAGGGAGGCCGTCCGCCTGGCCAACTATCTCATAATTAGTCTGAAAAATGTCATTTACTGGTTATATCGAACTTCCAATTCCTCTGACACCCTTCTAATATGGCTTCACCGACTTAAAAACTTAATTATCCTTGAATTCTCTAACTTCAATTTCAACAATTCTCTCAATGATTTCCTCAAAAAATGGTCTATCAACAAGCTGGCATGGTTGATATAAATCATCTTAAAATTAGTATAAATGTAATTTAGAGTACATTTTTCTTCCCTTCCCTCCCTCCCCAAGTCACCGGTGCGTGGGTAGTCGCCGCCCCACCCCGGTGGCTTGATCTTTTCCCACTCGGGGCCTTACTGGCAGTGGGCACGATGTGCCCACATCCAGGCGCCAGTGGGCCCCATTTCTCATCCCCTACCCCTTCTACCCTCAATCCTCCCCTTTTCCCTTCCCCGTTTATTTTTGTTTTCTGGTTTATTATAGTTTTCTCTTAAATGTAATTGTTTTCATGCTAGTCCATTGCCTTGTTGCCACATCTCGGAGGGTGTCAAGGCATCCAGCTTCCGATGGTGGTAACGTGGCTGGACTAGTCTAACGTAATTGATATTTCTCAATGTTTAATTAATTACTGTTAAAATACTGTCAAGTTTTTCGTCTGGTTTTTCTGTTTAATGTTCAGCAAGTACAATATCTAAAAACCGAATTGCCATATATCTGAGATCCAGGGATGATGTCGCCGTCGCCATTTATCACGGTCTGACGCATGGCGACTCATTCCTTGAGCTCGCCCCCTTAATGCAACCTTCCACTCGACTTACATTATCTAACGTATACCCCGAACTTCCTAATTCAATCCTGGTCAATAATTTATCTGGTTTTTGTAAGGTTGTTTCATCAATCCGACCCATACCCATTGGCATGAAAAGCAAAGATCTTAGCCATGTCATGTCCTTTCGCCGACAAGTTCAGGTACTGTTAAAACCCGATATCAACCCCCCTGACCATATTAATTTCACATTTTCTGGAGGTAATTATCGTGTCTTCCTCTCCACTGAGTCGATCCGCTGTTTTAACTGCGGCGAGTATGGACACATCAGCCGTTCTTGCAAGAAGCACCCCCCCCCCCCCCTCCAATGACAACCAGGACAAACCCATCAATCCTCTAAATCCCCCTCCCACCTTCATGAAGAACAAATCTGACCCAAGACATCCCCCTAAGGTCTCCAATCCCCTCCCTGATCATCCCTAATCTCCTCCCCGGCCCACCGCGGGAGCCCAGGCTGTACCGCCGGGCGTGGCCCAGCGCACGCCCGCCCGGACTAAACCTGCCGTGCCTCGAGGTGCTCCGGCATCTGCCGGGGTACCCGCCGCCGCCGTCGGCGGTGAAGGCTGGCACTCCCGGGGGTTTTCCCTCCGTCCCCCACCGAACCCTCTAGGCGAACGCACCTCAGCCTCTGCCCCATCGTCCCCTTCGGCAATCCGAACCCGGTGTCCGCTGGACTTGATGCGGACACCCTGTCCCAAACCCCTGGCCACACCCCTCAACCCATGGACACAACCAAATATATCTGGGGCACACCGCCTGCTCCAAGAAGGATGTACTCGGACGCCGTCACCAAACGTAAATTGTCCCCCTCGAAATCCCCCGACGACAGTCTCCGTTTTGTCTCCCTCCAGTCACCCTCCTCCCAACATAAACTAAGGAAAAAGGCCCAACCGACTCTCCCCGCAAAATCCACCACCCCGACACTAACTCAGGCTCTAGATGCCACCTCCAGTCAATCACAGACACCCATGCCCACATCCGTCCTCTTTCCCCTTTCCCTTGATCCCACCCTCACCCCCCCCCCCCCCCCCCCCCCTGCAATCCTGAATCCTCCCCGGTAAACACTATTTCTGAAACTCCCCTTTTCACACCGGGTTCCATCCCCCCATCTACTTCGGCCCCCATGTCCTTCTCTAGTCAACAGTCCGCAGGAGACACAAGCGATGACTCGGCTCAGTGGGAGGAAGAGGACGACTCGTACCCCACGGTCCTCCTAACATCAAAAAAGCCCCTTAGTCACAAAGACCTTGTTAAATTTCTCTCAACTGTCAAAAACCAAAGAAAACCCAAAGAAATTGCTCGGAAATTCACCCACAACATGCCTGGACTTGTCAAACAACTCAAACCCCTGCGTAACTGCCCTATCCTTCAAAACGCTACGCAGCAGAGGATTAAGAAACTCATCCGCAATCTAGATTCTTAATTTACTCTATTCACCATGCATGTACATTTTTCTTGCTTCCCCCCCCCCCCCCCCCCTCGTATAATGGCACTGTCACTAACTGCATTGAACACTGGAGGATGCTGTAACATCACTGGCAATGCTTCCCTTAAGGACTATTTTGATTGTATTAATCCCCACAGTGACGTCATTCTTTTACAAGAAACCAATAATATCAAACCCAACCACCCCTGCTGGAAACAATGGCCAAATTATACTCCCATAGTGCCCCTGGTAGCGCCCCTGGCTCCGGAGTCACGACCCTAATCAAAAGTAATATTGACGTAGTAGCCTCCAGTGTTCTCTGTAGCAACTATGTTCTTTATGTTAAAATATAACTTAACAAAGATATTTTTCACATCTATAATGTTCTTATTCCGCAGTCAAATGCCTTTGCTCTTAAATACATTCATGATATTGACACTCATCGTTCTAAATGCAGTGACGGTGCCCATGGGCGTCAATCCAATTTCAACTGCGGGGGGACATCACTGAAGTCAAGAATTATTACACAGGAAGATCCACAGGAAGCGGAGTTTTACGCATTTTTGAAGTGTCAGGAGCGCGCTCATGATGGCATATAGTGGATCATTACAGTACAAGCTTTCCAAATTCAAACTGTTGATATTAAATGTCTATAACAATTGTGCTTCATATAATTACTTGTTTTTGTGGTTGTGTCCCGGGTAACCTGTACAGCTCGGTAATTCTGCCCCTCGGACACATTTGCCGGATCGCGACCTGATAAATATCGGGGGGGGGGGGGGGGGGGGGAGGTTGGGGGGCAGCCCAAGGCAACTCATGCACCCGCATGTATCGCACATACATGTACGAGGGTACGCGCTGTCCACAAGCACGCACTATCCCCATAGATATCGCTCCGTCTGCACACTTTCCGCTAAGTTTTTACACTTTTCTGCTGAGATATATGAGATACAAGAGTTGAAAAACATGGGGGGGGGACATTTGATATTGTGTCCCCCACCCTTCAAAACGTGGGGGAACATGTCCCCCTGCCCCCCCCCCCCCCCCCAGGATTGACGCCCACGACGGTGCCATTATCATCGGAGGTGACTTTAACTGTACCGATAATCCCTATATAGATCGTCTGAATAAGCCGGCCGAGCATCTCGACCCCGCGGATGCAGAGGACCTCGATGCTCATCTGCGTCCCGAGGAACTCGATGTTGTTATCAAGCAGCTTAGCAACAATAATACACCCGGCTTCGACGGTCTCACTTCTGAATTCTTTCCCTCCTTCTGGTCTGTCCTCAAAAATGATCTTTTTGAAGTCCTTCATTTCGCCACTGAAGTCAGGTACCCTTCCCAATTCATTTTACAAGGCTGTCATCAGCCTAATCCCCAAAAAGGGGAATCTCACTGACTTGGCAAACTGGCGTCCTATTTCACTACTTAACACCGACTATACATATTTTGCTATGCTGCTTGCTAAAACAATGCATCGGTCAAGTGATCCATGAAGATCAATCTTATTGCGTCCCCGGACGCACCATATATGATAATTTAAACCTTATAAGGGACTCCATCTATTATTGTAATTATAATGACCTCCCGCTGGCCGTGGTCAACTTAGACCAAAAAAAGGCTTTTGATAACGTTGACCACGGCTACCTCTTAAATACCATGAGGGCCATGGGATTTATACCCAGCACGATATGGGGCAGAGGGGTACCCCCCTTTTTGTTCCTATACCCTATACACTCTCCACACTATTGTTACCTAACACATCCCCCCTAGACTTCTGAAAAGAATTCCTGAGATTCCAGGAACACAATGACCAACACAAAAGAGGGGGGGGGGGGTTCGCTCTGCCCCCATATCGTGCATCATATGATGGATATGGGGGAAAATTCATCTCCCCCCTCGATCTTTTGTACAGCGGCGCCGAGAGCCACATCAAAGTCTGCGGTTCCTTAACCGCATCTTTTCCCTTTCAGAAAGGAATTCGCCAGGGCTGCCCGCTCTCGGGGCTGCTGCACGCAATAGTCATTGAGCCCTTTTTAACCACATTACGCAATGACCTATTGCATGAAAGTTTACTCCTTCCCAATACAAATAGACATTGCTCGGTTTCGGCTTATGCAGACGATATTTCTATTTTTGTCACCTCCGATGGAGGATTTGACATCATTAATAATGCTTTTTGTCTATTTAGTAAGTCCTCTGCTGCTTGTCTCAATTATCATAAATCCCAAGGTTTATGGGTCGGCTGTTGGACCGACAGAATCGACAAGCCACTTTCCTTCCATTGGAACAATCAAGGTTTATCCTTTCTTGGAGTTCACCTAGGAAACAACAACACCTATACCCAAGAAAACTGGATCCAATGTAAAAAATACACTGCAAAAAACCCTCTCCTATTGGACTCGCCTTTCTAATGCTTTGTCATTTAAAGGCAAAATTCTAATCGTTAATCAACTTGCAGCTTCTAAACTTTTTCATTGTCTTGCTATTCTCCCCTGCCCCGATAACGTCCTGGGTGAACTCCAGGACTTGCTTGTCAATTTTGTCTGGTCCAAAAGGAAACATTTTCTTAAAAGACCAGTTCTCTTTCAAACCCCCGCTAAAGGTGGACTTGGTTTAGCCTGTCTTCAAGCACGCAGCCTCACATTAAGATTCAACCGTATTCAACGCTATCTCCAGTTCAATTCCCATCCCACTTTCGTTTTTATGGATTACAATCTCCGACAATACAAACACTTTAACTTGGACTATCAACTTTTTCTTACCATTATCGACCCTAAATTTCTAACCAGTCTACCTGTTTTTACTGTGAGGTCCTGCGTGCTTGGATGACACTGGGAGCTCGAGTTGAAACACCCGCCAAATCAATCAACCATGTTATTAACCTCCCCTTAATCTACCATGATTTCGTCCGCGTTTTGCCCGGGCACTCGGTCCTCTCTGCTCCACTCCTCGCGGGTGGAATCGGGCTCGTTAGGGACCTCATCAATGTCAACACCGGCACCTGGCTGAATACCGAAGATCTTCATCTTCCTACCTCGAGTCTCCGCTGTCCCTCTTTTCGTCTCCTGCAGAATGAACTCTCTCGCCTGCACCACGCCATCTCTACATCATTTCCGTCACTCTTCAATAGGACCGGCCTTCTTCAGGACTCTTCTTGCCTTTCCACCATCGCCTCTCGACCCGAATCTCCCGGCCATGTCTTCCTGGACGGTGACACTGACGCCCTCACTGCATCTTCGAAATCTGTCTATGGAAAGTTCAACGTCCACATCAACGACCTCTCTTCTTCTTCTTCTTCTTCTTCTACTCACTGGCATGAACTTGGTTTCCTCCCTCCTTCGCACAACATCCCGTGGAAAGCTATTTACCAACTGCCAACTTCCAAGAAGGAGGGAGATGTCCAGTTCAAACTCTTCCACAACATCCTGCTGTCACTCACCATCCTTCATCACCTGAACTCTGCTATCCCGTCATCCTGCGGCTGGTGCGGCGAGAGAGGTACCATCCATCATCTCTTCATCACCTTCCTGAAAAATAAAGCTCAGGGCGCCCTCGTCAGATCTCGTTTCCAGCACATTAATGAAGTCGACACCAGCTCATCTTACTTTTTCAATCTTGAGCAGTCGCACTATAAATCTAAATCCGTCTCTTGTCTGCGCCTTCCTTCCGGATCTCTATCAGAAAATCCGGAAGAAATTGAAATTCAATGCCGTAACTTCTATAAAGACCTGTACAGCTCTGTGCCGACTGACGAGGGTGCCCTTGAGCAGCTCTTGCAGGACCTGCCTAATCTCGACCCCGCGGATGCAGAGGACCTCGATGCTCATCTGCGTCCCGAGGAACTCGATGTTGTTATCAAGCAGCTTAGCAACAATAATACACCCGGCTTCGACGGTCTCACTTCTGAATTCTTTCCCTCCTTCTGGTCTGTCCTCAAAAATGATCTTTTTGAAGTCCTTCATTTCGCCACTGAGTCAGGTACCCTTCCCAATTCATTTTACAAGGCTGTCATCAGCCTAATCCCCAAAAAGGGGAATCTCACTGACTTGGCAAACTGGCGTCCTATTTCTCTACTTAACACCGACTATACATATTTTGCTACGCTGCTTGCTAAAACAATGCATCGGTCAAGTGATCCATGAAGATCAATCTTATTGCGTCCCCGGACGCACCATATATGATAATTTAAACCTTATAAGGGACTCCATCTATTATTGTAATTATAATGACCTCCCGCTGGCCGTGGTCAACTTAGACCAAAAAAAGGCTTTTGATAACGTTGACCACGGCTACCTCTTAAATACCATGAGGGCCATGGGATTTATACCCAGCACGATATGGGGCAGAGGGGTACCCCCCTTTTTGTTCCTATACCCTATACACTCTCCACACTATTGTTACCTAACACATCCCCCCTAGACTTCTGAAAAGAATTCCTGAGATTCCGGGAACACAATGACCAACACAAAAGAGGGGGGGGGGTTCGCTCTGCCCCATATCGTGCATCATATGATGGATATGGGGGAAAATTCATCTCCCCCCTCGATCTTTTGTACAGCGGCGCCGAGAGCCACATCAAAGTCTGCGGTTCCTTAACCGCATCTTTTCCCTTTCAGAAAGGAATTCGCCAGGGCTGCCCGCTCTCGGGGCTGCTGTACACAATAGTCATTGAGCCCTTTTTAACCACATTACGCAATGACCTATTGCATGAAAGTTTACTCCTTCCCAATACAAATAGACATTGCTCGGTTTGGGCTTACGCAGACGATATTTCTATTTTTGTCACCTCCGATGGAGGATTTGACATCATTAATAATGCTTTTTGTCTATTTAGTAAGTCCTCTGCTGCTTGTCTCAATTATCATAAATCCCAAGGTTTATGGGTCGGCTGTTGGACCGACAGAATCGACAAGCCACTTTCCTTCCATTGGAACAATCAAGGTTTATCCTTTCTTGGAGTTCACCTAGGAAACAACAACACCTATACCCAAGAAAACTGGATCCAATGTAAAAAATACACTGCAAAAAACCCTCTCCTATTGGACTCGCCTTTCTAATGCTTTGTCATTTAAAGGCAAAATTCTAATCGTTAATCAACTTGCAGCTTCTAAACTTTTTCATTGTCTTGCTATTCTCCCCTGCCCCGATAACGTCCTGGGTGAACTCCAGGACTTGCTTGTCAATTTTGTCTGGTCCAAAAGGAAACATTTTCTTAAAAGACCAGTTCTCTTTCAAACCCCCGCTAAAGGTGGACTTGGTTTAGCCTGTCTTCAAGCACGCAGCCTCACATTAAGATTCAACCGTATTCAACGCTATCTCCAGTTCAATTCCCATCCCACTTTCGTTTTTATGGATTACAATCTCCGACAATACAAACACTTTAACTTGGACTATCAACTTTTTCTTACCATTATCGACCCTAAATTTCTAACCAGTCTACCTGTTTTTACTGTGAGGTCCTGCGTGCTTGGATGACACTGGGAGCTCGAGTTGAAACACCCGCCAAATCAATCAACCATGTTATTAACCTCCCCTTAATCTACCATGATTTCGTCCGCGTTTTGCCCGGGCACTCGGTCCTCTCTGCTCCACTCCTCGCGGGTGGAATCGGGCTCGTTAGGGACCTCATCAATGTCAACACCGGCACCTGGCTGAATACCGAAGATCTTCATCTTCCTACCTCGAGTCTCCGCTGTCCCTCTTTTCGTCTCCTGCAGAATGAACTCTCTCGCCTGCACCACGCCATCTCTACATCATTTCCGTCACTCTTCAATAGGACCGGCCTTCTTCAGGACTCTTCTTGCCTTTCCACCATCGCCTCTCGACCCGAATCTCCCGGCCATGTCTTCCTGGACGGTGACACTGACGCCCTCACTGCATCTTCGAAATCTGTCTATGGAAAGTTCAACGTCCACATCAACGACCTCTCTTCTTCTTCTTCTTCTTCTTCTACTCACTGGCATGAACTTGGTTTCCTCCCTCCTTCGCACAACATCCCGTGGAAAGCTATTTACCAACTGCCAACTTCCAAGAAGGAGGGAGATGTCCAGTTCAAACTCTTCCACAACATCCTGCTGTCACTCACCATCCTTCATCACCTGAACTCTGCTATCCCGTCATCCTGCGGCTGGTGCGGCGAGAGAGGTACCATCCATCATCTCTTCATCACCTTCCTGAAAAATAAAGCTCAGGGCGCCCTCGTCAGATCTCGTTTCCAGCACATTAATGAAGTCGACACCAGCTCATCTTACTTTTTCAATCTTGAGCAGTCGCACTATAAATCTAAATCCGTCTCTTGTCTGCGCCTTCCTTCCGGATCTCTATCAGAAAATCCGGAAGAAATTGAAATTCAATGCCGTAACTTCTATAAAGACCTGTACAGCTCTGTGCCGACTGACGAGGGTGCCCTTGAGCAGCTCTTGCAGGACCTGCCTAATCTCGACCCCGCGGATGCAGAGGACCTCGATGCTCATCTGCGTCCCGAGGAACTCGATGTTGTTATCAAGCAGCTTAGCAACAATAATACACCCGGCTTCGACGGTCTCACTTCTGAATTCTTTCCCTCCTTCTGGTCTGTCCTCAAAAATGATCTTTTTGAAGTCCTTCATTTCGCCACTGAGTCAGGTACCCTTCCCAATTCATTTTACAAGGCTGTCATCAGCCTAATCCCCAAAAAGGGGAATCTCACTGACTTGGCAAACTGGCGTCCTATTTCTCTACTTAACACCGACTATACATATTTTGCTACGCTGCTTGCTAAAACAATGCATCGGTCAAGTGATCCATGAAGATCAATCTTATTGCGTCCCCGGACGCACCATATATGATAATTTAAACCTTATAAGGGACTCCATCTATTATTGTAATTATAATGACCTCCCGCTGGCCGTGGTCAACTTAGACCAAAAAAAGGCTTTTGATAACGTTGACCACGGCTACCTCTTAAATACCATGAGGGCCATGGGATTTATACCCAGCACGATATGGGGCAGAGGGGTACCCCCCTTTTTGTTCCTATACCCTATACACTCTCCACACTATTGTTACCTAACACATCCCCCCTAGACTTCTGAAAAGAATTCCTGAGATTCCGGGAACACAATGACCAACACAAAAGAGGCGGGGGGGGTTCGCTCTGCCCCATATCGTGCATCATATGATGGATATGGGGGAAAATTCATCTCCCCCCTCGATCTTTTGTACAGCGGCGCCGAGAGCCACATCAAAGTCTGCGGTTCCTTAACCGCATCTTTTCCCTTTCAGAAAGGAATTCGCCAGGGCTGCCCGCTCTCGGGGCTGCTGTACACAATAGTCATTGAGCCCTTTTTAACCACATTACGCAATGACCTATTGCATGAAAGTTTACTCCTTCCCAATACAAATAGACATTGCTCGGTTTGGGCTTACGCAGACGATATTTCTATTTTTGTCACCTCCGATGGAGGATTTGACATCATTAATAATGCTTTTTGTCTATTTAGTAAGTCCTCTGCTGCTTGTCTCAATTATCATAAATCCCAAGGTTTATGGGTCGGCTGTTGGACCGACAGAATCGACAAGCCACTTTCCTTCCATTGGAACAATCAAGGTTTATCCTTTCTTGGAGTTCACCTAGGAAACAACAACACCTATACCCAAGAAAACTGGATCCAATGTAAAAAATACACTGCAAAAAACCCTCTCCTATTGGACTCGCCTTTCTAATGCTTTGTCATTTAAAGGCAAAATTCTAATCGTTAATCAACTTGCAGCTTCTAAACTTTTTCATTGTCTTGCTATTCTCCCCTGCCCCGATAACGTCCTGGGTGAACTCCAGGACTTGCTTGTCAATTTTGTCTGGTCCAAAAGGAAACATTTTCTTAAAAGACCAGTTCTCTTTCAAACCCCCGCTAAAGGTGGACTTGGTTTAGCCTGTCTTCAAGCACGCAGCCTCACATTAAGATTCAACCGTATTCAACGCTATCTCCAGTTCAATTCCCATCCCACTTTCGTTTTTATGGATTACAATCTCCGACAATACAAACACTTTAACTTGGACTATCAACTTTTTCTTACCATTATCGACCCTAAATTTCTAACCAGTCTACCTGTTTTTACTGTGAGGTCCTGCGTGCTTGGATGACACTGGGAGCTCGAGTTGAAACACCCGCCAAATCAATCAACCATGTTATTAACCTCCCCTTAATCTACCATGATTTCGTCCGCGTTTTGCCCGGGCACTCGGTCCTCTCTGCTCCACTCCTCGCGGGTGGAATCGGGCTCGTTAGGGACCTCATCAATGTCAACACCGGCACCTGGCTGAATACCGAAGATCTTCATCTTCCTACCTCGAGTCTCCGCTGTCCCTCTTTTCGTCTCCTGCAGAATGAACTCTCTCGCCTGCACCACGCCATCTCTACATCATTTCCGTCACTCTTCAATAGGACCGGCCTTCTTCAGGACTCTTCTTGCCTTTCCACCATCGCCTCTCGACCCGAATCTCCCGGCCATGTCTTCCTGGACGGTGACACTGACGCCCTCACTGCATCTTCGAAATCTGTCTATGGAAAGTTCAACGTCCACATCAACGACCTCTCTTCTTCTTCTTCTTCTTCTTCTACTCACTGGCATGAACTTGGTTTCCTCCCTCCTTCGCACAACATCCCGTGGAAAGCTATTTACCAACTGCCAACTTCCAAGAAGGAGGGAGATGTCCAGTTCAAACTCTTCCACAACATCCTGCTGTCACTCACCGTCCTTCATCACCTGAACTCTGCTATCCCGTCATCCTGCGGCTGGTGCGGCGAGAGAGGTACCATCCATCATCTCTTCATCACCTGTCCGTCCATTCAGCCCGCCCTCAACCTTCTCCACAAGCTACTTTCTCAACTTCTCCCGAATATCAAACTGAACTTTGACCTCTACTGGGCCCTGATTCCTCACGCCCGGGGTCGGATCAGGGAGACCGTGTGCCTGGCTAATTTCCTAATAATAAGTCTTAAACATGTAATATATTGGCTCTATCGAACGACTAATTTCTCCTCCCCTCTCGTTGTCTGGACCCACCGAATAAAGAAAAAGATCATTCTGGAATACAACTACTGTATCTTTACTAATTTCCTCAACAAATTCCTTGTCAAATGGTCCCACAACGATACTATCTTCGTCTTACGTAATGATAAAATAACATGGTTGATTTAATTATTTAATTATGTTATTTCCCCCTCCCTCCCCAGGTCACCGAAGCGTGGGTAGTTGCCGCCCCTCCCAGGCGGCACGTGGTGTCATTTCACCGCCCACCCCAGTGGCCTGACCTTTTCCCAACCGGGGCCTGCTGGCAGTGGGCACGAGGTGCCCACATCCAGACGTCAGTGGGCCCCATTCCTCCTCCCCTTACCCCCCACTACTCTCTATCCTCCCCTTCCCCCTTTATCTTTGATTTTCGGTTAATTTTCGTTTTCTGCTGACCTTTGCCCTGTTGCTACCCTTTCGGAAGGACTTGGGGTATCCAGCTTCCGATGGTAGCAACTTGGCTTGACAGCATTTCTACTTAAGTATATGATTTTCTTTTTCATGTTAAATATATTTCTGTTAAAACACTGTTAATGTATTTCTTCTGGTTTATGTCATGTTTGATTTACTACTTCGTCACCGTGGTTGGCCGGTTTGGCAGTAGTATACAGCCAATAGGCCAGCCTCGGTGACGTTGTACAATGTTTAATTGATTACTTTAAAGTACCGAATGTATTTCTTTATAATTCTTTTAATTTTGTATATACATGTTGTTTTGTTCCTCAAGGAAAATTTGAAATAGAGTTATACTTGGAAAAGTATTGATTGATTGATTGATTGATTGATTTTATTATTTTTATTATTTTAGTATCGTTATTATTTTTCTTCTTTTTTTTTGGGGGGGGGGGGGGGGGGGGGTGCCCGGCCGCGGCATGTCATATCTACTGCACTAAAAAGTAATCATAAAGATACACAGCATTTTGGCTATTGACTTTGCAACACCTTGGGAATTATCTCTGTAATCCTTTAGCCAAACACTCCCCTGCAGTCCTTAATTAAAAACATTCCATCACTGGGCTTTGCTGGTACTACGTTTCTTGCCTTGCTTTAATATGGTAATCAGTCAAGCATGACAGTGCCTATATACCGTACAAGTACAACACGTTTTATTATTTATGGTATGCCATGTATGATAACGTACTAAGAACGTACATCTTGCTCTGAGGGGAATGTCCACAAATAATTAAACTAAGGTTTTGGGTGTTTAAAAGAGGCATTTTAAAAAGCTACAAAACATTGATGTGAAAGACTTGGATGGGGGGGGGGGGGGGGGGGGGGGGGGCATGGGTGTCATATGTACGTACCAACGTGTATAGTGTGCATGCAGTCGGCCCAAGCCTCTACTTTTGAAAATGCCTGCATGTCAGGTATATTTCATCTGATTAAATGTCCACTCGATTTCCTCTTTGTGTTATGGATAACTTTACTTCACCAAAAAACAAAAACAAAAGTTCCTTTCCTTCAAATTAAATTGTAAAAATATTTATTTGAAATACTTTGCAAAAACCTGGAATTACGTAACCATTTGTAGCAACTTATCGGACGTATTAAAATGTGTAATACTGAAATATCTTTTCTTTTGAACTTCATAATTAAGGGAATAAATATGTGCTTCGCCGGTTTTAAACAAGTACGTTTGAAACCGCCCTGAGGCCTGGACGTTGACAATGACCCGAACCGAAGGCGAGGGTCATTGTCAGCCTCACTTGCCCGCACGTCACACCTCTCATATTAGTCTTGGTTCAAGACGTTGTTACGTATATACGCGATAACCGGCCGCCGCGAGAGGGCGTTATCACGACAAACTATTAATAGCCACGAACCGCCAGTAACAACGTCTTGAAAATCTTGTAAAATCTCCCCCCGAAAAATGGGGGAAACTAGTGCGCATGCGCAATTCTGTATACAAATGAGGAACATTTTCTCTTCACGCACGCGCACATACGAAAAAGAGCTGCCATGAAGTTGCACAATAGTCTGGCACTTGGCAGCTATCTATACTACTGGCGTAATAGCTTGCACAATTATCGTCCAGTTTCGAATCTTCCCTACCTATCAAAATTACTGGAGCGTGTGGTGTTCAATAGACTGTCATCATTTCTTCGAATGAATGATCTTCTGGATAAACGACAGTCAGCTTCTAATCACAGTGTAGAAACCCTACTCACTCACTTGTCGGGCCAAATTCTCCAACAAATGGACATTGGAAATGTTACAGCCACTGTATCGCTAGACTTATCTTCAGCCTTCGATACGGTTGATCATACGATACTGATCAATCGCTTGTCATCGCTTGGAATTAGTGGATCTCCTTTGAAATGGTGCACGTCGTTTCTAAGTGACCGTTCTCAATCCGAATCTGTTACTGTCGTCTGTGGTGTTCCACAGGGGTCAGTCGGTGGACCATTACTCTTCTCCATATACACGAATCCACTTGGACAGATAATCCAGCAGTATGGTATCAACTATCATTGTTATGCAGATGACATCTAGTTGTTTACGTCGTTCAGTCCAAGTCCATCTAGTGCAGCAATTGCCATGGAAAAACTTGAGGCTTGTGTTGATCACATAAAAGGATGGATGAGTTCAAACTGTCTTAAGCTGAACGACGGAAAGTCAGTGTTCATGTTGTTTGGCAGTAAATGTAATCTCGCGAAGCTGGATATTACCTCAGTACGTATTGGTCCTACTTCCATTACTGCTTCTTCAACTACTCGAAATATCGGAGTCATTTTTGACAGTCATATGACCTTCACCTCTCACATTTTCAAATGTATCCAAATCGGTTAGGTTTCACTTGCGTAATCTCGGCTTCATTCGTAAATATCTAACTCGAACAGCAACAGAGCAACTGGTACATGCACTGATATCATCGAGAATCGATTACTGTAATGCACTCCTGTACAACTTACCTCAATACCAACTTGATAGGCTTCAGCAACTTCATAACACCGCTGCACGACTGGTAACACGGACCAAACGATCGGAGCACATCACTCCAGTGTTAAAGTCACTTCATTGGTTACCTGTACAGAGTCGCATAATTTTCAAAGTAGTAGTAAGGGAGATGCCGATTCTATGTCATTTTCTGTTTTTTCACTTTTCTCTCCAATTTTGCTGTAGGTACATACGTCAAATTTTTTTTAAACAAAATCATAAAAAAATCGCCCAAACATTTATCAAAATTTTGCTGTGTATCTACACACCAAAATTTGCACAAAATCAAGAAAATAAAAAGTGCTTTTCATAGTCGAGAAGCGTACGAAACGCCGGGCGCGCCCGGCGAAAAAGCTATTAGCCCAAAATAACAAGGCAAAAAAACCCTCATCTCTACACTCAGTAGAGATGAGGGTTTTTTTGTGTTACGTAGATCTACTGTGTAACTAACTACAACGACTATTCTTCATACGGAGCGCTAGGCCTAGTCCCTAAACTCTCATAATCAGGAGGTAAAATACTCACGTTAGAATCACGCTCGTACTCTTTACATATTTCTAATTTAAAGTTGTAAGTTTTGCGATAAGATCTTTTTTTTCTTTCTCCATTCTCTCGACAACTTTCTTTTCGACCTCATCGTCTAGTTCTTTTTTATTTCTAACGGACTCTTCTCTCGCTTTAGTTTGAGTCCTAATAGCTTCTTTCATTCCGTAAAACTTTCTTAATTCGTCGTTAATCAAAGCAAATTCTTCGTGACTTACATCACCATCGTCTATAGCATGAGACACTAATTCATTGATCGTATTTAATTTTGTTTCGGCTACTACTCTAATCTCATCGTGTTTCTTGGCTTTACCTCTAAACTTTTTACTAAATCGTTTTAATACTAAACTTGCACCTATGCATCCTATAGCTACGCCTTCTAGCACCACGCCTATAGGTATACTAATGACGCCGGCAACGCTGGCTATGCCTATGGTGCCAGACACTGCACCGAAACATTCTATAACGGTCTCTGCGTTAGATAAACAGGTAATAATTTTATTATACTTTTTGTGCAACCGTTCTCTCTTATCTCTCTCTGCGACTATCTCTTTTTGCACTCGTTCGATTTTATTTAGCCTAAAGACTGAAGACTCGTCCGTTTCTCTAGGAACATCGGGCAATTTAGGGTAAATAGATTCTGCGGTCATTTTATAAAGTAGTATATTATTTTAATTTTTGTTGCATGTATACGAGAATCAAAGTACCAACACCGATCAACATAGCCCACACGTGCTCTGCCAACCAACCTACCGACTTACTTAACAACGTGAACAACCAACTCGCGATACTACCCAAAATACCCGGTAAAGCGGCTAATAACTTACCCCCGATCTTTTTTAGCAAATTAGCCAAGTTTTTTAAATGGTTACTTATCCAATCTTTCACGTTACCTCCGGGTTTAGGCGGAACCGGAGTCGGAGCAGGAACAACCGCTGCAGCAGCCAAACCACCCCCACCAATAGCAGCCACCAAAGAAGCAACGATCGTACTTATAGCTAAAGCAAACGCGGCCAATATACTTACGACCGTCACACCCTGTTCTCGAAACAGAATTATAATCTTTTCCCTTAGCGAGGTATCTCTTTCTAATATTTTATTAATCGTTTCTTTGATTCTCAGAAATTGGTTTTGGAGACTTTCCGTATTGCTTCGTACAGCCTCTAATCTAGGCGCTCTTTCATCTTCGAGATCTCTTAATTGATTAGCTAGGTAGTCTAGCTCGTTTTCATCTTCTGATTCACCTAAGGCTACTTTTGTTTTAGCAATTTCATCATCTATCCTACTCAGCTCGGCTAAATTTAATTCTAAACTACCACTGAGCGTTTGTAGTTTTTTGTCTAAAGCTGCAAGTTCTCTATAATTTAGCACCTCAGTTTGTGCTCGAGCATCTACTACTTTCGGTTGAGGGGGAGAAATTGTAGGTTCATTGGTTTTAAACACATTTTCTATGTAATCGTGTATACCGTTGTATACTCTTTCACTTCTTTTTCTTGTTGTTCTTTTTCTGTTAATAAACCCAAATCTTGTTTAAAAAATCTATTAAAGTTTCCATTTGGATACTTCTCTCTAAAGTTTTGTCTTAACGTCCTTTCAACTACAAACACATCGGAATAACGTTTATCAGTCAATCTAACACCGTCGAAGTATATACCATTTTCATCTTTAGTAAAAAGTTCGTACCTAATGCGCTCTGGCCCAAATAAGCGATTTTTTTTCATAAAATCATAAAAATTATTAGCTAAACCTTCTTTATATATATCACGACGTTTATCTATAATATCACCAGCTTCATCAATCGTCGTAGGCGGTTGTGGCTCAGCCGATCTATCCCATTCATAATCATGGTCGGCATCATAATCATCATCGGCATTGGCATCTTGAAAATCATCATCTACATCATTTTGTTCGTCTTCTCGACCCAAGTCATCCATAGGTATAAATTCTCCACCTTCAGCCATTTTATAAAGTCGTATATTTTATATTTTACGTAGTATTTACCACATTCTGAGGAATTACTCCTTGACTCACCAACCAAGTCTGAGTAGCTAGAGCGCTACCTACCGTAGCGGTGATTTTAACCGTATCTTCTACGTCTAACTTTCCTAAATCGGCGGGCTTAATTTTCAAAAGTTTTTTACTCAACATAGTATAACCTACGGTCAACAAACTCAACACAGCGCCGTGATAAAGAGTATTTGCAACGTTCTTAGTATCCATTTTACTTGTACTAACATTATTATTTTTTTTTTTATTCCATTTCTAATAGCTCTTCAACTTTAGGGGTTGTAACCCTACTTTTTGCTGCGGTTCCGCTGGTTTACTCTTTTTAAACGCGAGATATCCAATTCCTAAAACAGCCAAACCAACTATCGCGTATCCCCAGCTCGGAATTTCTCTCATCGTTAGCGAAGCCATCGGCTGGGGAGCTTCTTCTTCTATACTTTGCATTGTTTGTATTTGTTCTTTCATCTTTCTGTTTCTTTCGGCCAGCCTTTTACCTTGCTCTACTCTTTTAGGGTCTTTTACTCTCTTTTTTGTGACTCTCGCTAGAGCCGGCTGAGCCGGCTGAGCCGGCTGGGGAGGCTGAGCCGGCTCTTGGGGAGGCTGAGGAGTCTCTGCTACTTGATCCGTCGTTGTCGTTTCTGGATTCATCTTTTATAGTAATACTACTATTATTTGTTGTTGTATTTGTACTCGTAATACTACTATCTACCTGTACATGTTTACTCGTGATCAACATAGCCACCACAGGAGATAAATAAGCCCCATAATTGTAATGCACTTCGCAAAGTAAACTGGACAAGCTGCTTGAAATAACGGGATCTTTTTCTAAGTCGTTGATAAGGGCTTCTTCAGAATCTAAACAAAGTTTATAACCGAATGGCGAAGCCAGCGGCAAAGTCAAGCCTAAAGCTTTTGCGTGAAGAGTCAACACGCAACCCCCCAAACTGACTATCATTTCTTTACCGAGCTTGGCTTCGTATCTTTTATATAGCTTTTCTTGTTTTTCTGCGGTCAAGCTCTCTATTTCATTAACGGAGTATTCTTTACCAAAATATTTTTTAGAATCACCGGAAGCAACTACGCCTAAAACTCTATTTTTAGGATCTGGAGACTCGGTCGTCGTCGCTAAGCTATGCGCTATGGGCGTAGCAGCTACTGTTGGATGAGGTTCTTGAGATAACGTGCTTAGAGATTCTATCGATTTGCTCATTTAAAATAGAACTATATTTTTTAATCTTATTTCTACAAGACATATAATCGTAAGAAAATAAAGATAAGTTGATGGCTATTACTAGTTTTAATAATAGGTCTAGATATTCTATCATATTTTATAGATGACTAGATAATCTATAGATCATCTAACAGTTATCTAATAGTTATCTAATAGTTATCTAACAGCTATCTAACAGTTATCTAATAGTTATCTATAGATCATATAACAGTTATTTAACAGTTATCTAATAGTTATCTAACAGCTATCTAACAGTTATCTAACAGTTATCTAACAGTTATCTAATAGTTATCTAACAGTTATCTAACAGTTATCTATTAGATATCTAATAGTTATCTAATAGTTATCTATAAATCATCTAATAGTTATCTAATAGTTATCTAACAGTTATCTAACAGTTATCTAATAGATCATCTATAGATCATCTAACAGTTATATATAGATCAACTATAGATCAACTGCCAACAGACTGGAGGATCAGTTTTTACCAATAATTTACTAAAAGGCACATCTCTTAAAATCTTCTTAATTCTCGATCTTTCTTCTAAAGGCACCGCATCATTTTCATCGAGACATTGATCGAAACTATTTTTATCTTTGCAATAGAACAATACGACAAATGCAGTTTGAGCTCTAAAATCCGTCATTACGCAATTATACTTTTGAGTCATCAACCAACAGTAGTGATTGTCGTGCCTACCGCTAAACGCCAATTTCGTTAAAACGCAAGTGTTTTTCCCGAACGTCGCCTTACGATATTTTATTTCTTGTTCCGAGCTACAATCGTCTATCAAAAATAGAACGTGCGATCCTTTAAATCGAGATCTATAAAATTCTAAAGCTTCGTTGAGAGACACCTTTTCTACCTCTAAATCGCATAGGTATATCTCGGGATCTAACCACAACCAACGTCTCTCGCGATAAGTCTTGTTGTTGCTCAACGTAGGGCAAATAACTACGATATTTTCAAAGTGATCTTTGTACTCAGTTTCTAATAGATCTAAAATATATTTGGTTTTACCCGAATTAGTCCTACCGCATATTAGCGCGCAGTGTGGTGTTTTTGGAAACGTTTTATACATATTTAATAGTAAGGTAGATAATTTACTCTTCTAAGAGTAACTACCGCTAAATCTTTTCCCTTAGCGAGACGGCTTATTTAATAGTAAGGTAGATACTTTTGTATTTTAAGAGTAACTACCGCTAAATCTTCCATCTTCGAGAACCAACTGACCATCCATCACCAAGAAAACGTAACACGATAGTCCACCGGCTGTCTCAGCCTCTCTTTCTAAATGAAGAGAAATACCGCCACCTACGTCTCCTATTTTCCTGCCAGAACCGTGACTTTTGTTGTCGTCGGTTACCCTCGTATCTAGCCAAAGACCGTAACTAGTGCTTAAATAGGAGCCTAGCGTCATATCGTGTAAGTCTAAGTCTTTGCACACGCTGGCACCAAATTCTGTATTAGAGTCGCCGAAAAACTTGGTAATCTCATCCCAGTGTTGATAACGCTTCATGCCTTGACTATACAATTGATTCGGCTTACCCTCTATCGTAACGTCTACTTTTTCGATCTTTGGATTATAAAAAATTTGAGGATCTTTTTCGCCCGATTCTTTAAATAAAAGAAGTATACCTTTGAGACTTCTAATGGCTTGATTAAGATTAATGTTCCAAGTAGTATCGGACTTGTTTAACGTTAAAACCGTATATCTTTGAACTTTTTCGTATAGAAAATGAGTTTTACCTCGATATTTTTGTCTGATACTATCTGCCAATGTTTTACTAGTCACCGTTTCAAACTCGAGATCTAACCCCGACATTTTATACTTCGCGTTATTATCGGTAGATTTTACTACGCTCGCGTGATCGTTAAATGTAAATTCATAAGTTAGTCTATCTTTGAGTGTCGATGGACTAAAAGGCTGATGATCCGTAAGCATTTCAAAATCTAGAGGAATGTAATATCGGTTACCGTAAGCGTTGGCTATCGCTTTGTCTTTTCCACCATTCGCGCTAGCAACCCCATCGCTAGCGCCGATTCTGAGTTTCGTGACGTTAGAAGTTTCGAGTCCTCGATACGCATCGTTCGCGCTGGCTGGTCGCCACAAGTCTTTATACGCGTTATATACATCGGCATCCGTAAACGCTACGAAATCTTTACCTTCTAGTTTGATTCTTACGCCACTAATTAAATTTCGTGCGACGTTATAATATAGAGTTCTTGCATCATCTTCGCCAGTGCCTTCAGATTCTAAGTCTATATTAAAAGCTAATCGTACTGTGCCCGGTACGACTACATCGTCTTGACTCAACATAGGAAATTCGACGATCAACAGACTGCCAGCCCCTGCGGTACTAGGATTATGAGTAATAACCATCGATTGCCTCAACCCCTTCAACGCTCTAGGATTTTTTAAACTTCTGTGTGGATTCAGCTTGCTTCCATAAATTGCGTTCATTTTACTTAACGAAACAAAACAAATAAAAAGCAAACAACTTTTAAGCAAACTTATAAACTAAATACCCTAAAACAGCAGTGCCTCCTAAGATAAATGCAATTTCACCATCTTTTTGATCTTCGCTGGGTACGTAAAAGTCCGACAATACAGGTTCGCGAGGTAATCTCAACTCGTCGTTGGTTACTTGTTATATTCTCTCAACGCCTCATCTACGTTTTTAAATGTTTTTTGAGCCCTGGCTTCTTTATGTAGTCGATCGTTTAGATAATCCAGAACCTTGGTTCTTTGTTCTTGCCACTCTTGTTTAGCTTGAGTTAATCTTTCTAAAGCCAAATCGTGTCGTTTACGTTCTTCGTCCGCACCGCTTTTTCCTATCTTAGAAAAGGCGAAGCTCGTTCCGCTAAATGCCACAGCGCTTATTAAAGCTCCAGCACCCATAACTAAAAGACTCACCATTTTTAATAAGTCGTTAAAATAAATGGAAACAAAATTAAGTAAAATATTTTACAGTCCTAAAGGATATTGGAAAGGTGCAGGAGCCATAAAAAAATTGTCGTTAAAAGCTAACGTACCCGAGCCAGACGTTAGAAATTGGTTAAGAAAACAAGCCATGTGGCAAATATATTTGCCGGCCCCCAGTACTATCCCGAGACCTACGAGCCTCAATAAGGCCATCGCACTACCCAATGAAATGCATCAAGTGGATCTGTTATATCTACCTCACGATGTAGTTAAACGTAGAAGATACAAATACGCGTTGACGATCGTTGATGTGGCCACTCGATATAAAGAAGCTGAACCCTTGACGAATAAAACGAGTACTCAAGTTGTAGAGGCGATAAAAAAGATTTACAAAAGATCGCCCTTGTCTTGGCCTAAAACAATAAAAGTAGATCCCGGTACAGAATTTATGGCCGAATTTAATACTTTGATGCGGACTCGCAACGTCGCAGTACAGAAAGGCGAGGTTGGTAATCATAGAACTCAAGGTATAGTAGAAAGATTTAATCGTACTTTAGCCGAAAGATTATTTGGCCATCAATACGCTCAAGAAATGTTAGAGCCTACCGAGCGTAGCCGCGAGTGGGTAAAAAGATTGCCCGATGTTATAAAAGCGTTAAACAACGAAGAAACTAGATTGATATCGACTATGAAATGCGAACCGTTAACTCCTCGAGCGGCTATGTCTCAGTTAGAAATAAGACAATTGAGTTCTTCGGGGCTCAAGAGCCCCGAAGAACTTTTAAGCGTAAATGATGATATCGTTAGATATCTTTACGCTCCTGGAGAGCTCGAAAAAGACTCTAGAAGAAGAGCTACCGATCCTATTTGGAGCTTAGAAATGTATACGATAAAAAAAAGAACGACGAATCCTGGACAGCCCGCATTGTACTGGCTGACTCACGGCCCCAAGAGATCGTTCGTTAAGAAAGAATTAATGGTCGTTCCGTCAGATACTGAGTTACCGCCTTCCTCAGCGACGTAGAATATCGTAAGCTAGATATCCAACCCCAGCAGCGGCCATTAAACCAACGACTAAAGCCGTTTTTTCTTGTTCGTGCGAGTCTGGCGGTGGGGGTACGTCTGAGATTAGAGGTGGCGGGGCAAAATTCTGCTGGGTTACTGTACTCGCGTAGCTACGCTCGTAGGGCGTACGACTCTTTTTTACAGGGGATGGTGGGGGTGGTGGTGTTACGTCTGAGATTGGAGTGGTTGGTGGCGGGGGTACGTCTGAGATTGGGGTTGGTGGCGGTGGTACGTCTGAGATTGGGGTTGGTGGTGGTGGTGTAGGTGTAGGTGTAGGTGTATGTGTAGGTGTAGGTGGGGGTACGTCTGAGATTGGGGTCGGTGGCGGGCGTACGTCTGAGTTCAAATTGATATTTAATCCTATCGGCGCGCCGGGCGTAGCTATCTGTATATTATTATTATAACCTCGATGAATACCGACTAAAAGCTCCATATTTGATGGAATCAAGTATAATCCTGGGCTAATCACAAAGTTTAACGAGCTTCTAGCGTACTGTAAAGAATCTTGAAATCTGGTTATAGAAGATTCTAAGTCCGTAGGGCTGTCGATGATACCTTCTACTATATTTTCAAATTGTCTTTGGGCATCTAATCCGGTACCCGCGGTTAGTATACTCGTTTTTGCTTGGGCTTGCGCGCCGAGTATGGCGTACACGTACGTTCTAACGCTTTCGTTTATTTGTTCTATACCAACGTCGGTAAACGAGCTCTTCTGGCGTATGAGAGCTCGAAAACCGAGTCGTACAACGTCTACGGATTGTCTGATATACATGACGGTGTACTTACCGTACTTATACGTATCATCCGGCGTTGTAAAACCCATTTTGTAATAACCACCAGGTTGTGGATCTAAGTCTTCCTCATCGTGTATATAATCTATACCGGGTACCGGTAAATATTTATGCGAGTCTCTATCGTAATAGTACGCAGTACCTAGACCCTAGACCCAGTACCTAGTCTACGGTCTGTTTAAAACTCACGTTTGGATCGACTTGAAAGCGTTGACCGACGTTGATATAAGCACCGTGATCGATGCTATTGTTTAGATCGTCGAATGCATCGTCGTTTGGAACTGGGCATTTTAGAAAGTATAGTATCTTTCTGATCGTGAAATATACGTGAAACTTGAATAAAGCCGATATTACGGGGTTTTTATGTAGCAACGATTCTAGTCCTACGCCGCAACCCGAAGTCGCGCACCAAAATGCGAAGTTGAGTTGATTTTGATAAAACGTCATGGGGTCCGATGCATAACGTTCGACCGCTTCGTCGTTTTTCACGTCGGACATTTTATAAGCGCTAAATATATCCGCTAAATTAGCGATAAAACTCGCGTTCGTGTTAGCGTTTACGATGATGTTAAGTTGACTCAAGTTCATGTTCAACGGGGTACTCTCTGGGCTTATCGCTTCGTACTTGTCGCTATCGTCTTGGCCTCTAGCTAGATTCACGATATCTAGAGCATTCTTTACCGTTCGATTATTAACGTCTAAAAATTTCATAAGTTGAGTGAATTTCATTTTAATTTATAATAAACCAAATATTTTAATCTTATAAATAAGATGGAATCGCACGTTTTTGAAATGGATGGTAACGAACGAACGTTTAGTCTGTCAAAACCTATAGATAACTCCAAGGGAGATTATAGTATGAGTTTAAACAGCGCGATATTTACCGCGGGGTTTTATAATATACCTAGTAATAGCGAAGTTCTCTATTTTATAAATCAAATCGATCCAAACAAGGGGCAAAAAACGGATGGAAAAATTGATATTCCGGCTGGATATTACGATATAGATTGGATCGGAGATAGACTTAGTAAATTTGTTTGGTTAGAAGTCTCCGTAGATAAACTTAATAAAAAGATATCTTTTTATATAACGGAAGAAAATAACGTTATACGCTTCGATAAAAACATTAAACAATTGTTGGGGATATCAGGAAAAAAAATTGTTTTTGGCATAGATTATGTAGGGCTGTATAATACAACGCCTATTGATACAGTTTTTTTACATTGCGATCAGTTATCTACGTCTAATAATTTCTATAACGGAAAGAGCACGCACTTGTTAGACGTTATACCGATTTTAAATATTAGATCTGATTCGGATATAATTGCAACGTTGCAGAATAAAAGAAAAACTGTCATACCTCTAATTAGGAGTAAAATACCCGAACTGAGTTTTTCTTTCAGAGACTGCGACGGTGAGTTAATCGATAATAACCATAAGAAATTTATTTTTCGAGTAGATATTTATAAAAATTCTTGTTCTGGGCTTTAGCTACGCGAGTGGCCATAAGCCAGAGTGTCTATACCATTAGGTAAAATATGTATCTTCGTATCTAAAGGATTTAAAGATTGCTTGACTTGAGACTCTGTGTATATCATGTGACGCTCAGTTCCAAAACGAATCATCTTGTTTGAATAGCATTCGTTCGATAAAACGCAATTTTTATACTTTTCGTAAGATAGATCGTTGTTTATAACCACTCGGTTTACGCCTTTGGCCTTTTTTAATACGACGTCTCCTCCGTATAAAATCGAGTACATCTTCGATCTGATGCAAGTAGCTTCGCTTATGACTTTTCCTCCGCATTCGTCTTTAAATTTACCGATAACTTTCTTGTTAGTATCGTCGTATAAAAAGTGGTCTTTCTCGTAGTTAGAAAAATCATACAAGTCAGACTGTTTTTCCATATCGAGATAAACGTCTTTCGTATAGATAATCAAAAGCAGCGAGTCCGTGTCTGTATACATCAATCTTACTTTATCACCATACGTCTTTTTTAATTGGTTGTAATAAAAGTCATACATTAGAGTCTTCGATAAATCTAAGATACTAACGCCGCAATAGATGGGCTTATTTAAATACGTTTTCTTTTTGTACGATTCCACGAATGAGAGACCGCATTCTTTAAACGCTGTAGTAGACTTGTAACAAGGTTTAGAAACTATTTTTTCGTATTCTTCTACTTGATCGTCTCTTAATAGCACACCATCTATTCTATTTCTGACATTTTCCATCGTTTTGCCGAATACAGAATTATTCATTAATTTGAAAAAGTCTTTTTCGAAATCCGACTTTGCTTTCGTTCTGAGTTGCGTGTTTTTATCGATGTACGATTTCATCCAAGGTTTTTGTTTAAATTGTAACGCCCGATGTACTTTAGTTAGTTTTAGGCCTAGCCTCAAACACTGTTTCAAATTGACGTAGTGCAATACATATTTTTCTTTGCGATATAGCGTACCGGTTAATTGTTTTACCTTAGCGCTATCTCCTATCTCACTCGCCAACTCTCGTTGATACTCCGATAACCATTCTTCAGGTATGATTATATTATCGGCGGCTAAAGGATAATCGTTGTGTAGATCGTGTAGTTCGGCTGGATATTCCAGGTCAACTTCGAACATATATCCAGTTGAAGCCTTATCTTTTAACGCCATGATACGATCGTGGGTAAATTGTTTTGTACCGACCCAATTAAATCCTCCGTAAGGTAGCGGTCGGCTCATGGCCCATCCGTAGAGGTTGTTGGCGTCTAGATAGAGAATATACGAATCGGGTTTATCTTGCTTGTAATCTTTCAGATACTTATTGTTGGCCTTAGCATAGCGCGTACTTCCGACGCTCGATATTCCTCCTCTTTTTGCTTTTTCAAAAAATAAATGTTGATCTATTTCGGTTAAAAGTTCTAATTCTATTTTCGTATGTCTTAATAAAGCGTCCCAACTTAAACCAGGTGCCGTGAAGTAGTTGGCTGGATCTAACTTGTAATTCGTTCTACACATTTGCCTAAAATTCTCGAATACGCCGGCTAGTAATAGAGTATCCGCGGTTACGTATAAGTCGTGGTATTGGCCCATGTTTTTTAGATCAAAGGTCCGCCATACTTGTTGCGTTCTTTCGTAGTCTTCGTCCGACACGTGTTCGTCCTTTAGAGCGCTGTAAAAAGATTCTTTCGGCGGTAGAGTAGTTTCGCTAAATCGTTCAAAGCTGTCCATGTACTCGTACGGATATACACCCTTTTGTAATAAGATGTCCGCGTTCTCTTCACCAAAACGCTTCAGGAGTAGCCTAAAGGCGTCTCTCGGGCAAGACTTTACCAATTTGTCGAGACCACTAGACATAAAATGAAACGAGTCGATAAATCTATATTGACCGATCGAAAATGAAATGTATTTTTCTGAATTTTTGGGTATACACCAGATATCTTCTTGATACTTGGAAATACCCTGCATGATCAAGTGCGCGTCATAATTTTCTAAGTTGTGAAAGACGACTGGTATTGTTGTTTCACCGGGTTTTACTCGTAATTTAAGATTACAGTAAGCGTGTGCGGCTCCTCTGTACTTACCCGTAGTGTGACAATGATCTCTTACTTTTCGAAATTTGTTAATTTTCTTTTGGCAGAACATACATGTTTTCTCGACGTATCCCTTTTCGTTTTCGTACGAGTATTCTTCCAGTTCTTCTTTACTTTTAGGTTCTACAGGCTTGTAGCACTGGCAATTACACGAGTAATTTGGATAAATTGGTTTTTCGCAAATCCAGCACTCGTTAGAGTTTAGGTGAATTTTTTCTTCTTTTAGCGTATATATTATCGGCTTAATGCGAGCTAGTAATTCATTAATCTTAGGTTCGAGTTCTTGCAACGAGGTTATAAAATTGTCTATAGCGTGTTCACCTCTATAAGTCTTTCGCTTCATTTTATGACCATCGCATCTAACTACAACGTACGAATAACCGCAGGCTTTGTGAATATGAGTTTTACTCGACGGTTCTACTTGCGTAGCTATGCAAGTAGGGCATACCGTCGTCTTTGTTTTTTCTTGTGGTACTAAGATAGATTCAAAATCAGCGTATATGACGTAGGGTGCATCTTGTAAATTTTTGAAGTTTTTAAACATTAATTTGCTTTTGTCTAAGTATTTGTTCACACTTTCATGTGGCATTTTAATAGTAGATAAAGCAGAGTCTATTCCTTCACAATCTTCTATGTGCCTGTCTAATTTCTCTTTCGAATTAAAATGGGTTAAACATCTCAAGCAAAATATTGTACGATGCTGACTATTGGTAACGCCAGATAAAAATCTAGATAAGTCACTTATCCAACAATAATGACCTTCAAATAATAGCAAATTGATAGTTTTTGTATCGTATGGTCTTTTAGATATATGTAGCGGATATATCAAACCCTTTTTATCTTGTAGATGGGTTTTATTTTTGTTGTCTTCGTCGTATCCTAACACGTTTATGCATATATCGTTTTGTCTTTCTATTTTAGATATTTGACTTATGGGTGTGGGGAAGTCTATGTCCTTAAAATTTAATCCATCATCGGTTTTATAAGTAGATGGATTATTTCCGCGAAATTGGTACTTTGGGTTTGTTGCTAATTGGTTTTTAACTCTATCGGTATATATACCTAGGGCGGCTCTTAAACACCATCTTATACACTCTTTATCTTCGTTTTTGATATTAAATATTGCGTGTTTACTAGCGATAAATTTGGGTAGTTTTACGTAAGAAGCGCCTAGCAGAGGGTTAACTCTGTTTATGTTAATGTAAAACGCGACTATTTTATCTATAGTCCAACCACTTCCTTTATTCGTATATTTATCTATCTGAGATAATATCGTTTCATATTGTTGCCCGATAGTCGTAGCTATCTCGCTCTTGTTTAAGACTCGATTTTGATAACTAAAATGAGTAGCGGTTGATGTTGCGGAGTCTCTGCTACCTGATTCATCCGTTGCCGTTTTTACATACTTTATTTTCATAGCGATCTGTAGTTTCATCGTTTTTATTTTTATTAATTCAGCGACGATTTTGTTTTTGATCATCGATATGTGGGTGTTGTAAAATTGCTCTGGATCGTCGATAAACAGACTCGGAATCAGTTCAAAATTTCTATAACTGTTTTCAAATCTTCTAGTCTCTCGAAAGTCTGCTTCTCGAAAAGTATCTTGCTCCTTAAATCTTGTTATCGCTTCGATGTAATCCTTTTTTATCGCTCGACCATTTCTACCCGAAGAAATAACTCGAATATTTTTATCGTGCGCGAGTCGCGCTAACGAAGCTTTAGATTGTATTTTCAAATTTATAAATTTGTATTCTTCTTTTTTTATAGCTCGAATATAATCTCGCCTGATATACGTATTACGGCGTCCTGTTGGTGTTCCTAAAGATAAGTTATACTTATCGATATATCTTTTTAAAGATATTTTGTTCCATCTATTGTATCCTCGAATCATGGGTTGAGTTTCCATCTTTATAGTAACAAATATAATATTTTTAAAAAAAATTTAAAAATAAATAATTTTTTTTGGCTTATGTTATTTTGGGCTATTTTGGCGCTTCTCGACTATGAAAAGCACTTTTTATTTTCTTGATTTTGTGCAAATTTTGGTGTGTAGATACACAGCAAAATTTTGATAAATTTGTGGGTGATTTTTTTATGATTTTGTTTTTGTAAAATTTGACGTATGTACCTACAGCAAAATTAGAGAGAAAATTGAAAAAACAGAAAATGACATAGAATCGGCATCTCCCTTACTACTAAAGTTCACCTGCTCACTTACCATATACTCAACGGATCTGCACCTGTATACCTCATTGAGGCAATACCAAGATATAATCCAGCCCGGAATCTCCCCTCGTCACAATCCATTTCACTTGTTGTTCCTCGGGTGCAACGCTCATGGGTTTCTCGGGCCATACATCGTTCTGCTGCCACATTATGGAACACTTTGCCGGTGCATTTGCGCTCGGCTACTTCTTTGGACACATTCAAGAAACTTTTGAAGACTCACTTATTTTTTAAATGATTGGTTTATTACTCTTACAATTGGACTTTTTAATGTATTAGTCCTTTTTAGTATTAGTGATTTGTTTAAAGGAACCATGCTTCTCAAATTGACCGGATCACATTTTATTTCTTAAATAAATTCATTTATATGTATTAAATGTGAATTAAAAGCAAAACTGGTTCAAGCGAAGTTTTAGTGTGATTATTTGCCGCTCAAAAATTTACCCCCCCTTTTTGAAATTTGTTGAGACTCAAATTGAGGGCGCTGTTCGTGACGTAGACCGAGGCACCGAAATTCATGGATCGACTCGATAGTCTGGACCCGGCCCGTATACACACACTAGGTCTACACGTGCAATTTCGTAAGTTGCAACAACAACTAACATCGAACTTACCCTGATTTTCTCCCTTTTAGCGAAGGCTCCTCGGGGAATGGGCCGTTTAACTGCTTTCGCCTTTATCTTACTCACATCTGGGAACTTTGTTAGGATGGCAGTGGACTTGAGCATATTTTTAATGGTCATCCCAAAGGATTTGAAAATACCAGTATCGAAACACGACGGCTCAAAGTGGTCGCTACATAACGCTGAAAAGCTGCTGGGGCCGGACCTCTTTGCTCTTGTCACCTTCACTTTCGCCGTCCAAATTCTCCGATATTTCGCTTCAGTTGGAAATAAATGAAGGCTTAGGCTGCACCCGTCGTTGTTTTGCTGCACCCAGCAGCCACACACCTTGTCGGCATGGCCGAAAAACACTATATTTTGCTTAGATTTTGAACGAAGAAGTTTCGCCGTACAATGTACACACAATGCATACCCGTGATGAATGGGTAATGCGCCTCGATCTACGTCACACACTTATGTTATTGAGGGTCCCACTCGGGGGGCAGAGTAGCTTGGACAAAATTTTCAAATTGTTGTTCTCATATTTAATCTGGGAAATAATTGTCTCTGGACACAAAATATCATTGTCAAGATAATACTTTATTGTTTTAAGCAGGAATAATGCAATATAAATCTTAAATCATGTTTCCTTTAATGTTGTAATGGTTTTGTATGAATTTATTAATGGGCTTATAATTTACCACTAATGATTCTTAGATGGTGTATTCGTTTTTGCATGAATTTATGAATGGGTTTATCTTCTTATTTTATTTGTTCGTTTCAGATTTGTTAAAATGTAAATTGCTTGTTTTCAAGGTTTTATGGTTTTTAAGGTTTTTAATAAATGTTGTAATTGTTAAGCGCCTTGAGCATCATTTTGATGGATTTGGCGCTATATAAGATTATTATTATTATTATTATTATTATTTTTATTTTTTTTCCCGGTAGAGTTATTGAACTCTATTTATTGCAACACACATTCATCACAATTTGGAATTACAAACAGTAAACGTATATACATAATTTACAAACATTACAGAGGTTAAGGATTTATATACATACATGTATTTACAAAATTAAAATAATGTGGGAAGAGGGGAAGGAAACAAGGGAGAAGGATGGGAGGGGACAGGGGGAGGGGGAAGGGAAATGATTATCCAAATGATATCAATTACTTAAAGGGGAAATAACAAATTACTAGTAAAAACAATAATAACATGACTTGACATACATAATTATTTTTACAGAATATTCTATTAAGCTAATTATCAAAAGGAAAATCTTAATCCTTGTTTGGTTGAACATAAAGCACTGTTCTTTTCAAAAATCACAAATTCATTTTCTGTTAATCTATTTTTTTCCATTTTTATACAATATTTAAGGTAATCTTGGTATCGTTTTAATATACATTCATTCGGTACGGGCTCTTCCTGTTGCAAATATTCGCATCTAACTATCCATATTGTTTTATGCAGTTTGCTTATTATATAAAGCGGAATATCAGTAATATGTTTCCCATATCCCAGTATTCGATTACTATCGTGTAGGTAGAAATATTTATTACCGGTATAGGTTCTGAGAGTTTTTTCAACAAAAATCCATGAATTTAGCGTTTTGGTGCAATGAATAAATAAATGTTCAATGGTTTCAATTTCTGATTTACACAATCCACACTTGTTATCTAAAACTTTTCCAATTTTAAATAAAACATCTTTTGTTGGAAGAATTATATTTCTTAATTTATACCAATTATCTTTATCATCATGGTCCAACAATTTGCTACATGATTTTTCCCATATTTCCCCCAATCCAAATTAACAGTGATATGTAGGTTAAGTTTTTCTCTCCACTTATTTTCAGCTACTGGAAAAATAATGTTTTTCCTCACCATACTCTGGTAAGTTTGTTTAACATTAATTGTTGTTGTTGATACATAATCCTCCTCTTCTTCCCCTGCTTTTACTTCTAATGCATTGCTTAAATGATTTGAAGGTCCGTATGCGTTCTCATTACAAAATATAGGGCTAATACGAGCTTTAAGGTTCGATATAATTTTACCAGCGTTGATACGTCTAATATTACAAATTGAAGCTAGATCATCAAAAGTAATGAAGGTATCACCTTTAAAAATGTGTTTAAACAAGAGTATTCCCTTTGGGATCAAAATTTTAGAATGTAACATGTGATTGCCTTGGGTTATAACTTTGTTATGCCACAAAGGAGTATTAAGTGCATCATTTTTACAAGTAACAACTAGATTAACTCTAGTTCCACACCGAGAAATCAGAGATTACAAACCGTTGGTGTGAACATTTTGAGGTTCTCCTTAATAGGTCTACACCAATACAAGAGGACCTTCTTGACCTGATCCCCCAGCGGGCACTACATCAAGACCTCACTAGTTCACCTACTCTGGCCTGGATATAGTCTTCCAGCTGAGATATACAAGCATGGAGGCACACTCCTTCAGTCGACACTTCATAGCTTGTTCCTCCGCTGCTGGGAGACTGAAGAACTACCCACTGATTTCAAAGATGCCCTTATAGTCACAATCTATAAGCGAAAAGGCAACCGTCAAGACTGTGGCAACTACCGAGGCATATCTCTACTTTCAATTGCTGGGAAGATCCTTGGGAAATTGATCCTTAAGAAGCTGCAGACGGTTGCTGCAAACATTCTGCCTGAAAGTCAGTGTGGTTTTCGAACCGGGTTCAGCACCACTGACATGGTCTTCACCCTCCGACAACTACAGGAGAAATCACTGGAGCAAAACATGCCACTTTTCATTGCATTCATCGACTTTTCCAAAGCATTCGATTCAGTGCCTAGACATCTACTATGGCGAATCCTTTCCAGATATGGCTGCCCAGAGAAGTTAGTAAACCTGATCAGAAAGTTCCATGATGGCATGTCCGGCCAAGTATCAATTGCTGGAACCTCATCCACCCCCTTCACGATCAACCATGGAGTAAAGCAAGGATTTGTACTGGCGCCTACTTTGTTTACAATCTTCCTGTCGGCTGTATTGGAGGTCGTCTCCCTAAATGCGGCTGGTGGAGTCTACATCAAGACGCGATTGGATGGTAGCCTATTCAACCTAAAGCGGCTCCAAGCCAAAACAAAAACACATGAGATCCGAGTGCAGGACCTACTGTTTGCTGATGATGCTGCATTAGTAGCGCACTCTGAGGAAGATCTGCAGAGCCTTGTCAGTAAATTTGCCACAACAGCGTCTGCCTTTGGCCTGACCATAAATGCAAAGAAGACACAAGTCCTGTTTCAATCAGCACCGGGTATACCAGGCACTCAACCTACTATTCTGGTCCATGGTGAACCCCTTAAAACAGTGGACAAGTTCACCTATCTCGGCAGCACAGTAGCCAAGGACAACAGGCCGGACAGTGAAGTAACCACACGCATATCTGCTGCAGCTTCATCCTTTGGTCGCCTGAAAAAGCGACTTTGGTCACAGCGTGGTGTCAAGATATCCACCAAGTGCAAGGTCTACCAGGCAGTGGTTTTGTCCACTCTGCTGTATTCCACCGAGACATATGCGCTGTACCAAAAACACATCCGGAAATTCAACACCATGCAACTCCGCCACCTCCGTGCAATCTTCAACATCAAATGGTCTGACCGTATTACCAACGCTGAAGTCCTCCGTAGAGCTGGTATGGTCAGCGCTGGATCAATGCTTCTTGCAAGACAGCTGCATTGGAGCGGTCACCTTGTTCGCATGGAAGACTCGCGTCTGCCAAAGCTGTGTTTTATGGGGCGCTTTCTTCCGGGGCTCGTCATAGAGGCCGTCCAAACCTACGATTCAAGGACTGCCTGAAGCGTCATCTACAATCAGCTGGAATTCCAACTGCCACTTGGCAAGATGCAGCTAAGGATAGGCCACTGTGGCGCTCCCTCACTAAACGTGAGGTCGCTACAGCAGAGCAATCAAATGAAAGTGCAGCTGAGGTGAGGAGAATGCGGAGACACAACAAGGAGCTCAGGTCGCAAGATGTCTCTCTAGAGTGCAGATACTGCGGACGCCAGATATCATCCAGAATTGGACTGTATTCCCATGAGAGAAAATGCCAACCAAACGGAGCCAACCCGACAGTCCTACTCGTCTGCGAGTGACTGCCAATATATATATAATCGGACCATACGGAGACCTTTTGTAGTTATTTTTTGTACCTTAGGGAGACAAGTGACATTAGGGAGACATTTCAATGTCTCCCTAATGTCACAGCCCCCTTAAATATTGAGAATTTTACTGATTTCAAAGTCATTTTCTTCGTCCTTCAGGGTCCATACGTATTTACTCAGTTCGGTTTGTGCTCTCTTGTTCTTGCACCTGAACGACTGTTTGTGGTTCGCAAGTCTCGCCTTGAATGTTGTGGAGGTTAGCCTGACGTACGACTCGTTTTTGCCTTCACTCATGACGGTGGCCCGGTAGATAATGTTCTTGCTTAGGCACTCTCCATTTAGTGGGCATTTTTTATTGCGGGGGCAGTTGCACGTCTTAGCTTCGGTGTCCCCCTCTTTTCCATTTTCCGCTTATTGATCGACTGGATTGTTGCTTTGACGTTTGGCATACAGCTGTACGACAATTTAACCGTATTCCGGTTCAGTATCTTGTGGAGTTTATGTTCCTTGGGGAAGCATTTATCGATGATTTGGAGAAATTTCTTTCCAATGTTGGTTCGTACATTTTGGTTGTATGGAGGGTTGTACCACGTCACTTCTCGTTTTCTGGTCTTCTTTCTTTTCTTTTCACTCGGTTTGTATGATAACTGGTATTTGTACCCGCTTTTCTGTAGAGCCTCTTGGTATGTTGGGGCAGCTTCCTCGAATGCATCCTTGGATGAAGAGATATTCGACAGGCGTTTGTTGATTCCCTCTGGTATCTCCTTGGTTACGGCGGGTGGATGGTTTGACTTGGCATGTACATAGACAGGCGCGTTTCCTGGCTTCATGTACGGCTTGTATCCTCCCGTTCGCAGGTCTAGTGTGACGTCCAAGAAGTTTATGGTTGTTTTGTTGGCTTCTACCGTTATCTTCAAGTCATTTTCTCGGAATACCTGGCATATTTCCTTCTTGGTTTTTTCTATTTTCTGTGGGGTCTCGTTGAACACTCCTAGACCATCGTCCCTGTAGAGCCCTATTCTGTTTCTGTATTTCGGTTCCAGGATCGACAGCATGTATGTCACGACTAGCTCACAAGACTCAGCTCCGTCGAAGCTGCCCATCGTGATATCGAATTTACTGTCTGCATTTCGTTTTCTCCACGGAACTTGGTCGTTGAACAACACTGTCTGCTTTGCGTGGATGATGATGTCTTTCTCTTTGTCACTGATGTTCTCGTAGTTTTTCGCGAATTCCAGGGCCTTCAGGAGTAGGCTTTCCGTTATTGACGGGTAGAACTCCACAATGTCGAAATTTATGAAGCTCGATTCTTGCTTGTTTGGGATCTTTTATACCAGTCCAGTACGGCGTCAGTGCTTTTCCATAGGTTGAATCTCGTTGCGTTTATGACTTTACTGACAATTCTGTCGAGGATCGCTTTACTCACACGTCCTATCTCAGATTTTGTTGGGCTAATTAGCCGACACGATGGTTTATTAGCGAACTGTTCTTTATGGTCTTTCAAAGTAATGAAGACTTCCTTCTCGGCCAATTTGTCGATGCGGTCGCTCAGTCCAAGACTTTCAGCAATTGTTTTCGCTTCTCGATTGATTTCTACTACTTCTTTCTCTTTGGCTTTCTTGTATGTTCTGGTTACATTTGTCTTGACAAGTTTTACATAGTCATCCTTTTCCATCTTGTAATAATTTACAGTCTTATCAGCCTTGACGGTTAGTTTATCATCGTTCTTAACTGCATTTATATCTTCGTTCAACTTGCGTTGGAACTGGCTGGTATTCTTCTCAAATTCGACGTTTTGAATAAGACTCACCATTATGGTCTTCGAATTCTTTCAGCTCTGGTATGACTGGTGGTGTTTTCCGGGAATTAAATTCGTACGTTTCCTCTTTCTCCTCCTTGTCTTGGGTCAGCTCCGGATGCAAAAAGAAGAATGCTTTCCATCTGATCCTTTTCATGAACATTTCCGTTTTCTCGATCAGGCGTGGAGAAAACGCAGAAAGTAAATTCGATATCACGATGGGCAGCTTCGACGGAGCTGAGTCTTGTGAGCTAGTCGTGACATACATGCTGTCGATCCTAAATACAGAAACAGAATAGGGCTCTACATGGACGATGGTCTAGGAGTGTTCAACGAGACCCCACAGAAAATAGAAAAAATCAAGAAGGAAATATGCCAGGTATTCCGAGAAAATGACTTGAAGATAACGGTAGAAGCCAACAAGACAACCATAAACTTCTTGGACGTCACACTAGACCTGCGAACGGGAGGATACAAGCCGTACATGAAGTCAGGAAACACGCCCGTCTATGTACATGCCAAGTCAAACATCCACCCGCCGTAACCAAGCAGATACCAGAGGGAATCAACAAACGCCTGTCGAATATCTCTTCATCCAAGGATGCATTCGAGGAAGCTGCCCCAACATACCAAGAGGCTCTACAGAAAAGCGGGTACAAATACCAGTTATCATACAAACCGAGTGAAAAGAAAAGAAAGAAGACCAGAAAACGAGAAGTGACGTGGTACAACCCTCCATATACAACCAAAATGTACGAACCAACATTGGAAAGAAATTTCTCCAAATCATCGATAAATGCTTCCCCAAGGAACATAAACTCCACAAGATACTGAACCGGAATACGGTTAAATTGTCGTACAGCTGTATGCCAAACGTCAAAGCAACAATCCAGTCGATCAATAAGCGGAAAATGGAACAAGAGGAGGACACCGAAGCTGAGACGTGCAACTGCCCCCGCAATAAAGAATGCCCACTAAATGGAGAGTGCCTGAGGAGGTTGGTAAAAGTCGGATCCTGTCGGACCTAGTCGGACCTAGTCGGATACACCATTTAAAATGATTGATTGATTGTAAAAAGGAAATCAATCACATAAATAACATTAGAATACACGTAAATTGCTTTTAGGTATACAAAAAACCGAAGGAAAGGTTATATTTAACGTAATACCCCGACACACAACGCTAGCTTGCTGCACAAATACAGCAGTACAGTATAGAGGGCGCTAATAAAGTCAGTTATCTATTGTTTGCACACCGGCGATCTCCCCGCCCGCGCCGAAACAACACCGAGGACGGAACGGTCAGTCTGCGTACGTACATGTACGTGTGTGCTCACTATACGTAATGGACGGCCAAGAGCAATTGATTCGACCGTATCTCATTAAAACGGGCATCCGGATCCTACCTTTAAAATCGTTCTCTTTTGTTTTCATGACTTGTTCTTTTTAAAAACGTTATTAAATATATCATACCATACCGTATATTTTAATAATGAAGTTACATATGCCCCCAAACAGTTCTTAAATATAAACTTTGCGTTGGCAATTTCTGCATGCACGTACGTAATACATGGCCACAGGCCACGTACACATTATTTTTCGACCGTATTTTGTCAAAGCGGGCAGCCGGATCCTTCTTCTAAAATCGTTATCTGTCATTATTCGGACTTGTTCTTTGGACATAATGTATACAAGATACCCATCCACACTTTTATATTGTACAAATGAAGAAATATACCTCTGAACAGTTCTTAATTGACAATTTCATGTTGCCATTGTCAAGCGCATGAACGTATAATGCACAGAGACGGACACATTATTTTTTTTGACCGTATCTCATCAAAGCGGGCATCCGGATCCTACCTTTAAAATCGTTATCTGTCTTTTTTTATGGAATTTTTTCTTTTGGCAGAATTTATTAAATAGATCCTATCATAGCGTTATTTGTAAAAATGAAGTTACATACCCCCGAACAGTTTTTAAATGACAACTTCATTTTGGCCTTTTCAAGCGTACGCACGTAATGCATGGAAATTTACGTTACACAGTTTTTTCGACCATATCTCACGAAAGAGGGAAGCCGGATCCTCCTTTTAAAAACGTTATCTGTCATTTTTTGGACATGTTCTTTTGACAGAATGTGTAAAATATATCCAACAATACCTGTACATTGGACAAATAAAGGTACATACCCCCGGTCCCTAACAATTCCAACTTGACAACTTCGCGTTGGCATTTTCAATCGCACGCACGTATACGTAATATACGGCCTCGTACACAGTATTTTTCGACCGTATTTTATCAAAGCGGGCAGCCGGATCCTTCTTCTAAAATCGTTATCTGTCATTATTCGGACTTGTTCTTTGGACATAATGTATAAAAGATACCCAACCACACTTTTATATTGTACAAATGAAGAAATATACCTCTGAACAGTTCTTAATTGACAATATCATGTTGCCATTGTCAAGCGCATGCACGTATAATGCACAGAGACGGACACATTATTTTTTTCGACCGTATCTCATCAAAGCGGGCATCCGGATCCTACCTTTAAAATCGTTATCTGTCTTTTTTATGGATTTTTTCTTTTGGCAGAATTTATTAAATAGATCCTACCATAGCGTTTATTGTAAAAATGAAGTTACATACCCCCGAACAGTTTTTAAATGACAACTTCATTTTGGCCTTTTTAAGCGTACGCAGGCAATGCATGGAACTGGAAACGTTACACAGTTTTTCGACCATATCTCATCAAAGAGGGAAGCCGGATCCTACCTTTAAAATCGTTATCTGTCATTTTTCGGACTTGTTCTTTGGACATAATGTATAAAAGATACCCAACCACACTACATCTTTAATTTTACACGTGATATAATGATGTGAAAATTGTAATGTTAATTGTAGTGTTACGAACCATGGAGGATGGAAGAGGGATAAATTATAGAGCACATTGCTCAAAGGGTGCGAGGACGAACGAGCCCATACAACGAGAACACGATCAGGGCAATTTGAAATAATAAGATCTCAGTGACATTCAGTATCGTTAACTGCATTTCAAAATTATGCAGTCAGTTTCCAATTCTTGTACTTTTTAATATGTATTGCCAGACCATTTTGAATGGGGGTGTCATCCAAGATTTGCCAACAGGTTACGACGGGTTTAAAAAAATTAATTCAAAAAGAAGTAACCCCGAATCTTTTTCCGACCGGGAAATAATTTGAAAACCGGGGGGGGGGGGGGGGGGGGGGGGGGGGGGGGGGGGGGGGGGGGGGGGGGGGGGGGGGGGGGGGGGGGGAGGGGGGGGGGGGGGGGTTTGGACGTTGAGGGCGCCATGCAATTGCTATTATGCACGATGCTAATACACTAAACATAACGTGGCCTGTATTTTGGCCGACAGCAACACCCCCTCTAGCGACGCCCGTGCCTGACACCACGAAATGGTTTGAAGTAGAAACCTGAAAAGTGTGGTGATTGTATTTTCATAAATTCTATGAATTTATGTATTGCTTTTTCAACATAGCTCATTCCGATTCCGAGCTTATAACCTTGGGAGTTGTAACAGTCAGGCCCCTTTGTTTTGAGAAAATGAAGCTTTGTTTAGTTTGGAACGTGTGATGTACGCTGTCAGTACCAAAAACATCACCACGAAACAATATTTGAAATTTGAATTGGGCTTTACAATTTTGAGATCTGATACAATAGTGTGTTCCTTTTCAAAATAAAGAAAGCGCAGTTTACTGCTCGTGGACTGCGCATGCACTTATATAAACACGTCCCTTTTTTGGTTTTGTTTGTTTGTTTGTTTGTTGTTGTTTTTTGTGGGTTTTTTTTGGTGGGGGGGGGGGTTGCCCAAGGCAATGTGACATGACAGGACATGTGAAAATGTGCATGTTCTCTGTGTGTTTCCAGGGGTATTGCTAGCAGTGTTTTAAATTCTCAGTGGATTCTGAAACGAATGTCTGCCTAGAGTCGTAATAATTTCAAAAATACAATGGATGATGACAATCGCAACACTTTAAACCACTTCAGTTTCGATGAGGTGCTGTTTTTGTAATCGATATAATGAACAGTGGTATCTTTAGTTTCAAACAAAGATGAAATATTTATTTACATGTATGTATACCATGTCAGTATATGGCAGTCCCTCTAATACTTGACACTTGACACAATTGAATTGGGTCATCTTACTCAATCGATGTGGAAAATACAGGAGTGTATACAGGACATCGGTATTTTTGGAAGGATTATCCGCCCGGACGGATTATTAGATTAAGATTTCGCCCTGGCTGATTCCATTTCGCCCTGTCTGATTACTATTTCGCCCGGTCGGATTACTATTTCGCCCGGTCGGATTACTATTTCGCCCGGTTAGATTACTATTTCGCCCAATTAGATTACTATTTCTTCCGGGTGGATTAATATTTACCAAGCTCGGAATTGGCCACGATGCATGGCTACAATAAATAACAGTCCGCCCGGCGCGACGATAATCAGAATGGTGTAACAATAATCCGTTCGGGCGATTTAGTAATCTGCAATAGCAATCCGCCCGGGCGGATTATAGCGTGCTTAAGTTTTCATTTTTACCGATGTCCTATACGCTTCCTTAATCTCGGAAGTCTGTTCACATAACCCACTGCTGGTAGGCACAAAATAATTTCCGTTGTACTTTCCTACGGCGCTGGCATCTTCTGTGTTACCGGGTGTGTGTGTGTGTGGGGGGGGGGGGGGGGGGGGGTGACCGAGAAAAGCATTTAGAATCACCTTTTTCAGACATCTGTATATTTTCATTTTTGATCCCTACCTCTATCCAAAACCTGGGTAGGCCTATGCCACTTCCGCAGTGATGTTACTGCACTGCTGTGCCTTTCTACAGAAATGATGTCAGTAATGCATTTATTGAAATATTATACAGTTGACGCGCGGAAATGGGGTCGCATAACGGTTATTACATTTATTATATTGCAAAATATACATATCCGTCGGGCAAAACAATCTCAACTGCCTGAAAGTTCCTTTTTGCTAAAATAAATAAATAAACAATTAACACCACACCATGTTAACACGCCAAAATGTATGGTTGTATTTGTATTCACTTCAGCTATAAGTTCACCTGAAATAGATAAAGGTGGTATATCCGTCATTTGGGTGTGTCACCCTGAAAGTAAATGTTCTAAATGAATTGTTATTTTTAACATTTCATAAGTTTGTAAAGGTATGGTACATCATTTCTACAGCCGACAACATATTTGCAGACGGTGTTCATACTTTGTGTGATGCAACATATACATGAAATAATAAAACTGTGTCAAAGTCATGATAAAATAGCGAAAAAACATTTCTTTTCACAGTGATTTTGCGCACGTTCATGGTGCTTAATTTTGAGTGTGCACAATCTACATAAGCTATGGCGGTTTTTGAGGTCTTTGGATGTTTTTTTCTCAAAGATGACAGCATTTCAGACAAAAATATTTCACCCGAGGATTGTTACTGGTATCATCTTCATATAGCTAGCTATATAATCAGGTTTCAAATATAAACTGACGATTTTAGTTTTTATTGATTTATTTTTTTGTAGGGGGCATTACCAATGATGTATCATATACCTTTCAATGAGACGTTCCGCAAAAAAGCGACGATAAGTAACATACGTAAAGACGTATCAAGTTTGGAATCTGGAGCGCTGCGGGAAGCTCAGCATAATTCAAACAGTATTATTGTGTATCAATCTTTGCGCGCTGCGTTTAACAATATATTTCGGGAAGACCAAATAGAATGCACACTGTAGTAAGCGCTGTTTTAGTGCTGAACACAAAATAATTCTGCAGTTGGAGTAAATTCAATGAAAGATAAACAGTTAAAAAAAAAATTACTGGCATTATTCATGCTTTGTGTGATACATGAACTAATAAAGCTAGGAAAGTTTGATCTCAATCTGTCGTCCATAAATTCACGAGAAATATAATGGAAAACCGTTTTCGTTTAACATTGATGTTGTTCATGCACGTTCATGGGCGTCGATCGGTGTGGCACATGCCCCCCCCCCCCTCACCCAATTTTGTAAGGGGGGGGGGGGGGGTCGTCATATCATTTGTCCCCTCCCACTCTTTTTCCGTCCCCGAATAATTGATCTTTATAGTGGGAACAAGTGTGATGAATTTCATTAGCGTAAGTCAGGAAGTCAGCAATATTATTTTTATTGTTTAGCTCGTAAAGATTATGCTCCACAATGTCGGATTGCTGGTCCTTTCATTAATGGATCGTATCGCTGTCACGGCGTTGATATGTGAAGGAGAGGGGGATATGGCCCTCTACTTTTCTATAAGGTTATCATTATCCCCACCGGGTATCCTAGTTCTTTTTATACTCCCCCCCCCCCCCCCCCCCCCCCGAATAAAAATGGTCGATTTTGGTGGGGAGTATTAAAGTAAAATCTTTCCTCTTTTATTCCAAAACTCCTCCAAACACGGATTGTCCGGTTTGTTTTGCAAACAAAACAAAAGGCCAGGACATTGTTTCTCATTCGTGTTGAATATGCATGTTTCACAGCGTTTACAAAACAAACTAGTTAATCCGATATATGCACATTGCGGTCATACTAAAGACCACTAGGGTCTTTATTGCGACCCTGCACATTTTGTTTGCATGAGGTAAGACCACATTTGGTGTCAACATACCGTCACAGTTTTCACGAACAGACGAATTTTGCCTCTCCGCACTAAACTAAAGTTACAAGAAAATCAGGTTTTAAGCTGCTCATTTTTAAAATTGAAGATATTACCTGTATTTATACCACATGTTGATTCATTGTTGACACTATGTTAAAGTTCAGTTCTCGGTCTTTCACAAGTCATTGGCAGCTGAGCGATAAGTCAATTAATTACAGAGTTATTCATGGATTAATACATTTGTCTCTTCGTGAAAACTCAGAAGCCAGAAATGGCCCGTTTTGCCTCACAGAGTGTCATTTGTCTCTTCGTAAAAACCTAATATCCATTTCTGGGAAATTTTGCCCCTCACAACCCTATTGTATAACACGGAGTTCGAATTTGTCTCTTCGTGAAAACCCAAAATCCATTTTCTTTTATCTTTTGATCGAAACCATGTTGAACGAGCATTTATGAATTGCATACTTGATATCGTTGAGCAAGCTCAAATTTTGAAATTACTATATAATGCTGCTGCAGACTTTTGATTATATACGTTGTTGGCTGTAGTAGTTTGCTGCAATGCTTGCCCCTCCATTGAGCAAATTTGATCCGGCCTGTAAATAGAAATGCATTTAAAAATCTATTTAGAGTAAAATCTGCCAAATTTTGCAATGCCACGGCGGCCATTTTGAGTGGGCGGAGGAAGGGGCAGCTATTGAAATTGTCACTTCTTTGTATTCATTCAAAGTATCAATTTGAACATTTTAAACACTGAAAACAAGACAAGGAACACACAAATAGTTGGTGTGGTAAATGTATGTGGTCATAAGCTATTCTAAATAAAAATAAGAACACTGATATGTAAAACAAATGTAAAAGAAGGGGGCGTGTCTGCGGTTTTGCGTTTGGGCAGGGATCCCACTAATGCCCCACCCCTGAGCTTGGGAAGTAGGGGGTTCTAATCAGACACACAAAACCTCAATTTCAAAACATATTTCAGGTAGTGCCAAGATGGGGGCCACAGAAATTGTTTTGGGAGTGGATAAACGGACCATGCCCCATAGTCTATTTACCGTAACATGGACACGTCCATATTTTTCAACACTTTAAATATAAATATGGGAAATTCACCATGTGTACTAATTAAAAGATGAACTATGCAACACAAGAACACTTTTTTGTATGGTAGTCAGTGTCCAAATATAGCAGAGACAGCAAGAACAGACGTGAGTGTGGACGTAACATGGACACGGTGTCCACTGTTACGTCCACACAGGCATGGTTTTTTTGTTCTTGCTGTTTCTGAGCTATTTGGACACTGGCAACCATAATAAAATGTGTTTTCTTGTAGCATTGAATGTATTTTAGTTAGTACATATAGTAAGTTGCATAATTATTTATTTAATGACGAAAAATTAAGGCAGTCTGGACGTAACATTTAGTATTATACAACACCTGAATACATTCCAGCCATCCGATTGGTGGATCGTCGATCACGTGCATTGAATTCCCATCGCACGACGAGAAACCGCACTGCCAAAAAAGTTCTGTCACATGGTTCTATCAAACGGTAACGCGTTTGATAGAACTTCCCCGCCGCTACAACACAGCTGTCATTGGACTGGTTCCCGGTCCCTCCGTAACCGTTGTCCTTCGGACTTCAAATGTATATTATATACATACGGGGACCGGGAACCAGTCTAGGCTGTCATTCACACAAAATGGCGGACGGTGTTTCTGAACCGCGGTTTGTTTTCCTAACAGACGACGGAATATTGGAACTCGTAGGCGATGCTGACGCTGCTAACACAAAGAGACAAATGAAATATGCAGTCAAACGATTAGAGGAATTTGCAAGACACGCAGGAACAACAATTAAAGCTTTAATAACTGATTCGGAACTGGAAGGTAAACGGCACGTTGTACACCAAGAAATCCATGCATGCAATCTGTCGGATTTATTCAGGCGTTGTATAAAACAAATAATGAATGTTTCACATTCGTGCAACGGTAAGATTAATTTCATTCGGTGACAGATGGAATGTCCCATTCCATTCGGCTTCGCCTCGTGGAATGGAACATTTAATGTCACCTCATGAAATTATTCTTACCATCGCACTCATAAACATTCATTATTTGTATACTGACATGGGTGCGACATGAAAATGCACATTTCCTTTTTGTAACATTTTTAACATTTATATAAATAATTATGCAAACTCACTCTGTATACTAATTACAAAACACAAACTGCAACACAAAAAAACATTTGTTATGGTATTCAGTAGCTAAATGCAGCAACACAGTAGAAATATGTATGGTCATGGTGTATCATGGTGTCCATGTTACATCTGCACACAGATTCTTCAAATTCTTGCTATTTCTGCTATATTTGCATAGTGTGTCTTTTAATTATTGTACGTAATGAATTTCCCATATTTATTTATTAAAGTGTTGAAAAAACACAAACATTTCAATGTTGGACACGGTGTCCATGTTACGTCTATTTTACATCAAAATAACACACTTTTATCATATTTTTGTTAAAATATAACTTACATGATTGAAAACTTTCTCAAATAATCTCACACCCAAAGACAGATGTCACATGAAATAACTGAATTAAATGTAATGATGGTTTTAATGATATGGTCATATAAGACATTATGTCCCAACCTGGTGGAATGACCCAAGTATACAAAGCACTGCAGCTTGCTGCCAACTAGAGACGCCGCTCTTTCATGATAAGCGTACAGGGTTCTTCAACGTGCACTGCACCAGCACATGGGACGTCCGGCTTAACATACCATCCAAATATAGGACGTGACCCCACATATGATACATGGGCCTTCTATGCCTCAGACAAATGGCACAGTGATCCCCGATGGTTTCCCTAAAGTATTCTACGCAGTCAATGTGCAACTGGCTTTTCCATTTATCTACTTGTCTGGACTACAAACAACACATCCTCACTAATGATTTTTTGCAAACTAGGCCTACATTCGTATATCCATAGTTTTAGCAAATGGATACCCTTGTCTGCGACCCCTACGGTAATATCTGCCAATCCATAATACATTTGTCTTCTGGTTCTGTGCTAAACAATCTTTTTGACATAGAGAGAGAATTGAAACTGAATAGGAATATTGTGAAACTATCAAAGGAATTTTTCATTTGAGCAAAGAAAATTTGACTGAACCGGGACTTGAACCTCTCGGGTTTGAAACTCTGTTCAGTCAAATTTTCTTGGCTCAAATTAATAATGAAGTTTTTTGGGTGCAATTTTAATTATTGTTTTCAAAATGTTGACCCTATATTAGAGCTTTGGCGTTAAAAAAGTTCAACTGCACCCAGGAATTGTTGTCACTCAACAGCTGGATGCAGTGAAATCATCACTGTCTTCCAAAGAGACGAAAGGACTGAAGGTGGTTCTGTGAGAGTTTCTCCTGACCCTCCTCCCCAGGCAAGAACTTTCAAAGTCATGTTGTAAAGACCAGAAGGGCCCTCCCCGGTAATATGTCACAGAAATGAATATTCATTAGATGTAACTGAGCTTTGATGTCACACTCCTTTTCACGAAACTGGGGTCGACTCGTGGAAAGAAAGGCTATAAAAATGTATTGTTTTACATCAAAAATTGTGTCAAAGACGGGGATATTGACAAGTATCTGTTTTATAAGACATATTTCTTCTAAAAAAAAACATGAGAAAGTTTGGGAATCGTTGCAGTTGGTCTTTAAAAACCCTTTCTTAACAGAATAATACCTCATACTTTATTATTTGTCTTTTCACTGCCGAGGACAAAAATACTTCATGTGTACTGTACTGTCTGTCATGTGAGCCCCATAATATAACAGGTACTCCCTCTTTGGCAATCTCCGAAAACCACAGGGCTTGTGGCTACACCCCATACATCAGTTTTGCCATAAAAGATGCAGATGGTTTGTACATTAAAATGGTTCCACTTTCTCATGAAAACTCGTTCAGTAATTCCTTTCATTTCATTCCTCTTCCAGGTTTTGTTTGGGAAATAGACCACTAAAACAGTATCGTGCCCTCTAGTGATTGTAACATGTCAGGCCATTCATGATTGTTCTAGAATACATAGTTGTGAGTAAGAATCCTGTCTGGATGTGTCAGTTTTTACATGTACTAGGCCTCAGTCATAAATAAGAACCCCCGTAACATGGTGTAAGAAGTGGACTGATATATGCAGAACATATCAAAGATTTGATTGAGCCTAGACTGAGTATTGGAGTAGTCAGCCTTCAACCGCAAAAAGAGAGAAGTTCGGAGGTAAGCGAGCACCACTTCCGAATTTTCAGTACTGCGTATGCAATACGATCAATGCATTGCAGTATACATGTATACTAGTCAAAAAAAGAAACGCAACGTTTAAAAACAATAATTTCAGTACGAGGACAAAATGATTGGTTGTTTTTTTCATTGCACAATTGTTGCACTAAGTGATCTACAGGATTTCCAGCAAGAATGGGAATTGTTCCGGTTGACTGAATATCATCAAAGGCTTAAAACTCAGTTTCCACTGACCAAGCTAAACAGAGTTACGTAACATAAAATTGTCCCAGTTTCATTTCCACCCTTTTGTCTGAGTTCATGACTTACAGAAAAGCTAGTTTATTCCGTGAGCAGAGTTCAAGCAGTCATGCAACAACTCTCACTTCTGAAGCTCTGCAAACGCAGTGGCAGGCACTGCCACAGCATCGATCGTTTCAGAAGGCTGGTTCAGTCCATGCGCCGACGAATCCAAACCTGTATTGCAGCAGGGGGAGGGCACACACGATCTCATTCAATGTAACTGTAATTTACAGGGCAGTTTTCAAATACATGTAAATGTAAAAAGTTGCATTACTCTTTTTGACTAGTATACATTGCTTAGTTGATACACACAAGGACTAGTGACACAAACAGCTGTGTTCACACAGTTACATGATGGCCGCCTATCAAATTCAACCGCCAGAGGACATTACCTGTAAAGGGGGTGATCTTGCAAATAATTCGAACTACATTACTTCAGAGAAAGTTTTGAAGACTATCGCAAAGCAGTAGAACTTGATAAAAAGGATGAGTCAATCCAAGTGGCTACTCTGGGCAAAGAATGCAAGAACATTCTAAAGCAACTTCAGCTCTCAGATGACGAACTGAAATGTCATAAATCCATTCTCGACAAGCTACAGGAACATTTCACTCTAAGTAGAAATGTACTGTATGAGAGATACCTGTTTCATACTGCCAATCAACAGCCAAATGAAACTGTAGATCAGTAGGTTATTCACCTGTGACAGAATGCAAATTTTATCAGCTAGAAACAGAGATGATTTGAGACAGATTAGTTCTTGGAACTAGAGATAAAGCAGCAAGAGCACATATCTTCAGAGAAAAAGAATGCGATCTGAAGCGAGCAAGTTGACCCAAGAACAGCTCAAACAGATAGACGTGCCCCAGACAGAAACAGTCCACTCTGTGAAGAAACATGAGCAGAAAAAACAACAACACCAAAGCAAAGCTCGGAGATCCCAAGAAGAGTCAGAAACTGAAATCTTGCAAATACTATGGATCCTCACATGAATGGGACAAGAAAAAAATGTCCTGCCTGTAGAAAAAGGTGTGGAAAGTGCGGGAAAATGAATCACTTCCAGACAGTTTGCAGATGGAGAAACAAAAGAGCCTGCACTAGATGCAATAGGTATCATCTGACAGCCACACTGACGAGTCTGTCTTTGGTGTGCAACTACTCTCTTAATGCAAAAGAGTGAAAACCTCACTCTCTTGCTCGAGTGACATCAGATTTGCTCTTTTTTGAGTGGAATTCACTCTGATTCGAGTGGAAAATGCTAGCTACTCGCCCTAAAGGTAATCACTCTTTATGGAGTGAGCCACTATACCACTTCTTTTTGGGAGTGACTCAATGACTTCACTCGTTTTCGAGCGATCTATTTGACCCGATCAATCTTCATCGAGTGAATCGTACACGTACGCCGGGATCGACTCTTTGAGGATGTGGGGCGAAAGCATTTATTTAGTGTTTGCTACCAACAAAGAATTATCCCAGCTCGCGTTTCAGTTTTTAGGGAACTTTTAAATTATCAATCAAAATTCGAAATAGAAACTGATTGGTTTCTTACCCCGATTTGTTTATGGGAAGACAAAGAAAACTTTTAACTCTTTCGCCAGAGTAACAAAAAATCACTCTTTTTCGAGTGTGCTATATTCCCGCCGAAACTGCCACTCGAATTCGGAGTGACTTTGCTTACCGAATGCAACCAATCACAGACCGATGGTGTGTAAGATTGGGCCAATCATATGCGACCACGCGTATATTTGCATACAACGCGCAGCTTACAACTCTGAAACAAATGTCAACAGCCGCCATTTTTCGCGTACACGGACTGCATATGCACACGTACATACGAAGCATACGAACATACGAAGCATGGCCACCTTCGCCGATGAAAGACTTAAGAAAGTCTTTGACGCCTCTCAGCTTGAAAGAATTAACAGAATATTCAAAGGTAAGTTTGAGGGATGTAGGCCCTATCGGTACATTCTGAATTTACGGTTAGGCCACAACCTAGTGCTAGTTCGTTCTCCCCAACACCCCCCCCCCCCCCCCCCAAAAAGCATGGCCTAACTGCACTGTAGTGTTAGTGTTAGGCCTACCTAACGGTCATGACGGTTAGGCTCTAGCATGTAACGTTATATGCGCCTATCAATTGCTTCCACCACCCCCCGGGGGCTGTCCCAGGTCTTATGTGGGGGTTTGGCCACGTTTTTCAAGCCCCAGGGTGGGGATTTTTGGTCACTCATTTTGCTGTGGCATTACTAACAAACATAACGTTAGGCCTAGCATGTATAGGCCTCTGTGCGACTGTGAACATGTGAATAATAATAGCCTGTTGTGTTAGGCCTATTCCCCATCATCTGGAACTGATCATCAGAAGTTAAATGGGTAGGCCTACGTGCCCCACCCATCATTCCCATGACATGTCGGGGATTGTCACAAAAATTTTGACAATCTCTTTTGGTTCTCATTTCAAGCGATTGATACTGATAAAATAATTACTGCAAAAATGCGGTAAATGTGCACATAAAACACCGGCGTACTTTGCGTCTAACTTTTTACCGTTGCAGCTGACGCGTGAAAAACTTGAGCGGAGAGTTTCGAATATTCGATCAAACCCAGTTTTGAATAATCAAATATTAAATTATTCGTAAATATACAGCAAGAATAATCTGGAACTTGTTACAGACATAGTGCGGTCAGGTACTCGGGTACTCGAAAATCATATTTCATTGCAAGATTTGAAAAATGCACGTTTGAATTAAACATTCTGTGGCTAATTGATCTGGTCAGGGTTTTTTTTTAATTAGGAGACTGCAATGAGTCAAAAGGGTATAGAGGCCATGGTCTTGGGGTCATTGGTCATGTGTAGCAAGTTTGAGATTGCAGTATTTTTCTCGACGTATATGTCATGCACATGGCTGCAGGCATATTATGTATGAAAAATACTTGATAAAAACTACTTTTCCAGACAGCATGCCTCATTGATTGAGGTTGCGTAAATAAACCTTTTCCGACATTCTCAATGCATTGTGGGTTTGGAGGCCAAACAAACCATGTAATTTATACACAAACCTATGGCACTGTGAACCAGTCCAAATATTAATTGAGTTTATGCTAAATATCTGTCATGAGTTGAGGGATACCCTTTTTACATATCTTGACAATTACCTTTTCACATATCTTTCAATTACCAGCATTATAAACACCATGCCCAGATTCAAAGACATGCCCGAACTAGTGAGTACTGACAGTCAGGTGTATTGCACGGTAATGATGCATCAACATGGTTAGAAGGAATCTTGGGCAACATAACCAAACTTACAAATGAACTTAATACCCTAGGTAAAGGTTCCAAGGAGGTGGGCACTTGTTTATGGAAATGAAGTATTTAATAAGAGACAGACTAAGGGAATTCTTTACTGACAGGGTTACTGCAGTGAATCATCCTTCAGTTAAATACAAAAACGTGACATAACAAAGTACAAGCTGCTTTGATTGGTGACTGAACTGAAAATGAAGTGAGAATTCTTGAAGGAATGTTGAAATCTGTTTTCGTATTAAATGTACGTTGTGTAAATTTTTTTCAGATCAGCACGGAGTTTGAACTTCTGCATGAGGGATGTAGTAGCAACCTTCTCGTCCGATGGAAAATCTTGAAGGCTGCTGGTAAAGACCTGCCAGTGGACAACATCGGTAAGCATGTAAAAAAATAAGCCTTGCTGTCGCAAAATACTATACACAATTACTTGGTGTGTATACATCATTAATTACCAGGTACTGAGCACTCTTGTTGTGGAGAATTAGGGCCCTCACAGGCAACTTGTTCGTAAATTCGTGATTAAGTCTGGATTAATAAAATCAGTATGATCATACTTGTAGTCCCCCTGGACTTACTAACGCAAAATTGTTCGGGTCACAAACCTTTTTTATCTATAGAAGATGAACTAAATTTAGTTTGAAACTTCAGAAGTTCACAAACTGCATAGTTATTTACAAGTATACAGTACATTGCAATTGAAAGTTAATTGACACTGCGAACTGCAAATGGGAATGGAACATTTTGTGAAAAGAATTCTTTGAAAAGGTGTGAAAATATTTTCCCACTTTGTGAAAAGGTGTGAAAATGATTTCCCACTTTGTAAAATGAAAATGATTTCCCACTTTGTGAAATGAAAATGATTTCCCACTTTGTGAAATGAAAATGATTTCCCACTTTGTGAAATGAAAATGATTCCCCACTTTGTGAAATGAAAATGATTCCCCACTTTGTGAAATGAAAATAAATTCATTGGGAAGAGAAAAATTGTGAAAAGAAAATCCCATTCTCAGGTTAACTTTCAAAATTGCAATGTACTGCATACCTTCTAAATAATTTCTTGGGAATCCAAATATGAAAGCTTTTGTGAACAATACAAAATTATCCTAAAACTTAAAAAAAAATGGCTCGCAATTGTGAAGACTAACAAAAGTGGATTGTGGAATTATGCATCCAGCTTAAACTAGCAGCAAATTGGACTTGGCAATCATTAGTTTCATTTATTCTGCATGTACGTCCACAGATGACCTGGGGATACTGACGTTGCTGTTGGAGCAGCTGCCCACGGTATGCAAAAAGGGGAGGTCACTGATGTCTTTCCTAGTTCAGCACAGCCCAGTAAGTTTTTTTAAGCCTGTGTTATTTTTCAGTTTTAGATAAAGTGTAACTTGTGGATACCTTTATTAGTACCTTTAGTGTGTCATAAGTCCGAATGTTTAGAACATTTATTTGAGTATTCTCAAAAGGAATGTTTGGTTAGAAATCCTTGACAAATTTGTTGGCAAACTTGCTAATGTATTATATGTTCCCAGTGGAATGCTGCTGTTGGGCACACTAATCAGAAATCGGTCCAACCTGAAGGCGAATAATTCTTTGAATATGGGGATGCTCTGTGGTCCTAAAAGGAGCATTTTAAATGAAATGGGAGCTTTCCAACTTATGCGACAGTCTTATAATATTGTAATATTGGTAAATGGTGCAAAATTTTGAGTAATTTTTTCAGTGGTAGAAATATGTAATTTAGATACTTTTAAAGAGTTTGATGAATGTCCTGGTAAGTTTAGTAAACTATTTCGAGTAACCATGTGCCTTCTAATCAAGGAAATCATTGCTTTCTAAATTATTATGTTAATGCTGACCCTCAATCTCATGTTTGCCTCCATTTGGGAAAAAAAATATTTGCAGCCAGGGATTTATTTCATAATAGGATTTGGGCACTTTGGACATGAAATTTTTTTAAAGCATTGTTAATGAAAATCTGATTGATTTACATACTTGTTCTTTTTTCTTCGTATAAACAGGCTGGGACTGATGTAGAATACTTCGCTAAGAAGAATGACAAGGTATACACTCAACCATTCAGCCTGGCTCTCGGTGAGGTTGACAACCCAGATGAATATTTCATCATCATGGATGCGCTGTCCATCCCTGCCGGACCATCCTCTCTCGAGGCTTTTGACCGCCTCTTCAAAGTCCATTATGTGTTTTCCGTGCATTTAGCAAAGCCCTTGCAAACATTTTTTTATTTCTTTGAAGGCATTGTCTACAAGTTGGGGTGGGCATCAAACCCAGTATGAGGGAATTGTATTAAGAAATGGTAAGAGGGGAGGGCTATGTCGGTCAGGTTTAAGCATCGTCTTGAGTCATTGTCAGCTCCCAAAAAGCTATTCTATAATAGCTATTCTTTGGTCTTAAATTTCGTTTAGGGTAGCATTAAAAAGGGTCTAAGTCTGAAACGTGCATGCAGATACCCTTTTCAACTCTTGAAACCCAAACCCCCTAGGCATTTTTACTAGGAAGTGTCCTCAACCTGTCAAAATCCAACACTTGTGCAGTATACATATCACATTCTTTAGACATAGCTCCATGTAAAGTAATGGTGCCAGTCCTGAACCCATCAAAATTAGACAAAACCTGCTGTTGGAGTTCGTGAGACTTGGGTATAGTTTAGGGTTTTAAATTAATGAGTCAAAACAGCCATGTGTGTTCAATCACAGACACATCTTGTTTGATTTCTTTTCGTTTTTTTTTTTTTCCAAGGAACACCCTAATTATGACCATTTATTAAAACATTGGTGAAAAAAGTACTCTATTCCAGTTTTGAAATCATCTATTTACATCTGGGAAATAGGCCTATACATAAAAATGACAAACATCTATATAAGAGAGTAATTATGAAGCATATTGATTAGCTTATAAAGGGAACTATAAATAACTTGGAAAAGTCTTGACAGTTTAGTTTTGACCAATGTCTCATATCAAGTAAGTTGCTTATGATCTTTCATGTGAGACATTGGCCAAAACTAACATGTTTTCTAGTAGTCTGTATGACCTAAAGTAGAGTTATTCTGTATGAATTAAAGTTGAGTTGATTCAAAGTGATACACATTCCTATAAAGCTCACTCGTTGCTGAAAGTGAAAAAAGTAAGCACTTACAAAAGCTGGTACATTTATTTCTGGTTTGTCCTCAATGGTTTTTCCCTATAATGAAGTATTTACAGAAGTAAATTTAAGCAGCACCAACATGGTTGAAATACTGGCCTAAATTACGTTTATTTCGCTGGACATTTTTAGATTTGGGTCTATCCACACTAATGCCCCTATTTGGTGTGACACGGGAGGGGAATTTGAGATTGTAGTTATTATATAAAAATAATCTTTCATTGATTTTTGACAATTGTTTAGCTAAAAAGTCAATATCCAATGGAATCATCTTCCAGATGTTATATGTTTGTAACAAACCAAAAACGTAACATTTCTGTCACATAATGGCCGTCCATTTTTGAACATCATTCATATCACATAATTTATGTAGGGAGTCAGGATTTGTCTTCCTTTTGTTTTCGTTTGTATAACGGAACTCACTGCAGTCCATTGTAAGCGTTTATACACTGTCCGAGATACAATATACATACAAATGGTGACCTTTGGCCCACCGCCTTATTTAGGTTAAGTTCAAGTTGTGTACGTGACCAACTGCACCATACATGTACGTGTATAATAATACACCTCCCGTGCACCAAAGTATCGATTCTGGTTTTTGTTATAACCGATTCTAGCCATTTGTATATTATACACGCATCTAGAATTATATCACTTGAGAGTCGATTCTGTAGCATATATCGATACTACATATGTATTTGGTAGTATCGATAAAATGCGGCATGGCCGGTTTCAGCGGTCGATGACAGCGACAACATTGTTGCAGAGTTCATGTGTCTTGAGCTCTCTTTTACATTATAATGGAGAAAAACCCCTGTTGGAGCTAACCCAGGTACATAGTACTGTTAACTGATCTATCATTGTCTAAAATAATGTCAACTTTTGACTGTTATGAGGGTAAATTCACGAGTTTTAGATGTGCCCAAAATCATGGAATTATAGTTCTATGCTGTAGAGTCTATGTGTGTGAAGATTACCGTAGCGTTGTATGGCAACGAGTTGTTGACAATATACATATTTACCATGTAGCCGATTCCACGCTTTGCGTGTCTCCGCTTGGTTGGGTAGTTTACATTGTATAAATTTAACGGTTTTGCTCTGCCACTCTTTAGTCTCTATACATGTAACACACATTAAACTTGGCCATTGGTATTAATTAGGGTTGATGATTTGGTGCATCCTATTCCGGTCCTCGCTCTTTACCAATGTCATTTTGTGAATTTGTTCTTTATGTATGGGTTCCTATCCACAGTCTATTGACAGTTTGCTGGTGTTGTCTCAACTCAGTTCCTGAATTGGGCCAGGTATTCTACCTCCACACGGGTAAGGGGTCGTATTCAAATAGCATTACACGTATTAATTTATTCCAAATGTGCAAGTCTATTGCCTTTCGATATTGTTGTACCAGACCAGAGTCATTTTTGCAATGTATAAAATACACTTTGCTGTATGTTGTATTAGATAAGCTTATTACATTGTGTGTTAAGATAAGCTTAATATATTTTCTTATATCTTTGTATCTGATATAGGTTTTTTTATGTACTCCAAATAACATCAATAGTTCAATCATCCATAAGACCTGCGTCTGCCTGCTTTATTCCTGACTTTGGCATCAACTTGGGATCTGACCTTTAAATGAGTTAAGAGGTCGAGCCAACGCCCTATATCTATAACGAAGGGTCATTTCGGCGCACCGCTTCACCTGGCGTCGTAGACAGGATCCAGGTCTCCGTCAACTTGCTTCACGTCTGGACGCAGGACCGTGGATGCAGGGTAGATCTTATAAAAGATGTTTTGTTTTCTTCTAAAATTATTGCGAGACACATGTAGATTTTTGTGCCCCATGTTTATACCTTGTAAAATATGGAAGTTTCGTATTCCTTCAAAATCATTCCAAGAAACGTAGATTTTCATGTCTCATGTTTCTTTTAAATACAAAGGGTTGTGGAATTATCTTGTTTCATTTGGATGTGGAGTATATTGACTTGATATGCTTAACACATTCGTGTGCATGGTCTAGGTGAGATAACCTGGTCATCAAATGTAGTACTGATGGATTACATTAGCACTATTATTTTGTTCATACGTGTATTCACATTTGTATTCCTAATACCAGTATAATGTACTTGTGCTGCACGGTGAGTTTTTAGCCCGACCCTCAATGTCCACGCTGCTCTGTTGGTTGTCTGCGCACGAATACTTGAGAAAAACCACGTAGGAAATAAGGTTGACTAAAATTATAAATTTTTTTGTCCCTTACATTTTTACGTTTTCTGCTATTGTCTAGTGAAGTTAGGCTCTGTTGTACGGTTGAGTTGCTTGACCATGGCCCAGCCAGAAGGCATTGCAGAAATAATAGCAAAGTCCAATGAGGCATTGGCGCAAACGCTTGCCGGTGCATTTCAGAGTTTGAAATTCCAGCGCAGCCCCTCGATCAAGCTAAGAAAATTTAATGGACCTCCTCGTAAACCTAATGAACCAACACTATGCGAGTGGGTACATGATCTCGAGGCTTACACCAAGCAGCTTGGGCTTACAGGGCCAGATGCTACAGAGGTTGCCATAGAATACTTGGGTGGCGAAGCACGGGAGGAAATCCTCTGCTGCCCGGAGGGAGAGAAGACCTCAGTGGAAAAAATTTTCGCAGTGCTCAGTAGGAGGTTTGTTTCCGAGTCAGTGCAATCGCTGCATGCGACCTTTTATGGAAGACTCCAACAAGACGGCGAATCGCTGGCTGACTACAGCCGCTGCCTCATGACTTTGTACAGTCGTATAGAATCAGCGGCAAAGGGCGAGTCAGAGGCATCGGCCCTCACCCATCTCAGAGAGCGGGCTCTACGGGAGCAACTAATCAAGGGAGTCAAGGATGTCTCTGTCAGACGGGAGGTCCGTCGGCTTGCCCTTGCTCACGAGAGCTCATCTTTCTATGAGTTGCGAGAAGCAGCACTGATTCTGTTGGCGGACACAGAAGAGGTGGAAGATGCAGAGTTATGTCACGTTCGGAATAAGGATGGTGTAAAGGAGTTAATGAGTCCGGGTAAGTGCCAGGTCACTGACCCTAATGTTCTTAACAATCTAGTGGATGGCCAACGCCAGCTGCAGTCTGCAATGGAGCAGCTGATCAAACAGCAAACCCAAACCACACTCCAGTTACAGGAAATGGCATCTTCCCTGAAGGTGATAGCCAACAAGAGTGGGATATCTGACTCTCCACCTTGTGAGTATTGTCATAAGTTAGGTCATACTGCCGAGAAGTGTTTCAAGTGGAGACGTGACTTGAGGAATAGTCCCAACCAGGAGAAACAGGGTCCATCGGCGGAAAAACGCCCCCCCTCCATCATAGAGGGCACCGTGGCGGGGGGATTGGTGGTGCCCACGCACAATAGTTCTGATTCTTCCACAGGCCCAAGCGAAGGGTCACACTCTGGGGTCGATCGCATGATGTCATGCGACGATCGGCGTAAGCTCCTTGCTAGTTGTCCAACTGCTTCCATCTCTATAAATGGTGTTCCTGCAGACTGCATCTTAGATACTGGAGCGGAAACACCCTAATTGCTTATCGGTTGGCTGGAAGAGTGGGAGATCTTGATGACGTGGGTGCTTACATCAATTTGAGGGGGGCTAATGGCTTAGAAATTCCGGTTGCAGGGTATTTGGAGGCGAATATTGAGGTGCTAGGTCAGACTCTTAAGGCTAGTTTTCTTGTCTCTCAGCAGGGATCTCCTGATTCTGGAGGCAGGAGGGACAGTTTTCCCATCCTTTTGGGCTGCAATGTGTTGAGGGCATTAGCGTCTTTGCTGGGCAAGGACAAGTTACACCAGCTGACTCCTGAGTGGGATCTTGCTATCCGGTGGTTTAATTCTGGGCAGACTGATCGTGGTCATGTTGCTAAGTCTAGCAAGAAGATCAACGAGGTAGTTGTAGGAGAGGTTTGGACTCGAGGTTGTGAAGTTCTTCCGCCAGACTCTGCGAAGCTTGTATCTTGTGAGATTCGACGATGGCAGGAAAGTTCTGGCTCTGCTGCTTTGTTCCGGGCGTGTTCGCTTCGGGCTGGAGGCGATGCAGAAGTAGAGGAGTCTGTTCAGTTATGGCCAGTTGTGGAGGGTGTTCAGTGTGTTGATAGTCCTACAGTTACATTGTTGGTTGCAAACACCTCTGGTGAGCAGCTAACTATTCCAGCTTTTACAAGGGTGGCCACCGCATTCCCGGTAGTAGAACAGGACCAGATCGAGGTTGGGATTCAGGGAGATCAGGCCACGGTGTCGATCAACAAGCTAGTCATTGATCCGTTAGAAACTGAAGAAGCTGATCAGTTAGTAGCTGAAGGGGCTGACCAAAACGGCGATGGAGGCCGGGAACAATTTACATTCTGTGACGGCTCTACATACCTACTGCCACCAGGCATGTCGGTGAAAGGTTTGAAGGAAAATGAAGCTGTCTCTATTGTGACTATGATTAAGGAGCATGAGCAGGCTTTTTCCATGGCACCATACGATGTGGGTTGTTGCGATCTCATACCCCATGAAATAAAACTTGTGGATGAAAAGCCTACGAATCTACCTTACAGACGTGTAATCCCATGTCAGGTTTCTGAGGTCAAGAAGATGCTACAAGATCTGCTAGATCGGGGTGTGATTAGGAAGTCAGTTAGTCCGTACGCCAGTCCAATTGTTTTGGTGCGAAAGAAAGACGGCAAATTTCGTCTTTGTATCGACTATAGACGGCTGAATGAAAAGACCATCAAGGACTCTTTTCCTCTTCCTCGAATCGAGGAGACGCTTGAGTCATTGGCTGGAGCAAAACTGTTTTCCTCCTTGGATTTGGCCCATGGCTACTTCCAAGTAGCGATGCATCCGGATTCGGTAGCTAAAACTGCATTCAGGGTCCCTTGGGGCCTCTATGAATTTCTCCGCCTTCCACAGGGGTTAGTCAATAGCCCGAGTACATTTCAACGAATTATGGAGGCTATTTTTGGTGACCTCAACCTTTCCCAACTCGTCCTTTATTTGGACGATATTCTCGTGTACTCTTCTACATTCGAAGACCACTTGGCTCGGTTGGAGGCTGTCTTTAAGCGTCTTATTGCCAATGGTTTGAAGTTGAACGGAGCCAAGTGCCAGCTCTTCCGGGAGTCTGTACGTCATTTGGGTCACGTTGTCACGGCCGTAGGAGTCTCAGTGGATCCAGATAAAGTAGGGCGAATTCAACAGTGGCCAACCCCGACCAATGTTGAGCAACTCCGGTCGTTTTTAGGGATGGCTTCGTATTATCGACGATATGTTGAGGATTTCTCTAAGATTGCTGCACCTTTGCATGCCCTTGTCGGTAAGGCAGGGACAAAGGCAGGGAAGGCGTCTGCCCCCTTTGTCTGGCTGCCTGAGGCTGCTAAGGCTTTCAAATCTCTGAAGAAGGCCTTAAGTGAAGCACCGGTCTTGGCTTATCCACGGTTCGACAAGGATTTTGTCCTTGAGGTTGATGCCTTGTTGGCTGGCTTAGGTGCGTGTCTAGGACAATATGACGATAAGGGGGGACTCCACCCTGTGGCGTACGCCAGTCGTGGTCTCAGAGGAGCCGAAAAGAACTACCCGGATATGTCCAGTTTTAAACTGGAATTTCTTGCACTCAAATGGGCAGTGTCTGATAAGTTTAGAGACTACCTCTTGGGGCGCCGAACCACAGTGTGGACAGACAACAACCCGTTGGCACATTTGCTCACCGCTAAACTTGGAGCCACGGAGCAGCGTTGGGTTGCTCAGTTAGCACCCTTCAATCTGGACATTCGCTACAGATCTGGACGCTCAAACAGGTGTGCAGATGCGCTAAGTCGCAATCCAGCTAATGAAACACTTGATGTGTCCACAGTTCATGCAGTCTTGCAAGGAACTCCAATGCCACATGGGATTAACTGCACTGTACATTCGTTGGGAACTGATGAAATCCATGTAGAACCAGTTATAGAGGGTCAGTGCCCTTTGCCTTCATACACGCTCAGTGATGTACTTCGCATGCAGAGAGTTGACACTGCTTTGGGGGAGGTCTGGAGATTGCTAGAACGCCGATGGCAGCCTGGACAATAGCATCAAACCACACCTGAGGTTAAGAGAATGATTGCAGGCTGGATCAGGGAATGGCCTCGATTGGTTCAACGCGATGGTGTGCTGTATCGTGCCATCGAAGACCCAGGATTGGGTCAGATCCTTCAGGTGCTTGTTCCAGAGAAGCTCCGGGCAGAACTGGTTTGTACCGCACATGACAATTGGGGACATCAAGGTACTGGTAGGACTTTGGGATTACTGAAGTCACGTTGTTTTTGGCCTGGTATGCATAGACAGGTTCGGGATTACATCCAGTGCTGTTTTGCCTGTACCGTAGCCAAAGCACCAAGTCCTGCTGTACGTGCTCCCATGAAGCACCTGTTGGCTTTTGAGCCTCTTGAGTGTTTGTCTATAGACTTTGCTAAATTGGATAGGGGTCTGAGCAACATGGAAGACGTTCTTGTTATGACTGACGTCTTTACAAAGTTTGCGATGGCGGTTCCGTGTAAGGACCAAACTGCTCCACAGGTAGCACGAGCAATCCACGACCACTGGTTTGTCCATTATGGTATTCCCTCCAGGATCCACTCGGATCAGGGTCGCAACTTTGAAAGCAAGTTGATCCGGGAATTTTGCGAACTCTATCAGATCAAGAAGACAAGAACCAGTCCGTACCATCCTCAGGGAAACGGTCAAACTGAACGCTCTGTGGCTTAATAAAATCAGTTGATCGCTCTGACCGTTATCGCTGGCCTAAGTTACTCCCTCGCCTTGTGTTCATGTATAACTCGACCCCACACAGCATCACAGGGTACTCACCGTATTCACTCATGTTTGGAAGAACTCCAAAATTACCCCTAGATCATCTTCTTGGTGGTGTACGTCCTTCCTGGGGAGAGGATGCAATTGAACAGCAGGCAAAGCTCCTAAAGCGAGCTCATGTAATTGCGAAAGAGCGAATGACAAGAGCTGCTGCATCCAATAAACGACGCTATGACAAACATGCCAAGGCATGCCCCTTGCAAGTTGGAGGCCGAGTTCTTGTTAAGCAGTTTGGTTTCACGGAGCGTCATAAGCTAGCTGATCACTTTGGGCATCGGCAGTATGTGGTAGTCAAATATTGGCCAGAAAAGGAGTTGTATGCCGTCAGACCAGTGGATGGTGGTTCAGAAAAATTGCTGAATCGTAATAAGCTAATACTTGACCCTAGAGGAAAGTTGAACATAACCAAAGTACCTGTGTCAAATAACTTACCTCAGAGCTTGAATGATTCTGTTTCAGGAGAAGAATCCGAATCCCAGAGTTCGGATGACGAGTATATTACCACAGCCCCAAGCGAGGCACCTGTGCAGCCCAAGCTAGTTACCCAACCTGTGTTACCAGCCAGACCGTCAGTTCAGACTGAAGTGCAGCCCCGTCGCTCAGAGCGACTTAAGTTAAAGTGTCAGGGATTACCAACGAGAAAGGATGGTGTGCTGGAGTGACTTGTATACGTAAGTAGTAACTCGCTCACCCACAGGAGCGAGATAAGGCCGCTGCTACTCTTAGTTGCTAGTCACTCCTCCCCAGTTGCTCTATTCAGAGTTGTAGCTTGCTCTCCCACGGGAGCGAGACAAGGCCGCTGCCACTCCCTTAAATAGTTGTAAGCCATTCCTCTCAGGCTACTTCCCCTGATTCTTTATACAGTGTACATATGTAGTTACGTGCTTTACCTGATTTACCGTTGTTAAGGTTTACTATACCCTGATTGGAGGTACAAGTCCAGTTTTATTATGGCATACCAAGCGTGCTATCTTTTTGGGCACTCTTTCCCAGCTAGGCTGAGTAGAATGTCTCGAGATCAGTCAGTTCCAGTTGAACAGTTGGTTCGCCTTCCCCTAGGTATGTATCTTAGAGTCAGAGGCTTCTCAGGTTTGACGTTCGCGAGGGTGCTTGCTGATCCTAATCGTTATTTGCGAAGCTTGACTAGGGAGCCTATCCACACGCTATGTATAGATTTAGGCACAAACGACCTTTGCGATGAAAGGAATAGCCCAAGCGTTGTAGTGCAGCGTGCCATTGCGCTGCTGGAGCAACTTGACCGCATGAATATCAGGCCTCGGAATATTGTGTATTTTTCTGTAATTCAACGGTCTTCCATCAATAGACCACAACAAGTTTCTACTCGCACCTTCAATCACCGCGCACGACGGTACAATCAACAGTTAGGCCGGACATTGAGGGCGGGACATCCCAGTGTAGGTATGTATACACAAAGACACATCAATCATCCTAGCCGCCTCGTAGATGGGTGTCACCTTTCTGAACGTGCCATGAGGAACTATTGCTTGGGTCTTAAAGAAGTCCTCTTGAGACCTCATAACTATTCTCTGGTGCGTACTTCATAATTTTGATTATATCAATTCCCAGTTGTAGTTGAAAAGGGAATACAAGATTTGGTTAGATTGTTAATCTTGCCATCAGGTGCTAATTGTTAAATGGTGTTGTAGTTTGCATTTTGACGATATAAAAGGTATATATTTGTACTTAAGGAGTACTGGTGCATTTGTTTAATACTTAAGTTTTTGCCTGCCAGTTAAGGACACACCTGTAGGACTTAAAAGTAAATATGTAGCATGCAATGCCAAGTTGTGTCTTAAGTATTGTGTTGAGTAATTCAACCATATCTTCGAGTTTCGGGTTGAGATTCCTTCATCACTGTGATTAACCTGTTTGTATAAAACTATTGTTGACTGGCGAGCATTTGAATGTTGTAAGTGTAATTACAGCACAGTCAGAGCTAGTTGTTTTGGAAACGTTACCTTATTGACTTGTTCTAACGGGAAGTGTTACAAAAAGAAAAGAAGAAGATGTGATTTAAGTTTGATTAGTAATGTCTTGGAGTAAGCTAAAGAAGTAACTTTTTTTAAATTGATGGTACCATTCGGGACGAAGGTACTTAAAGCAGGGAAGCTGTAGGGAGTCAGGATTTGTCTTCCTTTTGTTTTCGTTTGTATAACGGAACTCACTGCAGTCCATTGTAAGCGTTTATACACTGTCCGAGATACAATATACATACAAATGGTGACCTTTGGCCCACCGCCTTATTTAGGTTAAGTTCAAGTTGTGTACGTGACCAACTGCACCATACATGTACGTGTATAATAATACACCTCCCGTGCACCAAAGTATCGATTCTGGTTTTTGTTATAACCGATTCTAGCCATTTGTATATTATACACGCATCTAGAATTATATCACTTGAGAGTCGATTCTGTAGCATATATCGATACTACATATGTATTTGGTAGTATCGATAAAATGCGGCATGGCCGGTTTCAGCGGTCGATGACAGCGACAACATTGTTGCAGAGTTCATGTGTCTTGAGCTCTCTTTTACATTATAATGGAGAAAAACCCCTGTTGGAGCTAACCCAGGTACATAGTACTGTTAACTGATCTATCATTGTCTAAAATAATGTCAACTTTTGACTGTTATGAGGGTAAATTCACGAGTTTTAGATGTGCCCAAAATCATGGAATTATAGTTCTATGCTGTAGAGTCTATGTGTGTGAAGATTACCGTAGCGTTGTATGGCAACGAGTTGTTGACAATATACATATTTACCATGTAGCCGATTCCACGCTTTGCGTGTCTCCGCTTGGTTGGGTAGTTTACATTGTATAAATTTAACGGTTTTGCTCTGCCACTCTTTAGTCTCTATACATGTAACACACATTAAACTTGGCCATTGGTATTAATTAGGGTTGATGATTTGGTGCATCCTATTCCGGTCCTCGCTCTTTACCAATGTCATTTTGTGAATTTGTTCTTTATGTATGGGTTCCTATCCACAGTCTATTGACAGTTTGCTGGTGTTGTCTCAACTCAGTTCCTGAATTGGGCCAGGTATTCTACCTCCACACGGGTAAGGGGTCGTATTCAAATAGCATTACACGTATTAATTTATTCCAAATGTGCAAGTCTATTGCCTTTCGATATTGTTGTACCAGACCAGAGTCATTTTTGCAATGTATAAAATACACTTTGCTGTATGTTGTATTAGATAAGCTTATTACATTGTGTGTTAAGATAAGCTTAATATATTTTCTTATATCTTTGTATCTGATATAGGTTTTTTTATGTACTCCGAATAACATCAATAGTTCAATCATCCATAAGACCTGCGTCTGCCTGCTTTATTCCTGACTTTGGCATCAACTTGGGATCTGACCTTTAAATGAGTTAAGAGGTCGAGCCAACGCCCTATATCTATAACGAAGGGTCATTTCGGCGCACCGCTTCATTTATATACCCCAAAATGTGTCTGTATTTTCACTGACTGATAACAATCCTGACAGGGTAAGAGATGTAAACTGACCAACATTTCGGAATGTTACTTAATTCCTTTCTTTTATCCAGTCAATAATAACATATTTTCTGTCCATGTTCACATTTTGGTATTGAGGTGTGATTTTAAAGTACAGATTTAAGAATTTTGTAGATATAGCCCCTGCAATTTAAATGCCTTATAGTTCATGAACTGTACTTGAAGATTTATTAACTTTTAAAAAAATAATTGCAATTCTATTTCAGAATTTCAGTGTTGTCAATTATACAAAAAAAAGTTTGAACTTCAAATAGTTGTCATGCTTCATTTATTTTGGTGTCTTGTTTATCTTATTGATGAAGGCGTGGCTCTTTTAAGAGTGAATGCCACGCCTAACAAAGAGTGATCTATTCACTCTTCGAAGAGCGTCGGAATTCACTCTAAAAAGAGTGATTCATAAAAGCATTCTTGCCACTCGTTTCACTCTTTATAGATTTTGTTTTTTTACTCTTAAAAGAGTGAATTATGGTCACTCTTTTTTTCACTCTAAAAAGAGTTGTCCCCCATATGGCTCTTTGAAGGAGTGAAAATTTCACTCTTTTGCATTAAGAGAGTACTTGGGGCTGTAACCAGCGGTAACAAACCACTTACCCCGTAACAGGTTTCATCTATCAACTGGCAGTGGAAAACGACATACCACCTTTAACCATTTCACGCCGGGATTATTTTTTTCGAAAATTTCGATTTTCGAAAAAGGCAAAATATAGCAGCCAACTTCTGATATACAGCCAAACGCCACAATTACTGATTAGCAAGAGTCATTTCAAGAGTCATTTCAACAGTATTTGTACAGTATTTCTTGCCGAAACCTCAGCGTAAATTGTAGAACAACCGGCCGTACACAGCGGCAAAGTTCAAGTTCAACACACGGTCCGCCTCCATAGACTTCTCGGACTTTGTGTGTGTGTGTGTACAAAACAAATGAGGGATTAGCGTGTTAAAAAGTCACCCGGAGGTGAGTCGAGGCAAGCTTGACATTTTAACCCGTCAGCCGTGCCCGTGTATAAAAACAGCCAGATCGTGTTAACACGTCCTCCGACGCGAACTGGTTAAAGAAGACAGACGTCGTCAGAATTATTAACAGTACATGTTACAATGCCAGGCGTACATCCAAGGCCGAGTAGCAAGGTTGGGACGTTTTAATGTTTAAACGGAAACATTTGTAAAATCAGTTTCCAAATTTCCTAAACGTTTAAATAAAACCGACAGTAACAAAAATGAGACCTTCCTTTTTCGGCATACCTTCAGAGAATTATTTCCATGGCCAGCGTGCCATTTTGTGAAATTAATTACCTGTAAATATATCTCAAACAGGATTTTGTTTGTGTGGATTATTTTCTTGTTACGGGCCGAGCGAATGATGTCATACAAACTGCAGACCTGTCAAAAGCCTGACGTGCCGCACTGTTTTATTACTAATTGGAATTTTCAAATGTTCACAATTATGTTTATGTATAGGTGGTCTTTTGAACACCATAAAATCGTCCTACTTTTTTTTTCAAGGGTTGAATATCATGCCTGGTGTCTTGCCCAATAACACGTCTTAGCACATTTAGAGCTACGTATATTCCTTCACATTCTTCTCTAAAGATACGTCAACTGGAATTTCTATTTCCATGCAGATTTGTATAACTAAACTGTTAAATCATGTTTAAAAGCCAGGCAAAATAAAGACAGTCATTTTCAAAGAAGGTCATATCCACATGACTGCAGCCATCTGCCAAGAGATCATAAGATTCAGCCAAGATGGATTAATCAAACATAAACCTCAGACTTGGTAAAAGCACTATTCTGCATGCATGATCATACAGAAAACGGTGAGAAGGAATGCTAAAACAACTACTTCTTACTTTTAAAACACATAGGAAGACAGGATCTACCTCTGCCCTCAGCAGAATCAAGTATTCCAGTGGCCAACTTCGTTGGGTGTGTACATGACTTAATTACTGCAGTTATGGAAATAGCTGGATTCGCATCGCAAAATGCAATACATTTTGCACGAAAAGCGAGGCAAACTTGAAAGTGATTAGCAATTTTTTGCGATTCAAAATTTCTGATAATATCATGCAGAACGACGGCCGACGCTCGACATCCATATCCCAACTCTACCTATGCAGTGTGACGACGGAAATTTTGGATTTAAAATAATAAATCGGACTCGACGCGATACCACAAATGGTATGCACTTATCCAGAACCACCAAATTGACATCGTCATGTATTACTGAAAATGCACAAGGCCTTATGGAATAGGCACAAGGAGCAATGTGCGCGACGATGTCATTTTGGTGGTTCTGGATAAGTGCTTATTACCACCACAAATACATTGTTTTTATCCGATCCGTTCGATTGTTTGGCAAACACACTGACTGGCGCAATCTCAGCCCCAATGGGTCTTCGGTTTCTTTTAATGGTTTTGCGCAATAAGGACTAGTTTGGGAAATGAGGTTGCTGCAGTTTTGTGTTGATAAGCACGTGTAGTTCGGTACAGTACCATGCGGGCGCAGCGCAGATACTCCATACACTTTACGGTGCATGTTCGGTACGGTTGATGTTTAGGCCGACATGAACTATACGCTCCATGGTGACACGATTACGTTGGACACGCGTGGGCATGCTACATGTACATACACAGGTGATGCATTTAATTTTACTTTCGAAAAATGGCAGAAAGATATGCCATGGTTGAAACAGGAGGATCAGTCGGAGGATATCATCCTTTATTGTGCTCTTTGCAGATCACTGGAAACCAAAACGAAAACTGGGAGAATTTGTGTACGCTTTCGTGAGGGGAATCGCCGATCCATTTGCGCTATTCGCCGATCCATTACGTCGCGCTATTTATTTATTCATTCACAGACTCGGATATCAGCGCTAAGCTGCATGTACAGCATGCGTCTGCCGTCAAGACTATCAAGGAATTGTTCCTGGAACTCTTGACAATATTTTCAAAAGAACCCTGGTTGGGCTTTTTCAATATTTAACTTCAGGGGCTGAAATGGAAATGTACGTAACTAGTGAAAAATCCAATTCAGAAAGGACTCTCTGCGGATTGCCTGATTTTTTTTTTTATACCTGAATTTTTTTTTATCCTCGTCTTTAGGCCAAGTAAAAAAACAACGCCCGCATCCTTTTTTGAAGCCGCATCCTTTTTTTTTCCATTTTTTTTTCTTCTCCCAAACAGATTTTTCATGAATTTAAAACGGCCCTCATCCTCGTTTTCAAAACCCGGACGATCAGCAGTGTTTTTTTTACTTGGCCTTATTGTGTAAAAATTTTGAACTAGAAAAATATTCAGTTTATTTTTTAATAGAACACTTTACATTCACAATTACGCTGTGCAAGAACCAAGACCCAGAATCATGGTGTGATTTGTTTATTTTTTAAATACCAAGAATGCAATACATTGCTTATCTTTGGCACAACCATCAATCAATATTAAAAGTTTGATTAAAAAAATGATATAGTTCCGTTGAGTTTGTCGCGTTGTTTTTTTGCTAGTCAATTTTATCACATTAATGAAAATATGATTAGCATAATTTGCTAATCATTTTTTTTTGCTTATTTCCATCACTGTACTGTCAGCTGATAAGACTTGAAAACCGTCTGAAATGCATGGAATATGTACTTCAGTGCATGAAAAACAAAGACATCTATAGACAATTTTGAAATATCAAAGATAGAAGCAGCCCACACCAAAATACCCAGATAATGTATAAGGTCTATGGATTATGTTAAGCAAGATATGGGGTTCTTTCCTTGAGTGGATGGATAGTCTTGAGGAAGGCGTGCTTCCCCATGAAGGACGGAAACAGATTGTGGTCAAAAGCTCACTACTATTTAAAGCTTTTCAGTAAGTGCAACTGATGCTGCTCCTTGAATGGTGAGGTAATGAGGAAGACATGATGAAAGACCAAGACCTATTGTATCTGTCACTGTGAAGTGTAAGTTCGTCATGAAGCAAGTGTAGGAACATTCCTAGGCCACTTATTTCTATCATGAACAATTGAATGTGGCAATTACTGTAACATGAATGACATCCATCAGACGAATTCGGCATTAGTGGTCATTCCGGAGAATCAGTCCATCAATCTGACAGTGGGGAAGGAGAGGAATATTCAGAAAATATATTGTTGGATAATGACGTGGCAGGGGCAGCAGAGCCATACCGATATGAACCTGAGGTGGGTTCCATGGATGTGGTGGGTCATCATTCCATGAAGTTGGTACACTTTTTCACACAAGTTGTGAAATTTTGAGGATTTCTTCACATTCACAGCTATTTACAGTTGTGTATATACCCAAAACAGATTATGTGTGTCCGAGCAGCACTAATACCCAATTCACAACATGAATTTTACAAATCAAATGTATTTTCTTCACACACGATGAAGATAAACTATCACACTGATGTAACAGGACACCAAGTCTTTTGGTGTCCCTGTTACATGTGAAACCAGTACCTTACTTTTGCCATATCTTAAGAACTTTCTTCAACACTTTCTTTACTAAACCACATTCTGTGTACTTACACTAACAGACAGCAATATTGAACAAATGGATGTCGGACATTTGCAATTGAAATTTACAGTGATATGGTACAAATAAGCTATGGGTTTCACATGTAACATGGACACCAGTGTCTATGTCACATGTGAAATCAACAAAAAATCATATTTTATGCCTCGTATCTACTGAAGAGGTCTGACTTTCATATCTTTCCATTAGAGATATATATCCTTAACTAGTTTATAAAATGCAGACATGTTCAAGGCAAATCAATGGAAATATGTCAGAAATTGTGTTTTATGGTTTGACATGTAACACGGACACCATTTTTTTTCATTCAAGGAATGACTCATAGGCCTATATCTACCAGCTTTCTTAAAAGAATCGCAAGTTTCATATCCTAATAAGTCTATAAAATTAGTAACAACTAGAGTTTGTTGTTACAAACACTAGGTGTTTGGCTTTGTCTGTTTTTTTATATTTATGGATCAGGAAAGTACAGTATTAAGACGTACATTTGTTGAAAGAAGTGATTAGGAAAAGAAACATGAAAACACCAATGTAATTATTTTAAAGCAAATTATGTACTCTTGAGCAGAAGGCCTTGCTTCCTGCTGTCGTGGGGTCACCAACAGTGACGTCTGGTAGACTGTTCGACACTGAAATACATTGGAGAAAAGATGCATATGTGGTTTATTTTGATTTCAACAATCGAAAGAAGCACAGAATGAATGTGCAGTGAACTATACTCAATAATACGGATGGGTTTTTGATTATTTTGTTGTGAGTCGGAAGACGGATTGAGGCCATGTTAGAGGGCGCTCGAGTATTTTATGACGTCACTGGTAACATTTTTTGAAAAGCACAGTCTTGCCGGAGACTAACATCTAATCGCAAAAATATGAAAACCTTGTGTTTTGTGCCTCATGACATATGACGTTTCAAAAATTTCCTTGATTTTGTGCTTTTTTGCTTGTAATTTGACACCTGATGACGTCATCATGACGTCATTGCATTTGTGAACATCTTCAACAGAGTATGTATGTATGTATATACATGTACAAGTATGTCATTTGTCTCCCTAAGGTATCAAAAATGATGACAAAGTGTCTCCTTGAGGGTACTTTAACAGGTATAATTCATATAATAATAATCACATAACATAATGATGAGGGTGTTATTGACACTTGTGTAGCCCCGGACGGGGATCACCGGTATGGGAAATGTACGGCTTTCTCACCAATCAGCAAATTCATTTCTTATAACATAACGTCACATTGCAATGCTGCCCTCAACAGCTTCATGGAAAAATACGAAAGGGAGGGCGCTAGACCGACCTAACGGTCCCGAACTGCACGACGCTTACGCACGTTCTATGAGGGGTTGGCGGATGGTCGAAGTGACATTGTAAGGGAGAATAGCAGAAAAAACAGATTTAACGTTTTTGTAAAAATATTTTTTCGACTTTTCAATTTTTTTTTCCATAGGGAATGTTTAAGTTGGCTGATTACCAATAAATACAAGGAAGTTTGAGATCTACTTTGTTTCTGCCATGTACGTCCGCATATGTTTGTATTCATGTTACTGATCCGTGAATTGCTGTCCGTGTACATCCGTTGACTTTGAGCTTCCGATGATCCTAAACGTAGAGGTCAACAAAAAAACACCAAAAATGTCTATGTACATTAGATCTATCTGATGTTCACATATGAAAACTTGAAATATCATACTGCTGCTTGTAAATTGACACATCATGACGTCATTAAATTTTTGCACATCTTCAATAGAGTGTCTATGAAATGTACCAAGTTTAAACTTAATATGAAGTTGCATGTTGTTATACAGTTCTGGGGAATAAAGAAAGACAAGAAGAAAAACAATTCATATAAATATTCAACAATGATGAGGTTATTATCGAAAATTGCGGGCCAGGGATGGAGATCAACAATTATGGGGAATGTACGGCTTGCTACCCAATCAGCAAATGAATTTTCTTGTAGCATCACGTCCCATTCCAATGTCTACCCTCAACAGCCTCATCAGAAACAAAATACCCAGATGTAGGTGGTGGACCGACATAACGGTCCCCAACTGCACGCGTACAGTTCGGGACCGTTAGGTTGGTCTAGCGCCCTCTCTTGAGTACTTTTTTTGCACGAGGCACTACGCTAAAGCACGTTTGATGAGGGAGTTGGTGGGTGGTCGAAGTGACATTCCAAGGGTGCCGTGGGGAATGTTCAAGTTCGCTGATTGCAAAGAAATACAAGGAAGTTTATGACCTACTTTTCTCTGCCATTTGAAATACACATGAAGGCTATAGCTGTTAGGGTTGATTTTTCAGAATTTTTCAAATGATAAAGGCTCTTTTCATTGCTATTTCCAGCCTGATGACGTCATCAATCTGATCATGCACACACGTGCTGTCTGCCCGAGGGTCATCATATAACTCATGAAGTGAAAATCGCAAACTTCGCCACAGACATTGACTGAACATGCATTTTGAAGATTTTTCAACCTGCCGCACTGAATTATATCTCTCGCGGTTGATTCTTCAGCAATCTTTGAAGGTTTAAAGGTCTTTTAATTTTACCTTCCGGTCTGATGACGTCATCAATATTTCTCCACCTCAACTTGTTCTTAGCATGAAGCTGATTATCTACATTATTATAAAGTGATTTCAGCCAACTTCGCCGCACACATAAGCCGATTATTAATTTTAAACATTTTTCAACCTGCCGCTAGAGGGCGCTCTAACATTTTATGACGTCACCGGTATTTTGTGTGTGAAATACAACCTAGCCAGAGACTAACATCGTTGAAAGCAAGTTCACATCTTTCCCCACTTTTAAATTATCAGGCACTTCCGGTTTGGACCGGAAGGAAGGGTCATGTGATTTTGCACGTAATATACAAAATGAAGACCCTGGATTATTCTATCAATTCCCGTAAAAAGCAAAATCAGATCTCTCTCGGTTGATTTTATATTGATTTTCAAAGATTAAATCTAGAAATATTTGATTGCTTGTAATCTGATACTTGATGACGTCATCGTGACGTCATTATTAGAAAGCTTGAGAGCTATGTCAACTGTGCTATCTGAAGCAAAAATCTGGATTATATCTTTCGCCGTTGATTTTTCAGCAATTTTTGAAGGTTTTAAAGTCTTTTTATTGTCACTTCCGGTTTGATGACGTCATCAATCTGAGCCCTTGCACAGGTGTTGCCTGCATGAAGGTCATCATATGTATCAATTATAAAGTGATTACCGCAAACTTCGCCACACACATCAACTGAAAGTTCATTTTGAACATTTTTAAACCTGCCGCTAGAGGGCGCTCGAATATTTTATGACGTCACCGCACAAATTTTTGAAACGCTCAGCCTGGCCAAAGACTAACATCGTTGAAAGAAAGTTTAAATCTTTTTCCACTTTCAAATGATAGGGCACTTCCGGTTTGGACCGGAAGGAAGGGTCATGTGATTTTGCACGTAATATACAAAATGAAGACCCTGGATTATTCTATCAATTCCCGTAAAAAGCAAAATCAGATCTCTCTCGGTTGATTTTATATTGATTTTCAAAGATTAAATCTAGAAATATTTGATTGCTTGTAATCTGATACTTGATGACGTCATCGTGACGTCATTATTAGAAAGCTTGAGAGCTACGTCAACTGTGCTATCTGAAGCAAAAATCTGGAATATATTTTTCGCCGTTGATTTTTCAGCAATTTTTGAAGGTTTCAACGTCTTTTCATTGTCACTTCCGGTCTGATGACGTCATCAATCTGAGCCCTCGCACACGTGTTCCCTGCATGAAGGTCATCATATATGTAAATTATCAAGTGATTTCAGCAAACTTCGCAACACACATCGACTAAAAGTTCATTTTGAACAATTTTCAACCTGCCGCTAGAGGGCGCTCGAATATTTTATGACGTCACCGCACACATTTTTGAAAAGTTCAGCCAGGCCAGAGACTAACACCGCTGAAAGCAAGTTCAAATCTTTTTCCACTTTCAAATTATAAGGCACTTCCGGTTTCGACCGGAAGGAAGGGTCACGTGATTTTGCACGCACGATCAAAATTGAAGATAAAATATTATCCAATCGATTGCCGTAAAAACCAAGTTCAGGTCTTTCACGGTTGATTTTATATTGATTTTCAAAGATTAAATTTATTAATCTTTAATTGCTTGTAATCTGATACCCGATGACGTCATCATGACGTCATTACAAAAAAAAACATCTTCAGTTGGTTGTGTATTCATGTGTTCAATATGAACTTGATATGAGTTGTCATGTAGTCAAACAACTCTGGATTAAAATCTTCGAGAAAAAGAAAAAGTAAGAATAATAATAATAACAAGAATAATTCTAACAATAACAATAGGTGTTTGGGCTTGAGCCCAAACACCTAATTAGACAAATTAATAAAAGCAGAGAGAATATAATGACATTTTAAGGTACTGGTTTCACGTGTAACGGGACACCAAATTTGGAGGAATGTCACACACACATTTTGACTATATATCTTCATCGAGTGTGAAAAAACAATCCAACGAATCCTTTATTGGACTAGTGAAACTACCAATTGAAAGTGTGCATGAACAACTTATACAAATCAGGGAAAATTGATAAAGGTAGAAAATCTTTTTTTTAGGGTTTAAATATTGCCATTTTTGGCAAAATGTCACACTTTATGTACCCAACTTCATGGAATGACCCATGTTGCAGTGCACGCAGGAATCCTCCTGCACAACTCTAAAGAAATGGAAACGGTGAGTGGCTTCTGAACACAGAGTGGCACAATACACAACTCTTTAAATAGCAAAATTCCCAAGCTCTTGGTGCGTATCACCAGTCAAGATATTTTGTGTGCATTCCCACTGGCTTCAAGAAAGGTTGTGAATTTTGTCCATGATCTGCTGAGCAATCCTAACATGCCAAAAGCCCTGGTCTTTAGTTGTAGTTCCTTTGAAGTCTCTAGCCTTGAACCGGCTTGCCCCTTGTCTAGCCATTGATTTGGAAGCAGCCACTGCAAATTGCCAAGACTAATTGCTGACGTCACAATGAAAAGTGCTACACGGGGCAAACAGTCCTGAAGCAATGTAGAGTGAGAAAGGAAGAGTTTTTACCGCTTGACACAGTGTAGAATCATTTGGGCAACTGTTCACTGACGCAAAGCCGCTAAAATGGAAACCAAATTCAAAAGGCAGGCACTGCGGATGGTTGCACAAGTTCTTATGGGGGTGGGGGGGGGGGGGGGGGGAATACTGATCCTGAATTAAAGCCTGCTATGTGAAAAACCAATATCCAACCTAGGGCGTAAATGATTGCCAAACATTTTGGTAGAAAAAATAGCAGATGAAACATGTAAAAAGAAAAAAGTGGACAAAGTCACCAGAATAAAAAAAAAATTATGTTCAAGAAAACATCTTGATGCATCAGACAATGAAAAGAAAATCTGAAAGACCTTTCTATTTATGCTAAACATGCTCAAACTACACGTGTATCAACCTCAGCTCTTTTGGGAATTTGTACATGTACATGTAGTGGTTCCTTCCCAGCCTTCCACCTCTGGGTGATTCCATCCGGGTGCACTAGATGTAAGTTGGATTTTCTGTCCCTACTTGATTACTTGGGGTTTCTCCAGTAATAACCGTTCTCTATGTTTTCCTTCTGCTACTGAAATTTCTTTTGTCGTTTTCTCATTCAAAGCTGGCATGTGAGGGAGAACAGTGCTAATAAACTGATCAGGAAACCCCGGATACAATAGGCATATACATGTACATGTACAAAATCATGAAACCTCTGTTTTTCTACAAACCACATTACACGATGGTGATATTGCCACTGGTAGAGCCATAAATTAAGTTTTGGCAAGATTATCAAATTTGGACACTTAACGTATCAGTTCACATGGAAGGATAACATATAAAGGCTGCTCACATCTCTTTCCACAGCCCATTTTGTGTCTTATTTTTGGACTCTTGTCACAATCTTCTACATGTTTGCAAACTTTTTACATGTTTGCAAACTAACTACGTTTGCAGACTAACCCTCCCTCTCTCATGGCCAAAATAGAGCCAACTACCCTATATATCAAAACCTATCAAGTGACAGGTTGAAACACACACAAGCTGTGAGAGTTGGTGGGTAGATTGTTTGATAGGCTGTGATAGTTATAACTATAGGAGGGTTAAACTTCAGACTCACCGGTAGTTCCTCTTGGCAAGTACAAATGCTCACTGTGAACAAATATTATACTCCCCGCTGATGTTTTTCAATCTCAAAAAAGGTCAGTCAAAATTGTAAACATTTTTTGCACTCTAAAAATATTTGGGCATGTGCTCTATCTTTTAAGTCCTGAGGATCACTTGTGTGGTTCCGAGTAAACGTGCTGGGAAGAGGGGTTGAGCCCATTAGAGAAGTTATTGTTAAACATCTAAAAATTACCCATGATTCTGCTTTTAAGTATTTCACCAATGCGTTTATATCAACCTTCTTCCAACCAGTTTAATTTCCTAGTAAAGGCCAGCATCTGATGATAATTTCACCATGCACACAGGTGAAGACAGGCCCACCCCAATAAATTGCTGACCCACCTAAAAGCACAAAAGGTTTTCAAATCCAAATGATGAAAACTTAACTCCAGCCGTCCCCTCACAAAGGTCTACCCGTGGCTTTACTTGGCTCATTCACTTAATGTAGCCCAGCTACATGCCTGAGCTCAACCCTTCATCCTCCTATTAACCCACTGAATATGGTCGACGGCCATAGCCGTGGTTTAAAAAAGACCACCTGGCCGGTTGTTGTCTATGCGCATTTCTGCGCTTATTCAATCCATTGTTTGCCTATTGGATATGCTCTGCTTGGCTGCACAAGCCTGATTAATAACAGCCGGGCAGATGGTTAAAAATCAAATAATTTCCCGAGTATAGATCAAGTTTCAAAATAGCACTCTTCACTTATTTTGGCTACCAATAAATAATATTTATAGAAAATGTACAGTTTTAAAATCGACTTTGTTGTCTACCCAATTAGCTGTCACCTTTTCTTGTATGGCTTGAATCGCTTATCGGAGCCTCTCTGATGGCTGGTCTTGGCTCTTACTGATGCAGACAAGGTAGGGACAACGTTGAAGTCCGTGCTGGCTCTCTCCATCTGTCTCAGCTTGCTCTCAATGGCTCGAATCTTTGCGTCATTGCTGTTGAGAAGCAGACATCACTATGCGGTCATGATATCTGACCCCAAAGAACTCCCAGTGTGGTCTTGCTTAGTAAAATCAGGTTACCAGCCAAAACTCCATGGGATTTTCTGGCTAAGCAAACAACCAGTCACAAGCAATATACATGATTTTCCTAAGCAAGTGTTTTGCACTTGAGCAAATTTTGTGTTTACATGTAAGCAGCTCTATAAAATTGGCCCCAGATGAAACAAATAAACAGTAACCTTAACCCTCACAAATGAAAACAAACTTCCACATCTGGTGTATTATCATGGATTCAGGACTGTAGAGCCACGGGACTATTACTGTACCTGAGGCAAAATGTCCCAATATTTTTTTTTTTTTAAGAATGTGTCAATGGTGTAATGCACATTGTTGGATTTTTGCAAACTCGGGATTCTTCTAAAAAAAAGAAAAACAGATGGGGGTTAGCTAGGCTTCATCATGATAAAATGGAAAACTATATTTAGCGCACCCATACATGTAGTTAACCCCAACAGTCCCAAATCTTCCAATTTTAATATGATTTTGCATAACCTACCTGTTTTTCAGGGTCTGTTTCTTGGTACTGGTGCCGGGAGTGGCCGACTGGTGACCCCCAAAGCTGCTAGGGAGTTTGTCAGGTGCTAGGGTGTTCTTATCCTCTTCTGCTGGTTCTTCTTGTGCCTGGAAATCATCAATAGAGAGTACCCTGAACAAAATTTCTGAATTATATCTGGCAAAACCGCATTCATCATTTGAAAACTTCCACTGGCAACAAGTCAATCAAAATTGCAGACTGCCTGTGCAGAAATGAAAACAAATTTTAACCCTAATGTACATAAATCCATCAAAATCCTCTTCCTGTTTTGGAGGATTTCGGCGGATTCAGAATACCTTCATATTGAAACCTGAGGGATTTTGATGGATTGAGGATTGTAAGCCTAGCGTTACTGCAGGATTTTGATGGATTCAGGATACCTCCACAGTGTTCTCCACGAGGGGTTTTAGCAGGGCGGGCCGCCCTGCCAAAATTGTATGCCGCCCCGCTAAAGTTTTACCGCCCCGCTAAAATGTTCAGCGCCCTGCTATTTTTTTTTCCATTGGATTTCTCCACAGTCTTCACAGTTTTACATGTAAGTGAAGTACGAAGAAGTTTACCGCACTCTGTGGAACGAACACGAAGAGTTTGCCAGCATTAACATTCAGCAGTATTGCAGTAGCATTTATAGTAATCGAACAGATCTGGACGCAACGTACGCAACATATTATCCATTCACATCATAAAACTATACAGGTAATATTATTCTGGACTGGTTCCAATCTCCCTGGTAATATCATTTTCACTTTGTCGCGTCGAGAACCAGTTTACCTAAATTACAATGTTCCGTAACACTTGAGGGTATCTTTTTCTCTCGGGAAAATACCTTATCCACGCGCGCTGTGCCCACGTGCATGTTTAGCTCACACCGGCCGGCTTAACTCTGGACTAGGCTTAGCCTGTATTTTGAGATGGCATCGGCCGGCCTGTTTAAGAAGAAAGTGGCCAGGAAATGCCTCAGATTGCACAACAGAGCATCTAGAACCCCACGCCTTAAGGGCTTCACGCTCCGCGCTCGCATTGTGTCTGCCGCCCTGCTAAAATTTAAGGCCGTGGAGAACACTGCTCCATATTGAGCAGTCACCAAAACCAACTTTTTGTGCATGACAAAATATGTGGATTTTGGCAGATTCAGGATACTTTCTTATAAAGTTACCCAAGGAGTTAGGGTTATTCACAAAACTTTTTTCCATGTAGAAAGAGATACAAGGGTACCGGTAAAGCTTACTGAAAAGATTTTGCTCCTGCCAGTTTTCTTTAAAAAAAATAAAAAATATGTCAGGATTGTCAGCACAATTCTGGCTTCACATGTACATTTAACCAAGCTGTAAGTTTATTTTGGAGAAAATGTTGTAGAAGAGAGAAATTCTCAATGTGGTTACTAGTTTCCCAACTGACTTAACTGCACAAAAGCGTGCAAGAAATTGGCCTACTGCACATGCACATGACACGTCAAACGGAAACAAATAGAAAACTAGAGGTTGTGTGTCTGTCTCAAAACAGGACACATGGCTTTTCCGTGGGTTTCAAATTCTCACCAAAATCTACCTTGTGCAAGTGAAAATGAAAGTAAATTCATTATGATTTGCAATGTAGTCTTGGCCCGTTTCAAGATTTGAGTCAATCTTATCACTGACAGTGTACAATTTTGAGAGTACAATGAAATTTGAAACATTAAAAAATTTATAGAAAATCAGCCGATGACGTCATCATAACGTCACTTCGGATTTTGCTTGCTAGTGACAATATCTACCTACCACCCAATTTTCATGACGATCGGACCTACATGGGTATCCTTATGCTTTTCAAAAAGCACATTTGTGACCCTTTCTTAAAAAATGGGTATTATGTCACACTATGTGAAAACACAAGGGCTGTTCTAATTGAAGCGGGCGAAAAAAATCATCAAGTTTTGTTTTTGTTTTTGATTTGTTGGCTTCTATTATACTGTATATCAATTTATTTTCAGAAATGTTAATGAAATTGATGAATAAAGATGACAAAATAAATGTTGATAGAAATTAATTTTATTTAATTTCTTTGAACTTTTTTGTGTTTAAATGGCTATACATGTACATGTACATGTACCTCTAAATGCAAGTTTCCGTTAAGGGTAGTGTACATGATTGGTCATTGTTGCAATTTCCAGAAATGGGCGGATTTGGGGGTTAGTATTTTATAGAAAATATCGTTCCACTAACCTATTTAAAGTTTTGCGTTGTTGGATGGCAAAAAAAACGAGATAAAAACCGGCGCTCGTTTTCAACCGTCGGGCGGATGAAAGCCTTTAGTCAAGGCGCGCGTGGCTACCTGGACGCGTGACGCGCCCCGAATGCCACTTTTCTTAACAACGACAGCACACCTGGTTGCCATCATTTCACAGGATGATAGAGACTACTATTAACTTACAGTCTAGTAAGGTATTTCATAATAATGCAATAAAAATAAATTGGAGGATTACCAGTCGTGTTACATTTAAATTGGAAAATATAAATATACATGTACAATTTATGTCAAGATATCTCGAGAACACAAAATGCCACAGGGGTCAAACCTACACCAAATTAAAGCTTAGGATTTTGAAATTAACATGTTCTGTTGATGAGATATGGCTTAACCCTAACACCCTACCCTATTTTGGCTAGATATCCTGCTAACAGTTGTTTAAGTGAGTTGGCTGCTGAGTGTAACAAGATCCAACAGTGCATTATGTTGTGTGTGGCGGGCAAGTGTCAGTGCTAAATTCAACAGTATACAACAGGGGGACAGCAGGCTACTTTTATCAGTGCACACTGCTAGACGCAACAGTATGCAACAGGCAATTTGCTCAGTTGCTGTGGGGAGTGGCTTACAAATGTACATACTTGTTTTTTTTGTGGCTCAGAATTAGTGGCTGCTTTGTACAAGATGTACAATGTACATATGATTTGTACACTGCGCCTTATCATCATTGCCTTAAACATTTGTTTCTGCTCTTTTCTTTTTCTTTGCTCTTTTGTTCTGATCCTTTATCTCTTTTTTCTCTTTGTCTATATACATGCTCTTTGGCCTTTTCTAATTTTTTCTATCTTGTTTTCTTCTATTTTGCTGTATGGCCATGAAACTCGAAGAAGCAACGCCCCTCACAAAGGTACACATTGCACATGATGCAACCATGTCTTGTGGCAGGAGTGTGGCCTGTTCTGTTCTTCCTCTTGCTTCTCAGGCACTGCTTGCACCTCTTGGCCCACTTTGATGGCATCTTCTGTCGCCGGTGGCTTGGCAGGTTCTGTGGTTCTCTGGTATCAGACTGAGGATGGGTGGTGCCCCTATAATGGCCAGCAATGAGCCCCTTTGCCACATTCATGACGAACTTGGAGTGGGACCTCCTTGATCGCATGTTTAGACCATGGGGGGTGGTGCCGGCAATAAGACACCCAGGCGTTTACCCTACATAACATACATCAATCAGGAAGTAAAGTAGTTTTCGCCACTAGTGTTGACTTTTTCGTGAGCAGGTGTAGTAGCTCCGAAACTGGTCCCCCCTGTCAACTCCACCCATGTATTTGGTGTAGGCGATGGCTTGTTTAGGAGCTGGCACGGTCATTGGAATCCTGCCCCCTGCCTGATGGACCTGGCGCTGGAGGGTGTTTCTAGCTTTATCTCGGTATCCATCGTGAGCTGTACTGAGCAATGAAAGAACTCGTGAGTCCTTCCAGACTGTGGCAGTGAGTTGCCCCTGTTGCCGAGTGTACATGTAGAATGTCCCTCGTGGCATTTTGCCTAGATGCTTAACTTTATTGTAGTGGATAGGGTTTTTGTCATGATTGCTGCTGAAGACAGTGGGCAGCCCCTTGCCAGTCAGCTTCACTGCGCCAGTTGTATGTAGGTCTTCTCGGGAAAGGAGCACACGAGCCAATTCTACAGATGTGTAAAGTCTATCTGTGTGGATGTGATGATACTGGCCAAAGAATGGACGACCAACCTCCATTACAATATCAGTCATCTTGGCAGGATTGCCTTTTCTGTAAGGGTGCTCCATGATGTTTGCACATATCAATGGAAGATTCAGCCAATGCATAAAGTTTAAAGCCAGCTCGAATGGGTTTAAGTGGCATGAAAAACATCCAAACCTTGGCTTTGAAACCTGAATACTTCACCATGGCTTCATCAATTGCTAGGTTTTTGCCCATGTTGTATTTGGTCCTGCAGCAAGTGATGACTTTATCCCACACAGGTTGGAGAGGGTAGAGGGGATGTCTTCGCATGTGGAGGTATTGATGATTTTTTTCTTGGAATATGTGAGGGTTAGAATCTGGGTTTGTACTTGGATCAGCAAAGGCCAGGTGATTTGTGATCAGATCAAATCTATTTCGGGTCATTGTGCTAGCAACTAGGCAGTTGTAGTAACCAGGATCGGCTGAACAATAGTTCTGGTTGTAGGGGATCTTCGCTAGGCCCATCACCAAATGGATTCCAAACCATGCTTTCACTTCTTCAGCAGTAGTGAGGACTCGGTTCCCTGCCTTGCGCAGATTCATGTTGGTCCATGTTGCAATATGGACAACAGACTCACAGGAAAAAACTAAGAAATACTTCTCTGCGCTTTCCTTTCTGCCAAAAGTTGGTCCTTCTGGCTGGGGGCCCACAAACTTATGGACTTTTACCTTGCTGAGTGACCTAGTCCAACCCAACTGGTCGGGCGGATACTCATCATCAGTCTGCGGGGGATCAGGATCGTTATCCGAGTCAGGCTGGGGCTTTGCCTTTACCCTTTTCCCCTGTGCTGGTGTAGATGTACTTGTTTCTGTTACATCTCCATCTCCACTATGATCATCAGCTGAAATTTCTATCATCACTCTGCACTTCATCGTCCAATTCTGTACCCATCCCTGCATCTTGACATTCATACTTTTCCTTCTCGGACTCATCGAGCAGGACCTGACCAGTTGTGGCTTGACTGGTACAAGTATACCTTGCTGTTCTTCCTCAAGAAGCTGGTCAACAACTTGATCGAGGTAGTCTTCCTCCTCGCTGTCAGAAACATTGACAACAGCCCTGGAGTTGCCAACGGTCATTGGAATACCAGCATCCAAACAGCTTTTCCTAAGTGCTACATTCAATACACTCCTCTCATCTTCCTTCGCCCGAGCCTGAAATGCTGGGTTTTTCTTGCAGGGGAGGTGTGCTTTTTCCTTTCCCTTTTCATACACCTTCTTGGCAGGACGTTTGCCAGACTTTCTCATACTAGACATTCTTTTTCTTTTTTTACCGGGCTCCATGATCTCATCTAGAAAGATCTCTCCTTCCTTCTCACTCAAACCAGTCTGCAGAGCCCGTGCCTCTCTATTTGACATGCTTCTTAGATGGTATCACTTATCAAAGTGGGTAAAGTGCAGACATTTGCAGCACTTTTATGTTTCCTTGGCACAAATGTTATGCAATAATGCATAAAACAATTTGTGGAATTGCTATTCAGAAATAATTTTGCACTGTTGAAAATCATTCATGTGGAAATTTCATGATAAAGATCACATTTTCCTAATTGTAAAATACATTGTACACTGTATTTTACCTTTGAAATCATGCAGTTGCCCATATTTTGTCTGCCATGCAATATGCCTCATGAGAATACAATATAACCTATTGCCAGTGGGTAAAAGTGAAGAAATTGGCACCCACCTTCATGTACCCTTAGCACAAAATATGATCCAATAATGCATACAAATTTGTGAATTGTTTATTCAGTAATAATTGTCAACTGTTGAAAATCAACCATGTGGACATTTCATGATACAGATCACACATTCTCAAATGCTGTATTTTACCTTTTAAATATCTAGTTGCCCATATTTTTCTGCCCCCCCCCCCCCCCCCCACGGTTTTCCTGGGTCCAGATCTAAATAGAGGATAAATCTTCATTATCCCAATTTTCAGACCTATAGACCCAGGCTTCCACCGTCGGTGAGACCAACTCATCTTCCCCTTTGCCTCATGAGAATATAATCGAACCCACACATGTACATGTATTTAATACCAATAGGTAAAGTGCAGAAATTTGCAGCCACTTTTATGTGTCCTTGGACAAAATATTATGCAATAATGCATAACATTTATATTCTTTTATTGACAGTAATTTTTCATGCATGAATGATTTAATCATTCATGCGCGACGATACTCTGATTTGTTAAAAACACAGCACTTGTGTGTATTTTACTTTGAAATAATCCAGCAGCCAAAATTTTGTCCAAGGCCCTATGAGAATACCATGGACAGTGTTCGATTTAGACAGGTGCACGCATGCACTGGTGCATGTACTTTTTCCTCTGTGCACGTAAACCTCTGGTACAACGTGCACGCTGTGCATGTACTTTTTTAGGCCTGTACCTGCTGGTATATTTCCCCATGTTGAACAACGTATGACAACGCGCACCCGATATATTGCACGCAACGATCGACATGATGTGTGTGTGCCTGCATATTACCATCGTTGTAGTCTTGGTCAAAAGTTGAGTTTGCGGGAACGGACAGATCTTTTCTTGGCTTCGTTCGTTTTATTGTTTTTTTGGCTTTTATCGATTGCCGGCGCGGCCCCGGCACCCGGGCCGATTCGCGATCTCTCGGTGGCCGGCCCTGATATTAAATTTTAGCGGAACCGAGCTCAGTCCCGGCGGGTCCGATCCCCGGTGGGCCCGATCTCATGATGCTGTACACGTGGTGATTTCCATCAGGTATTTAAAAAGAAAAATTATTCCTCCGTTCTTCCGGTAAGGAAAAAGTGACGTCATCACGATAATACCGCGATATTTTTGGGCCGATATTTCGGTATCAAAATATCGAACAGCCTTCTGACACCGTGGAACTATGTACAGTAGTAACGTAACTTCGGCTTCGCCTTTGTCTTCTCGCGATCGTGTCAGAGATTGCTAATTACCACTGATGAAATAAACAAACAGCGAATACCAATTGTACAAAAACATATTTTATTTACAAAGCAAAACAAAAGCTAAATTTAAAAATTTGTAGGAATACACATATTTTAAAACAACAAATATGTCTACCTATTGTTCTTTTGGGTTATGACTTGTGTGCACACTTTTTTGTGCATGTAAAATTTATTTTGTGCATGTAACTTTTTCGGTCTACATGCACCAGTGCATGCAATTTATTTTTTCTAAATCGACCCCTGACCATGGAACCTACATGTAATACTGATCACCTTTTGCCCTTGGCCAAGTTTCAGTGATGCGGTCATCAATTTACTGTACAGTACTGTGCAGTAAAAATGTCAAGCAGATGGATGCTAGACACAACAAAATCCAACAACCTGAAATATGTAAACAAACGAGAACACTGCTGGACTCAACAGTATACAACAAATTGTACAGCTTCTCTTGGCTGCACAGTGCAACAGGATCCCACAGACTTTTCCACCTGTTGCATTTTGTTGTGTTCAGCAGGGATAGGGTTAAAGGTTCAAAAACTGAAAAATTACTATAAAATCATATGATGACGTCATAATGACATGTCAATTTTCATCTATAACACATGCTGGCCTCCCTATATACCAAGATTAAACCCAATCGGATATAAGGTTCTCTAGATATGGGCCCTTCAGAAATGCACCTTTAAGATGATGTCACATGACACATGATGAAATCATGGCGTCAGAGCAACATGTAAGAGTTCAGCACAGGGTATGCAAAATTTCAATTCTAACTCTGCTAAACCATCAATATTAATATGATTTTGCATGCACCCTAGGCGGTTAGAGATAGAAGTCTGTTTAACCCTAACCCTGTGCTGACAGCTCTACTTTGCTAGACTCTTCACATAAGTCAATGTGACAAAGTATGAAATATGATGCATCTGGCAGGGTTCTAGCCAAAATGCCCTGGAGGGTTAGGGTTAATGGCAGAAGTGACCCAGAGAATGAAAAATATGCATTGTCTATGGTATTTGATAGAACAAGAACAAAACTAGACATGCTATGTGTTTGTCACGTTATGACAAACACAGGGCTGTTTCGGGTTTGTTTTGTTAATTTAGATGTGAAATGTGAATACAATAATGAAAGGTGTTTGTTAGTTAAAGACGGAGGGGATTGGGATGTTGTTATTGGATGTGTGAAGGATTGGTTTAAAGAGCTGGACATGCGAGGATTGGTGATGTGACATTACTGTTGATTACATCACCATGACGTCACTTCGGATTTTGCATGCTAGTGACCTACCCACCGATTTTCATGACGATCAGACCTACCCATATGTGTTTGTAAACAGCACATTTTTTATGACATCATCATGACGTCACACATTTTTCACATTTATATGTACGTATCTATGATCTAACAGACGTATTAAAAAGCATTTAGAAATTAGCATGTTCAGTTGATGAGATATAGCTCAAAGATTCAAAGTCTAAACATTAAAATTAAATTATATGATGACATCATAATGAAGTCACATCAATTTTCATCTTTAAGATGCTGCCCTATCTAGATACCATGTTTTAACTTAATCGGACTTGTACTGCCTTAGATATATGACTTCGAAAAATGCACCTTTAAGATGACGTCACGTGACACGTGATGACCCTTTAAGATGACGTGTCATAACCCCTGATGACGTCATCATGACATAATCATTCTAGGACCACCTATGTTGATCCACCAACAAACCAACTGTGAAATTAATCGGACTTATGGTTCTCTAATTATGGGTTCTTAAAAAAATGCACCTTTAAGATGACGTCACGTGACCCCCTGGTGACCTCATCATCATCAGGTCATGTCAATTTTCATCTATAACACCCGGTGGCATACCTACACATGTAGATATTACGTTTCAACTTAATCGGACTTGTACTTTTGTAGATATATGGCTTCGAAAAATGCCTCTTTAAGATGACGTCACGTAACATGTGATGACGTCATCATAACGTCATGTCAAATTTCATCTATAACACCCGGTGGCATACCTAGATATTATGTTCCAACTTAATTGGACTTGTACTTTTGTAGATATATGGCTTCGAAAAATGCCTCTTTAAGATGACGTCACGTAACATGTGATGACGTCATCATAACGTCATGTCAAATTTCATCTATAACACCCGGTGGCATACCTAGATATTATGTTCCAACTTAATTGGACTTGTACTTTTGTAGATATATGGCTTCGAAAAAATGCCCCTTTAAGATGACGTCACGTGACATGTGATGATGTCATCATGACGTAAAAGTTTGGCACACATTGTGAGCAGTTGGTGTAAGTGTCTGCCAAGTTTTAAAGTAGCTAAAGTGGCCGGTAAGAAAGAAAACGTTTACAAATGCAATGGGCAATAGTCTAGCGACTTGAAAAAGACTAGAAATCAACCCTTTTTATAAACAGCATGCACATTTAAGCCATGGTTTTCTGCCCTTCCCAGAATTCCTTTGTGTTATATTGAATTTGGTCTAAATGTTCAAATGGCTGTTATTTCTTACTTGAGTGAGCCACGATCATGAAATTCTGGAATTAGGCAGAGAAAAATTAAATGTATACATTTTTTAATCGGACCGACCCTTACATGCGTAAAAAAAATAACCCATTTTTGATGAAGTCATCATGACGTCACACACTTTACGCTTTTTAGGGCATATCTTTGAGACATACCAAAGCTATAACAAAAAGAATTTAGAAAATATCTTGTTTTGTTCGCTAGATATATTTAAAAGAATGGTACGATTTTAAACATTCAAAAATTCATAAAAAATCATGTGATGATCATGACGTCATCATGACGTAAAAGTTCGGCACACATTCTGAGCAGTTGGTCTAAGTGTTTGCCAAGTTTAAAGGCAATCGGCTGCATAAAAGTAGCCAAAGTGCCGGTCAGAAAGAAAACGTGTACAAATGCTATGGGCAAAAAGTCTGAAAAAGAAAATGAAACGAGTTTTGGTGTTTGTGGACAAACACAGGGCTGTTTCGTTTGGTTTTTTTTTGGTAGTTTGATTCTGATTCTTGAGATTTCAATGGTGGATCAAAAAATCTCGTTTTACATTCATGCTTGTCTACAACAGGTCAAGCAATCACGTAGGCTTATTCATAATCGTTTTGGAAATGTGAGCATACAAGGAGTTGATGACCATGATTACGTAATCAGACGTCACATTTTTCACATTTATATTTAAGTGTGTATGACCTAAAAATATATTACAAAAAGAATTATAATCTTTTTTTTATATTCATGTTAATACATGTAGATACCACGTTTCAACTTAATCGAACTTGTATTTTTGTAGATATATGGCTTCAAAAACTGCCCCTTTAAGATGACGTCTCGTGACATGTGAGGACCTCATCACAATGTCATGTCAATTTTCATCTATAAACCTACTGGGCTACCTAGATATTACTTTTCAACTTAATCGAACTTGTGCTTTTGTAGATATATGGCTTTAAAAACTGCCCCTTTAAGATGACGTCACGTGACGTGATGACGTCACGTGACGTGATGACGTCATCATGCAACAACTCCTTTTCTCTCTCCCCTCTCTCCCCTTCCCTTCCCCTCTCTCCCTCTCCTAGTGAAATTTTGAAAACTATTTTCGTGGCTAACTCAAGTAAGAAATAAGAGCCATTTCAAAATTTAGACCAAATTCAATATAACACAAAGGAATTCTGGGATGGGCAGATAACCATGGCTATTATGTGCTTGCTGTTTATAAAAGGGGTTGATTTCTAGTCTTTTTTCAAGTCGCTAAATTTTTGAAGTTTTAAAATCGCAACATTCTTTTCAATATCTACTATCTAGCGAACAAAACAAGATATTTTCAAAATTCTTTTTGTTATTATAGCTTTGGTATGTCTCAAAGATATGCCCTAAAAGGCGAAAATTGTGTGACGTCATGATGACGTCATCAACAATTTTTTTTTTGGAAACGCATGTAAGGGTCAATCCGATTACAAAAATGTATACATTAAATTTTTCTGTACGTAATTCCAAAATTTCATGATCGTGGCTCACTCAAGTAAGAAATAGGAGCCATTTGAAAATTTAGACCAAATTCAATATAACACAAAGGAATTCTGGGAAGGGCAGATAACCATGGCTTAAATGTGCATGCTGTTTATAAAAAGGTTGATTTGTAGTCTTTGTTCAAGTCGCTGAATTTTAAAATTGTGTAAATCGTAACATTCTTTTCAATATATCTAGCGAACAAAACAAGATATTTTCAAAATTCTTTTTGTTATAGCTTTGGTATGTCTCAAAGATATGCCCTAAAAGGCGAAAATTGTGTGACGTCATGATGACGTCATCAACAATTTTTTTTTTTGAAACGCATGTAAGGGTCAATCAGATTACAAAAATGTATACATTAAATTTTTCTGTACCTAATTCCAAAATTTCATGATCGTTGCTCACTCAAGTAAGAAATAACAGCCATTTGAAAATTTAGACCAAATTCAATATAACACAAAGGAATTCTGGGAAGGGCAGATAACCATGGCTTAAATGTGCATGCTGTTTATAAAAAGGTTAAGTTTGTAGTCTTTGTTCAAGTCGCTGAATTTTAAAATTGTGTAAATCGTAATATTCTTTTCAATATATCTAGCGAACAAAACAAGATATTTTCAAAATTCTTTTTGTTATAGCTTTGGTAGTCTCAAAGATATGCTCTAAAAAGCGGAAATTGTGTGACGTCATGATGACGTCATCAAGAAATGTGCTTTTTTGAAACACGTATAAGGGTAGGTACCATCTTCATGAAAATTGGTGGATACGTAGGTATTGTTACTAGCATGCAAAAGCCAGAGTAACTTCATTGGTTGATTTTCTATTAATATCAAAATTTTGAAAATTCACATTCAAACTACCACAAAAAACCTAAACAGCCCTGTGTTTGTCCACAAACACTATTGGCTCTAGTTTTATTTTATTTTCTATTTTTATTTTCTATTCGAGATACCGTCGTTATCCCTCAATATTTTGGATAGTACCTCGCTGTTTGCTTTGTACAAACAGCTTGCAGTCAATGGCATGATTCATTGTTAGTTATAACCTTGACTGTATCAACATGTTTACATGGAAACCAGATGATTCAGTCTCTGGCGCACACATATGCTTATAGCCGTAATCCTAACACCCCAAAAAAAACTCAAACAGAGAGTTGAGGGTTTATTTTTTTGTTATGAATCATTCAATATACACACCCATCTACAACTCATAAAAATTCTGATCGTCAGAAAAAATTGTGACGATCGGTATGTTTGAGACAACACCCCAATTCTATATGGCTCTTAGAAATTGTGGCCGACTCATAACCCGCAACATCCTAATTCTATACGACGACTCTTAGAAATTTAGCTCAATCAGCCTTCAGTCTAAAGTCACCCAAATTCCGAAATGCCTAATGACTAATCAGTCTATGATAAGTCACCCAAAATCTATATTTAGCTCTAAATTTATCCTATAACACTATGAACATCTAACAAAAGAAAACCCACGCAGTCCTTTGTAACAAAGGACTGCCTGGGTTTTCTTTTGTAAGATGTTCATAGTGTAAAACCCCTCGACCAGCTTACTTTGATGTATCTGCAACCGAAGCCAGTATTATACTTCCAAAGATTATATTGATCCAGATGCTCAGCTTGTTGGACTGCAATTCGTCGATGAACTGTCATGCAATTCTGCCTCACAGACAGAGTTAGAAAAGACTGGAGAAATACAGTATTATATCTTCTGAAGATGTAGAATTGGACGATATGGAATTCCTTTTACAATCGCCATTGTAAATACCATAACTTGTACGTATTGTATATGTTGTTACATGTAAACTCACAAGCATGTATTTTTCCCATTGGGACGTGGTTCAGTGATTTTTACATACAGTGGCATCATATTATGCCAACGCCTTTACAAACTGTGAGTAAATATTGCATCAGCCAACTAGACAAAGGATAGAAAGATGGGTGATTTCACGCTTGGCTAAAACAAATTTGACCCGAAAATCACATTTGTGCCATAGGGTGAGAATAGCCCGAAATGTTGATGTAAAGTGCGATTAAATTGTGAATTTTCCAGCCGCTTCCATTACATTTGAATTTTGCTATTTTTTCAATAATCCTATCTTATTGTTGTTGTACTTTGTTTTCTATTTCTCCTTCAGGTGATACATTAGATTTAAAGCTATTAAAACCTCTCGTGTCTTCGACAAAAGTATCGTTCGTTAAATCATATTTTCTCATTGTAACTTTTAAGCAATATTATATGTAATTCATTTCATTTCGTGTGTCCGCTAGGTTAGGGCTGTCCCGAATATACCGAATATTCGATCGTCAACCGAATATTCGAATACCTTTTTGCCGGTTTGAATATTTAAAAAAATATATATGCACGTACAGATACGTGTCAATCGCAATTTTTTGTGGACGGAGGTTTATTGTTCCTGTCTGTAAAACCCTTGATACAACAGGGGCATGCAAAAAAATGCCGTTTGAACGGTCAATCGCCATAATTGGGAGCACGGCGAGTTAAGACACGCAGGATAGCCTTTGAAAAGCCCAGCCAGGCCGCAGGACGGCCGCAGCCTGTCGGCTTTTTTAATCCTTAGACGATGACAATAGACACAGACTTTGTGAATGGACGACTTGACGCCTTCCTCACTGGCCCTGCCTTGACTGACAGATGAGCTTTATTCATGTTATTATGTGTGTCTCCACTGGTTGCATTCCTGCATAACAAAAGAAGACCCCTGCCGCCTTGCTTGTGCAATATTTTCGATCTCGCCATCACCCAATGCCCGCTGGATAAATGTACCGGTAGTACTCTCCAGATGCCAAGTGTGGTTGGCTTGGAATATTTTTTGTTTTATTTTCGCAGGCTTTTTTGCAGTCCAGGGGCGGCCTACACAAAGAACCTCTGGAGCTGAACCCATTGTATACATTTTGTTACATGGTATTACAACGTTTGTATACCTCGCAAAAGTTGAGCTGTCAATCACTTCAAAAGGTTTCAGGGCTCCCGGGGTGGAGAATTATTTTTTTAAATTTCAGACGTACTTTTCTTTCAGGGCGAATGGATACTGACATTGTAATGAGTTCTGATTTGTTTTAAACATACATGATGTAGCTTGTCGGAACAGGTGAGCATTAATATTCCAAGCAAAGGATACAATAATCCATCCTTCCGTTTAATTCAGCCACAAGGAGGGTACAAATTATTCTCCTTGCTCGACATTAAATACGGCAATCGATCGATTTATTTAATCAGCTATGTGTCCCCTTTGTGTTATATTTGTTCTGCTTGCTCTAATTTTCTGGTGATTTTCAGGGAAAGGTTGCGTTCAGCCCGCCCACTAGACTATTGACGGGTACCAGCGAACTGTGTAGATACCAACAGTCAATTCGCGTGAACCAGCTGATTTATTTAGAGCTTATCAGCAGGAGGCACAAACCACGTGCGAGTAGCCCCGGAGTGCAGAGCTAGCTAGCTAGAGAAGCATTTCTCAAAGTATGGATGAAATGGATACGCCCACTAATTTGCATAGATTTAAATATAGCTTAGTGTAAAAAAAAACATTTTGATAAGTTTTCAGGGTCAAATTTATGACAATTACACCAGGGGTAACCAAAAGGGTAACAACAGAGGTTTATGTTTTGAAAACAACTTCTTTGCAATACAATCGGAATAATTTGGGCTAATTTTGGTGAAAATTATCATTTTCAAGCTGCCTACCATGGATAGGAAATACACCATTTTTGTAGACTATAAATAGATCGCCTGTCTAATGTTACTTGGTGATTTTCACTGCAAAGTTAAGGGCAGAGTGCCGGCGCTGCCCGCCATGTTTGGGGTTCATGGCTCAATACGTCCCCCGCAGTACGAAGCGCCCCAGCTGTCAGTTTTTTCTTCTTTTTTCTAGTAAAAAGAAACCTGTTAGTACATGCACATGAATTCCCGTTTTTTTTTACATCGCAATGAACGCAGCACCATCAACGTTCAGTGATCTCTTCTTTTAATTGACGTGGCCAGTTTAGAAGTATACGGTGACTTTTAAATAATCTACTAACTGGGCTCATTTTTTTTAGGGCATCTAAAATACTTTGTGGATGGAATAGACAAGAAGACATGGCCGCGAAGTAACGTCAAACATCCTGGGGTTGTCCCGTAAATTCGGATATATTGACTACATATTTATAAACCCCAACACTAAATATTTAGAAACACTCTGTTCTAATTTACAACTCAAATAGGTTTGCCATTCCTGTGATAAAAATAATAAACAAAAATGTATTCCCCCAATACATATAAAAAAAAACCAGGCATTAAAGTGTGTCACCATTTTATTGGTCTAATTACTTTATAATACCTCAAAATTGTTGATTACTACGTTAAAAATGCTGATGATGTACAGAGGTTAAAAGAAAATGAAAACACCTTCAGCTTTGGACAGTCATCTTGGTCTTATATCTTATATATTTTAAAAATGATACACCTCTTTCTACCTGCAACTTGATAATTTGAAAATACTGCCCAAAGTTCATTTTAACTTTGGGGTTGTAGGAAGAGTTGTTTTATACATGTAATTTGCTAAATTTGTGGATTTAACAAATAAATGTTTAAAATATAAGCATCTGAAAATAATCATGGGTCTTTTATTATTTGTCCTAGGGGTAGGAAACCAGGTAGGTAATGGTAGTAAAAGAAGTACAAAAAAAGTGTTTTAAATATGACAAAAAATCGGAACGATCGATTCGGCCAGGCCGCTAGAAAGCCCAGCTTTCTTGACTGGCATTACATCTTTCGGCCCATCACAGGAATTCCCCCACTTAAATACATATTAGGGAACAATACATCTTCAACAAAGAACCCTCGATAAAGAGCTACGCTTGGCTGGGCTGTGGCACAGCCTAGCCCGCAAGAAGCCCGGCTTTAATGATTGATATGTTGCCTTTTGTTAGAGAATCTAGACACACAAAAGGGGGATAAGCAGGGCAGGGCCCGGCAGGGCCCGGCAGGGCCCGGCAGGGCCCGGCAGGGCCCGGCAGGGCCCGGCAGGGCCCGGCAGGGCCCGGCAGGGCCCGGCAGGGCCCGGCAGGGCCCGGCAGGGCCCGGCAGGGCCCGGCAGGGCCCGGCAGGGCCCGGCAGGGCCCGGCAGGGCCCGGCCTTTCATAGGCTTTCCTGCGTCTTTGATCTCGCCATGCTCCATGTAAAACACCGGCGTGCTTTTACATGCAATGTTTCTTTTACCGATGTGGCATGCACTGAAAAACTTGATCGGTGAGTATCAAATTATCGAATATTTGAATATTCGGTCGAATCCAGTTTCGAATATTCGAATACTAAATTATTCGAAAATGAACAGCCCTAGTGTCCGCCAATTTGCGTACGATTTTGATCTTGTTGTCGTAAAAAAATGTTTTAGGAGGCTGTCATTTCTATTATAGCAATATAATTTATTTTAAATTTAAAAAATATATAATTGTTTTTGGCTTATAACAAATAAATTATTCCATTTTTTGGACCTCCAAAATTTTTCGGGGGATTCCCCTTTTTAATGATTTTTCTGGACAGGTATACGACTCGATTTAATGAAAAATATATCAAAAATTCAGATTTTTTGACATTTTGCTGGACATCTATACGACTCGATTTAACGAAAATAGTTTTAAATTTGACAGATAGCGAGCGAGCGAGAGAGAGAGGAGAGGAGAGGGGAGAGAAGGGAGAGGATGGAGAGGATCGAGAGGGGAGAGAGAAAAGGAGCTGTTGCAGAATCGGAGTTTCCTATACTACTTGAGGTAAAAGTTCGGCACACATTGTGAGCAGTTAGTCTAAGTGTCTGCCAAGTTTATAAGTACCCAAAGTGCTGGTAAGAAAGAAAACGTGTACAAATGCTATGGGCAATAATCTAGCGAGTGCCCCTTATAGATGACACCACGTGACATGTTATGACTTGATCATAACGTCATGTCAATTTTCATCTATAACACCCGGTGGTATACCTAGATATTACGTTGAAACTTCATCGGACTTGTACTTTTGTAGATATATGGCTTCGAAAAATGCCCCTTTAAGATGACGTCACGTGACATTTGATGAGTCATCATGACGTAAAAGTTCGGCACACATTGTGAGCAGTTTGGGTAAGTGTCTGCCAAATTTAAAAGTAGCCAAAGTGGCCGGTAAGAAAGAAAACGTTTACAAATGCTATGGGCAATATTCTAGCAACTTGAAAAAAGAATTTATTTATGACGTCATCATGACGTCACACAATTTTTGCTTTTTAGGGCATATCTTTGAGACATACCAAAGCTATAACAAAAAGAATTTAGAAAATATCTTGTTTTGTTCACTAGATATATTGAAAAGAATGTTACGATTTTCAAAATTCTGTTATGTTTAAAGGCAATCGGGTGCATAAAAGTAGCCAAAGTGCCGGTAAGAAAGAAAACGTGTACAAATGCTATGGGCAAAAGTCTGAAAAGGAAAAAAAAAATAGAGGCAAAATATCTTGTTTTGTTCGCTAGATATATTGAAAAGAATGATATGATTTTAAAAATTCAAAAATTCATAAAAAATCACGTGATGACGTCATCATGACGTAAAAGTTCAGCACACATTCTGAGCAGTTTGTCTAAGTGTCCACTAAGTTTAAAGGCAATCGGTTGCTTAAAAGTAGCCAAAGTGCCGGTAAGAAAGAAAACGTGTACAAATGCTATGGGCAAAAGTCTGAAAAGGAAAAAAAAAATAGAGGCAAAATATCTTGTTTTGTTCGCTAGATATATTGAAAAGAATGATATGATTTTAAAAATTCAAAAATTCATAAAAAATCACGTGATGACGTCATCATGACGTAAAAGTTCAGCACACATTCTGAGCAGTTTGTCTAAGTGTCCACTAAGTTTAAAGGCAATCGGTTGCTTAAAAGTAGCCAAAGTGCCGGTAAGAAAGAAAACGTGTACAAATGCTATGGGCAAAAGTCTGAAAAGGAAAAAAAAAAATAGAGGCAAAATATCTTGTTTTGTTCGCTAGATATATTGAAAAGAATGATATGATTTTAAAAATTCAAAAATTCATAAAAAATCACGTGATGACGTCATCATGACGTAAAAGTTCAGCACACATTCTGAGCAGTTTGTCTAAGTGTCCACTAAGTTTAAAGGCAATCGGTTGCTTAAAAGTAGCCAAAGTGCCGGTAAGAAAGAAATCGTGTACAAATGATATTGGCAAAAAGTCTGAAAAAAAAAAAAAAATAGATGTATGGTGTAGTGTTTGTGGACAAACACAGGGCTGTTTTTTTTTTGTGTGATTAAAATGAAATGTAAACAATTAAAAAAATCATAGAAAATTAGCCGATGACGTCATCATGATGCACTTCGGATTTTGCATGCTAGTGACAGTATCTACCAACCCACCAATTTTCATGACAATTGGACCTACCCATGTTTTAAAAAAGCACATTTTGGATGACGTCATTATGACGTCACACATTTTTCACATTTATATGTATCTATTACCTAACTGCCTAACAGACCTATCAAAAAAGTAATTTCGAAATTAGCATGAGATATGACTTTAAGGTTCAAAAAGTAAAAAAACAATATAAAATCGTATGATGACGTCATCATGACGTCACATCAATTTTCATCTAACATGCTGGCATAACTAAATACCACATTTCAACTTAATCTGACATGTACTTTTGTAGATATATGGCTTCAAAAAATGCCCCTTTAAGATGACGTCACATGACATGGGATGACGTCATCATAACGTCAAGTCAATTTCAGCTATAAACCTGCTTGGCTACCCTGGATATTACTTTTCAACTTAATTGGACTTGTACTTCTGTAGATATATGGCTTCAAAAACTGCCCCTTTAAGATGATGTCACGTGACATGTGATGACGTGATCATAACGTCAAGTTAATTTTCATCTATAAACCTACTATGCTATCTAGATATTACTTTTCAACTGAATCGGATTTGTACTTCTGTAGATATATGGTTTCCAAAAATGCCCCTTTAAGATGACGTCACGTGACATGTGATGACGTCATAATGACGTAAAAGTTCAGCGCACATTCTGAGCAGTTGGTGTAAGTGTCTGTCTACGACTTGTCTAACGACTTGAACAAAAGACTAGAGATCAACTCTTTTTATAGACAGCATGCCACATGAAAGCCATGGTTTTCTGCCCTTCCCAGAATTCCTTTGTGTTATATTGAATTTGGTCTAAATTTTGCAATGGCTGTCATTTCTTACTTGAGTGAGCCACGATCATGACATTTTGGAATTACGTACAGGAAAATTCAATATATACATTTTTGTAATCGGATTGACCCTTACATGCGTAAAAAAAAAAAAAACATTTTTGATGACGTCATCATGACGTCACACAATGTTCGACTTTTAGGGCATATCTTTGAGACATACCAAAGCTGTATCAAAAAGAATTTTGAAAATATCTTGTTTTGTTCGCTAGATATATTGAAAAGAATGTTACGATTTTCAAAATTCAAAAATTCATAAAAAATCACGTGATGACGTCATCATGACGTAAAAGTTTGGGACATATTCTGAGCAGTTGGTCTTAGTGTCTGCCAAGTTTAAAGGCAATCGGGTGCAGCAAAGTAGCCAAAGTGCCGGTAAGAAAGAAAACGTGTACAAATGCTATGGGCAAAAGTCTGAAAAGGAAAAAAAAAAAGGAAAAAAAACTAGATGTATGGTGTAGTGTTTGTGGACAAACACAGGGCTGTTTTTTTTTTTTTTGTGATTGAAATGAAATTTTAAAAATTATAAAAATCGTAGAAAATTTACCGATGACGTCATCATGATGCACTTCAGATTTTGCATGCTAGTGACAGTATCTACCAACCCACCAATTTTCATGACAATTGGACCTACCCTTATATGTTTTTTAAAAAAGCACATTTTTTATGACGTCATCATGACGTCACACATTTTTCACATTTATATGCAAGTATCTATTACCTAACAGACCTATCAAAAAAGTAATTTCGAAATTAGCATGTACTGTTAATGAGATATGACTTTAAGGTTCAAAAAGTAAAAAAAACAATATCAAATCGTATGATGACGTCATCATGACGTCACATCAATTTTCATCTAACATGCTGGCATAACTAAATACCACATTTCAACTTAATCTGACTTGTACTTCTGTAGATATATGGCTTCAAAAACTGCCCCTTTAAGATGATGTCACGTGACATGTGATGACGTGATCATAACGTCAAGTCAATTTTCATCTATAAACCTACTATGCTATCTAGATATTACTTTTCAACTGAATCGGATTTGTACTTCTGTAGATATATGGTTTCCAAAAATGCCCCTTTAAGATGACGTCGCGTGACATGTGATGACGTCATCATGACGTAAAAGTTCAGCGCACATTCTGAGCAGTTGGTGTAAGTGTCTGTCTACGACTTGTCTAACGACTTGTCTAACGACTTGAAAAAAAGACTAGAGATCAACTCTATTTATAGACAGCATGCCACATGAAAGCCATGGTTTTCAGCCCTTCCCAGAATTCCTTTGTGTTATATTGAATTTGGTCTAAATTTTGAAATGGCTGTTATTTCTTACTTGAGTGAGCCACGATCATGAAATTTTGGAATTAGGTAGAGAAAAATTCAATGAATACATTTTGTTTTAATCGGACCGACCCTTACATGCGTAAAAAAAAAATTTGATGACGTCATTATGACGTGTCACAATTTTCGACTTTTAGGGCATATCTTTGAGACATACCAAAGCTGTATCAAAAAGAATTTTGAAAATATCTTGTTTTGTTCGCTAGATATATTGAAAAGAATGTTACGATTTTCAAAATTCAAAAATTCATAAAAAATCACGTGATGATGTCATCATGACGTAAAAGTTCGGGACATATTCTGAGCAGTTGGTCTAAGTGTCTGCCAAGTTTAAAGGCAATCGGGTGCACCAAAGTAGCCAAAGTGCCGGTAAGAAAGAAAACGTGTACAAATGCTATGGGCAAAAGTCTGAAAAGGAAAAAAAAAAAAAAACGAGACATAAGATGTGTTTGTGGACAAACACAGAGCTGTTTCGGTTCGTAATTGGTACGTGAAGTATGAATGATCAAGGATTTGGAATGAACTTTGAAATCATGCGAAACGATTAAGGTGAAGTTTGATTCCGTTTTCAAAACGATTAGAAATAAGTGATGAGAAAAGATGACGTCACGTGATCCTTGATGACGTCATCATGACGTCATAATTTATTTCTATCTTTTACGAATGCTGCCCGACAACCAACTAAGCAATTTTGAAATAAATCGGACTTACGGTTCTCTAGATATGGGCTGTTCAAAAATGCACCTTTAGGATGACGCCACGTGACGCCTGATGACGTCATCATGACGTCATCATATATTTTTATATTTTACCCATACTGCCCAACCAACAAACTAACTTTGAAATTAATCGGACCTACGGTTCTCGAGATATGGGCCATTCAAAAATGCACCTTTAAGATAACGTCACGTGACCCCCTGATGACGTCATCATAATGTAATTATTTATTTTCATCTTTTACGCATGCTGCACACCAATTAAGCAACTTTGAAATGAATCGGACCCACGGTTCTCGAGATATGGGCCCTTCAAAAATGCACCTTTAAGATGACGTCACGTGACCCCTGTGTGCCAAGTCTCAAGTTTTTCGGATTTCCCAAAGTGCCCAAGTGCCCTGGTGGTAGAAAAACGTGCACAAACCCTATGGGAGAGGAGTCTGAAAATGGGAAATCACCTTTAAGATTTGCACCTTTAAGATGACGTCACGTGACCCCTGTGTGCCAAGTCTCAAGTTTTTCGGATTTCCCAAAGTGCCCAAGTGCCCTGGTGGAAAAAAGACGTGCACAAACCCTATGGGAGAGGAGTCTGAAAATGGGAAACCCGAGAGATGAAAAAAACTGAGATTTGTACGCGGACTGCCACAAGATACTCATGGTTACTGCCTTCCCAGAATTCCTTTGTTATCATATTGTTTTTAGGCTAAATATTGAAATGGGCATATTTTGACAATGGAGTGAGCTACGATCACGAAAAGTTGGAATTAGGTACACGAAAATACAATGGATAAAACTTCCGAAGGTTTTTTGTCATACGCGATTGCTAAATATACTAAATTCTTGATTGAATTTAATGACCTCCAGATGACGTCAGGATGACGTCACGAAAATTTCACTCACGCAGATACATTTTGGGCACCCAACAAAGACTTTGCAACAGAGAGAAATAACGCCACCGCCTTCGTTTTTCAGATATGGGTTCCACAAAATCGACTAATTAATATTCAAGAAGGTCATAACTTGACAACTGCTGACGTCATCATGACGTCATTGTTATATGCACATCAGCGAATGATGATAAATTATTGGTGTACTTCTCAGTCCGATTGAAGAAAGTTAAAGACGAAAAGAGGCGACGAGAATGAAAATGTGCGTTATACGAATGGACAGGAGTAGACAAAAAAGAAAAACGAGACCTAAGGTGTTTGTCACAGGGACAAACACAGAGCTGTTTCGGATTTGATTGGTATGTGAAGTATGAATGATCAAGAATTGCGAGTGAACTTCGAAATCATGTGAAATGATTAATGTGAAGTTTGCACCTTTAAGATGACGTCACGTGACCCCTGATGACGTCATGATGACGTCATCATTCATTTTCATCTTTTACAGAAAGCAACTTTGATATTAATCGGACCTACGGTTCTCGAGATATAGGCCCTTCAAAAATGCACCTTTAAGATGTCGTCACGTGACCCCTGATGACGTCATCATAATATCATCATTTATTTTCATCTCTTGCATATGGGCGATTCCAGCGTCACTCGCATTTCACTTATTTGCATCCTTTTACAATCTTAGTGATGTAGTTTTTACAATACAGGGAATTACTCTTTTATTTTTGGTATGGAAATACTCAATATATAAGGCATTAACCTAATGGTATTAAGAAAATTAAATGATACTAAATATGAGCATGACACTGTTGGACAAAACCGTCACTCGCATTTCGTGAAATGGACATGCCAAAAATTGTCTTGGTTTTAATTGAAAAGTTTCCTCAAACCAAATGCACCACAACCAAATGGTAATATGTACTAGATACCTACCATACTGAAGTATAAATGAGGGTAACAAATATCTACAACAACTAACTGTATTTAAGTTAGAGGGGAAAAGTGCCGTCACTCGCATTTCCGTCACTCGCATTTCAGTTTGTCCGTTCATTAAGTTGTGAACAAAATGAAGGTTTTCCTCCATAATTCTTATCAAGTCTTGGCTAAGCCTTTTCAAACAACCTTTATAAACCTTTTGAGTGTGCTCAAAATACTAATTACAATGGAAAAAAAAGTATTTTCTGAAATATTTACAAATGTACTGTAATTTAATAATCTACAGCCGCAAAGGCACTAGCTCTCTAGTTTCTGCAGTCCCATACATTGTACTAGATTCCTTATTAAGTTGTTAAAGAATTTCTATGAATTGTGTTCATCCATACATTTATGTACTATTTGAATTAGCTCACAACAGAGGAACCTTAGCCATTGTTTCCACATCATCAGAAGTTCAAACCATGAGGTGGGGGTGCCCCACCCATGTCGGGGATTGTCACTAAAATTGTTCACTTCATTTTGTCACTTCAAAAGTGACAATCCCACATCTTGGGTGGGGCGCCGGGGGGGGAGAGGGGGGGGGGGAGGAGTGAAGGAAGCAATTGATAGGTGCATTTAGTAAACAAATAAATAAATAAACAAATAAATAAATACAAATCAATAAATGATTGTATCTTTAACATTACGAGATCAACATCTGAACATTGAGAATATTTGCTATACCTATATTTTACCCTTAGTTTTAGACCTACATGTAATGTTTTAAATTGTTTACAATCCTCAATAGCACAATTATTATCTTTACAACAAATACATGTACTTGTAGTTTATTTCCTTTGGTAGTAGGCTACTATACTGCAAATCATATGAATAATCAATTTAAATTACCTTTGTTTTAATATAACCAGACTGTATAGCAGGGAATTGTAGAATTCTACTAGTGCTGCATGCTGCTTTGTGATGATTGTGACTGTTCCTATGGAGATGCAATGCATCATGGGTACCCAAATGATGCCTGCCCTCTATAGACCAATCCATCGAGCAAAACTAGAAGCCATCCCCGGGCACCCAATCGGGCGGCACCGCGTTCGCGCGCGCATCATACGCATTCTTACTTTTAAGGCGCATGTTTATTTTGGCAATCCTATAGGTCAAAGGTGCACTGAGTGCGCGCGTATGACGAGCGCGCGTGTATGGCACCGCTTGATCGGGCACCCAAAGATGGCCTCCAACTTTGCTCGTCGGATCAGTCTATAGGCCCTTGACAATAGGTATACACAGTGCATGTACATGTACTTCCCTCAATACCATTTAAGAGCTTCTCTGCCTGCATTCTTATAATAGAAAGTGGTATCGTCAGTCGCATTTCATTTGTCACTCGCATTTCACGTCACTCGCATTTCAAATTTCAAGGGCTCTCTATTATAATATGCTGGTTTTTTTTTTTTAATACTTGTTGCTTTTATACTTGGTATTGGTGGGAGAAGCAAATTATCAATTGTCAAAAATATAATCACTACCAGTTATTTAAAAAAATATAAAAGAGATCTCTTTGTCACTCGCATTTCATACCTCTCTGCGTCCACAGCTGGGTACTTACATGTCTTCAAGAAAAGTCCTGGGCAGATTTTTAATTTATTTTTTTAAGGTATAAAGTCATACTATTAAATTGCATTATAATTTTGTGACTACTGCTTTCTCCAAGAGAAAAATGCAAACAAATGAAAATGCACATGAAGTAGTTCATTTTTTAAGCCAAACATAACAAGGAAGAAACGTGACATATTTCATAGAAAATGATAAAGATTTGACTAAAAAAGTTTATATCCTGGTCTTTACATCTATTAGCAATAACTTAAAAATGAAAAAAAAGTTCAGGAATGAATTTGATTTTTGGGGGCTATGTCCCTGTTTGCATGGAATTGCCCATATGCTGGAACTAACTTTGAAATTAATCGGACCTACGGTTCTCGAGATATGGGCCATTCAAAAATGCACCTTTAAGATGATGTCACGTGTCCCCTGATGACGTCATCATGACGTCATCATTTATTCTAATCTTTTACGAATGCTGGCCAACCAATTATGCAACTTTGAAATTATTCGGACATACGGTTCTCTAGATATGGGCCATTGAAAAATGCACCTTTAAGATGACGTCACGTGACCCCTGATGACGTCATCATGACGTCATAATTTATTGTCATGTTTTACGCATACTGCCCGACAACCAATTAAGCAACTTTGAAATTAATCGGACCTACGGTTCTCGAGATATGGGCCCTTCAAAAATGCACCTTTAAGATGACGTCACGTGACCTCTGTGTGCCAAGTCTCAAGTCGATCGGATTTACCAAAGTGCCCAAATGCCCTGTTGGAAAAAAGACGTGCACAAACCCTATGGGAGAGGAGTCTGAAAATGGGAAACCCGAGAGACGAAAAAAACTGAGATGTGTACGCGGACCGCCACAAGATACTCATGGTTACTGCCTTCCCAGAATTCCTTTGTTATCATATTGTTTTGAGCTAAAATTTGAAATGGGCATATTTTGAGAATGGAGTGAGCTACGATCACGAAAAGTTGGAATTAGGTACACGAAAATACAATGTTTAAAACTTCCGAAGGTTTTTTGTCATACGCGATTGCTAAATATACTAAATTCTAGATTGAATGTAATGACCTCCAGATGACGTCATGATGACGTCACGAAAATTTCATTCGCGCTTGCACATTTTTGTCACCTAACAAAGACTTTGCAACAGAGAAAAATAATGCTACTGCTTTGGTTTTTCAGATATGGGTGCCACAAAATTGACTAATTAATATTCATGAAGGTCATAACTTGACAACTGCTGACGTCATCATGACGTCATTGTTATATGCACACCAGTGAATGATGATAAATTATTGTTGTACTTCTCAGTCTGATTGAAGAAAGTTAAAGATGAAAAGAGGCGACGAGAAAGAAAATGTGTTATACGAATAGACCGGTGTAGAGAAAAAAATAAAAAAATAAAAAAATAAATCTTAACGAAAGCAAGAGCTGTTTCGGCTGGAATGCCGAAACAGCTAAAAAAAAAAAAAAAAAAAATCTTAACGAAAACAAGGGCTGTTTTGGAAAAGTTTCCAAAACAGCCAAAAAAATAGACATGCTATGTGTTTGTCACGTTATGACAAACACAGGGCTGTTTCGTGTTTTTGTTGTTAATTTGGATGTGAAATGTGAATACAATAATTAAAGGTGTTTGTTAGTTAAAGACGGAGGGGGTTGGGATGTTGTTATTGGATGTGTGAAGGATTGGTTGAAAGAGCTGGACATGCGAGGATCGGTGATGTGACATTAATGTTGATTACGTCATCATGACGTCACTTCGGATTTTGCATGCTAGTGACAATATCTACCTACCCACCGATTTTCATGACGATCCGACCTACCCATCAGGGCTTGCCCTTAACTTTTATTTTCACTCGCCGGCCGGACTACTCAACCAGACTTTTGGGTAGTCCGCAAGCTTTTTCACTCGCCGCATGTTTAACAGTAGTTTCTCAAGCAAACTTATAATTATAATGCATCATATATACGTTTCAGCAAACAAGCATTAACTACTTTAACACTACATTGCTCATTTTTAGTTGATACAGTGTCAGTGTCAGTGTCAGGCCTTGAATTTGGTAATTTTTAGGGCAAGGCCACTTTGGCCTTAAATAAAGCAAAATTATGGAGGGCACCAAGGCCAGTAAGGAGGGCACCAAGGCCAAATTAAATCTGCAGAAAGGGCACGGAGGTCGCGGCATTGTTGATTTTTCCATTCAAAACGTATTTAACTAAGAGTAAGAGTAAGACTACGAGGCCAAAAACATACTGCTTCCGATCACATGGCAGTGTTCTCCACGAGGGGTTTTAGCAGGGCGGGCCGCCCTGCCAAAATTGTATGCCGCCCCGCTAAAGTTTTAACGCCCCGCTAAAATTTTCACCGCCCTGCTATTTTTTTCCATTGGATTTTCCCCCATTCTCCACCGTCTTCACAGTTTATCTAAGTACGAAGAAGTTTACCGCACTCTGTGGAACGAACATGAAGAGTTTGCCAGCATTAACATTTAGCAGTATTGCAGTAGCGTTCCGCAACGTACGCAACATATTATGCATTCACATCATAAAACTATACACGTAATATTATTCTGGACTGGTTCCAATCTCCCTGGTAATATCATTTTCACTTTGTCAAGTCGAGAACCAGTTTACCTAAATTAAAATGTTCCGTAACACTTGAGGGCGTCTTTCTCTCGGAAAATGCCTTATCCACGCGCGCTGTGCCGCGCCCACGTGCATGTTTAGCTCACCGGCCGGCTTAACTCTGAATCCCTAGTCTTGGTTCCAAGACGTCCTTAGCGCGGTGCGACGTACAGCGCGCACGGCAGCGCCCTCTACATGTATCTACACACACACACGCCAAGGCCAAATCGGTCTTAGCGATTTGGCCGTGGCGTGTGTGTGTAGCGAGAGGGCGCTGTCGGCCGGCCGTGCGCGCTATACGTCGCACCGCTAAGGACGTCTTGGAACCAAGACTACTGAACCCCCCGTTCGGTGACGAGTTCCACTCGGTAAAAAAAATCAACTTTTGATGACCAAACCCCCTCCCCCTAAAAATCTTGCCTTCATTTCAAGTTGTAAACACGAGCAAATTTGATTCAAAGAGTCAGAAGAAAGTGGCCAGGAAATGCCTCAGATTGCACCACAGAGCATCTAGAATCCAAAATTTCCCGGGGCCCTTAAGCGGGTCCCGGACCCCACGCCGTAAAGGGCTTCGCGCTCGCATTTTGTCTGCCGCCCTGCTAAAATTTCAGGCCGTGGAGAACACTGACATGGGTATTCAATTATATGTGAATTTCAGCCTAAACTATTTCCGTTTACGCTACGAAAGCTATAACAAAGAATTGCCACAATAAATGATCAAAACTTGCCTTAATTAATGTGAAAAATTTTTTACGGTCGATAATTCTTTAAAATAATGTAGAATTTAGGTCGTACACATCAATATGCACAACGCTAACCAAGATGGGAAACTGGCCAACACTGTCCGTTTATCGTACGGTGGTAAGCGTGCGCGATGCACTTTGTGTGGCGGGCGATGAACTCGTGTTGCGGCAGGAAATGTCGGGGAAACACGCTGCGGTGTATGAGCGGTACATGTACAACCTCAAAATAAATTCCTGAACACGGAAAATGCATACACAGACAAAAGAGATCAAGTTCTGTGAATTAACGTGCAGAAATCTTCTTTCTCTATCAATTTTTTTTGGCCTAATTATTCATCGAAACTTTTGACAATCAGAACACCGCAATTGCGCCGCGCGTGTTGTGACCAAAGTTCATGAAGTTACTGTATGTAGCGCGCTGAAGGCGTGCTTCATAGCGCCGCCTACAGGGCGTATTCCTCGTACATGAACATCGATGTGTATTGTGAGGCACGCACGTGCAAGTACTGAGAAAAAGAAAGTCAGTTGACTGCACATAAACGTTGCCGTACATGTACATACTCCTGCTGCTTTGTGTATTGTACGAATACACACATTTAATCTTGCGTTGGGGGTGTTGATGCTTAAAGTATCGGCATACTCCGAAACTGGACCAGATTCAGTTTGTGTGCATGTGCATATGCTGCACGTATTGTGTGATTGTGATTCTGTACGATCGCCAACGTGTTGTGCAGCAAGATTTTATGAAGGGCTGGCATGACATCGAAAATAGAAATATGAAGGATTGTAGTGGCTGTGTTTTTGCAAAAAGGGCACGGCGGCCAAGGTAAATATGGGGCAAGGCAAAACTGGCCGTGAAGACGGAGATTTGGTACATAATATAACACAACAGAAATTTTTTTAATACACTTTATTTTTGACTCGCCCGGCGGTAGGGTAGGGTTTTGACTTGCCCGTCGCTGTTTTCACTCGCATTTGGCGACCGGGCGACCGCTAAGGTCGAGCCCTGCCCATATATGTGTTTGTAAACAAGTGCCGGTAAGAAAGAAAATGTGTACAAATGCTATGGGCAATAGTCTACCGAATGCCCCTTTAAGATGACATCACGTGACATGTGATGATGTCATCATCACGTCATGTCAATTTTCATCTATAACACCCGGTGGCATACCTAGATATTACGTTTCAACTTAATTGGACTTGTACTTTTGCAGATATACAATGTATGGCTTCCAAAAATGCCCCTTTAATATTACGTCACGTGACATGTGATGACGTCATCATGACGTAAATGTTCGGCACACATTCTGAGCAGTTGGTCTAAGACCGCGTTCCCACTCGAATTGGGAAAAGGTGGATCAAGATCCGGCATTTTGGTGTGACCGTTGTCTAACCGCAACGAAACCGCAAGTCGCGTTCCCACTTATGCTTGATCCACCTTTTCGAACGGAAGTGTCGAGTCCGAAAGGTCACCGAGTTCGGTATTACGCATGCGCTTGCTTGCTGAGCGCACGATGTTTTGATGTTCGAAGTTTCAACATGGAGGAAGAAATCCAAATGCTTCTGGCTCGAATCGGATCGTAAAACATATTTTCTTCAAACTTTGCTACGGTTGTTGTTCTATGACACGCTGCAGGCTATACACTAACACGGAATTATTTGTAGATGGAAAAATAAGTAAAATTACACGAATGAAAAAGGTTTAGAAGCGGACGACTTTCCAGTACGGAATGTACGCTGAATGGATGCATGCACGCTTGCATCGCGCACGCGTGGTGACATATTTTGTATACAGCCCGTAGTTCAGTAGTCGTTTATTGTGCATGTCGTGCACGTGGGAAGTTTTCACATGAGCTACACGCCTAAACGTATTTCTTTGTTCATCAGACCGCAAACTTTTCGTGCCACTCGTGCACCAGCCGGATGTTGACAGGTCAAATTGCCGGATCAGATCCACCTTTTGCGTTCCCACTTGATCGTGATCCACCAATTGCAGGATCTGATCCACCAATTGGGGGATCTGTATCCTGGTCTTTAGGTGGATCAAGAAAGGTGGATCAGATCCTGATCCACCTTATAACGGTTAGCGTTCCCACTAACACAATTGCAGGATCTGATCCACCAATTGGGGGATCTGATCCGGCAATTTGGTAAAAGGTGGATCAGATCCCCCAATTGGTGGATCTAGTAGGAACGGGGTCTAAGTGTCTGCCAATTTTCAAAAGTAGCCAAAGTGCCATTAAGAAAAAAATGTGTACAAATGTTATGGGCAATAGTCTAGTGAATGCCCCTTAGGGATGACATCACGTGACATGTGATGAAGTCATCATAACGTCATGTCAATTTTCATCTATAACACCCGGTGGCATACCGAGATATTACGTTTCAACTTAATTGGACTTGTACTTTTGTAGACAATGTATGGCTTCGAAAAATGCCTCTTTAAGATGACGTCACGTGACATGTGATGACGTCATCATGACGTAAATGTTCGGCACACATTGTGAGCAGTTGGTGTAAGTGTCTGCCAAGTTTATAAGTAGCCAAAGTGGCCGGTAAGAAAGAAAACGTTTACAAATGTTATGGGCAATAGTCTAGCGACTTGAAAAAAGACTAGAAATCAACCCTTTTTACAAAACAGCATGCACATTTAAAGGGGCTGTGTCGTCACGATCATAGCAGGCTTGCGGCTGTACACTGAATCCCAAACTGATGAACGCAGATGAACCATAGACCTGGAGGAATGAACCCAGTAACTGCAAATAATACCCCACGACAGCGCGCTGACCTACAGGGCGCGCGCGGGCTGACCTACAGTGCTCGCGCGCGCTGACCCACAGGGCGCGCGCGCCAGATCAGATTACAATTGCAATGACTGCTGCATGCATGATCCTGTAGTTATGATACATACTGCATGTACAAGTATTTTGTATGTGTTTGTGCCACCAAAAGTATACGATAGGCCTACAGTCGAACATAGTCCGTGACACACCACCCGCCAAACGCCAAAATGTACCATGACAGAACCAAACGAAAATAAGTAAATAAGTAAATCTGTATTTATAATTGTAAAATAAATAATGCACCAGCCCCTTCTTATACAAAAATATAGTTGTAGGCCTATGTATCGAAATAAATTTCGACTAAAATCGGCTGTGCGTTCAATGATGAGCAAATCAAAGTAAAACAGCTATACTGATGGCGATATTGAGTCCACGACCTTGTGTTACATTTGACGGCATGACTTTATGGAAAGTTACATCATAAGAGTTATTTCAACACTATCAAATAATAAACACAATAATAACAGTTATTACCAATAAATAATATACGCCAATGAAATGAGATTTTACCAGTGGCGAGTAAATCCGTGTCGAAAAGTGGGGATGATTATTGAATTTGTCAACGAAGTACTGCATCTTGAACTTTTTCTCAACGGGGGATACCTCCGCTCCAAACACCGCTTGAAATTTGAAACATCACTTTGTGTACAATTTCCCCTTTTTAAATTTACGAAACAAAAAAGAAATACAAATCGGCGGGCCCCTGAACTCCTTCCCCGTGTTTACACCACTGGCGCACAGATCCCCACATCACTATGATAAAGATGACTACCGAAGAAACAAAGAAATAAACACCCTGACAAATATTCAAACAACCCTAATTTTTTACCTGTTTTGCACGAATTATTCGCTTATTACTTTTTATGACATGAACAATTCACATACCGAGTACATGGATCGGATGTACTGTATATGTAATGTATGTACTGTACATGTTGACTATACATTACATGTAGACTTGATGTGCGGAAATATTGTTTCACACAGCGAGTTGTTGACAAGTGCCATTGGAATAGCGACCAAGTGAAGTTGTTTCAGCTCCATCTATCAACTGTTAAAAAAAAATTGTACTTCTAAGTTCTAGATTTTTTTCGCTGCTAAAGAACTGTCTGCAGCCACTATACCCCTCTTTTAGTAGCATGATCATTTTGTTATTGAAGTGACAGGTCAAAATAAGCCTGAAGCTATTTATCGACCTAAGTTTACAAGCAAGATACGAACAAGATACATCCAAATGAATGTACACATAATACATAGACCCTTTTACGGATACCCCGCCTGTGGGATTTTGTGTACAAAATTTAGCGCGAACTGTCCCACAGCGACAAGACACGTTGCAGTTTTGCTGTGCACATTTACATGGACAAGCACCCCGTGTGCCGAGTCGTCCTCTCTGGCAAGAGTTTCGGCATGTACATGTCATAGGTTCTCCAGCGTAAGTTTATACTTCTATATCGCCAACCTCCAATTCTATGCAACTTTCAGACAAATATTCCATGGCACTTGTGTACATGTGAATGAAATTGTATGAAATAAACATATGAAATTTGAACGTTTTTTCTAATAATCTTACTCTTAGAGAACTGAGTGCCACGATGTGTGCTACTTGTTTATAAGTATACGTGTACACGTATGTGTATTTCAGTACGCAGACGCTGGACATGCGTGCGTGTTCCAGGGGGTGTAGTTTCCAAAAGCCAATTCTCAGAACAGCCATAACAAACGGATGGAGGTTAAAAATAGCACATAACCGAAATGAAGCGCAAGGGGGCGCACTCCAATATTTGATTCGTTAATGCGAGATGGCGCGACGACACAGCCCCTTTAAGCCATGGTTATCTGCCCTTCCCAGAATTCCTTGTGTTATATTGAATTTGGTCTAAATTTTGAAATGGCTGTTATTTCTTGAGTGAGCCACGATCATGAAATTTCGGAATTAGGTAGAGAAAAATTCAATGTATACATTTTTGTAATCGGATTGACCCTTACATGCGTAAAAAAGCCACACATTTTTGATGACGTCATCATGACGTCACACAATGTTCGCCTTTTAGGGCATATTTTTGAGACATACCAAAGCTATAACAAAAAGAATTTTGAAAATATTTTGTTTTGTTTTCCAGATATATTAAAAAGAATGTTACGATTTTAAAATTTCAAAAATTCATAAAAAATCACGTGATGACGTCATCATGACGTAAAAGTTTGGCACACATTCTGAGCAGTTGGTCTAAGTTTCTGCCAAGTTTAAAGGCAATTTGGTGCATAAAAGTAGCCAAAGTGCCGGTAAAAAAGAAAACGTGTACAAATGCTATGGGCATTACACTGAAAAAGAAAAAAAAATAGAAAAAAAAGAAAAACGAGAGCTATATGTCTGTTTGATAAACAGATCATATGGCTTTTCCGAGTTGTTTTTTATATGCGTCTAAGCCTTTTTGAGTGTAGAAGGAAATTAAAAACATTTTAAAAATCATAGAAAATCAGCCGATGACGTCATCATGACGTCACTTCGGATTTAGCATTCTAGTGACAATATATGTCTTTCAAAAAAGCACATTTTTGATGTCATGATGACGTCACAAATTGTTCACATTCAGATCTCTCTAGATTGATTTTATATTGATTTTCAAAGAATATTTTTCAAATTATAAGGCACTTCCGGTTTGGACCGGAAGGAAGGGTCACGTGATTTGACGCACACGAGATAAAATGAAGATCTTAAATTATACTATTAATTCCCACAAAAATCAAGTTCAGGTCTCTCACGGTCGATTTTATATTTATTTTCAAAGATTAAATCTATTAATCTTTAATTGCTTGGAATTTGATACATGATGACGTCATCATGACGTCATAGTATGCACGAGTTCAGTACAGGGTCCAAGTCTATGCAAACTCTCATTAAGATTGAAGTCTGTTTAATGGCAAAAGTGGCGGCGAGAATAAAACGTGTGCTTTGTCTATGGCATTTTTGATAGAAGAACAAGAAGAAGGAGAAGAAGAAGAAGAAGAAGAAGAAAAAAAATCAGAACAAAAACATTAAGATTTAAAAAAAAAATTTGGCTGTTTCGGAAGTTTCGGAAACTTTCTGAAACAGCCTTTGTTTTCGTTAAAATTTTCATTTTTTTCTTTTTGGCTGAGGGAAGTTAGAATGAAATTGTTAAGGGTCCGTGCGGTATGTTCTAGTTTACTGATGGCCAAGACAACCGGGGGAAAGCTCGAGTCCTACCTTTCGTGTGCCATTTCAACCAAAAATAAAAATTATTTCTCTCACGGTTGATTGTTGGGCAACGTTTAAACCAAAAATGGTCTTTTGGTTATAACTTCCGGTCTGATGACGTCATCAATCTTACAACCCGCACATATATTTTTGGCATAAAGGTCAATATTTGCAGCAGTTCTAAAGTGATTATCGCAAACTTCACCACCGACATCACTTCAAACTTCATTTTGGAAATTGTTCAACCTGCCGCTAGAGGGTGCTCGAATGTTTAATGACGTCATCAGTCACATTTTTGAAGCAATTCGAAATATTTTACCAATTTTATATTATGAGCCACTTCCGGTTTGGGCCGATTTGACCCGGAAGGAAGGGTCACGTGATTTCACACACAATATAAAATGAAGCCCTATGTCAATTCTATCTGTTGCCGCAAAAAGCAAGTTGCGGTCTCATACGGTTGATGTGATATGGATGTTTAAAGATTGACCAAAATTACGTTAAATAGCTTGAAATTTGACACCCGATGACGTCATCATGACGTCATGTTTCGAGACACGAGTTCGCTATAGGGTCTATGTATGTGCCTGTTATTATCAAGATGTGAGATTGTTAAATGACAAAAGTGACCTCTAGAAAATTTGTGTACAATCTCAATGATGATTTGGGCAGAAAAAACTGTATGCGGAACCGCTAAAAAAAAATCTTCACAAAAACAAAGGCTGTTTCGGAAAGTTTCCGAAACAGCCAAAGACGACGACGAAAAAAATAGAACACAAACAAAGGCTTTTCCGCTGATAGCAAAAAAGCCAATTATGTACGGGCTCATTGGCAATACCTTTAAGTTTGGCGTCTGTGAGTGGGCCCACTTCACTGCAAGTTTCTTGTTCAATGCTAGCTTTCCATCCAGTGTATTAATTGCTAGTTCTGCTTCCTACATGTACATGGAGTTAAACAATATTAATACAATGTATTAGTCAATGCCATCTCTACTCACTGATGCAAGATATTTTGGGACATGTGTACAAATGCTTGAACACTAAAAAAAAGTATTTCTATTTGTGCAAACCATATTTGGGTCATTCCATAAATTTGGGGTCCAAAAGTGTGAAATTTTTTTGGGTGTCCTTTAGCCCTAGAAGGACGCCATGATATGGCTTCCTAGCGCACAAGACTGCACAGCAGGTCTATGCTAGAAATTGAGGTTAAAAAATCACAGTTTACCTGCAAGAATATTCTTGGCATCATCTCTGCCAACAGTTTAACAGTCCATCTTTCCCGAAGGGTAGAAATATTCATCCAAAAATGTGACCAGCTCTGCAAAAAGGGCACATGAGTCGCTGTATGCTTTTACGCGTAATGGGCCTTTCTATGTAAAGAGGGTGAAAAAGTCTTCAAACATGTGATTTTGAAGGGAGGGAATTTTTTGCATCTTTGATACCTGTATTATTCTATTTTATAACCGAAATCTTTGATTGTTGGAAAAAGAATGGTTTGTCGAGTGCTTCCATCTATGGCTTGTTTCAGCTCAAGTCATTTCAAGAAATTCCTGAAAACAAACATAAATAGTAAGGTAAATTTGAATACATTTTCAAATTTACCCAGTCAGTTTCCCTTGTGGACTGTTTGACGAATTACAATGAATTATAAGTTAAAAAGTCGTATCCTCATTGAGTGATCCCACGTTGTATCGTAAAATTGGGTGTGATCCCTGGATATACAGCATTCTGGGTTTATGACTTCTGACTAGCGCCCACCCGAACAAAGATACTGTGACGCAACAGAGGGCGCTAGTGCAGCGAATTTGCAGCTCAGTGCAGCAAGCATGCGGGAGCGTGCACTCACCGTATACACTACGGTGGTGGCTCGTGCAGCGGGCACGCTCCGCCCAGTGAGCACGGGATTGGACGGTGTGGGTCACTGTTCAATGACGTGCAGCACGCGCGCGCAGGCGTATTGCGGCAGGCGGCCGACCGCAAAGGCTATAAAAGGCGTGCGCTGAGCCAGTTTTGGGGAGCCTTACTTATTAGGTTCACCACGCAACAAACCTTGCTATATTAGGTTTGGCGTACTCGGCAACGGACGTAGGCTACCACCTTGTGTATTAGGAGGTAGGGATCATTGTCAGTGTTGTGTGTAGTCGGTTGGGTTCCTTAATTAGGGGTCGAGTTGCATTGTGGTAATTTGTTCCTTTATTAGGGACGAGATTGCAGTGTGATTCATATCCCCTTGCTTAGGGACCAGAAGTGCGGCGGTAACCCGATGAATCGACTGCCATAGCCTGGCTTCGGACTCATGTTATGCTTACCAGTCTGGTACATTGCCGATCATGCGCTGTTGTAGTGAGTGAGTGGGTTGACGGGCCTTTACTGGTGGTGCGGTGCGAAACGTTCCTGCCACAGGAGGGTACGAGATTATAGGGCGTGACCGTAACTGCTCGGCACTAGTCGAGTGGGGGCGACATTCCCTATATTGTATTGGCCCCAGACTTGCTACAGCTCACGAGTTAGTGCGCATGCGTGGTGAATCCGAGATATACACTAGCTGTAACTGTATCGTATATTGCAAAGCTTTCCTGTACAATGGAAGTGTAAGAGCGCCCTCTATAAGACACAAGTTGAGAACTAGGGGTGAGAACAGCTTTGAATAAACCAGTACACGTTGAGTCTCCTTAAAAGTCATATGGTGTCTACATGCCTGTTTGTTATTGGTTGTTGAGTGTGAGGTCATCATCCCAATTAAAAGACCCGGCAAGTAACGTGACCCGGCCCAGTTTCACCTGTCCAATACTGGGACGGTATATTTCCATCCCAACGGACGCGTCTCTAACCGCTCAGGGACCCTCTGGTACGTGCCGTCCGCGCCACGCCCCGAGGAGGAGGACGAGTGCGCCCTCACCGAGCTCTCTCTCTTCCACCCGAGGGGCGTGACGTCACAAATTGGTGTCAGAAGTGGGATCTGTATTGGTCAGTTTAAAGCAGCCTGGGTTAGGCTGGGTCAGCATTCAGCAGTGAAATTCTGTGTCACCTTTTCCCGTTGCATTCATATGCATCAGTTGTTCTTGATCCTCGTTTTGTTCGTTATAGTCGCTGTGGTAGTCTTTACCATTTGGTTTTGCTACTTGTGGCTGATATACAGAAGAGATAGGAGGTATTTTCGCTGGCTGAGAACTGCAGGGTGGAATCCTGAGAACGGGACTGCCGAGACAGCAGTATGAACGCCGGTAACCATCCAGAAGGGGACCTGTATAAGTCCCGAATGGAGATACAGTTGTTACAGTGGGAGAAAGCTCAAGCTATGGAGCAGATCTCCCAATTAAAAGCAGCTCTGAAGGAGGAGCAAACATCTGTAGCAAGCCCAGTTGGTGGAGCTCGAGGTGACGTACCAGTGTCACGCGATTACGTCAGAGTAGACCCGGATGTAGAATTCCGGCTCCCGAGTCAAGGTTTGACCGAAAGAAGGGAGGAGACGTCTGGATACTCATCGTTCGTGGTGCCACCATTGCGGGAGGTTTACACGCCGAAAGTTCATCACAGGGAACGGGGTGGTGAAAGTTTAATTGATTGGACTCCTCCAAGGGGTGACAAGGTGTCTAGCCCGGTAGTCTCTGCGGTACACGAGAAGGGTGTGAATGGGAACCCGTTCATTCGCACGCCAGATGCACCTGATACGGAGAAGAAGCTACTCAGCGAGTTAATGAGTTTTGCTACACGTTCACCTGATATTAAGGCTGGTAGCATGCGGGTTGGTGACTATGGAACAGAAGGGGCGGGGCCTCTTCAGTTGAAAAGGGAGGACAGATTCGTTGGTGAAGATGAATTAAGGGCGCGAGTCTTCCAGACTCCTCGCCGCCCTAATATTATTCCTGACCGGTTTAATGGCAAAGCCCCGTGGGCTGAATTCCACGGGCACTTCGAGAGTTGTCGGTTAGTAAACCGTTGGGACGATGCGCAGTCTGCCGAATATTTAGCTGCGAGTCTCCAAGGAGATGCAGTTCGTATCCTTGGAGAGGGCGCCCTCAAGGGCCATAAACTGACGTATGAGGAAATGATTGAGTTGTTGGCTAGGCGGTTTGGGCCTGGTCAGCAAGCCGAAAATGTTCTGGTCGAGTTACGTCATCGTCGGCAGGGGCCTAAAGAAACCCTGCAGGAGTTATGTCAAGCCATTCATGAGTTGGTTGTCAAGGCTTATCCGGAAATCCCCGAAGGGTCAAGAGACCGATTGGAGAAGAATCATTTCGTAGACGCTGTATCTGATCAGCATGTACGAGAAGGCATTTTTCGGGCGAGGCCTAAGGATTTGTCTGAGGCGTTACAGGCTGCACTGGAGACTGACAATTTTCACAGGGTAGAGGCCCAGCGGAGAGTTGAGAGGCCCCCTAAGTTTGTGAGAAGTACGGACCGAGACACGGAAGCTAGGATCCAGGCTATTGATCAAGCTATTAGTCAGCTGTCTAGAAGCGTGAATGAAATTACCAGTCAGTTAGAAAAACTGGCGGGTACGAGGTTGTCACAATCGGCCAGGGCACCACCTAGGAAGTGGGCCAAAGCCGATTTGACTTGTCATAATTGCGGTATACGGGGACACTTTGCGAGAGAATGCGCACAGTCTAGGCGCAAGCAACCACGTAACCAGGGAAACGAAGAGCAGCCAACCGAAGGACCCACGGGAAGGCTGAGCCAGACACAGGGTCCACAGTAATGAAACACAAGGGAGTGAAAAGACAGCTTGAAAACGAGGTTGAAGCTCACACAGTTACGGCTCCTGTGATGGGGCCGTGCCAGGGGTTGTTTGTTGAAGGGTCAATTAGGTCGACCGATTTCCGGTTGTTAATTGACACTGGTGCAACTGACACGTTAATCAGTCTGATGGTATACCATAAGATACCTAAGGAACAACGACCTGTTCTGGAGGGGTGTGATGTTAGGGTGCGACAGGTGGATGGTAGTCCGCTGACAGTATATGGATCGGCTTGGGTGGACTTACAAATCGGTAAGACTGTGCACCCGGTAAAGGCGGTTTTTGCTGATATCGGCATTCCCGCCATGTTGGGCATGGACTGGTTACTGTCAACGCAAGGAAGCTTGGACTTCCGAAGGTTAGAGTTGTGCATCAATGGCGAGAGAATTAAATGCACAGGGAGCGGTGGTGCACCATTCGTTGGCCGTGTAGTGGTGACTGAAACTACGGTACTACCGCCGGGCCATGAAACCATCGTAGCTGGAGCGATTGTCGGCCAGAGTGAGGGGCTGACAGGAAGCTTGATCATGGAGCCAGTCGAATCTGGTGGTCGCCTTGGTGAGAAGGGCCTCGTTATGGCCAAGTCTGTGATTAATGTGCCGACTGAGATGGTGCCCATCCGGGTACTCAACCCAAATAAGGAGAATCGTGTTCTTCGGGCAGGAACCACGGCTGCAACAGTTTCGCCGGTGGAGGTTGAAACTCCGCCCACTGAGGGTAATAATAGAGCAAGTGCAGGGATCCTGCCATGTCACTTACAATCCCTGTTTGAAAGGAGTAAGGGGAATTTGGATCCATCAGAACATATGAAATTGAAGGACTGCCTAATAGAATTCGAAGATGTGTTCTCTAGGGGCGACGGTGATATAGGCCATACCAATGTGGTTAAGCACAGCATTGACACTGGTGGCGCTAAACCAGTCAGACAGAGGTCCAGGAGGCACCCTGTTTGTAATCAACAGGAAATAGACCGTCAGGTCAGCGACCTAAAGGGAAGAGGTCTGATCGAGGCTTCTGACAGCCCATGGGCGGCTAATGTGGTGTTGGTTAGGAAGAAAGACGGGTCAAAACGTCTGTGCCTTGACTATAGGGGTTTAAATGCGGCAACAATAAAGGATGCTTACCCTGTTCCAAGAATTGACGAGACCCTGGATGCGCTTGAGGGCGCTCAGTGGTTCTCGACCCTTGACCTAGCATCAGGCTATTGGCAGGTAGCCCTGGACGAGGACGCTAAGCGTAAGTCAGCCTTCGTGGTACGCAATGGTCTGTATCAATGGAAGGTCATGCCGTTCGGTCTGGCGAACGCACCAGCCACGTTTGAACGCCTAATGGAGAAGGTGTTGAGTGGACTGCAATGGGAGATCTTATTGGTGTACCTCGATGACGTCATTGTTTTTGGTAAAACAATTGATGACGAGTTAGAACGTCTACGGCAGGTGTTTGAACGTTTGAGAAGCGCTGGGCTCAAGCTGAAGCCAAGTAAATGCAACCTCTTCCAGAGGTCAGTGACCTATTTGGGGCACATTGTCTCGGCTGAGGGAGTTGCAACAGACCCCGAAAAGGTGAAGGCCGTCGCTGATTGGCCAGTTCCGAAGAACGTGAAGGAGGTAAGGAGTTTCCTTGGCCTTGCTTCATACTACCGGAGATTTGTCCAAGGGTTTGCAAGCATTGCAAGTCCACTACATGCATTGACGTCAAAATCAAAGGAGTTCGTGTGGAGTGATGCCTGTCAGGAGGTATTTTCTCGGCTGAAGGAGGAGTTACTGAAAGCTCCAATCCTAACCTACCCGTCGCCAAACAACGAGTACATCCTGGATACGGATGCGAGTTCAGAGGGCATCGGGGCAGTTCTATCTCAGGTGCATGATGGTGAGGAGAAGGTTGTGGCTTTTGCGAGCCGGAAGTTGAGTAAGGCCGAGAAGAATTATTGCGTAACTCGGCGAGAGTTGCTCGCGGTAGTTGCCTATCTCAAGTACTTCCGCCAGTACCTTTATGGTCAAAAGGCAACAGTTCGGACGGACCACTCCTCTTTGAGATGGCTAATTAACTTCAAGAATCCGGAAGGTCAACTTGCCCGGTGGTTAGAAGTAGTGTCAGAATATGACGTCACTATACAGCACCGCCCGGGAACGAAGCATGGAAATGCTGACGGTCTATCGAGGAGACCGTGCAAACAATGCAGTCACTGCAATGATGAGAATAATGATGATGGCGATGAAATGGTAAGCCAACAGTCAACCTCGTACGCTGATAAGAAATCGGCCAGGGTTGCCATTGTGCAGCCGTCGCTAAGTAACAATGACCTTGGCGACGCCCAGATGATAGACAAGAGTATGAGCTGGTTGGTGGCCGCTAAAAGAGAGGGAAAAGAGCGCCCTCCTTGGACGGAAATAGCTCACATGTCCCCGGCGAGTAAGACATATTGGTCTTACTGGGACCAGTTGTTGGTGCAAGATGGCGTACTATGCCAACGTTGGGAATCGGATGATGGTAGTTCCATGCGGTTGAGACCGGTGGTGCCCGAAAAGTACAGGTGCGAGTTCATCGAGGAACTGCATGCTGGGAAACTTGGCGGCCATCTTGGTTTGAAGAAGACTTTGGCCGGTGTAAAACAGCGGTATTTCTGGTCGGGTATGTCGGCAGGTGTTAGAACCTGCCTACGCCGCTGTAATCAGTGCGCAAGAAAGAAATCCCCTCCAAAAAGACGGGTGGCGCCCTTGCAACAGTACAATGTTGGAGGAACCATGGACAGGGTAGCCATGGATCTGATTGGTCCCCTTCCTAAGACTGAGGAGGGAAACCAGTGGATTCTGGTAGTTGGAGAATACACTACCAGATGGATGGAGGCATATGCACTCCCAAATGCTAGAGCTGAGACGGTTGCCGCCAAGTTTGTTAGCGAGTTTGTGTGCCGAGGGAGGTCCATTCTGACCAAGGGACCAACTTCGAATCTGAGGTTTTTCAGGAGATGTGTAAGATCCTCGGGATAAACAAAACGAGAACAACGGCTTACAACCCTAAGTCAGATGGGCTCGTGGAGAGGTTTAACAAGACACTCATCACCATGGTGTCAATGATGATGGATCCCCACATGGGCCAGCGCGATTGGGACAGGTACCTCCCATTCGCAACCGGAGCGTATCGATGTACGCCGCAGGAGAGTATCGGAGAATCCCCGAATATGATGATGCTGGGCCGAGAGGTAGTTCTTCCGGTTGACCTAACCACAGAGCATTATGCTGTAGCCGAGGATGAGGCACAAACTGACTATGCGGAGAATCTGAGAAGCCAGATTCAGAAGGCTCACGAGAGGGCGCAACAGTGCTTGAGGAGGAGCTTGAGACGTCAAAAGAAGAACTATAATCGCAGGGCGACAGATCCGAACATCCGGGAGAGCGAGTTTGTTTGGTTGTTCAACCCCGCAAGGAGGAAGGGGGTTTGCCCCAAGCTTCAGCTGAAGTGGGAGGGGCCGTATCTGGTGCTAAACAAACTATCGGATGTAGTCTACCGGATACAAAGGTCAAAGGGCGCAAAGCCACGTGTTGTACACGTGGACAGACTGAAACCTTACCATGGGCACCCAATTGATCCGTGGAATAACCGGGTTAGGGAGGCTCCTGCAGAAAGGCACAATACAGTTATAGCAAGTGATAGGGAATCGCAGTCTGAACATCTGAAGAGTCCCGCGGATTCAGAGCTTTCGGATGATATGGATGTAGGAAGTAGTCATGGTGGCAATGTACCTGACCCAATTGAGAACGTATCTAAGTCTCCTAAAGCAACAGGGAGATATCCTAATAGGGAGCACAGGTTGCCCCTAAGATTTCGTTAGCATTTCTGCAGTTACTACATAACGAGTGTCCCATCTTGATATTTCCAGATTGATTCAAGATGGCGCCCCCAGAGGCAAAGAAGTTCAAGTGTGGCCAGTGCAGCAGAAGCTTCCAGCAACTGAGGGGGTTGCTACGTCATAAGCAGCTGGAGCATGGGTCGGCCACGTTCCTGTACTGTAGGGGCTGCAACTACTTCGCCAAGCGAAGGGACAACATGCGGAAGCATTACAAAAGCCAGCACCCAGACCAGGTATCAGAGGTCCCATTTATCAAATGGGAGACGGTGAGGCGAGGGCGCCCTCAATCGGGGAGCGCTAGACCCGTCCCGCGGCAGGTAGATGTGCGCCGGGTGGTGAAACCAGAGGGGGACGACACACCCCTGGAGGCCCCATGGGAAGATAAAGCCTGTCAGGAGGCTGAGCAAGTTTGTGCATCGGTCGACCTGCCTGATCTCCCCCCACTACCCCCATGCCTGTCGCCCTTGCATGCTACACCCCCACGAGAGGAGGACCCCACGCTGAAGGAGGATGATGTTCTTAGCATCTCATCGATGCCGCCATTGGAGCTGGACGACGACCTTGATGTACTTCCGGACGACCGAGCCAAGGCCCCTGCACCCCAGAAGCCACATGTTCCCTCCAGAGCACCTGCCGCGACTGCAAAACCCAAGGTGGAGCTGCAGAGTCCGAAGATCCCCAAGTTGGCTACCTTCGTCGAGGAAACCACCACCAAGATCTTCGTAGACGGAGTGCTTATCTCAAAGGAAACCAGACAGCGGGTGTTTGTGAGAGATGTGCTGGTGCAGTGCAGCCGTGCTCTTCCAAAGAAACTCTAGAAATAACGTCTTCTATAGCCGCACATGGACTTTACATGTATAGATAAATCTCGGCCATTTATGTAATTATAAACAAAGGTTTTCACCGTTTTTCAGTCGAGATATGGGCGTTGGACCATAATAATGCTGCCTTTCTTATGTAGAGAATTATGATGAGTTGTGATTTTTGATCAGGAAAATGTTCCAGGAGAACCGTCTTTCTTTATGCAAATGCTTGCAATGAACCAAAGAAATCTTGCCAAAGAAATTTTGTATTCATTTTTATTTCAGAGTTTTTGATAAAGATTTATATAACGTTTACCAAAGTTTTCTACTGTTTATGAAAATAACGTAAGTATACTTAATGTTGTTTAATGTTTTCTCTTTACAGGATTTATGTTTATTTGAAGAAATGTCTGGACTTGGAAGTTCCTGTGATTATGGATGAATGCTAAGTTGTTATGATGCGGCGCTCTGTCGCGTATTATGTTAATTAAGATTCGGCTTATTCTAAATGAGGGCATTTAGGCCTGTCAGGAGGCTATGTGACGCAACAGAGGGCGCTAGTGCAGCGAATTTGCAGCTCAGTGCAGCAAGCATGCGGGAGCGTGCACTCACCGTATACACTACGGTGGTGGCTCGTGCAGCGGGCACGCTCCGCCCAGTGAGCACGGGATTGGACGGTGTGGGTCACTGTTCAATGACGTGCAGCACGCGCGCGCAGGCGTATTGCGGCAGGCGGCCGACCGCAAAGGCTATAAAAGGCGTGCGCTGAGCCAGTTTTGGGGAGCCTTACTTATTAGGTTCACCACGCAACAAACCTTGCTATATTAGGTTTGGCGTACTCGGCAACGGACGTAGGCTACCACCTTGTGTATTAGGAGGTAGGGATCGTTGTCAGTGTTGTGTGTAGTCGGTTGGGTTCCTTAATTAGGGGTCGAGTTGCATTGTGGTAATTTGTTCCTTTATTAGGGACGAGATTGCAGTGTGATTCATATCCCCTTGCTTAGGGACCAGAAGTGCGGCGGTAACCCGATGAATCGACTGCCATAGCCTGGCTTCGGACTCATGTTATGCTTACCAGTCTGGTACATTGCCGATCATGCGCTGTTGTAGTGAGTGAGTGGGTTGACGGGCCTTTACTGGTGGTGCGGTGCGAAACGTTCCTGCCACAGGAGCGTACGAGATTATAGGGCGTGACCGTAACTGCTCGGCACTAGTCGAGTGGGGGCGACATTCCCTATATTGTATTGGCCCCAGACTTGCTACAGCTCACGAGTTAGTGCGCATGCGTGGTGAATCCGAGATATACACTAGCTGTAACTGTATCGTATATTGCAAAGCTTTCCTGTACAATGGAAGTGTAAGAGCGCCCTCTATAAGACACAAGTTGAGAACTAGGGGTGAGAACAGCTTTGAATAAACCAGTACACGTTGAGTCTCCTTAAAAGTCATATGGTGTCTACATGCCTGTTTGTTATTGGTTGTTGAGTGTGAGGTCATCATCCCAATTAAAAGACCCGGCAAGTAACGTGACCCGGCCCAGTTTCACCTGTCCAATACTGGGACGGTATATTTCCATCCCAACGGACGCGTCTCTAACCGCTCAGGGACCCTCTGGTACGTGCCGTCCGCGCCACGCCCCGAGGAGGAGGACGAGTGCGCCCTCACCGAGCTCTCTCTCTTCCACCCGAGGGGCGTGACGTCACAATACTGACAATTTGGGAGACCGCCAACATAGGGGCAAGATAGCTCAGTTAGTAAAGCGCCGGTACAGTAACCCGGAGGTCGCAGGTTCGAATCCCGCTCCTGCCAGTTTCTTTGTTCACTTTGAAAAATTGTTTTTTACTTGTTTGGCAGGTACTTTGCTTTACACAATCACTCGTGGAGATAGAAGGCATTTAAGAATGTGTCTGGAATTGCCAAATGTTATAGGCCTTCTTGTCACTATGTAACAGAGACACCAAAAATGTCACTTTTGGACCTGAATTTATGGAAAGACTTTCATTTTGTATGTGGCCTGTAAGTTTCTTTTTAATACAACCAATGTACACTATGTACTTTACCTCCTGTGACTTGAAGCTGACAAAGCAGTAGCCCCTTGGTTTACCCTCACTTGGGCCAGCCTTATGGAAGAGGAAGTCAAACTGAGCGATTTCACCGTGGCGCCTCAGCAATTTCAGCAGGCTGAATCTGGATTACATTAGAATAAACCATTATCACGCAATGTAAAAGAAAAGCTGCATACAAGATTCAATACCAAGAATGGTCAATATTTTGCATGTACATGTACATTGTACATGTACGTGCAGGAGGATCAATGACAAAATGCAGTTTCATCTAAAAGCCCCTTATAATACACGGGTCGGCTGAAAGTTTGTAGCTTGACTCTGCCAGATCAATAAATTTTAATAACATGCATTTATTTCAACCCTTTTGATAACTAATTGCATGCTGTTGGAATCTCTTGTGAGAGAGTTGAGAACATTATGTGTACAGAACATGGAATGTCAAAAGTGGGTGCAGCATCTTATATACAGTGTAGTATTTTTGTGGGCGTTTTAATGGTGAAATCTGATGTTTTTGCTACATGTAGGTCTTCAGACTTTTTTAATCAAATGTAGGATGGTGGCTGCCATTTGCCTTGGACCCTATTGTCGCTAGATCATGTCCCAATGTTAAAAAAGTGAAAGGTAGGGTCAAAGTTGTAAATAAACTGCCCTATATTCCCAGCATGTACATGTACATGTACATATGTACAAAAATGTAGTTGCCATCTTGTAACTGGCTAATATTAACCAGTCTTGCAGCTCCCATAGCCACGGCATACATGTAGCAAAGTACACAGAATTTTGCTGGCCATTACAAGATGGCAACAAGGCTAGCCTATACTAACCCTTACAAAAATCTCCCATGCAAAACCCCATGGGAATTGCATAGCGAATTGAACACCATGGGAATCCAATGGGAGGTTTTTGTTTTACAAAAATCTCCCATGCAAAACCCCATGGGAATTGCATGGACACCATGGGAAGTTTTTGTAAGGGAAGACTAATTTAGAGTCAATATTCGGACATCACTATTTTAGGGTTCTATGAAATTGAATCCTGGCTGATTTTTTTTCTTTCTTTTTTATTTCCCTTCCCCCACTTCACACCTCTGTTCTCTATATACATGTAACCTCTATGATATACATGTACCTGTACATGTATCTCTATCACTTCTTTTTTCTATTACTATACCATGAGAGGAGGGGCTGGGAATCGAACCTTCATCAGGTTGGAATCAGGTTGGAATCAGGTTGGTGTAGTGGTACTTTCCTCGCCTTCCACTACTGTGACCCCGGTTCGAATCCTGGCTGGGGCCAACATGTGGATTGGGTTTTCAGTCCCTACATGTACATATACATACATGTATCTATTTAGGGTTTTCCTCCAACGTCTAAAAAAGCTAACTTCCTTACTCATCTTCTATCATGGGACCCTACTGGAAATAAGTCGCAAAGACTTTCATGGGCTATCCGGGCTGAATGCCAACTAATAATAAATAATTTTGTAAATAAACAGCAAAATCAGATCTCTCACGGTTGATTTTCAATCGATTTTCAAAGATTAAATCTAGAAATCTTCAATTGCTTGTAATCTGATACTTGATGAGTGACGTCATCGTGACGTCATTATCAGAATTCTCGGGAGCTACATGTTTGTAGGTCTTTTCATTGTAACTTCCGGTCTGGTGATGTCATCAATCTTTAAATTTTCCCCCTCAACTTGCTCTTAGCATGAAGCCGATTACATACATGTACATCAACTATAAATGATTTTAGCAAACTTCGCCACACACATCAACTGATTTCAATTTAAACAATTTTCAACCTGCCGCTAGAGGGTGCTCGAACATTTTATGACGTCAGAGGTATTTTTTTGTGAAGTACAACCTACATGTAGGCGGAGACTAACATAGTTGAAAGCAAGTTCACATCTTTTTCCACTTTCAAATTATATGGCACTTCTGGTTTGCACCAGAAGGAAGGGTCACGTGATTTTGCACAAAAATGAAGACCCTGGATTATTCTATCAGTTCCCATTAAAAGCAAAATCAGATCTCTCTCGATTGGTTTTATATTGATTTTCAAAGATTAAATCCAGAAATCTGATTGCTTGTAATCCGATATTTGATGACGTCATTGTGACGTCATTATCAGAAAGCCCGAGAGCTATGTTAACTCTGCCATCTGAAGCAAATATCTGGATTATATCTCTCTTGATTTTTCAGCAATTTTTTAAGGTTTAAAGGTATTTTCATTGCAACTTCCGGTCTAGTGACGTCATCAATCTTTCTCCCCCCGAGGGCGCTCAAACATTTTATGATGTCATAGGTATTTTTTTGTGAAGTACAACCTACATGTAGGTGGAGACTAACATCGTTGAAAGCAAGTTCACATCTTTTTTCCACTTTAAAATATGGCACTTCCGGTTTGGACCAGAAGGAAGGGTCACGTGATTTGACGCACACGAGATAAAATGAAGATCCTGGTTTAATATCAATTGACACTAAAACCAAGATCAGGGGTCTCACGGCTGATTTTATATAGCATTTTAAAGATTAAAAATATTTATCTGAAATCGCTTGTAATATGACACCTGATAATGTCATCAGGACGCCATTCTTCGGCGCACAATTTCAGCTTAGGGTCTTCGTTTGTGTCAAAATCTGAGGTTGTTTAGTGACCAAAATGCCGCGCATAAAATTTGTGTACAAAGTCTATGGGATTTGGGGTTAGAACTAAAATAAGAAGAAGAAGAGAAAAAAAATCCGAACAAAAACAAAACAAAAACAAAACAAAAACATTGTTCTTGTAGTTTGGTACATGGTTCCCTTACCCTATTTCAGACATCAGGAAATTATTAGGTGGGGGAACAGTTGTTTCCAACGATGGTCAGAAAATTGATTTTAAAAAATCCACTTTTCTCGCAAATGACAGCACACCAGGTACATGATATGTACATTCACAGGATGCTTGAGACTATTGTTTACTCACAGTCAAGTAAGGTACAATATATTTCATAATAATTCAGTAGTTTTGTTTTTTGACGTTTGCAAATGTCGTACATGCATGACATGTAGTGTACAAACTAACGTTACTGTGTCAGTGATGGAAATAAGGGGGAAAAAATGATTAGCAAATTATGCTAATCATATTGTCATTTGATTAGCAATGTGATAAAATTTACTAGCAAAAAAAAAAAAATCCAACAAACTCAAAGTTATTATATGAATCATTTTTATAAAACTTTTAATATTGATTGATGGGTGTGCTGAAGATATTAAAGCAATGTATTGCATTATTGTTATAAAAAAAATTTACAAATTGCACCATGGTTCTGGTTCTTGCACAGTGTAATTTTGAATGTAATCTGTGTTGGATTCAAAAACAAATAATTTTCCAGTTCCAGATTTTTACACAAAAACACACCAGCTGATCGTCCGGGTTTTTTATTTTTAAAAGAGGAGGATGAGGGCCTTTCAATTTTTTTTTTACAGATAGCCACCAAGCATTTAAATTCAAACTGGTCACCAAATTGTTAGTTCAAAATGACCACCAGCTTTCTATTAGCTACTACATGTATATATACCGCTGCTATATATTATCGCTGGTTTTGCAGTGTAAATTATCAGGAAATAAAAATATGAGAGAAAAAAAAATGTTTAAACTGCGGCTTTTAAAAATAATGTTGGGACGATCAACTGGTGTTCTTTTTTACTTGGCATAAAAAAAAGACGAGTATAAAAAATCAGGTAATTATATATAGAGAGTCCTTATTTCTGAAGTAGATTTTTCACTAGTTGCGTACCATTTCCATTTCAGCCCCTGAAGTTGAATATTGCAAAAGCCTGACTGGGTTGTTTTGAAAATATAGTCGAGAGTTCCAGGAACATTTCTTGATCTTGAAGCATACTGAGCGCTGCATGCAATAATGATCGGCGAATAGCGCGAATGGATCGATGAATTCCTCTCACGAAAGCATACGAAAATTCCGCACAGCTTTAATTTTGGCTTCTTTCAAAGAGCACAATAAAGGATGATCTCCTTCGACTGATCCTCCTGTTTCAACCATGGCATAGGCCTATGTTTCTGCCATTTTCCAACGACATCGCCAGTACAGTATGCAGCATAAATGTACATGTGTACATTTGTACGTCCGTGCGTCAAACATGATGGTGTCACCATGGAGCATATAGTTCATGTCGGCATAACTAACACGTTCACCGTAAAGTGTATGGGGTTTGTGAACGTCTGCGCCCATATGATACTGTACCGAACTACACATGCTAATCACCACACAAAATCGCAGCAACGTCGTTTCCCAAACTAGTCCTTAGCACGCAAAACCATTGAAAGAAACCGTAGACCTAAGATTACGCCAGTGTGTTTGCCAAAAAATCGAACGGATCAGATAAAAATGATCTATGGTATGGTGGTCGAGTCCGATTGATTAATATTATTTTACATCCAAAGTTTCCGTCGTCACCGCACAGGTATAGGGGTGTCGAGCGTTGGCTGTCGTTGTGCATGATCTTATGAGAAATTTTCATTCGCAAAAACTGCTAATCGTTTTCAAGTTTGTCTCGCTTTTTGTGAAAAATGTATCGCATTTTGCGATGCGAATCCAGCTATTTCCATCACTGTGTGTATAGGCGATAGGCCTGGCTTAGGCCTAGGCCCCCTATGCATATCAAGTTTCATAAATTCATTAGCACGAAGCAAATAGCACAAGAATATAATGTAGGCCTATATATTTGGTAAATGGCGATTGTGTAGTGTAGGGCCCTGTTCCCTATCAGGGAACAAAAATCCACTTTTAGGTTATTGGAATTGCTAAACTAGTTAGCGACATTACAAACCAACAGGTATGTCGTAGCGTAGATAAAGGCAGGGTTTTAGTTTTTGAGGGAAATTTTGGGGTAAAGCAACGATGAAGATGACAAAACGCAATGCGAAAATATAGATGGCGATCACTGCGACGCACAGTAAACACGCAAAACCACGCCGATTCGCATGGCAACTGCCGTAAAGCGCGTAAGGAAATTGCATTTGAAGACTTCAGGCGCAAAAGCCTCTAAACGCCTCTTCCCAGAAAAATGAGATAACGATATCAAGTGAAAGCGCTTTCACTTGATATCGTTATCTCATTTTTCTGGGAAGTGGCGTTTAGCGGCTTTTGCGCCTGAAGTCTTCATTTTCTCCTGCAATAAACTGTTTAAAATTACAAAAAAGATGTCAATAGAATTAAGAGAAGTCTGCTTTAGCCTAGCTTGAGAAATCCAGCTCTAGGCTCATGACATGTGAGATTCGCCGTTTAGAGCTGGAAGACATCCCATAAGGTTCGTAGCGGTATTTTTTTGAGTGCCGATATCTTCCCTTTCCCTGAATATGTATACTGAGACGCAATAGAAACTTACATGTACCACTTGATTTGGAATGGAATAAACTGATAATTGTTTAAAGTAAGACATCGCAACGAATTTGATTTGAAATATTGACATTTTATTGAGAACATGTCAAATGTTTGCCCACTATACGCAATCCCATCAGGAGCGGCGCATACTGCGCAGTCGTTGGATGACATGTCCCATGCAGTCGTCAATGATCAAGGTCTCAATCAGCTGTGCACGTGTCCTGACCCTGCCAGCTACGAGTCATCCCAGCTCATCCCGCAGGTGCTCTATGGGATTCAGGTCAGGGGAGTATGCAGGCCACTGCATGGTGTTGATGTTCTCAGTTTGAAGAAATTCAGTGGTAATGCGAGCAGCATGAGCACGAGCATTATCATGTTGAAATTGTCTCAGTTCCGGATGGTCCCGCAAGAATGGCAGCAGATTAGGTAGTAAGATCTCATCCACATATCGCCGGGCATTGATGTTCCCATTCACAACGTCCTGTAGCGGCCTGATATGGCTGTACACACCATCACACTTGGACCACCCCACCGTTTGCTTCACGCACACGAACATCTGCGTATCGTTCACCAGTTCTCCGCCACACTCGCTCACATCCATCAGGGCAGTCCATGCAGAACCTTGACTCGTCACTAAAGGCCACCTCATTCCATAGTGCCAAGGTCCACCGCAGATGCTGCTCACACAATACATACAATTGTGGCGATGGACAGCCGTCATCCTGGGACCTCTGTATGGCCTTCTGGCAGTCAGACCATAGGCACGCAGTCGCCTTCGCACAGTGTCACTGGAGATGAGTGGGTTATTACGCCCAACATTTTCAGCTGCTGTGCGGGTTACCGGACGGAATCGGCCCCGAAGGTGAGTTAGGACAATATGCCTGTCCTGCCTTGTAGTGGTGACTCTTGGCCTCCCTGGTCGAGATCTGTCATCAGCAGAATTGTGAAGGTTGTTTCTCTCCACCAGGTTTGATATCATCTGGTGTGTACAGTTAAGACGACGTGCCACCTCACTAGGGCTGTTGTCGACAAGCCTTTTGTAGACAATGTTGGCGACATGTGCAAACCAAGAAGCAATTGGCCATTGGGAATCATACGTTATTCACGCTGGATAATTTACATATCCACTCACACCCCCCACCCCCCCCCACCATTCGCTCCGGAATTCCAACGCAAAATAAAGAAAAACATAAAACCCGGAAGTTACAGAATCATCAAGGCCGTGCTCCCGAAAGAAGACTCATATGCGTGTGGGTACCGAGTGGTGCATGTGCAGCGTATGTGCGTGTACATGGCATTGCGGGCAGATCGTGCGTGTAACGGATCGGATCGGCATTCGCCGTGCGGGCCGGGTGACCGCAGGCTGCTTAGGCAGCACGCACAGCCTTAACTCAAGGCTAGCACAAACCAGCTGTGTACAAAGCAATGCAGCGGATTTTTTTAACATGAAGTTGAACGATGGTTTGCAATTTTTTATCGGCCAGCGGCACTGCGCGCCCCTCGGGGCTCGATGTACAAGTACAACGGCTGTTTGGTGATCGCGGTCAGTGTTTCAGCAAATAGCTGTTGTACATCGAGCCCCGAGGCGCGCGCAGTGCCGCTGGCCGATAATCGATCGCAAACCATCGTTCATGTTCAAAAATCCACTACCATTGCTTTGTACACAGCTCGTTTGTGCATGCTCCGGGTTGCACGAAAAACCCTATATATTTTTTTCGGGTTTAACTTTATCGTATTCTGATTTTGAGGGCATCACTCGCTGCATGATTTACTACTCTGCCGGTAAGGTGATTGTTTGGTTGATATATTCAGTAAGGTGGTCGGCAGTTTTGGGGTTTTTTGGTCCAAATATTACAAACTTGGTATCATTGGAAAGAGCTTCCAAAAAGAAAACTAATGGTACCAATTATAAGTGTATACCTTAAAGTATGGTAAAGTTAGGGTCCTTTAAAGAGGTATGCCCGGCCCTAATTATTCCATGATCAGATGAAGGTACCAAGGTTTACTTACCATCCATGAAATTTACCGTTTAATTCCCAGAGACACCAGCAGAACATGTCTTTTCGCTGTCTTGGAGTTAAAATCGTGACCCCTCGACCTTGCATGACGTCACCCTGATGCGCAGCACCCGCATGCACCGCACGACAACCTGTTTATGCCGGCGACTGTTTCGTGAGTGTATACAACGGTAGCGGTACATGTTTTGCCCCCATGACGCGCGTGCAACCTCGAATCAATATACTACATGTATAGTACCGCGACCATTGTACCACTCACGAAACAGTCGCCGGCATAAACAGGTTGTCGCGCGGTGCATGCGGGCGCTGTGCATGGTCGAGGGGTCACGATTTTAACTCCAAGCCAGCGAAAAGACATGTTCTGCGGGTGTCTCTGGGAATTAAACGGTAAATTTCACTTTTTATTTGGATGGTAAGTAAACCTTGGTACCTTCATCTGATCATGGAACTCCACTTGTTCCGAAGGTGGCGTATCTAGTATTTTGGTGGCCGTTGTAAGGTTAAATTCTGATGTTTTTGTTGGGATTTTAGACGTATTTAATTAATGAATAGAAAATCGTCGTACACGTACTTGGACCCTATTATCGCCAGATCATGTCCAAATGTTAAAAAAGGTGATAAAGGGTCCAAGTCTATTTACTCGGTTTCATCCAGTTCGGACTAGCCCCACCAGTGTGGCTGGCGGATTTGACATCGGGCTGATCCTTAGCCACACGTCCTACCCGTATGTGTGGTAAGAACTTCAAAAATTCGTGCGGTGGGGTAGCGCTATCTGGACCGCGTTTTTAACGGTCTGGCTATGTTCTCTATCTTCTTAACTATTCCAAACTGCTAACGGCTAGTCGTCTTACTTACCATTTTTCGAAATATTAGACATTAAACTTCGGCTCCATAGTCTTGCGTGCAAACGATTTCAACCGGTGGTAGCCATTTTGACATGACCACATGACCCAAGTATATGACGTCACTGGGTTCGTTGCCGACGGCTGTTCAATGAGAGCACAGCTTATCACGAAATTCGCGCGAGATGTTCCACTGAAATCATGATAAGCTAGCTGTGCTCTCATCAAACAGCCGTCGGCAAGCTGTTTCGAACCCAGTGACATCATTTTAAAATGGCTGACACCAGTTGAAATTGTTAGCACGCAAGACTATAGAGTCCAAGTTTAATGGCCAATATTTAGAAAAATGGTAGGTAAGATGACTAGCCGTTACTCCCGTTAGCAGTTTGGAATAGTCTAGATAGCGCTACCCCACCGCACAAATTTTTGAAGTTCTCACCACACTAACATACGGGTAGGACTAGCCCTATACTATGCCCCGCCGCACGAGTAGACTCACGCTCTGGGCCATACTGCGCTGCATGCAAAAAGTTGGAGATTTTTTTTGTTTTTAAAATGGAAATCATTCGGCCTTAAACTCATCATATAGGTTCACTTACCCAAGCATCTCAATATTTCACCATAATTAGGACTTTTTCATGGTTCTGTCTGGTGTAATTTGCCTTAAAATGTCCAACATGAACTGTTTACCCTTCTCAGCCGTGAAGACCAATTCAATATGGCGGCATCATGTCTGCGCAGGCGCACACAGCTCATTGCACCAAAAAACCTGACGGTTGTTTTATGAAATTGGATGTCCATGCACCAGTTAATGGTATTTCATGAAACAACCGTCGGGTTTTTTGGTGCAATGAGCTGTGTGCGCTGCATGCAAAAAGTTGGAGATTTTTTTGGTTTTTAAAATGGAAATCATTCGGCCTTAAACTCATCATATAGGTTCACTTACCCAAGCATCTCAATATTTCACCATAATTAGGACTTTTTCATGGTTCTGATCTGTCTGGTGTAATTTGCCTTAAAATGTCCAACATAAACTGTTTACCCTTCTCAGCCGTGAAGACCAATTCAATATGGCGGCATCATGTCTCCGCAGGCGCACACAGCTCATTGCACCAAAAAACCTGACGGTTGTTTTATGAAATTGGATGTCCATGCACCAGTTAATGGTATTTCATGAAACAACCGTCGGGTTTTTTGGTGCGATGAGCTGTGTGCGCCTGCGCAGACATGATGCCGCCATATTGAATTGGTCTTCACGGCTGAGAAGGGTAAAAACAGTTCATGTTGGAAATTTTAAGGCAAATTACACCAGACAGAACCATGAAAAAGTCCTAAAACTAATTATGGTGAAATATTGAGATGCAAGGCTTGGGTAAGTGAACCTATAATATGATGAGTTTAAGGCTGAATGATTTCCATTTTAAAAACAAAAAAAATCCCCAACTTTTTGCACGCAGCGCAGTATGGCCCAGAGCGTGAGTCTACTCGTGCGGCGGGGCAGGGCTAGGGTAGGACGTGTAGCTAAGGATCAGCCCGATGTCAAATCCGCCAGCCACACTGGTACCCCTAGAACTATGGGGTTCCGACAGGAACCCCATAGGAAGACGCCGATTTTTCCCATAGGCTAGTACAGCAAGAATAAGAACGTCATTCCCATGCAACACGTTTCTACATTTTTCGCCGTGAATTACTTCATGGCTGCCCCCAAAAATAATAATATGCCGCATTTACATCCTCACCTTGCTTGCGCCAAGTCAATTTTCGCCTGAAACGGGTCCAATTTGCGGGAAAAAAATGACAAAAATCTGCAGTCGTTCCGAAGCGATCACACACGCACACCATCGAGGAAGCCGCAAACACGAAGCTCCTGTTTTGCGGGGGGGCCGTGGGTCGGTCAAGTCATGATTATTCATCGAAAATTCGAAGCGCGGTACGGCAGGCAACTGCCGCGTGTCCGTTATATACCGTCTGCATGCATTGCCTGTCGTCGCAGACGGTATATAACGGACACGCGGCAGTTGCCTGCCGTACCGCGCTTCGAATTTTCGATGAATAATCATGACTTGACCGACCCACGGCCCCCCCGCAAAACAGGAGCTTCGTGTGTGCGGCTTCCTCGATGGTGTGCGTGTGTGATCGCTTCGGAACGACTGCAGATTTTTGTCATTTTTTTCCCGCAAATTGGACCCGTTTCAGGCGAAAATTGACTTGGCGCAAGCAAGGTGAGGATGTAAATGCGGCATATTATTTTTGGGGGCAGCCATGAAGTAATTCACGGCGAAAAATGTAGAAACGTGTTGCATGGGAATTACCCCTAGAACTATGGGGTTCCGACAGGAACCCCATAGGAAGACGCCGATTTTTCCCATAGGCTAGTACAGCAAGAATAAGAACGTCATTCCCATGCAACACGTTTCTACATTTTTCGCCGTGAATTACTTCATGGCTGCCCCCAAAAATAATAATATGCCGCATTTACATCCTCACCTTGCTTGCGCCAAGTCAATTTTCGCCTGAAACGGGTCCAATTTGCGGGGACAAAATGAGAAAAATCTGCAGTCGTTCCGAAGCGATCACACACACACACCATCGAGGAAGCCGCACACACGAAGCTCCTGTTTTGCGGGGGGGCCGTGGGTCGGTCAAGTCATGATTATTCATCGAAAATTTGAAGCGCGGTACGGCAGGCAACTGCCGCGTGTCCGACGACAGGCAATGCATGCAGACGGTATATAACGGACACGCGGCAGTTGCCTGCCGTCGCGTACCGCGCTTCGAATTTTCGATGAATAATCATGACTTGACCGACCTACGGCCCCCCGCAAAACAGGAGCTTCGTGTGTGCGGCTTCCTCGATGGTGTGCGTGTGTGATCGCTTCGGAACGACTGCAGATTTTTGTCATTCTTTTCCCGCAAATTGGACCCGTTTCAGGCGAAAATTGACTTGGCGCAAGCAAGGTGGGGATGTAAATGCGGCATATTATTATTTTTGGGGGCAGCCATGAAGTAATTCACGGCGAAAAATGTAGAAACGTGTTGCATGGGAATGACGTTCTTATTCTTGCTGTACTAGCCTATGGGAAAAATCGGCGTCTTCCTATGGGGTTCCTGTCGGAACCCCATAGTTCTAGGGGTACCACACTGGTGGGGCTATGCTCGGACTAACGCTTTACAGTCACTTCGCCCAAAAACCACATCGCCCTCAACCACTTCGCCCTCAACCACTTCGCCCAAACGCCACTTCGCCCAAACGCCACTTCGCCCAATTACCCCTTCGCCCAAACGCCACTTCGCCCAAATGCCACTTCGCCCAAAAACCACTTCGCCCAAAATCCACTTCGCCCAAAAACCACTTCGCCCAAAAACCACTTCGCCCATGCCCGATCCGTATGCCCTTTTTTCATTTCATTAGTTTGTTACATAAATTGTACATCATCCCTCATATCAGTTAAGATGTTAGAATATACATGTTTATAAATTTTAAGAATTTTTTATAAAAACCTCCGGAATACCGTACCAGCGCTCTATACTACCAACTAATAAGCTATCTTGCCCTATGTTGGCGGTCTCCCAAATTGTCAGTATCTTTGTTTGGGTTGGGCGCTAGTCAGAAGTCATAAAATCGTAATAATTTGAATGACCACTTGATAAACATAATTGACCTATCGCGGTGGAATCGCGTCAACGCAGCTTATGAATTATTGTCCAATCACATCAATTAAAATTCCACGTGGAACGCGCAAAATCTGAGACAAACAAAAATTACCACACAAAAATCCCATAGGGTTGTCTAAGGGGCGTGGTTAACTCGTAAACGGCGACAGGTCAATTGCCTATAAACTAATAAGAAAAGAAAAGCATGGTCACAAAAAGGATGTCACAACGCAAATAAAGTTTTGAATGCACCATCAAAACAAAATAGAAAACGAAAACGAACACATTGGGAACAAAATCTTGGGTGCTTAAAAATTGGGCGAAGTGGTTTTTGGGCGAAGTGGTTTTGGGGCGAAGTGGTTTTGGGGCGAAGTAGTAATTGGGCGAAGTGGTTTTTGGGCGAAGTGGCGTTTGGGCGAAGTGGCGTTTGGGCGAAGGGGTGATTGGGCGAAGTGGGATTTGGGCGAAGTGGTTGAGGGCGAAGTGGTTGAGGGCGAAGTGGTTGAGGGCGAAGTGGTTGAGGGCGAAGTGGTTGAGGGCGAAGTGGTTGAGGGCGAAGTGGTTGAGGGCGAAGTGGTTGAGGGCGAAGTGGTTGAGGGCGAAGTGGTTGAGGGCGAAGTGGTTGAGGGCGAAGTGGTTGAGGGCGAAGTGGTTGAGGGCGAAGTGGTTGAGGGCGATGTGGTTTTTGGGCGAAGTGACCGACAACCGGACTAACGATAGGCCTAACGACATTACTTCCAAAAATGTAAGGCCTTACATTTTTGGAAGTATAACGACATATGATAATTTTGATATATAAAACCTTGAGCTGGAATGTTCAAGCTATCCTTGACTCTATTTTGATCAAAACTAAAGAGGAGGGCCCTACACTACACAATGATTGACAATCGCCTTGTAAACTTGGACACATTCTGGACGTTGCTACTTGACACCTACTCTGATATTTTTTCGTCAATATTTCCGATCCAAAGTCTTCGCCTTTCACTTTTGTCACCACCCACCGTCGCCATAGTGTGATGTGGTACGTGCATTCCGCGATCCGCATGCATGCGTTCCGCCAGTTACCAGACGATTATTTGCACGTAGCTGACTGGTATACCCTGCCGGATATGGGGCAGCTTTTTTCACTCCGTATATTTTGTAGGATCCTACACTTCCTACAGTCCTACACCATTGAAATGTGCACAAAGTAAAAAGCAAAGACGGCGCCACTATACAAATATATAGTGATATTTCGGGGGAGGCGAGATCTAAGATCCTACACCATCCTACACTGCACAAAAAAGTCCTACAGGAATCCTACACACTGGGGAAAACATCATACAGCATTGAAGTGTGTACAAATATATAGTGATATTTCGGGGAGGCGAGATCCGACAGTGGCCTACACACCATCCTACACTGCACAAAAAAGTTCTACAGGAATCCTACACACGGGGGAAAAACATCATACAGCATTGAAGTGTGTACAAATATATAGTGATATTTCGGGGAGACGAGATCGGACAGTCCTACACCATCCTACACTGCACAAAAAAGTCCTACAGGAATCCTACACACTGGGGAAAACATCATACAGCATTGAAGTGTGTACAAATATATAGTGATATTTCGGGGAGGCGAGATCCGACAGTCCTACACACCATCCTACACTGCACAAAAAAGTTCTACAGGAATCCTACACACGGGGGAAAAACATCATACAGCATTGAAGTGTGTACAAATATATAGTGATATTTCGGGGAGACGAGATCGGACAGTCCTACACCATCCTACACTGCACAAAAAAGTCCTACAGGAATCCTACACACTGGGGAAAACATCATACAGCATTGAAGTGTGTACAAATATATAGTGATATTTCGGGGGAGGCGAGATCGGACAGTCCTACACCATCCTACACTGCACAAAAAAGTCCTACGGGAATCCTACACACGGGGGGAAACATCATACAGCATTGAAGTGTGTACAAATATATAGTGATATTTCGGGGAGGCGAGATCGGACAGTCCTACACCATCCTACACTGCACAAAAAAGTCCTACGGGAATCCTACACACGGGGGGAAACATCATACAGCATTGAAGTGTGTACAAATATATAGTGATATTTCGGGGAGGCGAGATCGGACAGTCCTACACCATCCTACACTGCACAAAAAAGTCCTACCGGAATCCTACACACTGGGGAAAACATCATACAGCATTGAAGTGTGTACAAATATATAGTGATATTTCGGGGGAGGCGAGATCGGACAGTCCTACACCATCCTACACTGCACAAAAAAGTCCTACGGGAATCCTACACACGGGGGGAAACATCATACAGCATTGAAGTGTGTACACATATATAGTGATATTTCGGGGAGGCGAGATCCGACAGTCCTACACCATCCTACACTGCACAAAAAAGTTCTACAGGAATCCTACACACGGGGGAAAAACATCATACAGCATTGAAGTGTGTACAAATATATAGGGATATTTCGGGGGAGGCGAGATCGGACAGTCCTACTCCATCCTACACTGCACAAAAAAGTCCTACAGGAATCCTACACATCATACAGCATTGAAGTGTGTACAAATATATAGTGATATTTCGGGGAGGCGAGATCCGACAGTCCTACACCATCCTACACTGCACACAAAAGTTCTACAGGAATCCTACACACGGGGGAAAAACATCATACAGCATTGAAGTGTGTACAAATATATAGTGATATTTCGGGGAGGCGAGATCCGACAGTCCTACACCATCCTACACTGCACAAAAAAGTTCTACAGGAATCCTACACACTGGGGAAAACATCATACAGCATTGAAGTGTGTACAAATATATAGTGATATTTCGGGGGAGGCGAGATCGGACAGTCCTACACCATCCTACACTGCACAAAAAAGTCCTACGGGAATCCTACACACGGGGGGCAAACATCATACAGCATTGAAGTGTGTACAAATATATAGTGATATTTCGGGGAGGCGAGATCGGACAGTCCTACACCATCCTACACTGCACAAAAAAGTCCTACGGGAATCCTACACACGGGGGGAAACATCATACAGCATTGAAGTGTGTACAAATATATAGTGATATTTCGGGGAGGCGAGATCGGACAGTCCTACACCATCCTACACTGCACAAAAAAGTCCTACGGGAATCCTACACACTGGGGAAAACATCATACAGCATTGAAGTGTGTACAAATATATAGTGATATTTCGGGGGAGGCGAGATCGGACAGTCCTACACCATCCTACACTGCACAAAAAAGTCCTACGGGAATCCTACACACGGGGGAAACATCATACAGCATTGAAGTGTGTACACATATATAGTGATATTTCGGGGGAGGCGAGATCCGACAGTCCTACTCCATCCTACACTGCACAAAAAAGTCCTACAGGAATCCTACACACTGGGGAAAACATCATACAGCATTGAAGTGTGTACAAATATATAGTGATATTTCGGGGAGGCGAGATCCGACAGTCCTACACCATCCTACACTGCACAAAAAAGTTCTACAGGAATCCTACACACGGGGGAAAACATCATACAGCATTGAAGTGACTTTTTGTGCAGTGTTATAGGCGAGATCCGACAGTCCTACACCATCCAACAAAAACTGATGTCATAATTTTTATTTTTATTTGTCTTTAAAGTGATATCTTTTTTATTTACCTAATATAGGTTTTCCCGGCCAATTTCACCATGTATGCGTTCATTTTAACGCCTGGCTCATTCAATTTAAATTGATTATTGAATGATCGCGCAGATCGTCATTCGACAATCACAAATAATCATTCAATTTCACTATCTGAGCATTCTTTCGAGCTTCACTCGTTCCTGTAAAAAATGCATTTAAATTAAAAGCATCGCATCTTTCATTCAATTTCGTCTGAACCAGCAGAGAGGTGTCGATCGGTAATTCATTTTCATCAATGGGCAAACTTATTCCACATTTCTTCAAGCATTTTAAAAGACAAATCTGCAGGCCCGTCTGCCTATAAAAAGGTCCGAGCTAACCCACTCTAAATTACATCTGACCGTCTTCAAGCAGGAATGTCTTGCACGTCAAGAAATCGATGGATGAATCAGTGAAATATGAAAACTTACAAAAACAGACTGAAAAAGAAACAGAAAGAAAAGAATACATGTAAACATGTCATCATAAAGATGCCCCTTATCGATTTATTCAAACTTTTAAAGACGTAGAGAAGATCAACAGTGAAAAAAAGAATCCTGAGCCAGTTTCTTTTCATTATTTCCTTACATTTATTTCTTATATAAATTAATTTGTTGCATTATACATGTACATTTTATTGACACAAAGATTTTAAAAGAAAAAAAATGAAACTAGCTAGAAGAAAACAGGAAAATATAGCAATTACAAAAATCTTATTAATTTGAATGAACGAACGATGAAAATGATTGCCCATAAACATAAACACATGGTGGCAAGGGGTTAAATGACAATAAAAACATAAACACACGGGGGAAAAACATCATACAGCATTGAAGTGTGTACAAATATATAGTGATATTTCGGGGAGACGAGATCGGACAGTCCTACACCATCCTACACTGCACAAAAAAGTCCTACAGGAATCCTACACACTGGGGAAAACATCATACAGCATTGAAGTGTGTACAAATATATAGTGATATTTCGGGGGAGGCGAGATCGGACAGTCCTACACCATCCTACACTGCACAAAAAAGTCCTACGGGAATCCTACACACGGGGGGAAACATCATACAGCATTGAAGTGTGTACAAATATATAGTGATATTTCGGGGAGGCGAGATCGGACAGTCCTACACCATCCTACACTGCACAAAAAAGTCCTACGGGAATCCTACACACGGGGGGAAACATCATACAGCATTGAAGTGTGTACAAATATATAGTGATATTTCGGGGAGGCGAGATCGGACAGTCCTACACCATCCTACACTGCACAAAAAAGTCCTACCGGAATCCTACACACTGGGGAAAACATCATACAGCATTGAAGTGTGTACAAATATATAGTGATATTTCGGGGGAGGCGAGATCGGACAGTCCTACACCATCCTACACTGCACAAAAAAGTCCTACGGGAATCCTACACACGGGGGGAAACATCATACAGCATTGAAGTGTGTACACATATATAGTGATATTTCGGGGAGGCGAGATCCGACAGTCCTACACCATCCTACACTGCACAAAAAAGTTCTACAGGAATCCTACACACGGGGGAAAAACATCATACAGCATTGAAGTGTGTACAAATATATAGGGATATTTCGGGGGAGGCGAGATCGGACAGTCCTACTCCATCCTACACTGCACAAAAAAGTCCTACAGGAATCCTACACATCATACAGCATTGAAGTGTGTACAAATATATAGTGATATTTCGGGGAGGCGAGATCCGACAGTCCTACACCATCCTACACTGCACACAAAAGTTCTACAGGAATCCTACACACGGGGGAAAAACATCATACAGCATTGAAGTGTGTACAAATATATAGTGATATTTCGGGGAGGCGAGATCCGACAGTCCTACACCATCCTACACTGCACAAAAAAGTTCTACAGGAATCCTACACACTGGGGAAAACATCATACAGCATTGAAGTGTGTACAAATATATAGTGATATTTCGGGGGAGGCGAGATCGGACAGTCCTACACCATCCTACACTGCACAAAAAAGTCCTACGGGAATCCTACACACGGGGGGCAAACATCATACAGCATTGAAGTGTGTACAAATATATAGTGATATTTCGGGGAGGCGAGATCGGACAGTCCTACACCATCCTACACTGCACAAAAAAGTCCTACGGGAATCCTACACACGGGGGGAAACATCATACAGCATTGAAGTGTGTACAAATATATAGTGATATTTCGGGGAGGCGAGATCGGACAGTCCTACACCATCCTACACTGCACAAAAAAGTCCTACGGGAATCCTACACACTGGGGAAAACATCATACAGCATTGAAGTGTGTACAAATATATAGTGATATTTCGGGGGAGGCGAGATCGGACAGTCCTACACCATCCTACACTGCACAAAAAAGTCCTACGGGAATCCTACACACGGGGGAAACATCATACAGCATTGAAGTGTGTACACATATATAGTGATATTTCGGGGGAGGCGAGATCCGACAGTCCTACTCCATCCTACACTGCACAAAAAAGTCCTACAGGAATCCTACACACTGGGGAAAACATCATACAGCATTGAAGTGTGTACAAATATATAGTGATATTTCGGGGAGGCGAGATCCGACAGTCCTACACCATCCTACACTGCACAAAAAAGTTCTACAGGAATCCTACACACGGGGGAAAACATCATACAGCATTGAAGTGACTTTTTGTGCAGTGTTATAGGCGAGATCCGACAGTCCTACACCATCCAACAAAAACTGATGTCATAATTTTTATTTTTATTTGTCTTTAAAGTGATATCTTTTTTATTTACCTAATATAGGTTTTCCCGGCCAATTTCACCATGTATGCGTTCATTTTAACGCCTGGCTCATTCAATTTAAATTGATTATTGAATGATCGCGCAGATCGTCATTCGACAATCACAAATAATCATTCAATTTCACTATCTGAGCATTCTTTCGAGCTTCACTCGTTCCTGTAAAAAATGCATTTAAATTAAAAGCATCGCATCTTTCATTCAATTTCGTCTGAACCAGCAGAGAGGTGTCGATCGGTAATTCATTTTCATCAATGGGCAAACTTATTCCACATTTCTTCAAGCATTTTAAAAGACAAATCTGCAGGCCCGTCTGCCTATAAAAAGGTCCGAGCTAACCCACTCTAAATTACATCTGACCGTCTTCAAGCAGGAATGTCTTGCACGTCAAGAAATCGATGGATGAATCAGTGAAATATGAAAACTTACAAAAACAGACTGAAAAAGAAACAGAAAGAAAAGAATACATGTAAACATGTCATCATAAAGATGCCCCTTATCGATTTATTCAAACTTTTAAAGACGTAGAGAAGATCAACAGTGAAAAAAAGAATCCTGAGCCAGTTTCTTTTCATTATTTCCTTACATTTATTTCTTATATAAATTAATTTGTTGCATTATACATGTACATTTTATTGACACAAAGATTTTAAAAGAAAAAAAATGAAACTAGCTAGAAGAAAACAGGAAAATATAGCAATTACAAAAATCTTATTAATTTGAATGAACGAACGATGAAAATGATTGCCCATAAACATAAACACATGGTGGCAAGGGGTTAAATGACAATAAAAACATAAAATGGTTCACTCGATTGGCAAATAGTCCTATAACCACTCTGCCAGGGCTTATGTATTTTTTTATAACCGAATACAACTTTTTTTTCAAATTTTTAAAAACTTCATACCATCATGGAGTAGTACAAAAAGATAACAAGTTGCCCAACTTACATTACTAATGTAATTTAATCATTCAATTTCGTCAGTGGCATGATTGAAGAGTTTATGAAAGACAAGTTACCAGTCATCTTCTGGTCGTTCTTTTAATAAGCATTCAATGAAATGATTTTATCATGCAAATTCGGTAAGATCGCATGAAATTCAAGGAATGCGAAGAAAGAACATTACTTTATTTTCTTTTTGTGATTGAACATGAACCTCAAATCAAAACAAGAAATGTTGTTAGAATGCATTGCATTATTTATCTTTAAGCAGGTAATTTTCTTCGCCCTTGTGAATTGAACATGAACATCGTACAACACGAGTTATGTTTCGCATTTATATGCCATACATTTGTATACAAAGCATTGGCCCTTAATCTAATTAACAAGAGAAAGTCAAATAACAATGAGTTGTGTTATTATTGCGAAATGTTTATGCCTGATTTCTTCGGCCTATTCCTTTTAGTTGATTTTGAATCACAACCAAAATGACGTCCACATAACAGCTAATTCAAACCATCTTAACGATAAATTCAATAACGAAATTGAATGATTAAATCGGTAAAATGAATGACAAAAAACGAATTTGCTTTTCTAATTCAACGCCATTCCCGGAGTGAGAGGAAAATGACGATAAATAGGACGAATAAATTTTTTTCCCGTGAATTACAATACTTTCTTTTAAGCAATTTTAAATGAAAGAAGTGCGAAATTAACCGGGAAAACCTATAGTAGTTAGTTTTTTGTCTGTGGATCTAAAGGCTTTATTAAAATTATAAGATTTAAAGAGGAGGCTGTAATGAGAGCAGTGGCGTAGCCAGGCTCTTCCTAGGGGGGGGGGGGCAAACGGAGGGCATGGCTTTTTTTAAGGGGGGGGGGGGGGGGGGGGGAATTCGCTATAACGCATATAGTGACGCAAATTTGCTATAGGGCCTATAGTAACGCGTATCCCAAATTTCCAGAGGGGGGAAAGGGGGGGAGGGGGGGGCAAGGGTTTCCACATGGGGGGGCGGGGGCAGTTGCCCCCCCCCCCCCCCCCTTGGCTACGCCACTGCATGAGAGGAATCTGCATTATTTCTCATTTTGTTTATGACAGTAAAACAGCCAGGAAATTATTTCAGCCATAAAAATAAAACGGAAATTAATTCAGAAAGGTGTTGTTTTGTCAGCCCCGTCAAGCCCTCTAGTGCAATTTGTCAACAAATCATCGCTGTAGGCAGCAAATAAATAAGACGTCATAAAACGGTCTCCCATTGTGTCGGGCAATTGCCACAAAAGGAGACTCCGTCTTATGACATCAGATTTGCTTGCTACCCGCATCAACGACTTTTAGACAAATGGCGCAAGCGGGGTAGATGGGAATGGAAAAAGACATATATACATGTATCAACAACCATGGCCCACAGTAGGGTGCATCAAATGTATCACATTAGTAATGTAAGTTGGGCAACTTGTTATCTTTTTGTACTACTCCATGATGGTATGAAGTTTTTAAAAATTTGAAGAAAAAAAAGTTGTATTCGGTTATAAAAAAATACATAAGCCCTGGCGGAGTGGTTATAGGACTATTTGCCAATCGAGTGAACCATTTTATGTTTTTATTGTCATTTAACCCCTTGCCACCATGTGTTTATGTTTATGGGCAATCATTTTCATCGTTCGTTCATTCAAATTAATAAGATTTTTGTAATTGCTATATTTTCCTGTTTTCTTCTAGCTAGTTTCATTTTGTTTCTTTTAAAATCTTTGTGTCAATAAAGTGTACATGTATAATGCAACAAATTAATTTATATAAGAAATAAATGTAAGGAAATAATGAAAAGAAACTGGCTCAGGATTCTTTTTTTCACTGTTGATCTTCTCTACGTCTTTAAAAGTTTGAATAAATCGATAAGGGGCATCTTTATGATGACATGTTTACATGTATTCTTTTCTTTCTGTTTTTTTTTCAGTCTGTTTTTGTAAGTTTTCATATTTCACTGATTCATCCATCGATCTCTTGACGTGCAAGACATTCCTGCTTGAAGACGTCAGATGTAATTTAGAGTGGGTTAGCTCGGACCTTTTTTATAGGCAGACGGGCCTGCAGATTTGTCTTTTAAAATGCTTGAAGAAATGTGGAATAAGTTTGCCCATTGATGAAAATGAATTACCGATCGACACCTCTCTGCTGGTTCGGACGAAATTGAATGAACGATGCGATGCTTTTAATTTGAATGCATTTTTTACAGGAACGAGTAAAGCTCGAAAGAATGCTCAGATAGTGAAATTGAATGATTATTTTTGATTGTCGAATGACGATCTGCGCGATCATTCAATAATCAATTTAAATTGAATGAGCCAGGCGTTAAAATGAACGAATAAAAAAATGGTGAAATTGGCCGGGAAAACCTATATTAGGTAAATAAGAAAGATATCACTTTAAAGACAAATAAAAATAAAAATTATGACATCAGTTTTTGTTGGATGGTGTAGGACTGTCGGATCTCGCCTACACTGCACAAAAAGTCACTTCAATGATGTATGATGTTTTCCCCCATTCCTGTAGGACTTTTTTGTGCAGTGTAGGATGGTGTAGGACTGTCGGATCTCGCCTCCCCGAAATATCACTATATATTTGTACACACTTCAATCATATTTCTCCATGCTTCAATGCTGTATGATGTTTTCCCCCCGTGTAGTGCAGGGTGTTGTGGGACTGCATGGAGATTCCCCCAGCAAATATAAATATAGCGGCGCCGTCTTTGCTTTTTACTTTGTGCACATTTCAATGGTGTAGGACTGTAGGAAGTGTAGGCTCCTACAAAATATACGGAGTGGAAAAAGCTGCCCCATATCGTGCTGCATATGTTTTTGGACATGTTCAGAACACCAGAAACACGACGTGGACGAGTTATTCGAGCGCCCTGACACCAGGCTCAAGGTAGCCGCGGATTCGGCCTGATTTCTGGCCGCGTATTCGGCCGCGGATTAATCCGCGTATTCAGCAAGAGTCGAAAAATCTATAACGCATGCGGTAAAAGGAGATCTATTTTCCAGAAAGTTCACTTCGCTTATTTAACGAATTTTTCATAAAAAACGACAAATAACAATACTTTTTTTCATATCATATTAAAACGCACAACATAAGCCACAGTTTTATAAACCATTTTTGTAATGTTGATGAAGTAATTACTGTTAAATTAGCTGCCGAATGGTAATCATCACATTTCCTGTAATTTTCCAAAGCTTTTAGAAATGGTGAAAAGTGAATGCAACATTTAAAACAAAGTATACCTCACATGTTATCAAAAACTCCAACTTTTATTTCATAGTCTGAGAGATCATGTTACTGGGCACACTTAATGTTGGTATAGGCTTCCGCCGAATACTAATTAGTGCCTAATTAGCCCGTTAAAGATACCCCGTTTTCACTAAACTATTGTATTATGCCTTCTTTTCGGCTGCGTACATCACTAACCCTTTAAAACAAATTGTACCTCACATGTTATCAACAACTCCAACTTTTATTTCATAATCTACAAGACCATGCTTCTGGGCACACTTAATTTTGGTATAGGCTTCAGCCGAACACTAATTAGTGCCTAATTAGCCCGTTAAAAATACCCCGTTTTCACTGCACTATTGTAATGCGGTTTTTTTCGGCTGCGTACATAACTACCCCTTTAAAACAAAGTGTACCTCACATGATGTCAAAAACTCGAAAATTTTATTTCATAATCTACAAGACCATGCTTCTGGGCACACTTAATTTTGGTATAGGCTTCAGCCGAGGACTAATTAGTGCCTAATTAGCCCGTTAAAGAGACCCCGTTTTCACTGCACTGTTGTAATGCGTTCTTTTCAGCTGTACATCACCAACCCTTTAAAACAAAGTGTACCTCCTTAAAAAAAAATACCGGCGCCGATATTAAACATTTGTGTCTACTTTTTGGCATAACAAACTACTGAAAAATGCAATGTAAAAAAAGGTTATCAATCATACCATGGAACTGAAACCCTCTTTTCAGAAAAACACCCAGAGTATTTTCGGGAGCCTGGGGATTGAAACTCTCTCCATCTCAAGATCTAATCCCCTTGGAGGAGTTTCATTACAGGTTAAATGGCTACAACCAGCAGGAAACATTATTGATTACTTGACTAAATGACATTATACTAAATGTGCCCAAATCTATTTTGGGTGGCCTAAAGGCACACAGGTCGAGTGCTTCCTGTGCGGTCAAGTGTACCCGGAAGAAGACGAATTCCTTGATCATTTTGTTGCAAACTATAGTGTGAAGACGGTAGGTAATCAGATAAGACAAGCACATTGTTTTTTATTTGAGTTTTCAATTATGGGACGGTGTCAGACAGACGAAAAATATTATGAAAAAATGCATTATTTTAATATGGCTAGCGGGATGCCGCGCTATGCGCGGCACGCTAGTTTTTTTTCCCGTAGGTGGGTGTATCAATTTCAAAACTGTTTTTATGAGAAAGCATGTTTATTCATTCGAATAGAACAGAACGTCACATAATTGTTATTGTTTAGTCAACTAGTTACAGTAAAATTCATAACGGCTGTTGTCGATCTGCTACATACTATAGTCTATAGTGGATAGTGGGATGGGCTATGGATTAAAAGGTTCCTAGTTCGAATCCACCTGCACCCATTGTTATTTACTGTGATATCTTTGGGATATTTTTAAGTTAAGGGGAAAAAGAGACCGCTGAATACGCGGATTAATCCGCGGCCGAATACGCGGCCAGAAATCAGGCCGAATCCGCAGCTACCTTGAGCCTGGTTCGACAGGTGGCGCTTCAATATATATATTGCAAACTCGTTATATATTTTAACGTTTGACTTTATATTTGCAACTCGCTATATATATTGCAATTGTTGTTCTATATATATTGGTTTGGTTCTCTATATATGAGTTTGGTTCTCTATATATATGAGTTTGGTTCTCTATATATGAGTTTGGTTCCCTAGATATGAGTTTGGTTCCCGCTAGATATGAGTTTGGTTCCCGCTAGATATGAGTTTGGTTCCCTATATATGAGTTTGGTTCCCTATATATGAGTTTGGTCCTATATATATGAGTTTGGTCCTATATATATGAGTTTGGTCCGACATATATTTGTTTGGTCCGACATATATTTCGTTTGCGAATAACGTCATAAAGGGCGCCTCATACTTTTCGGATAGATTCTTGCCAAACAGTTTTTTTTCTACTTCGTAAATCATAAAATTATCAAAAATTGTTGTTGGCATTTTTTTGGCGGCCATCTTGGTATAATAATGGCGGCCATCTTGAAATCTGATGTCAAAAAGCTCTATTTTGCTCAATAATTTGCTTTTCTTTTCCATATTTCTTTATATTTTTTGTGTGTGCTCTGACAACTCTTTAATATATTAAATCAACAACTCATAACCCAAGATGGTTCCTGAATTCAAAATGGCTGCCATATCATTACCAAGATGGCTGCCAAATTCAAAATGGCGGCAAATGTTAGTAGTTTTTAACATCCAATTTCAGATTTGTCTAAATATTTTATATTTCTTTACCTCATTACTTTGTTATGATCAATGATCTCAGTCAAATATGCACATTACATTGATTAAAATATGATTCAAGATGGCTACCAAGCTCAAAATAGCTGCCACATGCTTTTTGGCGAGCTGCAAAGCAGTGCGAGCCTATGTAATACCAATTCCTAAATGGCAGCCATTTTAAATTTTTCAGCCATCTTGAAATATATTTTATTCATGTAATATAAACGAATTGACATGGCATTGAAAGGAAAATAGATTATTTTAAAAGTATCTGAGAAAGTAAAGTCAAATATATGGCAAGATGTGATATTTGGACATTAATGCTACTAACATGGCCGCCATTTTGAATTTGGCAGCCATCTTGGTAATGATATGGCAGCCATTTTGAATTCAGGAACCATCTTGGGTTATGAGTTGTTGATTTAATATATTAAAGAGTTGTCAGAGCACACAAAAATGTTTTCACAAACAAATAGAGAAAAGAAAAGCAAATTATTGCGCAAAATAGAGCTTTTTGACATCAGATTTCAAGATGGACGCCATAATACCAAGATGGCCGCCAAAAAAATGCCAACAACAATTTTTGATAATTTTATGATGTACTAAGTAGAAAAAAACTGTTTGGCAAGAATCTATCCGAAAAACCCACTCAACTAGATATTGTGACATAAGGGTATGCCCTATAACTTAAAGAGGACGTTGATGGCTGAAAGAAGTCTGCATCATTTTGCTATGAAATAACAAAAAAGTGAGTTTTGAGAGCTATTTTTATCTAATCCCCTCTAGCGCAGCAGAGCCCGCTGGGGCCATTTGTCTAACAGTCGTCGCTGCAGGCAGCAAACAAATCTGACGTCATAAGACTAAATCCCTTTTGTGTCTAGCATAAACTATCAAAAGTCACTTTTTTTTGTTATATCAAGTCAATCACAAGTCAGTCACTTCACAAGAAGCCAGTTCGGTATTCCAACTGCACATGTGCACATCAAGATTTGACAATTTGTCTTTTGGGAAAAAAATGTCATCGTATGCGCGCAAAAGCATAGCGGGTACCAGCAAATTTAAAAAGATTGACGTGTTCTGAAGTAACATTTTTCAAAAATGTTTTCAGGTGTCTTGTGTGTCCAAACTTTTGTACGAACAAAAGTTTCCATCGTCTTTTCGGTTGCACGAAAAATTGCACAGAATACAAATTCGGTTACCACGTCCCCCATAGCCTTGTGTGCATTTATCTGCCACGTTTTTCCAACATGCGCAGTTGGGAATACCAAACTCGCTTATTCTGATCTCAAGCCATATAACAAGCTATTCAAACACTATAACAACAAAAGCATTCCTTTGTCATTGTTCATCCCATGTAGCTTGTGAGCTGACTTGTGATTGACTTGATTACAACTCCGCAATACCCAATCTACATAAAACTACAAAATGACACAGCCTTCTCTCAGCAATGGACATCATGTTTAAGTGGAATTCAATGCCAATGGTTGAGGGGACCATTTCCACCTCCAACAAAAAAGCCATAGTAACAACATAGAAAGAATGCTATGTACCTACCAAGAAGTCTAATAGGTTTTAAGGGGTTTTGTTTTGGGTTTTGTTTTGGGTCCCCCCCCCCCAGGTGTTCAGCAAGCAGATGTTCCTACAGCTGTGTTCTGTTTTTGTTTTTAGTCATGCAGTGTTAATTAACCCCTTGCCACCGGGCATTACATGGGAGAACCTGGTGCGCCAGGCCGGGTTGTGCAGCCAAGCGAAATGGAAACAAGAGGCTTGTGCAGCCAAACATAACGTACACAATACCCTACTAATGGACTGAAAATGCAGAGATTGGCACACATAGACGTCAACCGGCCAGGTGGCAATTTTCAATCCGCACGTATTTGGGGCAACCGGTGGCTAGGGGTTAAAATGGTACATGTACACATGCAGGAAATATGCCAAGTGAAATCCCCCACCCCACCACAAAAAAAAAATAAGCTTAATAATGCACAACATTCCAAAATCAACAAATCCACTCCACATTTTAATGTTGCTTTGCATATGCAGAAAACTCAAAACAATCCCTTGTAGTAAATTTGTTGGTACATCTCATCCAACCGCCAGTTCAATGTCGAGGTCAAATTTTTCCTTTTGTGCCTAGTGCTGGACACAAAGGGAATTTGTTTGCTGCCCGCAGCAACGACAAATGGCACCAGCGGGCTAGAGGGGACTTAATATAAAAATATCTCTCAAAAGTCCCTTTTTTTTTATATTTCATGACAGAAATAACTGCCTTTTTTTTATTTTATACGCAATCTACATAAAACTACAAACTGACGAAGACTTCTCTCAGCAATCAACATCCTCTTTAACCCTAACTCCCTAGGGTGTGTGCAAAATCATATTAAAATTGGAGGATTTAGGACTGGTCTGTTTTAGTGTGAGGGGCTGGTTCTTCCACATAATCCTCTGTAGCTCACACCTCGAGTGCCATAGAGCTTGTGATGGGCGATTTGCATAAAAATTATGATAAATAGTGGATCATGTACTGTGGTGTAAATTTAATTCATGCAGTGCACCCTCTAACAGCACGATTAGACCAGCTCGTTCGCTCACACTATCGTCTAAATATTGATTGCGGGAGAAGTGTGCTTCATTTTGTTGTTTTATGTAGATTGCGTATTGTAAAATAAAACAACCAATTATTTCTGCTATGAAATAACAAAAAAGTGACTTTTTATTATCAAGTTACGTCTAGCCCGCTGGTGCAATTTGTCTAAAAGTCATCTGACCTCATAAGATGAACTCCCCTTCTGTGTCATAACACTAGGCACAGAAGGGGAGTTCGTCCAATGATGCAGACTTCCCTCAGCAATCAACATCCTCTTCAACTTTTCCTTTATTTTCATATTTTCATATTTTGAGTCCAGTCGTAGACTTGGAAGATGACTTACCCATCCCTAACCTTACTCCCTTTGTTGGTACAGTCGTCATTGTTTGCGTTTGAGCAGTACATTGGTCGATGACCGAAAGCAATGATCCAGGGTCGTCGCTGACGATTCTCTGGCTTGTTGGCCTCCTCTAAATCCCGCTGTAGCCACTGGTACTGCGCAGCTGTTGGCCCATCGGTGAAATAAATTTCTGTCGAATAACTGCAAACGAATGTGACTCATTTCACTGGTGTTTTTAGTTCCCATACTTCTCAAATAGGCATAGACCCTTTTCTTGTGATGTCACCAGTCCGTATTAGACTGCTTAGTGCAGTGATGGTAATAAAGCACTTCTTTAAATAAACAAGTCAAGCTTGCTTCTTGGTATAACGTGCCCCATACTATCCAGACTATGATCAGTCCAAGGCAGTCCACATGTACATGTTGTGACACTATATATATTTATAACACACCTCTTGCTGGTTCTTTATCCTGGTTGGCTGAAACATGGTCACGTGTGATTCACTAATATAGGCTAGTGCATGAAATTTGTGTCAGCGTGAAGGCCAATTTACCTATACGCGACATATTCGCGCGACAATTTTCTAAATTCAGGCAAATCAATTGGTGCGTTTTCATAATACCCAACAGAGTCGTGTGACGAGACGCTCATTGATTTGTCCAAATTTAGAAAAATGCGCGACAATAACGCGTATATGCGCGTCAAGACATCGCGCGCGCATAATTTCCGAAGTATAGTGCCTGATTGGGCACTATACTCAACGTTTTTGGCTGGTTACAGCACCCTCAACTACAATTTTAATGGATGTGTGGTATTATTATTTATAATCACTAAGCTTACACTAACATGATGTGAACAGTGAACAGCAACTCAAACACTGAATCCAGGGAAACTAAAAGCATTCCTTTATATAATTGTTGAATTGCTTATTGTTGAATTGCTGATGAGTTAATTGTTGAATCAAAACAGTTCAATTATCCCTGCATGAAAAGTGTATTATTTTATATTTTGGACAGGTGTGTCATAAACATATGGACTGACATACATGAAATTTGGTCACTACTGCACGTCTATTCCCCCCTCGGGCCTGTGAGTGACCAGGAGAGGGTCCTATTTCCCTCAGCCGAGGACCCTCCTCTGGTCACTCAGTCCCTCGGGGCACATAGACTTAGTGACCTAGGCACTAGTGACCTCATTGCGAGGGCTCCTTTGGAAAGCAGTTTTATTTAAAACTGAAATAGACTACATTCGGTAAAGATTACAATAAAATAAATTTAAAATGTTTTAAAATTGCCAGTTCATACATGTATGTGTATACTACAACTACATGTGATATGGTTCCGACACCATGACACCATGACATCATAGAACATCCCAGCTTATGCCTCAGTCACATATCCACCGGGCCCCGTACGAATTTTTCTACCTACGGCGGATTTCTAAGATTTTTGGAAATCGGGGGTATCGCAGGGGTCTGCGGCATCCGAGGTGCCCGTGTGTAAGCCGCGAGAACGCCGCGCCAGGTCCGCAAGGGAATCTTGGATGCAGCGCGGCAGTCTGACCTGAGTGGGACGGGAGCCGTGAGATACCCGTACGATTTTTATACATCGTACGGGGCTCGTGAGGGACTCGCACGGACATCGTAAGATACTCGTACGATAATCTTGGAAATAGTACGGGTCCCGTACGATTTGAGGGGCCTGAAATTCCATCCCAAAATCGTATGCTGCTAAGGCCGTACGGTGCCCGTACGGTGCCCGTACGGTGCCCGTACGGTGCCCGTACGGTGCCCGTACGGTGCCCGTACGGTGCCCGTAACTCCGCGCTAAAAGCTCCCGATGCGCCATATGGCGAGGAAAGAATGCCAAGGCACCCTTGCGGACGCCGTGAGTTTTTGCAAATTTTTCACGAAATTTGGGCCCATACGGGTGCCTTATCTCGAATCGCTGGATATGTGACTGAGGCATTAGAGAAGCAATGAAGCAGGAACCACAGAGCTTCTTGTAATTTATTTCTGTACTTTTATGATAACCCCTTGTGTCCGGCTGTTATTGGTGGGGGGGGGGGGGGGGCTGCCCTCACCCAATAGGAGTGCAGATATGGTGTACATATGGTGTAGTTTTAGTGTAGGTGTTTTCCAAAAGCTGGTGTACACCAAATTGACACCACCTTTGTGAATGGTGCTGTTTTGGTGCACCCTGTAAAAATTTCAACCTGAAAACTGTACACGGGGTGCAGTTTTGGTGCGTTCCAATTATTTAAATTAGCACCAAAACCGCACCACATACGATTGTGGTGCTGTTTTGGTGCGGCACCCTTATGGGATTTTATTGTGTGTTCCAATTATTAAAATTAGCACCAAAAGTGCACCACCACGAGTGGTGCTGTATTGGTGCGGCACCCAATGGTGCGGATTTGGTGCACGCGGGCTAGATTTCTGCAGTACTAAATCCCTACACCAAAACTGCACCATTTTGCTGATGGGGTGCACTTGTGGTGCGTTCCAATTATTTAAATTAGCACCAAAACCGCACCACATACAATTGTGGTGCTGTTTTGGTGCGGCACCCTTATGGGATTTTATTGTGCGTTCCAATTATTTAAATTAGCACCAAAAGTGCACCACACACGAGTGGTGCTGTTTTGGTGCGGCACCCAATGGTGCGGATGTTGCTTTATAAATGTTAAACTTCTTCACACATTTCATTTAAATGAATGTAAAGACTATACATGTACATGTACATGTAGCTGAGCCCAATGTTGTTAAAAGTAATACTACAAAGCTGTAAACAAAAGCATTTCAAACCGTAAGTGATACATAAAGAATTTATTCAGAACAAAAAAAAGACGGGCTAAATTGTTGCATTAATGCCAAACTATATATATTAATTACTTTGTTGTTGTTTTTTCAATTATAACATGGCAAGAGTTTGAACATGCTTTTAAAAATTGTTGTTTGTAAGGGTACAGAATACCTGAGCAAAAGTTACACACAATTCCTGAGCTGATTTGGCAACACAAACAGTAAAACTGAAATAATGTCTCCAAAAAACCAAAAAAGAATGAGTAAATTTGGTTTTATAAGCTTGCCATACTGTATTTACAAAAAAGTTAACATGCTGCAGTGACAGATATACCTATATTGCTTGGCATGATGGAATAGACAATTGCGAGTACATGTATATTAAAATATGTAGAAATGCATTAAATAAAATATGAATACATTGTATATCGAAGCTGTCCGAAATCGTCTCGTTGAGCAGCAACAGGCAGGAGAAGGGAGAGCTCAGACAATCAGCAGCCGACGCAATGGTCTTGGGCTGCCATCAGCCACTTTCAACAGGATAACTCGTGTTGACCTTCACTTTCATCCCTATCAGATGATTAAGCGTCACGAACTGCTACCTGGGGATCAACAGCGACGACTGCGCTTCTGCAGATGGCTCCTTGCACAACCCCCACGATTCTTGGACAATCTTATCATCGGGGATGAATCAGGCTTTGCCCTCAATGCATCAGTTAACACTCACAATATCCGAGAGTACTGCCCTCGTGGACATGCTCCCCTTGATTTCCAGTATCAACGTCGTGACGACAGACACAAGCTGACTGTGTGGATAGGTTTGGGAGGCAATGGCTCAATTATCGGCCTTTTTTTCTTCCGCCATAACATTAACGGTGAGCATTATCTGCAGATGCTTAACGAGGACATTGTTCCTGTCATTGACCAACTGCCCCGTTATCGTCGCAACAGAAATAGCCGATTTCAGAGAGCGTGGTGGGCACAGGATGGTGCCCCACCCAACAGACGGAGGACTGTAACAGACCGCCTTACAGAACTGTTCGGAGAACGAGTGATTGCCCTAAACCGTGACGTGGAATGGCCCCCGAGGTCACCGGACTTCAGCCCTCTTGACTTTTTCTTGTGGGGTCATCTTAAGTCAAAAGTGTACGTTACTCCACCTAGGGACCTGGACGACCTTGAGGAATGCATAACGGCAGAAGTCAATGTTCTCAGAAGGGACAGAGCTTTGATCCGGCGTGCAGTGTACGATATGCTGAGGAGGGCCCAAATCTGCCAGGAAAGAAATGGTGGACAAGTTGAGGACTGAAAGTGTGAAAGGGTTAATTCAAAAGTAATGGCAATTTGTGATAAACAAAGGGCATACCTAACGTTGTTTTTCATGGTCTCAGATCCTGTTTTCAACCCAGCACTTTTTCGCGCAAACCAGCCCTTACAAAAATGTCCTGTGGTATTCCTGTGGTATTCCTGTGGTATTGCTAATTACCACACGAATTACCACAAGATTTTTTAAAAAGGTCTTGGTATTACAGGAATACCACACGATTTCCTGTGGTAAATTACCACAGGAAACTAATTTCCTGTGGTATTCCTGTGGTATTGCTAATTACCACACGAATTACCACAAGATTTTTTAAAAAGGTCTTGGTATTACAGGAATACCACACGATTTCCTGTGGTAAATTACCACAGGAAACTAATTTCCTGTGGTATTCCTGTGGTATTGCTAATTACCACACGAATTACCACAAGATTTTTTTTAAAGGTCTTGGTATGACAGGAATACCACACGATTTCCTGTGGTAAATTACCACAGGAAACTAATTTCCTGTGGTATTCCTGTGGTACTGCTAATTACAACATGAATTAAGTACCACAAGATGTTGTAAAAGGTCTCAGTATGACAGGAATACCACACGATTTCTTGTGGTATTCCTGTGGTACTGCTAATTACCACATGAAGTACTACCACAGGACAATAGGGTAGGCCTACCGTACTATAAACACAGAACACCTTGTGGTTTTCCTGTGGTACTTAAAGAATACATATCATTGGTTTGGGCTTTGATGTTGAATAATATTCTACTGTTTATATTTTTATGTTTTGTATTAAACTGAAATATAACAATTTAACAACTTGTGCAGTCTTTCTGTATGTGAGTACTAGTTATATGGCGGTTAATTGATCAAGATTAATTCAAACAAATGTCATAACAAATTATAATGACACAGTACAAAAAATAATAAAAAATCAATACAAATGATTAAAAATTGGTAATCCAAAGTCCATCAGTGTCAATGTGCAAGAAGTAAAATTGCCCGCACACAATGACAATGATTAAACAAATTGCTCAAAACCGTTCAGTCTACACAAGAAGACAGTTACAGACTTGAAACAAGTCTAATTATCGTAACAAATATTTAAAAATTATTTAATGCTAAAAGTCTTGTACAAAAATAGAATTACAAAGTATAATTGCATATAAATTGTCTGTGTTAATGTGAGATAAGTATAAATGTGGCCGCACACACTGAAAACAATTATAAAAGTGCAAATTAACCATTCAGTCTTCACAAGAAAATTCCTGCAGACTTGAAACAAGTCTAAGTTATAACACTAGCAGACTTGAGTTCAATCGTGATTGCATCATAAATGACTCAGCAGTGCAGTCTAGCTATAGTCTACACACGACTGCACATACAGTGTGCATGTACATGTACTTGTACGTACATTGTGCTCATGCATCACACACTGCATATTCACTGTACATGTACTGTTGCAATCCAAGCCACCATTAGCGCGTAGGAAAAGGTGTGTAAAGCTGCACAAACTAGTCCCTCACCTAGTGCAGAATTTGGACATTCATACAATGAAGAGTGATACAAATGCTATATTGATGTTTAGAATGAAAAAAGATTACTTTGATGATAAATGCTTTACCCAAATCACGAGATATGGAGGCAGTTGTGCATTTCATGCGTAGGAATATCGATATGTTAAGCGGTCAGTACAAAAGGTGGTAGATTTGAACAACAAGATTCAAGACAAGACAACAGACAAGGCTACAATTATTTGTCGTATCTGAGCCAAAATCTCAACATCTGCTGGAACATATTAGATCCTGAGTGACATGAGAGAGTTTACTGCATCTACTGGTGAGTTTAAATGGTTATAATTAAAGTTATTTTCGTGAAATTTGAAGGATTTATTTTTGGCCTACGCACGCATGCAGTGCCCCCATTTTTGCACTGTCATGACTGTGCACATGTGTACGTACATGTAGGGCCTACTCCCCTTTCCTTCCTCCATGATGTAGGCTATGTGTATGGGCATATGAAATGGGTAGCCTTAGTTTAAAGTTAAGCAGTGTTAAACTCTCTCCCTGATCATGCTGATGAGCTATTCCTCTATGATTCTTGAAATTTAATGTCAAAATGGCGATGCCGGAAATTGGGCACAAAATCAAACATGGCACTTCGAGGGCCGGTTGTTTTTTGTTTAGGCTATTTTGCCTTATTTTTCTGGCAGCTTAAAAAATGTTAACGGCATACATGTACGCCAAAATAGGAAAATCATGTCAGAAAGTTTACTCGTATCTGACAGTGAAACGGGTTAGTTAATGCAAGATTTTATGACCAGACACCTCATCTTAAAAAAATGTCCCCGTGAAAACGTGAACGGAGACATTATTCCGGCCGTGTTATTAAACCGAGACCCATTTTGTCCGCTTATCGGGGGATTTCATGGCAATAAGGGGCATTCCGCTGGTTCGTGTACAATGTATGTGTGTGACTGTACTGCTAAATTTATGCACCTAAAAAACCAAAACTAATAGTTTTAAACACATGCAAAATGTATCTTTTTTTTTAACACTAAAACTAAAAGTCTCAAATCCTCAAATTTTAATATGATTTTGCATGCACCCTAGCCTAGGGGTACTTTTAGACTTGTTAAAGTAAATCTGAACTGTACCAAAATTATAGAATTGTTTTTTTACATCACAGATAGATGTTCCTGTACAGAAAATAATTGTTCGTATTTTGTGTTTTTTCCTTACAATTACAGGGGTGTACTTCGAGGACCAGTTACAGCTGATTATCTACAAGGGGATGCCGTGATTGGAACTAACTACATGTACCTACCGAGCTTCGTTGATGTGCAGATCAATAAGAGTCCTTCATAAAGTTTCAAAGAGGAGTTGAATTTCATTGTTTGTCAAAACTGTATTAAATTCTGTACCAGTATATTTCATTGGAATATTACCGCAGAATAAATAAATTTTACCACAGGAATGTTACCACAAGAATGTTATTACAGAAATAGTACCACAGGACTATTACCACAGGACTATTACCACAGGACTATTACCACAGGACTATTACCACAGGACTATTACCACAGGACTATTACCACAGGAAAATTACCACAGGAATATTACCACAGGAATATTACCACAGGAATTACCACAGCCTTCCTGTCGTAAAAATGTCCCAAAAAACCACAGGAATTTCTTGTGGTAATTTCCTGTGGTATTTTTGTGGTAATACCACAGGACATTTTTGTAAGGGAGATGTATTGCAATTTACGTAATTAGCCTGTGCTCAATCATGCGTGACATGATGAGTATGTGCAATTGCACAAAAAAAGCACTGAACCATCGTCTATCAATCTATGTAAAAGATTTCTCAACAAATTATAGAATATTAATTTAAAGGCAATTTTTCATAGTGGGACATTTTTTTGGATACACCCTGTATATAAATCAGCTGATCAGAGGAAAAGTTGCATGCCTGATGTCCAAACCAAAGGCAAGAAAATGAACTTTTTAAAATTTAAAATAAGGCAAGAAAACACTATATGGCATGTATGGCTGCATGGGGGGCACATCGTTATGTCCATAAAAATATACATATCTTTTGCTCATAAGAACAAATAAATGTTAAACTGATATATTTTAAAATTAAAACTGCATTGTGTGATAGTCCCGAGACACAATGACGTCACGCTATGTGCACTTTACTATGAGAGCCAGGTGGGATGCGTTTTCATTGTCTACAAAATGATTTTATGATTTTTCAAAAACTGTCCGTTAAAATCGATATTATAATCTTTAACAAGGGTCACATGGCCTCGACATTTTAGCCGGCACACCTTCTGGACACTATGATGGAAAAAGCTTGGAGAATCATTATCCAAGCTTATCATACTTCTGATAAAATGATGGCCATAAAATCGCCAAATTAAATGTTCAAGATGTCATAGCATCGGAATGATTGACTGCAAGGTGATGATGCAATACTTGTATGTTGCAATGTCAATTCATATGATCTTAGCAGCTCACCGGAAATTAAGAAATAAACTTATATTAAGCCATCAATTATTTTAAATTGTTCCCCTTCATTCGAAATTTATAGACAGCTGATTCAATTCTTTAAGTCATACCGTTTTTGTTATCACTAACAATGGGGACATCTTAACAGATTAAAAGCCAAAATTAAATTATTTGAGCCAAAATAGTGAATGTCACCTCCCACTTGTATCACTATACCGGTATATAGTACAAAATTGTTAACTTACCGCATACATGTACAAACTGACGAACAGCTTGTGAGTGTGTTGACATATACCATGACATATGCTGCGTTTGAGTTGTCATGTTCATTCCAAAGATCAGCCAATCATCCAGTGTATTTTTTACATGTTATGTACAGATTAAGTGTGTACATGAACAGTAAATATTGCCTGCAGGCATCATAGGCCTATATGTCCATGATTTTTACCCAGTTTTCTACAGTTTCGTGCAAGACTACAATGTAAGTGCACTGCACTGCACTGCACTGAAATTCAACTGACTGCAATTTCAAATTTCCCACACTGACCGTTGGTATGCAAGGTCACCAGTGTCATGTGACTTTGTGGCTCATACACGCTGCACTGTGGAGGCTAAGTAATATGATAGGCTTGTGTACTTCTTATTGAAATATTGGAATGCTGCATTGCAGGCTGTGCTTATAGCCACAGAATGCTAGATACATTGTACTTATATTTTACAAATGCTGCATTCAATTTGCAGTCTGTCCATATAGGCTTGCATATGTACAAATGTAGAATATGCTTTGGAGCTAACATGTTATTTGGAATGCTCAGATTTTCATGCTATCAAGAATGCTGTATTGACTGTAAAATCTAGCAATCATCTGTGAATGCTACATATGCATTATAGCAGTCTTGTTCGGTAAGGGACCCCATAGCTGCACTTTGCTGTACTTTGCAGTGCCCAGAGCTTATAAGCTTCTGTAGTAAATAATGCAAGGTTATAATATGAGATCTAAGTTTATGTGGTGCACATTTGGTGCCATGCTTTGAGAACAAACAGTATGTGGTGCATATTTGGTGCAGTGACCTGAGACCTAAGTTTATGTTGTGCACATTTGGTGCCATGCTTTGAGAACAAACAGTATGTGGTGCATATGTGGTGCAGTGATCTGAGAACAAACAATATGTGGTGTACTTTTGGTGTATGTACCATTAGGGCTAAGATTCTGTGGTGCATGTTTGGTGTAGTCACTTCATTTGCATGAAGCTGGTGCACAATTGGTGTACACCAAATGTGCACTAAAACTACACCAAATAATGAGGTGTACACCCCAATTGAGTGAGGGTGGTATGCTAAGAACGGGCTGTTCTGCCAAGCGTAAACACAAACAATAGGCACCACACCGAATAAAGTGGTCATATCCATTGCACTTGGATCCCCCTCCCTTCCGTGTGAATGAAAGCTTTGTTTGAAAAAACTCAATCTATTCATTACACTCCCATTCAAGAACAAAATAGTTGAAACATGAATGGATTGAGTACGCACAGGAATGCACGCATAGACAACAACCGACATGGTGGTCTTTTTTCAAAGTGCGGCTTTGGCCGTTTTCCGTATTCAAAAGGTTTATTAACCAGTTGTGTTTAGCCAACTCATTGTATTCAACAAAACTGAATAACAATCACGTTTGACCAGTTACCACAAAACATCTGTAAAGTCCGAAATTTGACTTTTTAAGCAGCGAGCAGTTTCCTTTAGAATTTTGCATAGAGATCCTGCTACATATTCACTTCTTGTACGTGTATAGGAGAAACATAATTATATACCTCAATCTATGAATTCTATAAAGTGAATTTAAATTATGTACAACAGATGCCACATGAAGTTATTGTAAAATTATGCTTTCAAATGCCACTGCAGGGCTCAACTATTGGCCACTTTTTATTTGCTATCTCATCAACTAATCGACTGGACAACGTAGCTATATCAGGATGCCCACACCATCTTCAAACTGGTTTTTAACAATGTTGATACTGAATTAAACAAGGTGGTTCTTGAACCACGCGTCTAGCCTGATGGAGCAGATGGATGACCAAATAATAAAACTGACTCCACTCTCGACCGGGGGGGCTAGCACTACTGAATGATGTTAGGGTGTGAAACCAGAAAATTTGTATATCGGCAAAATTAGATTTATTTACAAACCAAAAGTTTGAGTATAGGTATGTTTAAGTGAAATTATGTATAAACAAGAACGACAGTCAAAATATATTTCTTCAGTTATCTGTAATAATAAAAGTAAATTATACCAAATAAATATTCACTCAATATGAAACATTATCTCAATAATTAATTTGAATTTGCATGGAAGCATGAATTTGTTTGTTGTAATACCAGTTGAGTGTCTAAGTAACAAAAATATATTACCAAAAAGTTTTTACAAAATATACAAATGTACAAGTAAAACTATTTACAAATAGATTACAAATACATTACAATTGAATACCTTGTAATAATCCAAATGTACTGATTTTGTTTCATATTTTAATATGCAGACCTATATAATTGAATTACCTGAGTAATTTCTTGCAGGGGCCTATACAGAGAGCAAAGTCGGCCTAGACCCTGGATTTGGCATAGGCTCACCAGGAAGTTAATCTGTAAAGGAAATATCGACTATAGGTTATATTGATTTGGCCAGAACTTGTATTATTCAATAAGTTGATTAAAGCCAATAACCCAATTTATGATACAACCTGGGAAGCGACATTGTGGGGTTCACTCAATGAGGATACGACTCTCCAATTCATAATTTGTCAAACAATCCACAAGGGAATCTGACTAGGTAAATTTAAATACATTTTCAAAGTGATCAAAGAAACTGGCAGAGGCGGGATTCGAACCTGCGACCTCCGGGTTACCGTACCGGCGCTCTACCAACTGAGCTATCTTGCCCTATGTTGGCGGTCTCCCAAATTGTCAGTATCTTTGTTCGGGTGGGCGCTAGTCAGAAGTCACAACCCCAGAATGCCGCATAGCCCGGGATCACACACAATTAAGTGAGATTCTTTTAGGATTCCGTGTCAGAACTGCAGTCGCAAAATACTGAAATAAAATGGGCGACAGCTTTTGTCCAAGTTTCAGAAAAGGTCCATAAAATATAACGAAATAATTAAATTGGCTGTTATGTTCATTTACCAGTGGGTGAAAGCGTTCAAATCAATGCCAAAGGTAGAAAAACGTAGTAGAAATGACGCCAAAAGTCCGCTACAATGGCAGAGAGACACACCCAAAATCAGAATAAAATCTGTGAGTGCAGACGATGTGTATCTGACGGACTCGTGTGACGGAGTGTCTAAAATAAATTTCTATGCCGCGCCATCAAACACTAACAAAAGAAAAAATGGTACGATGATCACCTGAGGGTTTGCGCCTGCCAAAAGTACACTTGGAACTTTTGTATTGGTCTGCGCCCGCCGCGGCGTCGCCGTGACTATGAATATCAACATTGTCGCGAGGGGGCGCTGTCGCGAGGGGGCGCTATAGCACGTTGGCTAAACGGGCATTATGTGTGCGTGTGGCCTGCGGGCATGCAACCATGTGACGAACGTATACAATTACAAAGACAACAAGGGTAAGTGAAAGCATTTGTAAATTGTATGTATTTATATTAATCAATAGATGACAAATGTAAGGGGCCTGTCAGGTGAAAAACCTGACTGGTCACACTCACCCCCTATATAATTTTAGATGAGAATACCTATTCTCAAATCAACACATATTGACTTGCAGAAATAATGTATTTTTTACAATACACAACTAGGGAAACCATCTGCAGAAACAGTGTCCATCCTCAGTCTATCACTAAGGCAGAGGTTTATCTCCAAATAGACTATTAAGCAGAAAGATCTCTTCAAAGATGATCATGTCATGTATAGGTGCAAAAGTTTGCAGATTAGTGTGTATTTATACACATGTAGGAGAAATAATCAAGTCATAGGACCTACTAATAGGACCTACTATATATCCAGCTCAGGCTTATCCTGAGATGAGCATCTCTCTCGTTGAATTGACTCAATTTTCTCATAAAATATAAAGTGACAGATCATGATGCAAGTGATGTTGCGAGAATAGGTGCAGAAAATGTTATAGCCGAGGAAGGTGAGCTATACATTTAAGTAAGTATGACGTTTGATTGATTTTGCAATAATTTGAGAATTTTGTTGTCTGTAATTTGAGATGAAGTTATATAAAATTGTGAAATGGTTGGGAGGAAGCTTAGAAAGGAAAATATTTGGTTGTTGGAATTTCCTTTTTCCAAGAATATAGTCAAGCTATATACATGTACATATCTAAAAAAGATGCTTATCCAGGCATATAAGTCAGAATTATTTTAATCCTGTGGTACACCTGCACTACTAATTGTGTAATCTGCCAGAAATACATCCATAGTATTATAATTATAATAGCAGAAGGAACAATCCATAATAAATGGATGTGGCCAAAGGATGTGTACCACAATACTGATCAGTAAGAATATTGCCTGCCTATCATTGGTCAGAACAAACTGTTGTTGGTTTTGGACAGATCGTGGTTCTCTGTAAGGATTGCTATGCTTTCCTTTTGTAGTACGGGCAGATCGTCTCACCGGAGGTGACTTTGGAGGTATAGGAGGACCTTGTGGTTGCGTCTCTGGTTGAGGAGGCACATCAGTATGAGTGTCGCCATCTTCTGGTAAGAATACCTCAACCTCATACTCCGGCTCGGAATCAGAAATAGATGAATCTGTTTTACATGAAGTTTCATCATCTTCACTAAGGAGAGTAGACAGAGATGGGTGAGTAGGAAATTCTACTTTGGTGGAAATACGCTTCAGCTCAGAAGAGTTGATTGTTTTCTGTTGTCCCATGCCATCTGCTAATTCTATCGTGTAGACATAAGAGTCATCAGATAGACGTCGGACAACTCTATATATATCAGGGAAGTAATGGTCCTGTATCTTACTTCTTCCTCTACTGTGCTTACGACGGTAGACAAGGTCGCCCACCTTAAAGATGTTGGGATTAGATGAACGATCAAAATGCTCCTTGTGTCGTCTCAATTCATGCTGTGTTTTTCTTTGTGCTAGGTGGTAAGCTTCCTTTAACCGAGATTGATGGATAGCAATCCAGTCATTACTGATATCTTCGGGTAAGTTTCTGTTCAGGAATAGATCTACGGGCAACAAGGGCTCACGCCCGAACATTAGATAAAAGGGGGAAAAACCTGTCGATGCATGTTCAGTGGAGTTATAGGCGAAAACTAGCTCAGGGAGGTATTTTTGCCATGAGCGTTTTTGTTTATCTGTCAAGGTTCTGAGAAGGTTGTGCATTGTTCTGTTGAACCTTTCACACTGAGCATTGCCTTGAGGCCTGTAGGGTGTAGTTCTGGATTTCTTTATGTTGTATAGGTTACACAGATGTTTAATGAGTTTACCTTCAAACTGCCGGCCTTGATCTGAATGTATTTGCTGGGGTACGCCATATTTCACAAACCATTCTTTGACCAGTACCTTTGCTGTTGTTTTTGCAGTTTGATCTTTCGTTGGGATTGCAGCGGTAAACTTTGAGAATATGTCAGTTATTATGAGGACATTTTCAGTTCTGTCGGATGCTGGCTCCAACAAGGTAAAGTCCACAGCTATAATCTCCAGTGGTATTGAAGCAGTGAGATGGGCTAAAGGGTTCCTCACAGTAGGCACAGGTAATTTGGCTATGGAACAACGTTCACAGTTTTGTATCCACATTTTGATATCCCGAAACATATAGGACCAGAAGCAACGCCTACGAACCAATGACATCGTCCTCTCCTCTCCTTGATGACCGAAATCATCATGTAAACTAGTCAAGATTTTTGACTTCAAGGTAGAAGGAAGAACGACTTGGCGTAGAGCGCCAAGTAGAGAGTCCTGAACTTCGCGATAAAGAACGCCATTGTCAAGTTTAAGGCGTTTTGATTGGTTTAACAGAACTTTAACTGCAGGCGTTTCATGTTTTCTTGATTTTGCTAGGTCATCTGAAGAGTGATACGGTAACCACCGGTGGATAGTGGGATCAGCCTGTTGTAGTTTAGACAATGCTGACAGAGACAGTGATGGAAAAGACGATACAAGAGAATGTAGGTCAGCTTGAACCCGAGCTGGACCAAGGTCCACAGTACTACTCATAATCTTCACTTGCAAGATTTCAGGCAGGGGTGCAGAGGAAATTGGCAACCTGCTTTCCTCCACTGTCACTTCTGAGATGGTAATTACGTCCTCTACAGTTTGGCGGGAAAGTCCATCCGCATTAGTGTTAATACGGCCAGGGCGATATACAATATTGAAATTGTACGCTGCCAAAGTGGCAACCCAACGTTGTTCTATAGCACCAAGTTTAGCTGTGTTAAGATAACTCAGAGGGTTGTTGTCCGTCCTGACTGTGAAAACTGAACCATAGAGGTAGTCTTTGAACTTTTCAGTGATAGCCCACTTGAGCCCTAATAATTCTAGTTTGCGAGAGCTATAATTTTCCATCTTTTTCTCATTTTCTCTTAGGCAACGGCTGGCATAGGCTATAACCTTCTCCTCCCCTCCTTGGATTTGGGATAACACAGCACCTAAACCAGATAAACTTGCGTCAACATCTAGAATGAATGGAAGGTCAAAATCTGCAAATGCAAGAATAGGTGGGGACACGAATTTCGACTTAAGTAAGTCAAAAGCCGCCTGACACTCCTCTGACCAGTGCTTACGAAACTCTTTAGGTGCATAATGTTGACATTCACCGACCAGAGAGTGAAGTGGCTTGGCTATTTTGGCGAAACCTTGTATGTAACGCCGATAATAGCTAGCAAATCCTAAAAAGGCACGAAGTTGTTTAAGTGTCTTAGGAACAGGCCAATTAACAACTGCATCGGTCTTCTCAGAATTTGTAGCAATACCTCGTTCAGATAAAGTATTACCTAAATAACTTATCTCTTTACAGAACAGATGACACTTACGAGGTTTGAGTTTCAGATTATGTTCCTCAAGTCGAGAAAAGACTGTCAAGATGTTGTAGATGTTCATCAAAGGTCTTTGAAAAGATGCAGATGTCATCCAAGTAGACAAAAATCATCTGATACATGAAATCTCCCATGCATCTTTGCATTAATCTTTGGAAGGTTGCCGGGGCGCCACAAAGACCGAAAGGCATCCTTGTAAACTCATACAGCCCCATAGGCGTAACAAATGCTGTCTTTTCTCTATCGGACTCCCTAACACGCACCTGATGATACCCACTTGCCAAATCTAGTGATGAGAAGAATTTGGCTCCTACAGGTGCATCAATCAGCTCGTCGATTCGAGGTAATGGAAACGAGTCTCGCTTGGTGATCGCATTAAGTCGTCTGTAATCGACACACATGCGAAGACTACCGTCTTTTTTCTTGACCAAGACTATGGGAGCTGCATAAGGGCTATGACTTTCCTGTATGACGTTGTGGGTGAGTAGTGTTTGGATGTGTTTTTTTACCTCTTCATATTGATTTGGGGGTATACGTCTATGTGGTTGAGCAATGTTTGAGTTCAATACAATGTTCAACCGTGTGTGTGTCCCCTAAGTCATAATCATGGCTTGCAAAAACATCTTTGTGTTTCTCCAAGAGCTCATCTATCTTACGTCGCTGATCAGGCGTTCCATCAAAGCCAGCTAGATCTACAGAAACTGCTGAGTTGAAAGGATTGGCATTGACTTTGATGATCTTGATTTCATCCGAGGTTACTTCAAAGTCTACCTTCGAACTATCCACCATGTGGTCCACTCCACGAAGAACTCCTATCCTAGTTCGGGCATGCAAGATAAAACCTGAACTAGAAATGTTGTCAACCCTAACTGGAATTGTCTTTCCCATCTGGACTAATTTAGAAGCCACCAGAATACCAACCGGAAGATGGTCACAGTTACGAAGGGGCTCTACTACAGCTGTTTGAAATGAAACCTGCTGTGTAGTGAAGCACTGGATAGTGGCCGATGTGTTAGCAGGAATGGAGACATGTTGATAGGTGGTCTTCACAAAGGAAACCATGTCTTGTTTCCTCTCCTGAGCCTGAATTTGAAGAGAGAGAACAGTTTGGAAAAAGTCTCTTCCCCCAAAGCACTCACTAGAGGAGACAACAGATTCATACCAAGAAGTCCTGGCACTATACGTTTCTCACCCTTCATTTTCTCATCGGGGGCGTCACGAACAACTAGAAATCCGATCTGTTTGGATTACAATTTCATCGCAGCTCACATCAATCTCCAGATATCCAACATAGGGGATGTCCAATCCATTAGCTGCAGTTATGCGAAGGCAAGGTCCATTAGACTTCAACTTCGTTCCCGCCGGTTGGAGGTGAGTGCGGAAATACTCTTCCGTTATAGTCGACACCATCGAACCTGTGTCGATGAGACACTTTGCCTCGACATCACCTAGTTTTAAGGTAAGTGTAGGACAGGTACCAATGATGTTTGAAGTAGAATGAGCCGAATCAGTGAAACAAGAACAAGAAAAGGGGTCCATAGCTTCCCTCTCTACAGAAGGACCCGTGTCCGAGAGAGGAGCTAATTTTCCTGGTCGCTAGGTGTCTTCTTTGCTTTCCTCAGATCCTCAATCGTGGCATGTGCTTCGTTAAGCTGTCTTCTGTAACATTTTGCTGCTATGTGCCCTGCCTTATTACAAAATGTGCAAGTTGTGACAGTCTACCGCTTACTGGATGTAGTGTTAAACCTAGATTGGGACATTTGTTCTACCAGACTCTTTAGTTCATCGAGTTGTTTTTGTTGATTGTCAATTTGTTCCTGCTGTTTTACCATGATGTCAAGTAATGTTTTTGTACTTGGCTCTTCTGTTGCAGATTGTGTTCTTACAGCTAGTCGTCTAGATGTAGTAGGAGTTTGTCTCATCTTCCTCTGCCCACTCAATGGCCTCCGTCCTCAGGGCGAAAATATCCAAATGAGGTGAGTCGCGAAGTTTGCTTTTTAAATACTTTCGTAGAGGAATATCATGTACCCCTTCCGCAAACTGGTCCTTTAAGAGATGCTCTCTCTTCCCCATGAGCTGAGGGCACTTTCTGGCAGCCTTAGTAAATAAGTAGAGAAGTGAGTGTGAAAAGTCCCTCAAACTTTCTCCTTGCATCTGCTTTCGTTCAAAAAATGAACGTTGCAAACGGACAGACGATCCCTGGTCCCCAAATGTCTCTCATAAGACAGAGAATAGTTCTTCCGAGGTACCTATTGTGTGATATTTAACCTCCTCTCTAGCTGAGCCAGTTAGATATTGCAGAACAAAGTCTATTTCAGCCTTTTTTGACATAGATCTGGACCTAACAGCAGTACTAACATCATATATCCAATCTTCTAATTTTATGTCAGATTGACCGGAAAAGGATTGTATCTTCTGGCTGGGAAGTAAGTGGTAGGATTGACTTTTGGTCTTGGCAAATTCCTGCGTTTGGTGAAACAAAGAACGTAACTCTTCTATTTCACCCATGAGGTGTGACATGCTAGGGCCAGAGCCCTCTGCACCCTTTGACATGACTGACAGTAAAGGTTGAAAACCTGCTGAGTATGGGGAAAAAAGGGTCAGTACATGTACAAAAATAAGGGACAAAAACGCGAAGGTGCCGGGAAATTGCATGCAACTCAGCTTTACAATGTACTGCACTCACTAAATCTACTCTGGCAGATAGCCAAACACCGTTCTGCGGGTATGCGTCTAGATGGAGGTGAATCACAGAAGCGCTGACCATTGGCACTGGCATGAACGCAATCACTCCTCTGGTGGTGTATCCAAAATCTGTATTCAAGAAAAACAAAAAGAAACACTTTCCACAGGCATTAAATGTTCAAACTAGAACAGTTAGCAGAAAAAAATGATCAGAGCAGTAATAAGTACAGTATTATACAGTATTATATAATCTTACACTATTGTTGCAAGCATATGAATAATGAATTCTTACTTTTGTTACAGTGAATACTTATGGCAACTATTGCTTTTGGAGAAAAATTGATGAAGTGTGCCGAGACAGAATTGCTAGGCATATAAAGGTATGAGTTAACCACTGGGACCACTTATTTGCACACTGTTCGTAATATTAGGGCCACTCAGCTGTCCCAACAGTCCAGAAAATATCAACAAATTTTCTTTGGATAGATGTCCTAGAGTCGCCCTCAGTCTGAAGAGACGGTTGCTGGTTCCTCTGTAAAACGTCTCAGCTGAGAGTGTCTCAGGGGCAGAATCCCAAATTCTGGCGGTAGCGAGAGAACTGCAAGTCTCAAGTTGAGACGGCACCCGTTTCCTTGGATGAATCAGCAGGCAGGTCGGTGTTCAAGGTGGTCGAACATCAGATGTCAGGTTGGTTGCACATACATCGATATGGGATTCGCTATTTGTTTGACTGTCGTTCTCTTTTTAATTTGCCATATTTTTTTGGTTACAGGTTCACACCCTGATATGGATACAGTAGTTGTATCCTGCCGACTACGCCAAGTGTAACCTGATGGAGCAGATGGATGACCAAATAATAAAACTGACTCCACTCTCGACCGGGGGGGGGCTAGCACTACTGAATGATGTTAGGGTGTGAAACCAGAAAATTTGTATATCGGCAAAATTAGATTTATTTACAAACCAAAAGTTTGAGTATAGGTATGTCTAAGTGAAATTATGTATAAACAAGAACGACAGTCAAAATATATTTCTTCAGTTATCTGTAATAATAAAAGTAAATTATACCAATTAAATATTCACTCAATATGAAACATTATCTCAATAATTAATTTGAATTTGCATGGAAGTATGAATTTGTTTGTTGTAATACCAGTTGAGTGTCTAAGTAACAAAAATATATTACCAAAAAGTTTTTACAAAATATACAAATGTACAAGTAAAACTATTTACAAATAGATTACAAATACATTACAATTGAATACCTTGTAATAATCCAAATGTACTGATTTTGTTTCATATTTTAATATGCAGACCTATATAATTGAATTACCTGAGTAATTTCTTGCAGGGGCCTATACAGAGAGCAAAGTCGGCCTAGACCCTGGATTTGGCATAGGCTCACCAGGAAGTTAATCTGTAAAGGAAATATCGACTATAGGTTATATTGATTTGGCCAGAACTTGTATTATTCAATAAGTTGATTAAAGCCAATAACCCAATTTATGATACAACCTGGGAAGCGACATTGTGGGGTTCACTCAATGAGGATACGACTCTCCAATTCATAATTTGTCAAACAATCCACAAGGGAATCTGACTAGGTAAATTTAAATACATTTTCAAAGTGATCAAAGAAACTGGCAGAGGCGGGATTCGAACCTGCGACCTCCGGGTTACCGTACCGGCGCTCTACCAACTGAGCTATCTTGCCCTATGTTGGCGGTCTCCCAAATTGTCAGTATCTTTGTTCGGGTGGGCGCTAGTCAGAAGTCACAACCCCAGAATGCCGCATAGCCCGGGATCACACACAATTAAGTGAGATTCTTTTAGGATTCCGTGTCAGAACTGCAGTCGCAAAATACTGAAATAAAATGGGCGACAGCTTTTGACCAAGTTTCAGAAAAGGTCCATAAAATATAACGAAATAATTAAATTGGCTGTTATGTTCATTTACCAGTGGGTGAAAGCGTTCAAATCAATGCCAAAGGTAGAAAAACGTAGTAGAAATGACGCCAAAAGTCCGCTACAATGGCAGAGAGACACACCCAAAATCAGAATAAAATCTGTGAGTGCAGACGATGTGTATCTGACGGACTCGTGTGACGGAGTGTCTAAAATAAATTTCTATGCCGCGCCATCAAACACTAACAAAAGAAAAAATGGTACGATGATCACCTGAGGGTTTGCGCCTGCCAAAAGTACACTTGGAACTTTTGTATTGGTCTGCGCCCGCCGCCGTGACTATGAATATCAACATTGTCGCGAGGGGGCGCTGTCGCGAGGGGGCGCTATAGCACGTTGGCTAAACGGGCATTATGTGTGCGTGTGGCCTGCGGGGGCATGCAACCATGTGACGAACATATACAATTACAAAGACAACAAGGGTAAGTGAAAGCATTTGTAAATTGTATGTATTTATATTAATCAATAGATGACAAATGTAAGGGGCCTGTCAGGTGAAAAACCTGACTGGTCACACCAAGAAGAATGCAGGTGCACTGATAACGGTTGAAGGAGCAAGGGTTAGTGTAAAAAGAGAATGAAATGGCAAATTTAAAGAAACAGAAAAAACAAAAGAGATAAGAAAAGAAACACTGAAATAACTAACTTCCCCATTCTTTGAAAGAAATTACATGTAACTCTATGTTTAATAGCCAAAACAAACGTTAATCATGTTCTCTGCACATTTTGACACCTCAATCGGCACAATAGCACAATGACCAATTTTACAATTCCAGCCTCTTTTACAACTTGACCTCACATGACCTTTGACATGACCATCATATAAAGGTTACAATAGTGCATGCATGACCCAAATTTGATTGCAATTGGACTTTAACTTTGCATATAAGACCACTTTTACAATTCCAGCCTATTATACAACTTGAACTCAAATGACCTTTGGCCTCAAGTGACCTTTGACACAAGCATCATATAAAGGTTGCAATATTGAATGCATGACCCAAGTTTGATTGCAATTGGACTTCAAATTTGCGTATAAGACCAATTTTTGAAACTTTAACCAAAATGACACATACGGACTACGTACAGACTACATGTATGTGCACTGTATATATATCTCCGAGGACAGAGAATAAAAGGAAACACAAAGAAACCTTTCAGTCCTCGAACGTAAGGATACGTGCTTAGTCTATGGGGTTGGTTATATTAAAGGAACAATAGGAAATACAGAGCATGTCCTCGGACGTATTGGGGAAGTACCCTTACAGAAATGCCTGCAAGCTTGCTGCAAGCTTGCAGGCAAGCTTGCCTGCAAGCTTGCGTGCAAGCTTGCAAGGTTCCAAATATGTAAATTAGGGCAAGCTTGCAGCAAGCTTGCAGCAAGCTTGCAGCAAGCTTGCAGCAAGCTTGCAGCAAGCTTGCAGCAAGCTTGCAGCAAGCTTGCAGCAAGCTTGCAGCAAGCTTGCAGCAAGCTTGCAGCAAGCTTGCAGCAAGCTTGCAGCAAGCTTGCAGCAAGCTTGCAGCAAGCTTGCAGCAAGCTTGCAGCAAGCTTGCAGCAAGCTTGCAGCAAGCTTGCAGCAAGCTTGCAGCAAGCTTGCAGGCAAGCTTGCAGGCAAGCTTGAGCAAGCTTGCAGGCAAGCTTGCAGGCAAGCTTGAGCAAGCTTGCCTCAAACTTGCAGGCAAGCTTGCAGGCAAGCTTGCCGCAAGCTTGCCGCAAGCTTGCCGCAAGCTTGCCGCAAGCTTGCCGCAAGCTTGCCTGCAAGCTTGCCTGCAAGCTTGCCTGCAAGCTTGCCCTAATTTACATATTTGGAACCTTGCAAGCTTGCAGGCAGGCGAGCTTGCAGGCAGGCGAGCTTGCAGGCAGGCGAGCTTGCAGGCAGGCGAGCTTGCAGGCAGGCGAGCTTGCAGGCAGGCGAGCTTGCAGGCAGGCGAGCTTGCAGGCAGGCGAGCTTGCAGGCAGGCGAGCTTGCAGGCAGGCGAGCTTGCAGGCAGGCGAGCTTGCAGGCAGGCGAGCTTGCAGGCAGGCGAGCTTGCAGGCAGGCGAGCTTGCAGGCAGGCGAGCTTGCAGGCAGGCGAGCTTGCAGGCAGGCGAGCTTGCAGGCAGGCGAGCTTGCAGGCAGGCGAGCTTGCAGGCAGGCGAGCTTGCAGGCAGGCGAGCTTGCAGGCAGGCGAGCTTGCAGGCAGGCGAGCTTGCAGGCAGGCGAGCTTGCAGGCAGGCGAGCTTGCAGGCAGTTTTGTCATAATTAATTTTCTAAATAATGATTTTCAGTTATTGTTCACCTTTTTTATAAGCTGTATTTAAAAACACACACATATTATTGTGCTTAATGTGATCAGTTTGAAGACATGAGTTCCCATCAAGGCCAAAATGTTATGGTAACTAGATTTTATTATCCAAAGCCAAGAAATTATATTGAAAAACTAAACAAATGCACAACACTTAGTTTCAAGGTTTTTCTTTGAACCCTAGCTCTCTACTGTTTTTAAGTACTGGACGAAGTCAGCCAAAATCCATCAATCACACTGCTTCCAATGCTGGATTGCTATGGTTACATGATGATGTATATACACACATCACCAAATTGTTGTCAGGGTATCGAGTGGCTAACTTCTTTAAGTGGATATCTCCTTGCTGCAAATGCTGTATCTGACATGCCTGAAATAAAAAAGAATCACAAATAAATTATTATACAAAAAAACTTCCAAGTTTTCTAGTTTTAGTAGCTACATGTACATGTAGTAGCTGTTCACCAGAAATTAATCAATGAAATTATAGTAGGCCATCATATTAAAAAATGAAAGTCCATTGTTACTGGGCACTGAATCCATTGTTACTTGTTCACAGTGTAACTGGCTAAGTCATAAATTCAATCCTTTAACTGTTTATAAGCAGTATGCATTGTCACAACTGTTTTGCTATCACTAACCATCATGGAGGAAGACTTCCTCCATGCACTAACAATTACAAAGTAACAATGGGGACATCTTTACAGAATATTAGCCAAAATAAAATTGTGTAAGCCAAAAAAGGGAATGACACATCCTACTATAGTAACAATTGTAGACTTACCGCATACAAACAGCTTGTGAGCATGTTGACATGGTTCAACCATGGAGAAATCCATGGTTCAACATGTTGCTTGTAGTTGTGAGTTTGTCCATTCCAAAGACTATAGTCCATCCATCCAGCAATTAATTATTCACCAGTGTATTTTTTACAGGTCATGTACAGGTTGAGTGTGTACATGAGCAGTTTTCCACAGGCATGAATGCCATGCAAATATCCATGATTTTTGACCCATTTTTATACAAGTCTGACATCTTTCAAGCCTACATGTACAGTGTATTACTGCTGCATGCAACTGACTGCAGTGCAGATTTCAAATTTCCCACACTGACCGTTTATCTCTGGTATGCAAGCAGCAAGGTCACCGTGTCATGTGACTTGTGACCCATACCTACACTGCAAGTCAAAGCATGGAGGTAGTTTACTACCTCCATGGTCAAAGTAACATGATACTCTTGATGATGTGCATGTAGGCTATGGGTCTAGTAAACTGTTCTCAATGAAGAATTGGGCTAGCTCCATAAAGAATTAACTCTAGTACTTATGCAGGATCATGGAGGAAGGAAGAGGATGAAACTATATGTTTGTACATCAGCTTTTATGCAATTAAGTATAGCCATAGACATTTCAGTGGCAACATTTACAATATTAAAGATATGTTTATCCTTGCCTCTTTTTCAAGTTGCCACAAGATTTCTTTCTCAAAGTGTTTCTTGCTTTACATGCATACTCACTTTGATGCCTCACAAGATTCTAAGATTTCTTAAGTTATAGATTCATATTTAGGGCACTGTAAAACTTTCTTTAAGAGTATTATGTGGTGTACTTTTGGTGTCTTTTCTGCTGTGACACCTGTCCTGAGTGGCATGCATGGTGTGCTTTTGGTGCATACAAAATGTACATACATGTGCTTGATGGTGAGAGAAGAAGCTTACTGTATGTCAGTGGTGCAGATTTAGTGTAATGCTATGGGGGCTGATGAGTGGAATTGGTGCACTGGCCATGCAGTGCACTCATTTATAAATACAAATTTTCTGGTGCTATTCTGGTGTTTGGTTGAAGTTTCAGAGGTGTATACTTGCAGTGATGTTGCATATTCAGTGATTGCATGTTGCAGAATTGGTGTACACCAGAGAGGTACCAAACCTGCACCAAATGATGTGGTACGTACACCACAGTTCGGTAAGGGACATATGCACACTTGCCATAATCTTTATTTGCAACATGCACATCAAGAATATGTGCAAGCTTGCTACAAGCTTGCAAATGCATGCAAGTTCAAGCCTGCTGCAAGCTTGCCAGTACTATGCACAAGTTTGCCGCAAGCTTTCTTGTACATGTGCAACTGCAAGCTTGCCACAAGTAGCTTGCAAGAACATGTGCAAGCTTGCCTCAAGTAGCTTGCAAGTACATGTGCACGCTTGCGGCAAGCTTGCAAGTACACGTGCAAGCTTGCCGCAAGCTTGCCGCAAGCTGGCAAGTACACGCGCAAGCTTGCCGCAAGCTCGCAAGTACACGCGCAAGCTTGCCGCAAGCTCGCAAGTACACGCGCAAGCTTGCCGCAAGCTCGCAAGTACATATGCAAGCTTGCCGCAAGCTTGCCGCAAATGTGCAACCTTGCCTCACATCTGTGCAAGCATTGCAAGCTTGCAGCAAGCTTGCAGCAAGCTTGCTGCAAGCTTGCAAGCTTGTAATTTGCTTGCAGCTAGATTGCATGCAAATGCGCAATCTCATTCAAGCTTGCGGCAAGCTTCGCAATCTAGTTACCAGCTTAATACTAGCTTGCGGCAAGCTTGCGGCAAGCTTACTTTTCCGTAAGGGTACATGTACGACTCCTTGTACGTACGTACGTACGGACGGGCGGACTACATACAGAAATAGTGATTGCATAGTCTCTTTCTGCACTTCGTTCAGGCGAGACAAAAACTGGCAAATTTGGGCTTTGATTTGTTCTATTGCTCAGACACAAATACAACAAAACACAAATAACAAATTTACCGACACTAAATCCACTTTCAATATAGTCTTGGTACTTTCGTAGGGAACTGCGCGCAACATGCATAATTTAACAGGCAGGTCAAAAGAATAATGGCGCTTGCATGCGCACTGGAGGAAATCATGTTTTAGTAATTAGCTGGCTAGTCAGTTAACATACATACGTACGTGCATACCTCAAGCTGTATGGCGCAGGGAAACTAGACCAGTGAGTCAGCGATTATACAATGCACGCAATGTATGTCACGCGATTATCAGTATATGCGCTCTACATCATGCACGCATGCAAATACACACACAATTATACTCGCGATTTCGCGAGCGAAACTACGAAAGGGCCAAGACGTCCTTAGCGATGTGGCCTTGGTGTGCGTGTGTATAGTTGGCGATGTACATCCATAACATGCTTGCTCTGCATGACCGCGCGATAAGGACGTCTTGGAACCAAGACTACTTTCAATACAACATACCTCACAAAGTGAGCTTTGCCGATGTCAAAGCTAAACCACATTTTATCCCGAGGCATTGGCCAAGGCAGACTGGGCACGGAGAAGCGATAGCGGTAGTGGCTGAAACCATTGGGAATCTCTGAAAATTTCAGGAAATGTTGCATCATGTATTTCGGGTCAATAATTGAATCACATACATGTATGTGACTGGCTCTACATGAAAATATGAAAAAAAGAGTTATATACATAGTTAAATTTGTCACATCTTAAGCTTTAATTTGGTCCAAGTTTGACCCCTGTGGCATTTTGTGTTCTCAAGATATCTTGACAGTTGTATACTTCTATTTTCCAATTTAACGGAAGTGCGTTTAGAGAGCCCTTTAAACAAAAAATGTGCAAAGAAATGATATAGAAGTAATTTCTATCAACATTAAATTTTTCATCCTTATTCATCAATAGTAATGATTCTGAAAATAAATTATGAAATAATTGATATAATAGAAGCCAACAAACCAAAAACAAAAAAACTCACTTATGTGAAGATTTGTTCGCACGCTTCACAAGTACGTGACATATAGAACAACCCTTTGTGTGTTTTCACATAGTGCAACAAAATACACTTTTTTTGTAGAGCGGGTCACATATTGTTGCAATATTTCATATGGTACAATTAAAATTGTGTGGGTTTCAGGGTTAAAAAGAAAAATAGACCCAGTCGAACACCTTTATAACAAGGTGCTTGGGACTTTACAATTTACCTTGTTATAACAGGTACATGTAACAGGTACATGTACCTTGTATTATCAGTAATGGAAAACAAAGAAAAACAAAGACCCAGGGGCCAATTTCACGAAACGCTAAGACGCGTCTTAGGAAAATTAACTCGTCTTAACTCGCGACTCGTCCTAGGATCGATTACACCAAAGTTAGGACGCATTCAACACGTCCTAACTTCCTTAGCAACGCGGCTGAACTCGTCTTAACTTAAGATCGGTCTGGGGGTCGTCTTATCTATATGCGAACACGTACAATTTACTGAAAAGCAACAATGGCGCTTATGCTTCTCGCTGATTACAAAGCTCGGCGGGCAATTAGGAGAGAGAGAGGATATTCCGAGATAGAAGAAATCCACTAGATAATCTAAATGACGAGAAAATCCTCAAGAGATATAGGTTCAAAGGCAGGGAATATTCCAAGGGTTGTAGATGAATTGGAGCCCGACAACGGGTGAGTGTAATATTAATAAAGGGATAAAAGTGTGATGACCCGGTTTTTACCACGTCAATAATAACTGAGGAGGGGCGACCCTTACGAAAAATGCAAAAACCTCCCGTAAAAAGGACAAAATGCAAAGCTTTTTCTCCCCACTTTTTCTCCCATTTGCTCAGTACAAAACACATGCGTACGTATCGGACTCGTGAGCGCGTGAAGGCACTCCGCGCCTGTCTGTCGCGTGCGCGTACGCACACGCACGAATGCAGCGTTTTATACGCGTGCATTAGCGTTGTCTTACAGTACATATTGTGCGAGCACCTACTACGCTCTCTCTGTTGCGTATCGGCTGAGAACAGTTGGTTATGACGCGCCGTGTTTAAACAACTGTTTTTAACAGCCGTTTTAGAAAGGGTTTTTAACAACCGTTTTTAACAGCTGTGTTTAAACAACCATTTAAACACACCCACGTGACAGGCTCTCGACCAAAAGGGATAGTGAAACTCGCTGAGGTAGGCCTATTTATGAATCGGCATTCAAATGTTTCATCCAAAACAATCACCAATCAATCATCTTGAATTTACTGCATGCGCGTACACATCCGACGGCTGTTACGCGCATGCGACAAATTGAACATGATACAGCCGTTGCATGCGAAAGGTCATCCTCGTCCAATAATTAGCGGTTCGTTTATCTGTATTTCGGATGCGTCTTGCTTAAGAAGGGTTTAGTGAAATCGATCTCAGGACGCGTCTTAGCTAAGATCGATCTTAGAGCAGGAACTCGTCTTAAGTCCTAAGATGAGTCATAAGTTAAGAAGAGTTTCGTGAAATCAGCCCCAGGACCTATTTTTGTCCTTGCTATGGGCTCCGTGCACCAACAAAAGAGGGCGCTGTCCACATAGCAACCGCACTTCCGTGGGGAGTACGTCGCTGGTATTACGCACTGCGCTCCTCGTTCATTTGATACTCGTATACCAGTGGGATGGCTTTTGCCGACTCTCGATAATTAAGTTTTCAATAAGAATATCACAGCGGGAACCAGACACTTAAATTGAAGTCAGGTAAGATGGCGTCGATATTGACCCCCCAACTCGCCTTTTCTTTCCGCTGAGGGGGTAGTTGTGCACGGAGCTCATAAGCAGGATGTTGTATTAACAGTGCTCTTATTATCAGGGTTCGACTGTATTTGTTTGACAGACTGACACCATCTACTTGGAAAAAGTAGCTTCTGGGCTGAAACAACTGCTATTAACTCATGATGGACATGTCAATTCGTTCTGGATTTGTTACACTAGAAAGATGTGGCCTTGAGCATTCCACTGACATTCCACCTACCAATTTTTTGCTTTAACCCTAACCTCACAAGCTACAACATACTACTACATGCAGTGGTAAACTGCAGTATGCAGCACTCATACTACACTGGAATATGAGAAATTGTGTAGTATTTTGTAGTAAAGTGTACTTTACCCTAAATGAATGCCTAGGACGTTATGGTTAAAGTAACATTTTGGAGAGAGATAAGCACATTTGAACTCGCACTCACCCAATCCACAACTAAAAGAACGCACTCTGTCGGATCCCCTGGGACAGTAAATAGCATGGTGCCATGTTTACAAATAAACAGGTTATAAGTACAACGTTGGCGATTCGAGGACGCGTCTTGTTGCATAACTAGCACATACACGCACTAGGGAAGTAATGTTGCTCGAACTCCAAGGATTTCAAAGTTTATAGTTTATTGTATTTGCAGAACAGGAGTAAGTTGTAGATTTTATCCATCTAATGTTTATAAGGACGATATCAAAACCTTGTTTTTTGCTTCAAGATGAGCGTGAAGGTGATCTCTGCACATCGTGTACAACTTCCATTACATTGTTATGTTTCGGGCAGACAAATCACTAACTTTCGCGCATCGCGTGGACAGCAAGCGTGTTTGGTGCAATTCATAAATGTAAAATTGGGGGGGGGGGGGGGGGGGACGTGAAAGAAAACTAAAAGAGCAAGTGGAAAAAAGCGCAGAGGAAGTGCGTGATGAAGCACCCTCACGCGAGGTTGAAGAATTGAAAGGGAAAATGGAAACTCTTGAAGCAGAAAACAAGAAACTCCGACAGAGGAAAATGTAAAACACCATCTAGGAGTTGATAGGGCATGTGAGGCACATCAAAACTTTTGCACTACAACATATTGCAGCTACCTCAAGGACGGGGATAAAGATATCTTTAAAATCGGGACAAACATATAGGCGTCCAAAGGTTTTGTTAGGGTTCCTGGGGTGGGAAGTTCTGCTTGTACGAAAGAGTCTTTGTATTAAAAAGAAGCCAGATGATTGAAAAGGTAGAAAAAATCATATCTGGTAGTATGTTTCCTTCAACTTCCAGCACTGGTTCACAGTCAAGCTCTGGTAGGACTACTCCCTTAGCGGCAGGAACAAGTCCCTTAACCCCAGCACTGCACCAGCTTCTTTGGATGATGTTGCTGCTCAGTGCGCGTCGAATATAAAGCAAAAGAAAAAGAAGAAAAAAAGAAGAGCATGCAACAGCATCCCAAGCAGCAGGCTTGAAAGTTTGCACCCAGTTCTCAAGTGGAACAATAAGTGGGTTGCGTAGCCATAGACCATGTGGGGTTTTTCTTTAAAAACCGTAGAAAAAGAAACGGGGTAAAAGTTGTTGGGAACAACAACCAATGAAATCTTCAACATAAGTTCCTGTATAGTATGAGTTTGGTTCTTTCCAGGGAAGTTGGGGGGGGGGGGGGGGGGGGGGTGCACTGCTCATTTCAGCCGAGTTATGGATGTTAGAAATATGATAAAACACGTCAAAGAATCTATTGTAACAAACATGATGGTGAAAAGCTTCAGTGATACATTATGACTGCATATTTCCGGGTGTTAAAATTTCCCTAAATTCTGAATGTCAAGGACAGTCACTCTATAAATCACTCAACTTAATGGGAATATTCGAAGGTGGGAAAGATGATAGGATCAACATTAGAGAAGCATGCAGCATTCAATCATGTTCTTCTGGAGATCACTGGGGGCATCTCAAGGTTGCAGCTCACAAAAATTCAAGGTTCATCACAAATCAGAGAACATCACCATTCGTGTAGGCTTTGTGAAGGTTAAATAAATGTTTGTTTTCCTATTTGCTTTTCACATTTTTCATTGCCACAACAAACTTCTGGGGGGAAAAAACAAATATTTAACACAAAATGAACTTGTTTTACAATTTGAGTCAAGCTAATTTTTTTTTTGTAAATCATACAATTCACTTGAAATTGTAAAGGTAACCAAAATTGTACCCTTCTAGAAAAATTAAGGGTTCATTACAAAAAGCATGTCAGCAATATTTTTTTTTTTTCTTTTTACTTTAAATGTTTCATTTTACACAAAAAGGTCTTGAAAACTTATCCGATATGCTACTTGGGTAATTGAGTCATGAAAGTCAATGGAATTGCAGTCTGGTCAAGTAAGGATCTCTTCTCATGGGTGGGTCAGATCTTTGAGTCATTTGCCGTGTTTAAACAAGACATGGTTGTGATCAGAGGATCCATGATAGCATCTTCCCAGAGATCAATATATTGTATCTGATGAGTCCACGTCAAAACCACTGCAACATGAAAACAGTGGCATAACTTGGGTTGAACATGGGGGTGACAACACCTGCGTAAACAAATTTTTCAGGGAAGGGGGACTGAAGCCAACTATGTAATTGTTTTTATTCAAGATTTTAAATGGGGGAGAGGAAGAGGCACGTGTCCCCCATGCATGCCCATATAGTTATGCCACTGTATGAAGCGCATATTGTACTTTTAACATTAGCCGCAATGTTTTTGTCGAGTGCCACTTTGTGCAATTCTTTATCAAGTAATCAGATGGCGTATGATGACTGGGTGTCTTTCTTAAGCATCCCCCAAAGGTGGTCATAGATCCATGTGGTACTTAAAAAACAAACCAACATCAAGTAACCAGCAGTGGCGTAGCTAAGGGGTGGCATGGGGGGGGGGGGGGGGGGGGGGGTTGAGTGGGGGTTCCATGTGTGCGGTTTAGCGATGGTCCAGAGGGAGTAGCATTACCTGTTCAACTTAACAAAACGAACTCCCCTCGTGCAAACGATCGTGCATCGTGCATGTGTGCTGCGACGTACATTGTACGTGCATTGATGACTCGGACACGGGGAAAACGAAGTGTTTTCTGTTTGCGATTTATTCGACAAATATGCCTCGCATTGCTTAATTAATTAAAACGTTCCAGACAAATTTAAATCGACAAGTCGGCTATTAAGTGCAAGAATGACATGAATCATGATAAAACTCATTTCTGCCCCACGGAACCAAACTCAATTTTTACTGTGTGACTTAGAAAAGGAGATCGACAATGTTGACGCCTTTTCCGCCAGCGATATAGCGCACCGTGATTTCCTGAATGGCCCGTGCGGGGCGTGGCGTGAACGCAACGTGGCCAGTGAAGATGGCGGCAACGCACAGTGAAACCACTCATGCCGTTGCGCGGCATGCCCAGCACGGGCCGTGTTTCCTCCATGACTATACAACTTACAAGTTCAGGCAGTGATAAAAATAAGAAAAAAAATAATTAGCAAATTATGCTAATCATATTGTCATTTGATTTAATAGCAATAATGTGATAAAATTGACTAGCAAAAGAAAAACCGCGACAAACTCAATGTTATTATTAATATGAATCATTTTTGTTATTAATATTGATCGATGGGTGTGATGAAGATATTAAAGCAACGTATTGAACAGTGCTACGCATTCCTTACCTGTGTTAAAATAACAAATATGCAAGCCGTAAGCTCATCAGTTTTCATTGTTTATTGGCACCTTCCACATGTCTAAAAGTTTCGCTCACTGCCGTGAGAGACTAATTGTACAAATACACCAGTATGCAAGCAAGACCTTCATCTGGCCTTCGTGCCCTTATCAATTTTTGTCATTGGCCTTGGTGCCTTCATTAGTGGCCTTGGTGCCCCAGGAAATGTTGCTGTCACGAAGGCAAAAATGTTCTTGGCCCCCAGATTACGAATTTTGAACCCTGGTTGCCGTTTACGTTCGCTCTACTCACGTGTTGGAAATAAAGGAAACTAGTCCAGAGGGACCGAATAGACTTGCAAATGTACCGTAAGTACTGTTCACACCTCACAAATCGTGTGGTGCGTCTGTTCGTTTTGTCTGTTTTATCGTTGTGTAATCCATGTTGTTTATTATTTCACTGGTCAATTGGTGACTGTTGAGCTTAGATTAGTGGTTAAAGTTGTCATTTTCTTTTTTATTCCCCCCCCCCCCGGCCCCGTAAAAAAACAAAAAAAAAAACAAGAAGAACTGCCGCGCGGCCCACCCAGCCAGGACACTCATCCAGCACATCAAAATTGGTAATTTCAAGGACTTATGAAACTTTATTGGGCTCCGTGCGCCGTCGAATGAGGGCGCTGTCCACATAGCAACCGCACTTTACATCCGTGGCTTCAATGGGCAGTACGTCGCTGGTATTACGCACCGTGCTCCTCGTTCATTTGATACTCGTATACCAGTGGGATTGCTTTGTCTGTTTGCCGACTCTCGATAATTGCGTTTTCAATAAGAATATCATAGCAGGAACCAGACACTTAAATTGAAGTCAGGTAAGATGGCGTCGATATTGACCCCCAACTCGCCTTTTCTTTCCGCCTTTTCTTTGCACGGAGCCCTATCTCGTTCGCGCGCTGATTACACTTTAGGATTGCATGTGTAGTGGAACCATTTGCATACTAGCGCAATGCAGCACGATGACTTGTGCGGTTTATACGCCGGTGCGGCTAATACGCCAACTTTAAATCTTAATTTGCAGATTTTTACGTGCTGCGGCTTATACTCCGCAATCACAGTAGATGTTCAACACGCTATGCATAATCATTATGCAAATGATCCCCGCTGTTGTTATTCCGCCATGTTGTATACAAGCTGCATGCACGCGCTCGCGAAACCATTAGATGCACGAACATAACTGGTTCCTACTTTGACTGCGTAAAATGAATACAAGTTGCATGGGAATCAACAAAATCAGCAATCTAGCTGTGTGGAACTAAACTTGACCAAGTCGTCGATTGATTACATTTTGCTCTGCACGCACATTGTGTGTATACGCACCAGTGGTGCGCAACGTACACAGAAATTGTGACCGTTTCTCACAGACTGGAATTTATGTAAGTCTAATGTCCGCTGCATACAATGTACAGATATTTCAAAGGACACTGTTTATACAGTGCCCGCACTATGTGTAAATCGAATCGTTATACACGTGTATTGCGGCTTGAAGGTAGGAAAGCGCTGTATGTATGGTCTTACGGTAATTTGTATAAATATTGTCGCTCCAGCACACAAATGCCGAAAATATGGAAAAAAACGGAATCCGGCAATTGCCGGAAGTCTTGTACATGTATCTCTGAAGTACACGTACAGACCCAGACTAGGCATAATTTTCACTGTTGGTGAGACCAACTCGACCCCCCTCCTGACACGCCTGAAAAAGCATAATAGCTACAGATACACACAAAATTGACGCACCTTCCCTCCCTCATCATGCAAGTCATAGGCAAAGTCGCCGACGTGAAGGACGACATCGGCATTTCTTTTTGTTGCTGCCTCATTCAGGAGACGCAAGCTGGGTGCCCCTCCGGAATATCCCATGTCTCCGAATACAAGAAGCGTTGGTGATCAGTCCTGAAGTGCGGTACAGAAATGCATTCAAATTATGGGCCAGTAGGAATATATAATGCTCTTGTTATCCTATTCCCTGGCTCTATTATCCTCATCAAGCCAGTATTCAGGATATCTTTTAACACCTTCACTCAGAACAAAAGATTAGATAAAAAACACTAGCTTGTGGTTCTCAACCACAAATTTCCTCTTTTTGCTGGCGAGTAAGCCTGTGACGGTTAAACGTTTACAAAAGCACTATCCGTTCAGTACTTTAGTAACCGTTTAAACGAAAAAAATAAATTAAAAATGTGCCTTGTGTTTTTGTTGCCTTTGTCACTTTATTTTTCTGTGTAATACAATAAAGTATTGTTGACTACATGTAGCTCGACAACTATTACCAAGTCGCCGAAATTTTTTATTTCCTGCGAAAAAAACCCCCCAAAGACTATAACAATTACTTGTCTTTGTTTTCAATTTGCCGACAAGTTTCCAGCTGTATGCTTCCAGAGCTTTATTGTGGGCGCGCAGGATTGGCACACGCGCTCAGCGAACCCTGACAATGGACGTGAGATAGGATCACAAACAATACCGCTCCTTTAGAGATGCCAAAGATGATCGGCCTGCTTTTTAAAATCTCTTCCTTAGGTCACAATAAAAAAACTTACAAGACTCAAAGCTTTTTTCATTGGATAAGGAGGGGTGTTGTTTGTCTCTGAAACACTTGGCTCAGTCACACTTCTGTGTTCAGCGGTCGCATGAGCCTCGATCTTTTATTCTGTCTGCATTTCCGTTTTCTCTTTATTATGGGCTGAAGTTCCTTTCCCTTTGCTACTTTCGTAACGACTTGTTCCTCCAATCCAAACACTTCCGTTGTTTTGAATAATGAATACGCATGACTTGTTTTTGTATGGTTGGAGATAGTGCTTAAAAACCTGTTACGTGGGCTGACCAATCGGCGTCCGGTTCAATGTACACCTCGCTTTATGACATCTTCTCATCACGCAACCACCAATGAAGCTTAAGGCTTCACATGGTTGCGGCCAGCTGTTACTGACACACGCAAAGGGTAATTCTCAAAGCTGCCGATTTTGTGTGGGCCACAAGGGTGTAAGTGGCTGACCACAACTCTAAAGTCATTTCAATACGCAGGGATCGGTCGGCTTATACATATTCATTTTGTTGCATTATGTATGACTTGTGATTGGTCATCCGGGATCGTTCATGTACACAGCACGTGGGCTGAAATATTTTTTTCTGCAGCACGTGTTCACGTGCTAGTAACAGCTAGGGTCTGGCAATGGGTCAACAACCAACTCGTGTATGTACATGTACACGTAGCTGGAGCGCGGTACAGGAAATAAACATTGCATGTGGATGGGACGGGACATTCAAATCTGCCGTAGGTAGATATTTCAACGATCGTGTTTGCCCAGTCAGTTTACTTTCACAAATGTAATAAAAACACTGTAGAGGTGAAACCTTGCACCTCTATTACATTTAAAGTCATTTGATTTAGTTGAAGATTGTACTTATCTTGTTTTTTTAATTTTGAATCGTTGATAAAAGTGAAGAACAAAATAAGAGCTTATGAAATATTACCTATTTGACAATGGAATAATCCTGTACGCTACTGCACACTGTGTCATGCCGATAATTTTGGAGTGATTTTGGTTTGGACTTCAGTAACAACAATGCAACAGGAAATTACCGACGCAAGTACAGTCACAATCAGTGTTCTCCACGAGGGTACGTTTTGCAGGGCGGGCCGCCCTGCCAAAATTGTATGCCGCCCCGCTATTTTTTTTCCATTTGATTTTCCCCCATTCTCCAGCGTCTTTACAGTTTATCTAAGTACAAAGAAGTTTACCGCACTCTGTGGAACATGAAGAGTTTGCCAGCATTAACATTCAGTAGTATTGCAGTAGCGTTTATAGTAATCGAACAGATATCTGGACGCAACGTACGCAACATAAAAATATGCATTTACATCATAAAACTGGCCTGGTTTTAGCACATGTACGTAGCCTCTGTTAAAGCCTGAAAGAATGTATTGCAGCAATAAGCGCACGTGTATAAGGATCACTGTGCAAACCTGCGTCTTGAGAAAAGGCTAGTCAAAAAGACGTGCATGCGTAGTTATAGTTTCAAAGCCGGGTTAGTGGGCAACACCGTGATTTGTAAGCAAGTGATTTCAATGTGGTATATATACGACGTTCGTGTAAAATTGTAATAAGTGATCTCAATGTTCTTGTCGGGTGCAAAGTTGTGTGACGTTCTATGATTTGTAGACGTGACGTTCTATGATTTGTATTAGTATTTGCCGTACGCTAGAATTTCAGACTTTTGGGTGGCCACTTTGGAAAGTGGCCAGGAAATGCCTCAGATTGCACCACAGAGCATCTAGAACCCAAAATTTCCTGGGGACCTTAAAAATAAGCGGGCCGTAAAGGCGTCGTGCTACGCGCTCGCGTGGTGTCTGCCGCCCTGCTAAAATTTCAGGCCGTGGAGAACACTGACAATATTAATTCATTGTAGTAAGTAATACAATGTAGTCAAAACATGTTGGGACTCCCTGATACATTAAGCCTTAAATAAACATGTCTTTGGTAGTACTGTATTTCTGGAAAAAATTTACCTGCCGCCGACAAACGTTTAAACGTTTAACCGTTTAGAAAATTTTCGTTTAAACGGATAGTAAATTAAACGTAGAGTCACAGGCTTACTGGCGACACAGTGCTGCTTTCCTTGTTTTTCGCCTCTGTGACTCGGGTTCAAATGCCATGTGCATATGGCTGTTACTAGGGGGTGTCAACTCCCCCCTTCTTCTGACATTTTTGTCTTCAAAATCATGTCACTGTTGGCAAATAATGGACAGTGAGAAAAACAATTAAACAAAAAAGTCCTGACTAGGCTGTGTAAAAGTACATTGGTAGCAGAAACATCTATTAAAATTAACCCTGCGATGTGCGAACTCGTTCTGTGAACACCAATACGGCATGGTGCTGTAAATGACAGTGCGTGTAATTAGCATGTACATGTAATAGCTGCACTGCTGTCTGTCTGTATAGCTTCAGGTGAGCACAATACTCTCACACACTGTCTGAATAGATTTCAAGCCCCAAACAGTTTATACATGCTGACTTTGATGTTTACTTTTAGCACTTTTTCACAGATGAATAATGGAGTAATTACAAAAAAATAAAGCCGAAAATTTTTATTTTCCAAAAAGGCAAAATATAGCAGCCAACTTCTGATATACAGCTAAACGCCACAAATACTGAGTTGCAAGAGTCATTTCAACAGTATTTGTACAATATTTCTTGCCAAAACCTCATATATTTCAATACTCCGAGTGCACCAACCGGAGCGTAAATTGTAGAACAGGCCGTGCACAGCGGCCAAGTTCAAGTTCAACAGACTTCTCAGACTTTGTGTGTGTACAAAACAAATGAGGGATTACGTTTTGAGACGTCACCCGGAGCTGAGTCGAGGCAAGCTTGACGTTTTAACCCGTCAGCCGTGCCCATGTATAAAAACAGCCAGATCGTGTTATCACGTCCTCCGACACTAACTGGTTAAATGTATATTGTACACGTAACACTTAATTGAAATTTTTTTAACACTGCTGACAATTCATTAGGTGATTTACTAAAAACTAAATTCCCAGAGTTTGAAAGTGCTGGTCAGAAATATATCTAGCAAATTATACAAATAAATAATGCAAAGGTGGCGACCTAATCAGCCTCATAAAAAAAGGAATAAAAAAAAAAACAAATTTAATACAAATGTGTACAACATACCAGATTGTCTAGCAAGGTTGCAAACGTAAATATAGGACTTTCCTGGCCGTCACTCTGCACCATATATGAGTAATTTGTTGCTGGTAGGAGATTCTGTGTTGGATAAAATATACATTAGTGAAATAAAAATATAAATAAAATTAGTGTAGATTCAAATGCCATGGAGAAACATGAATATCTTGTATGAACATTTCCGTGGGAAACACATTTTTGACTCCCTGGGTTTGTTCTTGTGTCCTGCTATTTTTTATGGCTCATTTTTTTCATTCATGTAAGACTTTACAAGCTTTTTGAAAACCAAAGGTTTCTACACCTAATTATCAACACCAGTTCATTTTTTTGTTCTTTTGAATCTTAAAGGTAATGCAGAAATCAAAATATGACAAATGCTATAAATGATTAGGCAACAATGAATTATACATCTGAAATACGATCCTGATGTATGTTTGTGCTTTTTTTTAAAGAAATTCATTGATGTTCAGCCCAGCCCTACAAAAATACACAATGTATTCCCTATCTGGCTGTGCCCTCATTGGTGGTACAAACATTTCTTTGTCAGACACCTGTGAGTTTTGTACACGACTTTGGACAACCGTAACTCCCTGCATGTACATGATATTTCCTCCGTGTAACCTGAATCCTCCAATATCCTCTGATTTCAATGTGTTAAAGCTGCATAACCCGAATCCATGGTGACCACTGCATGAATCCTGCAAAATCCTCTTGGGGTTTTCGTAAACACCCTACTTTTTCCTAGTTTTTCTTACCTTGCTCCAACATGCTATTTTCCAACTTTTTTCTTGAAATTCCTATTTTTTCCTATTCTTTCCTACTTTTTTGTCCCACAACTCCAAAAATGAAATCTCATTGAATTTGTTCATGTGAAAATCACACAATAAAGGGCTTGAGTGTAGGAGTACTCCCGCTCTATTTAGTTCCAAGGCCATCAGCCTGGGGGGTTGGTCGGTATCAAATGAGGGGAATAATGCTCATGGTGATTTTTGGCAAGGTACATGTATGCACCCCTGTAGTTTGAAAATATGTAATAGCATTGCAGCGGTGGCAGCTTTTTCGGTACTATCACCTTTTTTTTAAATGGGCGCCAACATGCTTGTTACCACATATAATTAATCCGGTAACAAGCATATTGGCGGCCATTTTGAAAAAAGAATTGAAACAAATTATAACACCCAAAAAGCTGCCATGCTATCACACATTTTCCAACTCTAGGTGTGCATACCTTGCCAAAAATCGTTATGAGTATTGCTCCTTTCGATCATTTGATACCGGTGGCCTATTTAGTTGAGGAAGGAGCAAAAGTGTTGTGAGTACAGAACATGCCATATGTGACCCGCTCTGCAAAAAGGGGACTTATGTTGCAAAATTTGAAAATAGTGTTTTATATATAGCTGGAAAGGCCATTTTATAAGCTTTCATATGGTATATGTCTGGGCTCTCTAGCATTTTGCAATCACGAGATATTTGGAAATTTGCATGTTTGTTTTCAGGAATTTCTTGAAATGACTTAAGGAGAAGCAAACCATTTAAAAAAAACAAAAAGCAAAGCAATAGATGGAAGCACTCGACAAAAACCCATTATTTTTCTAACTTCATTCACTGAAATCAAAGATTTTGGTTATAAAATAGAATAATATAGGTATCAAAGATGCAAAAAATTCCCTCCCTTCAAAATCACTTGTTTGAAGAATTTTTCACCCTCTTCACATTGAACGGCCCATAACTCGTAAAAGCATACAGCGACTTATGTGTCCTTTTTGCAGGCTTGTGAAGTTGTGATGCTGTGGACTGGATACATGCAAGTATTAACAAAAGCTACTCTTGAAAGCCTGCAAAAATCCTACTTTTGTCCTGTCGGGTGCACATGTCAAGATGTGTGCTTGTGTCTGTGACTGGTCAATTGTCTGGTCAATTGTCTTTTTTTGGTGACCAAATTGTCTTCCTTTTATGTACAGTAGTGTACATATGTTTTGTTTTTATTCTTTACTCCGTTTTTTTTGCAATACACTTTTTATTATCAGATTTTAATGTTAAAGTTCTATATTCTATTCTTTTAACCCTCCTATACTTATAACTATCACAGCCTATCAAAAACTCTTAACACCAACTCTCACAGTTTGTGTGTGTTTCAATCTGACATTTGATAGGTTTTGATCTGTACAGCAGCTGGGTCGATTTTGGCCCTGACATGAGAACAGGAGGGTTAATACAATGATCACATGTGGGTCAGCAAGTCCCAGGACCATAGTGATGTTTTCGCTTTTGCTGGCCCTTGCCCATGTGGACATGGGGTATCCCAGCTAACAATTTTACGTTGTGACAACGTTGCCACATGGTCACGTTTTCGTTGCGGCAACGTTAGGAAATTGACGTTGCCGCAACGGAAAAATGTCGACTCCCATACGCGTTGCCACAACGTTATCACGCAACGTTAGGAGGACGTTGCTGCAACGTAAAAGAAACGTTTACTGGTACTTGATTACAACCTTGACGGCACGTTAATACGACCTAATCGGCACCTAACAGCAACGTATATGCACGTTTCTACAACCTTATGGAGACGTGATTACAACTTGATTATCACGTTACAGCAACCTTATTATAAGGGACGTTTCTACAACCATTTACAAACGTTATTGCAACCTTGTGGGCACATCTCTGCAACTTTCTTGGAACCTAAAAGCAACTTTATGGGACGTAATTGCAACTTTATTGGGAACGTCACTGCAACCTAATTGGCACGTCACTGCAACTTTTTGGGCACGTCACTGCAACTTTGTTGGAACGTAATAGCAACTTTATGGGACGCAATTGCAATTTTATTGGGCACGTCACTGCAACTTAATAATTGGCACATCACTGCAACTTTATGGCACACTATGCAACTCTGTGGACACGTTCCTGTAACATAATAGGGATATTTGAAGTTAATTTCTGCAAACGATAACAAATTAAATACATGTAGATGTAAACGGAATTAATGTCATTCTAATTTTATTACAAAGAATGTTGGAAATGATACAAACAAGTCAACTTTTCTTGAAAATGACAGCACGCAAGATGTCATGATTTCTCAGGATGCTTGAGACTATTATTCACTTACAATCAAGAAACATATTTCATAATAATTTGGGAGTTTTAATGTTGATGTTTGCAAATGTATATTGCATTCAAGAAAAGAAGTAAGTTCGTAATATGACCTGACCTAAAGGCCATGCAGGTCATACCCCAGGCTGCAAGAGCAAAACAAACGAATTAGATATCGGAAATATTCGCTTCAAAATTCACCGGAGTTATTTTCTCCCTTTTCGTAGCGCATGCGGGAATAATTTCCGTGACATAACAAATTTGCGTTCATTTTGGCTTTCTTGCAATAATATGAACTTGTCTTTAACTGAACGAATAATAGTGTGATGGAGTGTGTATAGTGTTGACAAAATATGTTACGGGTCTGGCCAAAGGCAATTGCGACGGGCCCCTTACCGGTTTTTAACATCTATGAAAGTCCCCCATCACACCATTATCCTCATAATAAATACCTTTTAGATAAAAAGATAAAAAGTCGACAAGTTGAAAAAAGTTAAAACCATTTCGTTCTTTCAAATCAAATTACTTCAAGTGACATACACAATGGTAAAAAAATACATTGAAGCAAAATTATACAGTAGTGTCAGTTTGAACGTCGACAGGCTATATAGGGAGGTGAGTTTTAAATCTAACAAAAAAAAAAATGACAACGTAAATAAGGTACACATTATTTTGAAGCCGTCCTCTGCCACTGACAATCTATATAAAACGTTTTTACATGATCGTTTTATGTTGCTACAGGGTTTATGAAACTTGTACATGTAATTTCTTTTCGTGAAGGTATACATGATTACATCGGTTTTCAGTAAATTGCGAAAATTTAAGTTAAATCAGACGCATTTTTAAATGGAAACCACAAAATGGCGTCTCGTAACTTTCATAAATTTAATGTAAAAGAGTGAAAAACTCACTCTCCAAAAGAGTGAATCCCTTCTCAAACCACTCCAAAAGCGTGAATCTCTTATAAAAACCACTCGAAAATAGTGAAATTTCAACTCTTTCGTGGAGCCATATAAGGGACAAATCTTTTTAGAGTTGTCCCTGATATGGCTTCTCGAAAAAGTGGAAATTTCACTCTTTTCGAGTGGTTTTCACTCTTTTCGAGTGGTTTTTACAAGAGATAAATTCCCCCCCCACAGTAGTGTGGGACGAGTCTACTAGCGAATACTTACCCGTAGAGCCACTACCAATGCATATTTCCCTAGAGGGCGCAATACACTCGCTAAGATTTCACACAATAGCCTTCCCACCATGCCCCGCGGCACACCCGCCATGTTAGCTTCCTCTTTTCTCGAGCGATAGCAGGCAAATGCGCATCGAGCCCTTTGTGGGGAGGAGGGCGGGATGCTCTACGGGTAAGTATTCGCTAGTAGACTCGTCCCACACTACTGTGGGGGGGGGGGGGGGGGGAGTCTACAGCGCTCATCTTACCCGTAGAGCCACTACCAATGCAGAGTAGCACCGCTTTTGGAGGTGGGAGTGAGATGCCACTGTGTGAGTCTAGGACACTCCATATAGAGGGGTATCACTGTTGGGAGAAATTGGTTAATGCAACAGTATACAACCCTCAGTTACCAGCGGAAGTCACATAAACACGAGATGTGAGCTGACTGGTGGAGCGAACCCGTCTACTGGAGTTGCGGAGAGGTAGATTGCGAGGCCTGCGAGGCCGCATCGCTCGCTACCCGCAACGCCGCTCTTCCAGCACGTCCCTCAGTCTGGAGGACGTCTCGCAGGTAGCAGGCTGTGAAAGTGTTCGACGTCTTCCAGCATGCTGCCTGGGTGATATCGGCCAAGGGAACCCCTTTGAAGAAGGCCCATGACGTCGCCACTGCTCTGACGTCGTGAGCATGCACTTCAGAGCAGGCAGATGATGTATCCGGCCAGGTCTGTGAAGCCGTCCGAATAGCAGTCACAATCCAGCGCGTGATGGTGCTCTGTGAGGCTGGACGATATGGAGGGGTGGAGGTGACGAACAGGCTCGTCGCCTTGCCCCGGATCAGTTGGGTCCTGTTGAGGTACCACTTGAGTGTGCGAACAGGGCACCATGTCCTATCTTCCAGTACAGATGACTGCGAGCGCATGTCTGGTATGAAGATGTCTGGTGGAGCAAAGGACTCGGACTGGTTCTTCGTGAGAAAGGACGCATTTGGGACTAGACGCACCCCATTCGGTTCCCAGCGAATGTGGCCCGGATCAACAGATAGGGCATGTAGTTCGCTACGACGCCGTGACGTCGCCACCGCTAGCAAGAAAGCGAGCTTGACGGATAAGTCGAACAAGGTCGCCTGGCCCATTGGTTCGTAGGGGGCGCGTGATAGCGCCCCCAGAACGTTGGAGAGGTCCCAAGAAGGAAGGAGCTTACGAGTTGGTGGCCTCTCTAGAAACATTCCTCGAAGGATGTGACCCAGGGCATGGTTACTGGTAATTGATGACCCGTCCGCGAAACCTTGATGGACGGCCGCAATAGCCGAACGGTAGTTCCGGATCGTGGCTACTGCGAGGCCCGAGTTGAACAGGTAAACAAAGAAGTCACCAATGTCGGTTATAGGTGAATTGACTGGATCAACCGAATTCCGTCCACACCATTTGTAGTAATGGCGTAGGCGGCTATTGTAGACTCTCCTCGTGGAAGGTCTACGACTGCGTGCCGCGAATACGGCAGCGTCCTGCGAAAGGCCCGCTGCTCGGAAGGAGCGTTGGACAATGTCCAGCACGTCAGGTGAAGATCCCCGGGTGCTGGGTGAATGAACCTCGAGCGAGGCTGAGACAGAATGTCCGGTCGAGGTGGAAGAATTAATGGTCGGTGCACCAAGAGCCGGATCAACCGGGGGAACCAGGGTTGACGTGGCCAAAACGGGGCGACAAGGAGAATCCTGCATCGTTCCTGTTCTATCTTCGTCAGTACCCGAGGGATCAGGGATATCGGCGGAAAAGCGTACGCGAACATCCCTTCCCAGGGCATCGAGAGGGCGTCGACATGCCACGCCCTCGGATCTGGGTATCTGGTGCAATAGACCGGCAGCTGGTTGTTGACCGCTGACGCAAACAGGTCTACATGAGGGCGGTCGATGAGCGTGAAGATTTGCGCGACCACCCGGGGATGTAGCGTCCACTCTGTTGGACGGATTACTCCCCTGGAGAGGGCATCGGCTATCGAGTTGTCCGCTCCTGGGATGTGGAAGGCCAACAACGTGATGTTGGACCTTATGCACCAATGGAGTACTTCCCACGTCAGGAGGCAGAGCTGGGGTGACCGTGTGCCTCCCTCGTGGTTGAGGTATGCCACAACTGTGACATTGTCGCATTTGATTAGGACAGACCGATCCCGGACGTACGGTTGAAAATGTCTGAGGGCATTGAACACCGCCAGCATCTCCAGAACATTGATATGCAGGGATCGCTGGTCCGGAGTCCACTCTCCCGCGGCCTGGCGCGGGTAAAGCAGAGCTCCCCAACCCAAGCCCGAGGCATCCGTTGTTACGGTTACCGTCGGTTGTGGCTGCGGAAAGGTCACTCCGCGCATGAGGTTTGACGGATCGGACCACCACCCCAGGTGTGGGCGTAGAAATACCGGAACCGGAACCATATGATGGATGAGGTGGTATTTCGGTCGGAAGTGAGCGAGGAGCTGGAGCTGGAGCGGGCGCATGTGGAGTCGGCAGTGAGGCACGAGATCCACCATGCTTGCCATGAGGCCGAGCAGTTTCAGCCATGCTGCTGCTGGGGCCAATGTTACTGCGAGGAATAGATCGACGCACTGCTGCAGATTCTGAACTCGCCTGTCCGTCGGGAAAACCATGCTCGTTCGGAGGTTTATGACAGCCCCTAAGAACGTTGGGAGTTGTGTAGGAATTGGGTGTGATTTTCCTCTGTTTATCAGAAACCCAAGACGCGTGGCTAACTGTACGGTGGAGGCGAGCGCTCGGCTGGTTTCGTGCCGTGAACGGCCCACTATCAGCCAGTCGTCCAAATACATGAAGATTGAAATGCCGCTCGCGTGGAGGGCTGCTCCCACCGACTTCACAATCCTCGTGAAAACCCGAGGGGATGTGGACAGTCCGAATGGGAGAGCCGTAAATTCGTAAGTCACGTTTCGGTAACGGAAGCGGAGGAACCGATAGTGACTCGGAAGAATGGGGACATGAAGATACGTGTCCTGCAGGTCGAGTGTAGCCGCCCATGCTTGGGCCGGAATCGAACCGAGGACCACCCGGAGCGTGTCCATACGGAACCGTTTGGGGCGGATGAAGCTGTTTAAGGGCTTCAGGTTGAGAATAGGCCGCCAAGTTCCCGTGTCCATTTTTGGTGTGAGGAAAAAGGACGATAGGAAACCAGGCGACCTCCCCGACCGCGGAACCACGCGTATCGCTTTGTTCCGGAGGAGAGACTCGATTTCCGACTCTAGCGCCAGGCGTTTGGCGGGGTCGGATGGAGTTTCCGTGTGACGAATTACTGTGTCCGACGGGGGGTGCTCGTGAATTCCAATGCGTACCCGTGCTGGATTGTCTTGAGCACCCACCGGTCGGAGACGACCTGGGACCAGGGCCCTGCGAAGGCTTGGAGGCGGCCACCCACGGGCCCGGCTGTGGGGGGCCACCAGGGTATGGGCGCGTCACTTACGCCACCCTCCGGAAAACCGGGGGGCCGACGGCTTAAAGGTCTGGCCACGCGGTCGGAAGGATTGGCCTCGGCGGGGACCCGTATATGGAGGGCGTGCCGAAGATTGAGCCGTTGACGCGGCGGGAAAACGCCCGCGGGTTCTGCCCTGTGGAAGCCTGGAGCATCCTGCTGGGGCCCGGGGGGTCGACTTGGCCTTAGGTTGAGGCTGTGCTGTCGATGTCTGGGCAGGCTTGCGAAGATTTATCTTATCGGTAGCCTCTATTCGCTTCGCTTCGGCCTCCATGGAGTCCTGGAACTGATTGGCTAGTACGATCGGTAAAGAGGGCACGTGTCGAACCCGACCCACTACCATCAGCGGCCAGCTTGTCTCTGGCAGAGTCAGGGACTGTTGGTACTGTAAAATAGTCGTCAAAGTCCTTCGACGGGAAACGGAAATAACCGAAGGACTGCCACGTTTTGCGATCCGCTACGGCCTGGATATGTTTAATGCAAAACTGGTCCAGGGGTAGGATCGGAAAGGGCGTCGAGCGTCCCGCAGGGATATCCGATGCGGTACGCTGTTTGAACGATTGCTGGGCCGAGGGTTTAGGTTCTTCAGCGGAAGTGTCCGGAAGACCCAAAACCCGGATCATGTCGCGTTGAACCAGACGCAACTGTGTCTCGATGGGGGAGAGATGATGTGTGTCAAGCATGTCACCCTCTGCATCAGACAACCCCTGGTCCGAACCCGTGGCCTCCGTAGCTGGTGTACGCTCGCGATGGAGGGGCACCGCCGGCACTGAATCCCCATCCGACTCCGAGAAAACTGCTGAAGGGTGGATGGAAATGGCCGGAGGTGAGGCCGGGGCACGACCCAAAGCCTGGGGGAGATGTTGTTGGTCACGACGAACCCAACCCTGGACGTCCCGAGTCGGCGGAGCGACAACGGGGGCGACACTGGGGGCGAGTTGACCGAAGTGCGGGGCCGGCTGACCCATCTGGGGGGCAAGCAGGCCCGCGCTCGGGGCGAGTTGGCCCGCAATGGGGGCGAACCCGCCCGTGTCCGGGGCGAGTCGGCCAGCGTGTGGGGCGAGTTGGCCCACTGGCGCGAACCCCGCAGTTGACAAGGTCGACAGGGACGCGGTGAACGCCTGGAAAGCCTGTAAGAGATCCGCATTGGAAACGGACTCCGCATGTTTGCGGTGTTTCCGGGAGCGGTCCGAGGACGATGGTGTGTCCGAGGAACGGTGACGTTTCTTACGCGATTTCCCTTTCTTGACTGGGCGACCCCGCAAAACCTCAGTATCCGAGGGCTCAGTGGAGGGCGGGATCGCTGGAATTCCGGAGCATCGGAGTAAGTCCGAGGCAGAGGAAAAACTCGCAACGGGGACCCATGGGTCCCCCACCGAACGGCCAGGGGCTAACAGCCCGGGCGGATCGGTGATTGCGCTGCCCGCCAGGGCGGCACCGCTACCCTGGGTCCCGTGGTCATATGCCAGTGACCCATGGGTAGAGGCGGGCAGATTGGTCACGCTGAGCGTGGCCGTAGCCTTGGCCACACTGCCCGGGATCGGGGGGTGGCCAGAGGCAAATGAAGGCAACTCGGCGGGGAGGGTGTCCCGCTTGCCTTTGAAGCTTTGGACCGTGGTGCGCGATTTTTGGCGACTCTTACCGGTCAGCTTCTGAGTCGGCTGGTTTTCCCCGTTATCCGCGGCCGGGGGAACGGGCTGAATATAGCCCGATCCCCGGCCTATGGGGAGGCCACTGCCCGTTTCCGGGCAGCGGAGTGAAGTCTGTGTACGGGGGAGGGTGGCCCCAACAGATTCACGGTCGGAGGCAAGGCCATGGGAGGAGGGTGTCTCCCTGGGCTCGCCCCCCGGAGGTGCGGGCAGTCCCGTGGAACCCACGTCCACGGGTACCGCCCCGCACCGAGCCGACTTACGCTTCACATTTTTCTCCCGTGAAGCCATGAATATCGAAATAACAAACTAAACACAAGAATACAAACTCTACAATCTTTATTCAAGAATACTTAGCAAATGTACGGCAGACGTAGACGTAAACTGCGTGTATAACGCCACTGAAAAAATTTCACGTCCTACGCTGATCAGCGCTAAGAGAAAAGAGGAAGCTAACATGGCGGGTGTGCCGCGGGGCATGGTGGGAAGGCTATTGTGTGAAATCTTAGCGAGTGTATTGCGCCCTCTAGGGAAATATGCATTGGTAGTGGCTCTACGGGTAAGATGAGCGCTGTAGACTCACTCTTTTGGAGTGGTTTGAGAAGGGACTCACTCTTTTGTAGAGTGAGTTTTTCACTCTTTTACATTAAGAGATTGTTCAATGTGTTTTAAGAGTTAGGCTCTTTTCACAGACCGTTTAATAAGAAATTCCAATACATCCAGATTTAGAAGTGCAGGTCCATTCATCGGCAAGGTTGTAAACATGGCACGTCCCTCATCATGACGCGATTCTGATAAACAAATAACAGGAAAAAAATGTATCAGATAATTATTATGCCTGACCGATGGTGCACTAATTCTCTAAACTATTCCAAAACCAAGCCCTTCTCAGAGGCTGACAAAAGCCAAAAATAATGTCGATAAAACAAAATATACCGGTACCAATTGAACATTTTTAGGGCAAAATGATTTTTTTTTTGAGAGCATGGTCAAGCATCTTTATTCAACACACGACTGGAAAAAGAACACTTAATCACTTTACTCATTCCAAAAACCGTGTGCCTTTTACACTTTTTAAAAGTTATTTTCATCCTCTTAACAGGAATACAGATGTGATCGAAAAGTCAACTCTGTGTATGTACTTACGGAGAAAAACAAGAGATGATTCAAAAGCATCCCGCAAACGCCGTATGAAGTAGACAAGCAGTTTAAACATGTCACAGCCTGCCACCCATTGCACTCAGATGAAGCATAACTGCAGTGTGGGGACAAATTACAAAACATGAGTAATTTTAAGATTAATATATCAATAGAAAATGAAAACAACGGAACACGGTTTGTTGTTGTCCACATGGTCTTGAAGGAAACATTTTAAAAGCACTTTACAAAAGGCTGTTACAAAAAGTTAGGGCAATTCTTCTTTCATCTCTTAGCAACGCTGACCTAGCCACGAACCTTACCCAATCACACACAGTTCTAATATTTAATGCGGTCACTACACGCCAAACACTTGAGCTATAACCGGAACGTCCAATTTCCGTGTACTTAGACATTCCAGCGAAATCTAGAGGACCGTGTTTACGCTGGAATGATTTGGTGTCTGAACTTTTGGCCAGGCCCTGTGGCTCAATGGTACGCACGTAGCCATGACAACGACCTCGTTAATGTACAAACCATATGGTGCAGGCTTTATTTGGGGGGAAATATCTTAATAGTTAACTGTATTATTTTGCAGTTAAATTTGCAGTAGGGCTACTTTCCTTTGAGAAATCAAATTACAAGATACCGGCACGTACCCCAGCTAACTCTTTCATTTTGTCAAAGCTAGTGTGGTTTGACCATTGCTTAATTGGAATCAAAATGGTACTGGTAGGCTACACTACAAAGGTATTCTCGGTTTTTAAACAATGTCAGACATTTTTCCATTTTGCTAATAAATCATATAAGATTCTTCCTCCATGATTCTTCCATGCACAGCTATAAAAACTAGCCAACAGTTTTTTTGTTAAAACTCTATAGCAGTCCCAATCCTCCAATTTTAATAGGATTTTACATGCACCCTATAGGGGGTTAGATATGTCATTAATGCCTGCGAATCTGCCAGCATAGATCCGTATCATACTCAGTTTCCTTTGGGCGTGTTGGGAAAAATACGACTTTTTCCAACTAAACAAGACTTAGAACGTTAGGGCCTACATGAACCTAATTTGTATTGTTTCCTCTATAAATGCTCAAAATAACAAACTAGCCCACCCACCTAATTGATTTGTACTCTTCACAAATCTGAATCGACGGAACATTTTCAGTATCAACTAAAAAAAAGGACTGTCCTTTCGTAAATTACGTTCGGAAAGTTGCCAGTATATTTAGTGATTTGCTTGAAAAAGGTTTTACATGTATACGTAAGATTACTGAAAAATCGTATTCCCGAAATTACACGAGAGAATGTCACTGATAATTTTAAGATTTATAGAAAATATACAATTCCTACCTTCTGAAGAAATGCTGCTCTGAAAAGCTACCGTATACTATTAGTACGTGTGGAGCCTGACTTAGCCGGACATCAACTGGAGGGCGACCGTTAATAGTGGCTGCTTGCTCCCGCTCGCTCGGTAACTGAGCACCGCGATTCAAATGATGCGGAATTCGGTGCCGCGCATGCGCTGTGGTATTAGTTTTCCCTGAGAACGGGCAAATTTATGTAAGTTGGTACGCTCCATACAGTGCCGGAACACGATGCATGGATGCAGGTACAAGGATAGGCGGAAAAGATATGTCTAAGAATCGCAACATAACAGCAACTTTTTGAAAATACCATACCACACTTTCAAAACGTGATTTGTGAGTTAACAACAACGTTAAGATAAAACCTTCGTACGATGTCATCACTACGTCACGTATTGCAACATCAATACAACGTTGTGAAAACACCGAAATACAATGTTACCACAACGTCATTATAACAACATCAGAGCAATGTTGTGAAAATACTTAAGTATAACGCCGTAACAACGTGATTATTACAACTTAATGGCAACATTTATTAAATAACCTACACACGACTTAAGTACAACGTTAGTTAATACAACCACACCGCAACGTTGTGAAAATATTTAACTACAACGTCATGGCAACGTTAACTTAACAGCATAAACACAACGTTATAAAAACACCGAGATACAACGTTACTGCAACGTCATGATTACAACATTGTAGCAACTTTGTGAAAATACTTAACTGCAACATTATTACAACGTTATTATCACAACTTAATTACAACGTTTATGAAATAACCTCCATACAACTTTATCACAACGTCATAATTACAACCACAGAGTAACGTCGTGAATATACTTAACTACAACGTCAAGACAACGTGATATTGACAATTTAATGACAACATTATGAAAAAACCTTCATACAACGTTAATGCAACGTGATATGATAACTTTTATACGACGTTGTCAAAATAACCAATATACAACATTTTTACAACCAATAAATGAACGGTCAAATGTTGTAGCAAAGTTGCTTTAACGTCCTCGTGAAACGTTACCAAATGACAACCTTTTCACAACTTTGCAAAACGTTGTGGCAACGTTATGTGTTAGCTGGGATGTCCTGTGTTATTTATCTTTATTTTTTAATTTACTGTCTTGTACTTGTATTGTTTTTGGCTGAATAAAATAATAATAGTACATGTATGTAAACATGATGGGAAAAGAAGTCTGTTTCAGGTTGCAGATGTTATTTTGAAATGATAAAAACAATTTAAGTACCAACAAATCTTTACAAACAAAAACTTTAACAATCCCGAGAAATTTCACCCCTGATTCTAGACAGATCCCATAGATCCAACATTGTCCAACCTCACCTTCAGCTTGACCCTATGAATGAACTGCAAACCCTCAGAGTTCCCTTCCACCCTGGAAAACCCCACACAATCACCACTGGCAGTCAGATCAAAGCTGTCCGGCAAGAGGCCGTACTTGACCACAGATGATGACCGGGCATGCGTGGACCACAGGATGACCATCTCTGACCAGTCGTTGCCCAAGGCAATGTGAATCTGCTCCGGGGCTGAGGTAGGTTTCTCATCCGATTGGTCACGGATGCGCCTAACAAGACCTACGAGAGGTGTAAGGACACATTCAACCAAAATCACTTGAGCAAATGCAACTAGAGCCTGTTTCACACTATGCTCTTACCTGAGTAATTGCCAGGTTAACGACAAATTTAACCCGGCAATTACCTGGATAATGTGGAGCGTTGCCACTACAATTCTCCGTGTTAGAAATACTCTGGGTCAACTGCCCCAAAACCCCACTTAACCCGGGTAATTTCTAACCCTGCTCGCAAGGTGGGTTAACCCACCAATCTCGCCACGATTCTCCGCATTACCATTAGTAGTGTGAAGGCTCGCCGGGTTTTCTTCTACCCGGGTACATGTAGGTGGGTGCGCTTCATCGTGTTTTATCGGCCAGCTTTGTGAAGGCGACGTAATTTATTAATTTATAGTACGGCCGCCGTGGCTGGTACCTTGCCTTATTAAGTTATTTTTACGTATCTTAATGAAAGGCACCAGTCTTCCATGGATGATGCCGGGTCTTAAGTACATTTTACATACACTTAATGCAAGGCACCAGTCTAGACCGCACAGTTAAAGGATTACGCGTGCACGCTGCCAACACTGATCTGATTTTTTTTCAATTTGCATTGCATGCTCTCGCTCTCACTTCGCTCTTTTACGATGAACCAATGGCTAGGGCAGAGGTCAAGCAATGCACATTCTCCGGGTTACCATTCGCATATAGTGTGAATGCGGCTACAAGTTACCCTGGTGCGAGCTGAAGCGGTTAAGCAGAATTGCGGGGTTAATTTTGTAGTGTGAAACCGATTCTCCGGGTTAGTTTCTACCCGGGTAATAAATTACCCGGGTACATGTAAGTTCAGAGTAGTGTGAAACCCACATAGGGGGCTGCAATTATCAAGACCTTGAGGGCACTGTTCAAGAAAAGGTTTACCATGTGTACATACATGTGTGTACATGTAGGCCTATCAGATTGAAGAGCTTGCACTATAATCATTAGCCCTAACCTCACATAAAGCTACAAAATACACACAATGTACTACTAGTAACAGTAAACTGTAGTATGCAGTACTCTCTGCCTATTTGTGTACAATGCTTGTACATGTAGTAATTTTTAGTATTCCGTACTTCACCCCAAATAAAGTACATAGGTACTACGTAGTAATATGTAGTACTACTGTTTGTTGCTGGGGTGGAAGAAAAATGTCTTATAAATCATCTTAGGCAGAAATACAGCATGAACTACTGGTTTTCAGAGATGATACAATTTTTTATTTTAGTCATCCAATTCATTGACACAAATATAATTCTAAACTAGAGGCATGAGGTTGGTGTTTGTGGACAAACACAGGGCTGTTTCGTTTTTGTTTTTTTAGTTTGGATGTGAAATGTGAATACAATAATTTAAGTTTGTCAAACAATCGCGCTGCTGCCAGTTTTCTTTGGTAATTTTGAAATTAATTAAAGTTGTTTGTAGTAGTAACATGTGATGACGTCATCATAACGTCACATAAATGTTCATCTATAAACTTGCTGACCTACCTAGATATTACTTTTCAACTTAATCGGACTTATACTTTTGTTTATATATGGCTTCATAAACAGCCCCTTTAAGATGACGTCACGTGACATGTGATGACGTCATCATAATGTCAAGTCACTTATCATATATAAACCTATATGTACTGGGCTACCTAGATATTACTTTTCAACTTAATCGGACTGATTCTTTTGTTTATATATGGCTTCAAAAACTGTCCCTTTAAGATGACATCATGTGGCATGTGATGACGTCATCATCATGTCATGTCAATTTTCATCTATAAACCTACTGGGCTACCTAGGTATTATTTTTCAACTTAATCGGACTTGTACTTTTGTTTATATATGGCTTCAAAAACTGCCCCTTTAAAATGACGTCACGGACATGTGATGACGTCATCATAATGTCAAGTCAAATTTCATCTATAAACCTACTGGGCTACCTAGGTATTATTTTTCAACTTAATCGGACTTGTACTTTTGTTTATATATGGCTTCGAAAAATGCCCCTTTAAGATGACGTCACGTGACATGTGATGACGTCATCATGACGTAAACGTTCGGCACACATTGTGAGCAGTTGGGGTATTAAAGTGTCTGCCAAGTTTAAAAGTAGCCAAAGTGGCCGGTAAGAAAGAAAACGTTTACAAATTCTATGGGCAATATTCTAGCGACTTGAAAAAAAGATTTTTGTTGATGACGTCATCATGACGTCACACAATTTTCGCCTTTTAGGGTATATCTTTGAGACATATACCAAAGCTATAACAAAAAGAATTTTGAAAATATCTTGTTTTGTTCGCTAGATATATTGAAAAGAATGTTACGATTTTCAAAATTCAAAAATTCATAAAAAATCACGTGATGACGTCATCATGACGTAAAAGTTCGGCATACATTCTGAGCAGTTGGTCTAAGTGTCTGCCAAGTTTAAAGGCAATCGTCTGCATAAAAGTAGACAAAGTGTCCGTTAGAAAGAAAACGTGCACAAATGCTATGGGCAATAGTCTGAAAAAAAAAAAAAAAAAAAAAAATAGAGCCAATAGTGTTTGTGGACAAACACAGGGCTGTTTCGGTTTTTTTTGTGGTAGTCTGATTGTGAATTTTAAAATTTTAGAAATTAATAGAAAATCAACCAATGAAGTCACTCTGGCTTTTGCATGCTAGTAACAATACCTACGTATCCACCAATTTTTCATAACGATGGTACCCTTATACGTGTTTCAAAAAAGCACATTTTTTGATGACGTCATCATGACGTGTCGCATTTTTCATCTATAAACCTGCAGACCTACATGGATATTACATTTTAACTTAATCGAAATTGTACTTCTGTAGAAATATGGCTTCAAAAACTGCCCCTTTAAGATGACGGCACATGACATGTGATGACGTCATCATAATGTCAAGTCAATTTTCATCTATAAACCTACTGGGCTAACTCGATATTACATTTCAACTTAATCGAACGTGTACTTCTGTAGATATATGCCTTCAAAAACTGCCCCTTTAAGATGACGTCACATGACATGTGATGACGTCATCATGACGTAAAAGTTCGGCACACATTGTGAGCAGTTGGTCTAAGTGTCTGCCAATTTTTAAAGTACCAAAGGTACAGTGCTAGGAAGAAAGAAAACGTGTACAAATGCTATGGGAAATAGTGCAGCGAATGCCCCTTTAAGATGACATCACGTGACATGTGATGACTTCATCATAACGTCATGTCAATTTTCATCTATAACACCCGGTGGCATACCATTACATTTCAACTGAATCGGATTTGTACATCTGTAGATATATGGCTTCGAAAAATGCCCCTTTAAGATGACGTACCGTGACATGTGATGACGCCATCATCATGACGTAAAAGTTCAGCACAGATTGTGACCGGTTGGTGTAAGTGTCTGCCAAGTTTAAAAGTAGCCAAATTGGCCGGTAAGAAAGAAGACGTTTACAAATGATACTGGCAATAGTCTAGCGACTTGAAAAAAGACTACAAATCAACCCTTTTTATAAACAGCATGCACATTTGAGCCATGGTTATCTGCCCTTCCCAGAATTCCTTTGTGTTATATTGAATTTGGTCTAAATTTTCAAATGGCTGTTATTTCTTACTTGAGTGAGCCACGATCATGAAATTTTGGAATTATAGGTACAGGAAAATTCAATGTATACATATTTGTAACCGGATTGACCCTTACATGCATTAAAAAAAAACAACTTTTTGATGACGTCATCATGACGTCACACAATTTTAATCTAACACAAGCTGGCATAACTAAATACCACGTTTCAACTTAATCTGACTTGTACTTTTGTAGATATATGGCTTCAAAAAATGCCCCTTTAAGATGACGTCACATGACATGTGATGATGTCATCATAACGTCATGTCAATTTTCAGCTATAAACCTGCTTGGCTACCCTGGATATTACTTTTCAACTTAATCGGACTTGTACTTCTGTAGATATGTGACCCACTCCAGAAAAAGGTGATATAAGTCGCGCTATGCATTTCGTGTAATGGCCCTTTCAATGTATGAGAGGGTAACATTTTTTGTCAAAATTCATTTTTTGTTTTGTGCCTTTAATAACATCTTAAATATCTGAAGTTTTAGGTTTGGTGCACAACAATGTTGATTTCAGTGAATAAAGTGAACAAAATAAGCCCTTTAGAGTACATTGTTCCATTGCATTGTATTGGAACAAGCTATTTTTAAAGCCCGTTTTCTCTGTTGTGCAATTTGAACTCCGTAGAACTAATTAATATGCAAAAACGCGATATCTCCAGAACGGAAAGGGCTTTGGAGCTCTATCATGTACCAAATGAAAGCTTACATTGCGGGCTTTCCAAACATACATGAAACTCATTTTTCATATTTTGCAACATAATATACCTTTTTCCAGAGCGGGTCACATATATGGCTTCAAAAAATGCCCCTTTAAGATGACGTCACTTGACATGTGATGACGTCATCATAGTTGAAAATTGACGTCACGTTGTGATGTCAATTTTCAACTATAAACCTCTTTTTATAGACAGCATGCCACATGAAAGCCATGGTTTTCTGCCCTTCCCAGAATTCCTTTGTGTTATATCGAATCCGGAACAGCAAAATCTTGCAAAATTTGTGTAAAAACTTGGCACAACCTTTAATTTTGAGACTAATTGGGAATTGTTTGTGCAATACAAGGAAAGAAGGCTTGTTTTTTCTGTGAAATTAGATGCTCTTGGCACAGTATGGTCACTCAAAGTGGAACATAGGTGTTTATTTCTGCCTCATTAGTTTTTACTAATTTTGCTGACATGAATCTTGAAATAACAGGTTGTATGTTTAGACTGTCACACCTTTATCAAGGGGGGTTTGTTATTTTCCAAGATTTTGCTATTCCTGACTGATTTTAATGAGGGTATTGTGGTAAATTATTTCCAAGTTTCTATTTTAAACATCAAACTCTTTACGTACAATGTGTATTTTACACGTACAAAGAAATAGAATTTGCTGACAACGTGTGAGTTTAAATTACGCGACGTTATATGCACAGTGCGAAAACCTTTTGAGATTGTGTGGTCTTATAACTGAAATATTCCTTTTTTCTACATGCTTACCTGAGATAAATGTGGTTTTCTAAGCTTGACTTCGCTGAAACTCCGTGCTAAAATGTGTTTTATCTCGCGTTCACAGCAACAGCCATAGATTTAGATGAAGGAAGTGATAAGAACAGTCACGTGTAATTTTAACAAATGTGTACATTATTTCCGCAATCTTATAGCACGTTATGGTCACTCGAGCGCATATTTAGACACTGTGTAGAAAAAGAAGGGCACAAAGTGTATGGAGTAAAGCACGTTTTTGAACCGCGGTGACAAGGTTGCCTGCTGCCCTTAGCATTGGTTTGTATACCTAGTACATGCACATCTAGTCCGAGTAACTTGGACCCTCGCTTTTTGCACATGATCTGGCAATAGTAGGGTCCAAGTACGTGTGCGGCATTTTCCTATTCATTAATTAGGTACGTCAGAATACCCAACAAAAACATCGGATTTCACCCTTAAAACGGCCACCAAAATACCAGATATGCCACTTGAGGAACAAGTAGAGTTCAATTATTAAGATAGAGGTACTAAGGTTCACTTACCATCCGGATAAAAAGTGAAATTTACTGTTCAATTCCGAGAGGCACATCGAAGAAAACCCATGCAGTCTGTACGCCATTGATATGCTGCAAGCTCGTATATTATGCAACGTAAACCTATGTGTAGTATTGCGCTACGTATAGCACTGCTCCGTGTATATATATATATATATACGGAGCAGTGATGTACGTAGCGCAATGATGCACATAGGTTTACGTTGGAGTGTAGTTATAGGATGAATTAAGGGCATTTCTCAAAAATGGCTTGGCTTCGGGTTCGCGTAATTTTATGTTCCCAGATTTGTTTTTGCTACATGTACATCAAAGTCTTATACTTTAACCCAGAGCCAGAGCGTGTTCATCTATTTACGTATCCAAGCCTTCAGATTGGCAATGGGACTGGGAAATAGCTGGAGACGAAGCCCAAGCCCAAACCCAAGCCCAAGCCACCGGTTGAGAAACGCCCCGAGGACGCGCTACATAACACCCATGGTTACACTGCCTTCCAAAAATTCCTTTGTTATCATATTGTTTTGGAGCTAAATATTGAAATGGGTATATTTTGACGCTGGAGTGAGCTATGATCATGAGAACTTGGAATTAGGTACACAAAAATACAGTGTATAAAACTTCCGAAGGTTTTTGTCATAAGAGATTGCTAAATATACCAAATTTTGACTTGAATTTAATGACCTGTAGATGACGTCATGATGACATCATCATGACGTCACATCAATTTTTTTTTATCTGTAACAAATTCTGGCCTATCAGCATTAAGACTGCACCCAATCGGAAGTACGGTTCTCTAGATATAGGACCTTAAAGTGTGCACCTTTAAGATGACGTCACGTGACCCATGATGACGTCATCACAACGGTACTTGTCAAAGCAAACATTTGCAACGTGGTCTTGGCCTGGGTCGAGTCTAGAGTCAATCTCATCAATGACAGTGTAAAATTTTGAGAGTATACATTGAAATTTGAAACATTGAACAATTTATAGAAAATCAACCGATGACGTCACAATGACGTCACTTCGGATTTTGCATGCTATTGACAATATCTGCCTACCCACCAATTTTTATGACGATCGGACTTACCCTTATATGTGTTTCAAAAAAGGACATTTTTGATGACGTCATGATTACGTCACACATTTTTCCTATTTATGTGAAAGAGTATAGGAGCTAACAAATCTATTACAAAAAGAATTTTGAATTTAGCATGTTCTGTCGATGAGATATGGCTTTAAGAAACTTTAAGATTCAAAAACTTAAACCTTACAATAAAATCGTATCATGACGTCACCTCAATTTTCATCTATAACACGTGGTGGCTCACCAACATACCAGGTTTAAAGGCAATCGGACCTACGGTTCTCTAGATATGGGCCCTTGAAAAATGCACCTTTATGATGACGTCACGTAACCCGTGATGACGTCATCGTGACGTCACACTTCGGCACACTATTTGAGTTTGTGTTAAGTTTGATTAAGATCTGATGTTGTTTAGTGACCAAAGTGCCGGTCAGAAAATTTAGCTTAATGAAGAAACCAAAATAGCGGGTATTGTGTAGTTTAGGATTTGCGTATTAATTGTGTTCATGTTAGCGCCTGGAGCATTTGATTCTTCCAAAAGCATTTTTTGTCACTAAAGTAGACTTCTCTGAATTCCAATGACACGTGCTTCTGTGATTTGAAAAGGTTTTTCAAGGCGAAAAATATGATTTTCTTACGCGGGTCACGTTTTGGCTAGGTCAACCCCGACCCAGCCCCTACTCTCCGACCAGCATTATACCCGTGTACAACGGGGTATTGCGCAATCGCGTATTTTTTGCCCTCTTAACAACAGATTTCACTCAAAAAAAACCTGCAGATGTTCTTCGACGTGGCCCTTTCTTCTGAATATGGCAAAACGAACAATTTTCAAGTAGATTGTGTACATGCCTGGGCGAAAGTGTACTAAACTACACAATCGCCGCAACAGAACAAAAACAAGGGCTGTTTCGAAAAACTTTCGAAACAGCCAATAATTGGCAGTACCCAGTAACTTAAATGTATTACACAGAAGTAGTACAATGTACTTTGTAGGTGCAGGTATCAAAAGCCCTGTCCGCACTGGACTTATTTTGGTAAAACTTACCGAGACGATGCGTACTTTTCCCATTTTCAGCCCATTGCGGACAGCCTAGGAGGTTTTCCTCTGAGTTACTTTACCTGAGTCCAGCGGTTAGTTTTCCTGGGCAGCAGTTGCCCGGTAGAAGTGACTAGGTAACTTTTCCCGAGCGAGGTCATGCTACACTGGGACACCAAGCATGCGCTTTGCATAATTGCTTCACCGCGGTGCGGCGCACGTGGCAAGTTTCCAAATTCCAGTGCGTTGTTCCTTTTTTGTTTGCAATCATGGGAGATATTATTATTGATACAGTCAGAAGTTTGATTGGTGCTAATCGATGTAGTCCTATGTGTACACATCAGCCGGAAAAATGAAAAGGCACGCGTGATTTGGGTCAATCGCGCCAATGTAGTAAGGTCACGCAAAGCGCCCTCATGAGTCCTTATATTGACAGCTCGGTTACTTCTACCACAGTATCTGTAAACATTTTCCGTGTCGAAAGTCCAAGTGCGGACAGTGGTCACATTTGACCATTTTTCATTTTACCATCGTCTCAGTAAAACCTTCCAAAAAATAAGTCCAGTGCGGACACAGCTTTAGCGAGATTTCCTTGTGTGGAGTTTTGCTGTCATCAAAGATACTGTAGTATTTTTTGTAGTACACAGATCTTCACCCCAAATTAATGCCTCGGGGGTAGGGTTAATCCCTTGATTACGGGTGTTGTAATGGGGCACCAGGGTGCCATGCTGGCTTGTGCAACCAAGCGAAATGGACACAAGAGGGTTGTGCAGCCAAGCATAACATACACAATAACCCAACAAAGGAATGAAAATGCAGAGAATGCGTGTATAGTCGTAATCCGGCAAGGTGGTAATTTTCTATAGACATCTATGGTAGGAGTGTGCATCGGAACCGGGTACCCGAGTACCCACCCATTGATGTCAGGAACTGGTTCCAGATTATGAAATCAAGTACCCGTAACCAACTTTACAAATTACATGTAGTAACTTCTCAGACGATGAAAGAGAAGGGTTTTTAATGTCATTTGTTAGGATTTTTCAAAATGAAACCAGGCTACATGGGAAAACAAAATATATTTCACGTTTATGACGCTCGCGAAATTTGCAGTTTATACGTTAAAGCTACAAAGCTCACTGTACATACGAATGTACTTAATTGTATCTTGCTGTATTGACTCACCGATGTGGTAGTATTGACTCACCGATGTGGTAGTATTATCGTGCGGACCTTTATGAACAAGCTGAACAGCCACTTCTGAGATTTGAATTTTGGGGTTGGGTTTCTTTAACGGGTACCCGGGTACCTGTGTTGTTTTTAATCAGGTACCCGGTTCCCAAACTACCTGTAAATGCACACCCCAAGTCTATAGACGTCATCTGGACTCAAGGGGTTACCACTTAAGATACGCAAAAAAAATTGGCGACTGGAAATTCTGGTTCGAGTTTATGGACCATTCCCCCCCCCCCCCCCCTTCCCACCCAAAAAGTTGGGGGACTATCCATCCCCTTCCCATCCCCTCCCACCCCCTGGAATTTACATCCATAAATCCAAGTGAGAGCACAAAGGCATCAGCATGAGCAAATCTCTCAAAACAATATGCTAAGAAAGGCTGTGCAAGTTCTGCTTTCTAACTCTACGCAAATACAACATACATACATGTACAATGTACCTTCAGTTTTATCTGCTTTTACCGCGGGTGCAGCGACACCTGTATGCAGCACTATGTGGAAGACGAGGGCAGCGACCAGACTTGATAGCTGCTTGAGATCCATTGTACATGTAGATGACGTCCCCTAGCTATCAGGCCATCAGATTACTGTCATCACTACCATCACTATGAGTATAGGAACAACAGTTCAAATCTAGTTGTATTGTCATTTTTAACCCATGTACACACCATGCAGCCTTGGCATTTTGCATCTAGGCGGTCAAATCCAAAAAAATCTATTCCACCCTCCTAAAATACTAGTCTGTGTAATAGGCCTTTCAATTGCTTCCCCCACCACTCTCCCCACGGGCTGCCCCAGGTCTTATGTGGGAGGGTTTGGTCACATTTTTCAATCCCCAAGGTGGGAATTTTGGTCACTCATTTTGCCATTGTTTCTCCATTATTAGAAGTTAAAAACCAAGAGGTGGGGGTGCCCCACCCATGTATGTCTGGGATTGTCACAAAAATGTTGCCCCGGGGGTGGGGATTTTGTCACTTCAAAATTGACAATCCCCACATCTTGGGGGGGGGGGGGGGAGCCGGAGGGGTTGGGGAAGCAATTGATAGGCGCACAACTTGGAACATTTATTGCCTTTTTTAACCCCTTGCCACCGGTTGACACAAATACGTGCGGATTCAAAATAGCCACCTGGCTGGTTGACTTCTATTTGTGCCAATCTCTGCAGTTCAATCCATTTTGTGTACATTATGCTTGGCTGCACAAGCCAGCTTTGCAAATTTCGGCCACAGATTCAGCCGCAGATTCAAAATCTTAAACACATCAAGTAAAAGGTGGTCAACAAACTGTGCTTTTTATAGGTTTGTTTTTTGGGGTTCCCGTTCCATCAACAAAAGGTTTTAGAAGCATTACACGTTTTTTAAGCATAGTCTAAATGACGAATAACGTTTATGTTTAACACATATCGATTAAGTTCACTAATTAAAGGGCTAATGAGAACTTTTCATTCAATTAGATCAAGAATTAGATTTCAAGAATTAGATTGATGCTGGAATGGAGACCAGTATATGTTGCTTGTTTATTCGGAGTACTGGACCACTGGTACCCGTGAAGATTTTGCTCGAAGATAATTTCAGAGATACATGTATGTGGGACAACTTCTGCCTTCACTCGCCAGAGTCATTTTCCATTTAGGACAATCAGCAATTCTAGTCAGTTAAATTGTTATGCAAATAATATTTCGAGAAATTAGTCTGTCATACATAGGTCTCATCAAAGCCCTAACTACCAGGGATGAAATAACTCAAATTTGTGGAATCCTTCAATTTATTTGTGTACGCTCTGAGTCTTCATAGTTGGAACACTTAATTGTATATAACTTGCATAATTAAAGATAGTGGCCCTTGATAAAGCCGACTTCATGTATAAATTTATGAGATGATCCCTGATGTTAACCTTTTGTACGAGTTAGCACAAATAATCATCCATGCATTTTTTAACCTCTTGATCGAAAGCAGGGCACAACACTCCATCAGGAAAATCGGCTTTATTAACCCCTTGAGTACGGTATTTTACGGGAGACACCGGGGTGCCGCAGCGGTTATGGCAGTCAAGCGAACTGCTACAATGTGTTTGTGCAGTCAAGCGTAACCTATACACAATAATCCAACAATGGATTGAAACTGCACAAACGGTGAGTAGTAAGGGAGATGCCGATTCAGCGACAAAACCCGATTTTTCACCTTCTTCCCCAATTTTGCTGGGGGTACATACATCAAATTTTTTAAAAAACAAATAGTCTAAAAATCGCCCAAAAATCGCCCAAAATTTTTCTGGGTACCTATACACCAAAATTAGCACAAAATCAAGAAAATAAACACTGTTTTCCATAGTCTACAGAGATACTAAAACACCAGGGCGCCCGGCGAAAAAGGCAAAAAAAATGATTTGTTGCAAGCCAAAAAAAATTAAATAAATTTTTATTTAAAAAAAAATATTATATTGCCATTATAAAAGATGGAAACACAACCCACGATTCGAGAGTACAATAGATGGAACAAAAAATCTTTAAAAAGATATGTCGATAAGTATAAATTATCTTTAGGAACACCAACAGGACGCCGTAATACGTATATCAGGCGAGATTATATTCTAGCTATAAAAAGAGAAGAAGAAAAATTTAAAAATTTTAGAATACGATCTAAAGCTTCGTTAGAGCGACTCGCGCGCGATAAAAATTTACGAGTCGTATCAACGGGTAGAAATGGTCGAGCGATAAAAAAAGATTACATCGATGCTATACTAAGATTTAAGGAGAAAAATACTTTTCGAGAAGCAGACTTTCGAGAGACTAGAAGATTTGAAAACAGTTATCGAAATTTGGAACTGATTCCGATTCTGTTTACCGACGATCCGGAGCAATTTTACAACACCCATACGTCGATGATAAAAAACAAAATCGTCGCTGAATTAAGAGAAATAAAAACGATGAAACTACAGATCGCCATGAAAATAAAGTATGTAAAAAAATCGGGCGTTGAGACTACAAAATCAACCGCTACTCATTTTAGTTATCAAAATCGAGTCTTAAACAAGAGCGAGATAGCTGTAGCTATCAGGCAGCAATACGAAACGATATTATCTCAGATAGATAAATATACGAATGAAGGAAGTGGTTGGACTATAGATAAAATAGTCGCGTTTTACATAAACATAAACAGAGTGAACCCTCTGGTAGGCGCTTCTTACGTAAAACTACCCGAGTATATAACTAACAAACACGCAACCGTCAACATCAAAAACGAAGATCAAGAGTGTATAAGATGGTGTTTAAGAGCCGCCCTAGGTATATATACCGATAAAGTTAAAAACCAAATAGAAACCAACCCGCTGTATACTTGGCAAAAAAACAGAGCTTCTAATTATAAAACTGATGATGGATTAAACTTCACCAACATAGACTTCCCCACACCCATAAATCAGATAGCGAGAATAGAAAGACAAAACGATATAAGTATAAACGTGTTAGGATACGACGCAGACTGCAAAAATAAAACCTATCCGCAAGATAAAAGGGGCTTGATATATCCGCTATATTTATCTAAAAGACCATACGATGTAGAAACTATCAGTTTGCTATTATATGACGGTCATTATTGTTGGATAAATGACTTACCTAGATTCTTATCTTGCGTTACAAATAGTCAGCATCGCAAACTGTTTTGCTTGAGATGTTTAACGCATTTTTGTTCGAAAGAGAAGCTGGACAGACACGTAGAAGATTGTGAAGGAATAGACTCTGCTTTATCTACCGTTAAAATGCCGCATGAAAATGCGAACAAATACTTGGACAAAAGCATTCTCAAGTTTAAAAACTTTAATAATTTACAAGATGCACCCTATGTCATATACGCGGATTTTGAATCTATCTTGGTACCCCCTACTAGCGTAGCTACGCGAGTACCAGAGGGTAAAATCGCAACGCACAAAGCCTGCGGCTATTCTTACGTTGTAGTTAGATGCGATGGCAAGCGGATCAAGCGAAAGACTTATAGAGGTGAACGCGCTATAGACAATTTTATAACCTCGTTGCAAGAACTCGAACCTAAGATTAATGAATTACTAGCTCGCATTAAACCGATAATATATACGCTTACTGAAGAAAAAATTCACCTAAACTCTAACGAGTGCTGGATTTGCGAGAGAGCGATTTATCCAAATTACTCGTGTAATTGCCTGTGCTGCGAACCTGTAGAACCCAAAAGTAAAGAAGAACTTGAAGAATACACGTACGAAAACGAAAAGGGATACGTCGAGAAAACATGTACGTTTTGCCAAAAGAAAATTAACAAATTTCGAAAAGTCAGAGATCATTGCCACACTACCGGTAAGTACAGAGGAGCCGCGCACGCTTACTGTAATCTTAAATTACGAGTAAAACCCAACGAAACGAAAATACCGGTCATCTTTCACAACTTAGAAAACTATGACGCGCACTTGATCATGCAGGGTATTTCCAAGTACCAACGAGATATCTGGTGTATACCCAAAAATTCAGAAAAATACATTTCATTTTCGATCGGTCAATATAGATTTATCGACTCGTTTCATTTTATGTCTAGCGGTCTCGACAAATTGGTAACGTCTTGCCCGAGAGACGCTTTTAGGCTACTCCTGAAACGTTATGGCGAAGAAAACGCGGACCTCTTATTACAAAAGGGTGTATATCCGTACGAGTACATGGACAGCTTTGAACGATTTAGCGAAACTAGTCTGCCGGCTAAACACCATTTTTTTAGCGCTCTAAAGGACAAACATATAACGGACGAAGACTACTCGCGCGCGCAACGAGTATGGCGGACCTTTAATATAAAAAACATGGGCGAATACCACGACTTGTACGTAACCGCGGATACTCTATTACTAGCCGGCGTATTCCAGAATTTTAGGCAAATGTGTAGAACGAATTACAAGTTGGATCCAGCCAACTACTTCACAGCACCGGGGTTAAGTTGGGATGCGTTGCTGAGGCACACTAAAATAGAATTAGAGCTCTTGACGGATATAGATAAACATCTATTTTTTGAAAAAGCGAAAAGAGGAGGAATATCGAGCGTCGGCTCATGTCGCTATGCCAAGGCCAACAATAAGTACCTAGAATCTCACGATCGAGATAAACCCGATTCGTATATTCTCTATCTAGACGCTAACAACCTCTACGGATGGGCCATGAGTCGAGCTATACCTTACGGAGGATTTAAATGGGTCAGTACGAGTCAATTTACCCACGATCGCATCATGGCGTTAAAAGATAAGGCTAAAACGGGATATATGTTAGAAGTTGACCTGGAATATCCAGCCGAACTACACGATCTACACAACGATTATCCTTTAGCCGCAGATAATATAACCATACCTGAAGAATGGTTATCGAAGTATCAACGAGAGTTGGCGAGTGAGATAGGAAATGGAGTTAAGGTAAAAAAATTAACCGGTACGCTATATCGCAAAGAAAAATATGTATTGCACTATGTCAATTTGAAACAGTGTTTGACATTGGGTCTAAAACTAACTACAGTACATCGGGCGTTACAATTTAAACAAAAACCTTGGATGAAATCGTACATCGATAAAAACACCCAACTCAGAACGAAAGCAAAGTCGGATTTTGAAAAAGACTTTTTCAAATTGATGAATAATTCTGTATTCGGCAAAACGATGGAAAATGTCAGAAATAGAATAGATGGTGCGCTACTGAGAAACTATCAAGTAAAAGAATACAAAGAGATGATTTCTAAACCTTGTTACAAGTCTACTACGGCGTTTAAAGAATGCGGTCTCTCATTCGTGGAATCGTACAAAAAGAAAACGTATTTAAATAAACCGATTTACTGCGGCGTTAGTATCTTAGACCTCTCGAAGACTCTAATGTACGACTTTTATTACAACCAATTAAAAAAGACGTATTGTGATAAAGTAAGATTGATGTATACAGACACGGACTCGCTGCTTTTGATTATCTATACGAAAGACGTTTATCGGGATCTAGAAAAACAGTCCGACTTGTACGATTTTAGCAACTACGAGAAAGACCACTTTTTATACGACGATACAAACAAGAAAGTCATCGGTAAATTTAAAGACGAATGCGGAGGAAAAGTCATAAGCGAAGCTACTTGCATCAGATCGAAGATGTACTCGATTTTATACGGAGACGTCGTATTAAAGAAGGCCAAAGGCGTAAACCGAGTGGTTATAAACAACGATCTATCTTACGAAAAGTATAAGCGATGCGTTTTATCGAACGAATGCTATTCAAACAAGATGATTCGTTTTGGAACCGAGCGTCACATGATTTACACGGAGGCTCAAGTCAAGCAATCGTTAAATCCTTTAGATACGAAGAGATATATTTTACCTAATGGTATAGACACTCTGGCTTACGGTCATCGTTCTAACCTTTAGTCTAGCCAGAACAAGACGATCGATAAATATCTACTCGAAAAATAAATATCTTGCGGTTATTCTCGATTAACTCGCCATCGCGGTCTCTGAAAGAAAAACTCAGTTCGGGTATTTTACTCCTAATTAGCGATATGACAGTTTTTCTTTTATTCTGGACAGTCTCTATTACATCCGAATCGGAGCTTTTCGTTATCGGTATAACGTCTAACAAGTGCGTTCCCCCTCCGTTGTAGAAATTGTTAGACGTAGATAACTGATCGCAATGTAAAAAAATTGTATTCACGTAATTTATACTATAATTCCCTACAAGTTCACCATCAGTTATGGGTAACCAAACAGGGGATACACCCAACACTTTTTGAGTATGTAGATCAAATCTAATGATAATCTCAGTAGTATCCGTACTAATACTACCGGCATTAAAAACAATTTTTTTATTAATCTTGTCTGCGTAAACTCTGATGATGATTAATTTATTAAGTTCGACTACTAACTCATCGATACCATAATTTCCAGATGGAATTACCATTTCACCGCGAGTTGTACCACGGTTTTTAATTAATGACCAACTTATAGTCATACGTCGAGTTATATTATAAAAACCGACGGTAAATATCGCGTTGTTTAAACTCATGCAGTAATTTCCCTCAGAGTTATCTATAGGTTTTGACAGACTAAACGTTTGTTCGTTACCATCCATTTTAAAAACGTGCGATTCCATTTTATTAGAACAAAAAAATCTTTAAAAATCTTCAAAAATAGCCTATCGTCAAGTTAAAACTAATCTTTTTTCCTCGATTATTGATTAAATCACCGTCGCGATCTCTGATACTAAAGCTAAGTTGATTTATCTTATCACCCACGAGTCTACGAGCGGTTAATCTTGCACGCTCTACGAGCGTATCGTCTCTTTTCGTTATCGGTATAACGTCTAGCAAGTGCGTTCCCATTCCATTATAGAAATTATTAGACGTAGATAACTGATCGCAATGTAAAAAAATTTCATCGATAGGCATTGTATTATAATGCCCTACATAATCTACGCCAAAAACTAACTTTTTGGCCGTTATCCCCAACAATTGTTTAATGTTTTTATCAAAGCGTAGATCGTTATTTTCTTCCGTTACATTTAAAAATATTTTTTTATTAAGTTTATCTACGGAGACTTCTAACCAAACTAATTTACTGAGTCGGCCTTCCATCCAATCTATATCGTAAAATCCAGCAGGAATATCAATTTTACCACCCGTACTACCCGTTTTTTTACCAGTGTTTGGATCGATTTGATGTATAGAATAGTTAATTTCGCTATTACTAGCCATGTTGTAGAAACCCGCGGTTAATATCGCGCTGGTTAAACTCATGCAGTAATCTCCCTTAGAGTTATCTATAGGTTTTGACAGTCTAAACGTTCGTTCGTTATCAAACATTTCAAAAACGTGCGATTCCATTTTAAAAGAACAAAAAAAATATTTGGTTTATTTAAAATAAAATGAATTTTGCCCCAGAGAGCACCCCGTTGAACATGCATTTGAGTCAACCTAATATTATCGTAAACGCCAACACGAACGCGAGTTTTATCTCTAATTTAACGGATATATTTAGCGCTTATAAAATGTCCGACGTAAAACACGACGAAGTGGTCGAACGTTACGCATCGGACCCCATGACGTTTTATCAAAATCAACTCAACTTCGCATTTTGGTGCGCGACGTCGGGTTGTGGCGTAGGACTAGAATCGTTGCTACATAAAAACCCCGTAATATCGGCTTTATTCAAGTTTCACGTATATTTCACGATCAGAAAGATACTTTACTTTCTAAAATGCCCAGTTCCAGAAGACAATACGTTCGACGATCTAAACAACGGCATCGATAAAGGCGCTTATAGCGATATTTGTCGACATTTTAATGTCGATCCAAACTTGAGTTTTAAACAGACCGTAGACTTAACTTCTGGAGGATTAGGTACCGCTTATTCTTACCTGTTTAAAATAAACAAGTACTCGCCAGATATACCTTTACCCGTACCCGGTAAAAATTATACCCCTATTAAGCTTTACAAGGTTTCGGCTGAATATGACCCTAGTACGGGTGACTATGTAACGGCTAATAAATTGTGGGAATACGATTATGAAGCTATGAATCCCGGCGCCACCTACATGGGATTTGTAGAGTCGGGCGATGCGAAACATTTTAGTAAAATAACGATCGCGTATATCAGACAATCCGTAGACGTTGTACGACTCGGTTTTAGAAAGTTTATACGCCAGAAGAGCTCGTTTACCGACGTTGGTATAGAAAAAATAAACGAAAGCATTAGAACGTACGTGTACGCCATACTCGGTGCGCAAGCCCAAACAAAAACGAGTATACTAACTGCGGGTACCGGATTAGATTCGCAAAGACAATTTGAAAATATAGTAGAAGACATCATCAACAGCCATACGGACTTGGAATCTTCTATAACCAGATTTCAAAATTCTTTACAGTACGCTAGAAGCTCGTTAAACTTTGTGATTGGCCCTGGATTGTACTTGATGCCATCAAATATGGAGCTTTTGGTCGGTATTCACCGAGGTTATAATAATAATATACAGATAGCTACACCCGACGCATCGATAGGATTAAACATCAACTTGAACTCAGACGTACTCCCTACGGTCGTAACGCCACCAACCCCCATAAAAGAGAGTAGTGCAGTAACCCAGCAGAACTTAGACGATTTAGACGATTTAGACGACCCGGCGACGTCGCCACCAACCCCGCCCTCTCCCGTAAAAAAGAGTCGTGTAGTAACCCAGCAGAATTTAGATGATTTAGACGATTTAGACGATTTAGAGAATTTAGACCCGTCATCAACACCTACATCTCCGCTACCTTCAATCTCAGACGTACTCCCTACGGTCGTAACTACGCCACCTCCTCTACTCTCTACGAGCGTAGCTACGCCACCGCCAGACTCGCACGAACAAGAAAAAACGGCTTTAGTCGTTGGTTTAATGGCCGCTGCTGGAGTTGGGTATCTAGCTTACGATATTCTACGTCGCTGAAGAAGGCGGTAACTCAGTATCTGATGGAACGACCATTAATTCTTTCTTAACGAACGATCTCTTGGGACCGTTATTCAGCCAGTATAACGCGGGCTGTCCTGGATTTGTCGTTCTCCTTCTAATCGTATACATTTCTAAGCTCCAAATAGGATCGGTAGCTCTTCTTCTAACGTCTTTTTCGAGCTCTCCAGGAGCGTAAAGATATCTAACGATATCGTCATTTACGCTTAAAAGATCTTCGGGGCTCTTGAGCCCCGAGGAACTCAATTGTTTTATTTCTAACTGAGACATAGCCGCTCGAGGAGTTAACGGTTTGCCTTTCATAGTCGATATCAATCTAGTTTCTTCGTTGTTTAACGCAGCTACGACCTCGGGTAATCTTTTTACCCACTCTCGGCTACGCTCGGTAGGCTCTAACATTTCTTGAGCGTATTGATGACCGAATAATCTTTCGGCTAAAGTACGATTAAATCTTTCTACTATACCTTGAGCTCTATGATTACCAACCTCGCCTTTCTGTACTGCGACGTTGCGAGTCCGCATCAAAGTATTAAATTCAGCCATAAATTCTGTACCGGGGTCTACTTTTATCGTGAGAGGCCAAGACAAGGGCGATCTTTTGTAAATCTTTTTTATCGCCTCTACAACTTGAGTACTCGTTTTACTTGTCAAGGGTTCAGCTTCTTTATATCGAGTGGCCACATCGACGATTGTCAACGCGTATTTATAAGTTTTTCGTCTAACTACATCGTGAGGTAGATACAACAGATCCGCTTGATGTTGTTCATTGGGTCGCCCTATAACCTTATTGAGACTCGTAGGTCTCGGTATAAAACTTGGGGCTGGTAAATATATTTGCCACATGGCTTGTTTTCTCAACCAATTTTTAACGTCTGGCTCGGGTACGTTGGCTTTTAACGACAATTTTTTTATAGCGCCTGCACCTTTCCAATATCCTTTAGGACTGTAAAATATTTTACTTAGTTTTGTTTCCATTTTATTTTATACTTGTAAAAATTTTAACGACTTATTAAAAATGGCGAGTGCATTAATGATGATTGGTGGAGCTATTGTAAACGCTTTAGCGTTTAGCGGATCGAACTTTCTATTTTCGAGTATGGGTGGGTCGTCGGCTGAAGAACGTAAACGACACGACCTCGCTTTAGAACAATTAACTCGAGCTAAACAAGAGTGGGTAGAACAAAGAACCAAGTATCTAGATTATCTAAACGATCGACTACATAAAGAAGCCAGGGCTCAAAGAGATTTTAAAAATGTAGATGAGGCGTTGAGAGAATATAACGAAGTAACCAACGAAGAGTTGAGATTACCTCGCGAACCTGTATTGTCGGACTTTTACGCACCTAGCGAAGGTCAAAAAGATGGTGAAATTGTATTTATCTTAGGAGGCACTGCTGTTTTAGGTTACTTAGTTTATAAGTTTGTCTAAAAGTTTAAGTTTGTTTCGTTAAGTAAAAAAAAGCTTTTTATTTTTTTTGTTTCGTTAAGTAAAATGAACGCAATTTATGGAAGCAAACTGAATCCACACAGAAGTTTAAAAAATCCTAGAGCGTTGAAGGGATTGAGACAATCGATGGTTATTACTCATAATCCTAGTACCGCATCGGCTGGCAGTCTGTTGATCGTTGAATTTCCTATGTTGAGTCAAGACGATGTAGTCGTACCGGGTACAGTACGATTAGCTTTTAATATAGACTTAGAATCTGAAGGCACTGGCGAAGACGATACAAGAACTCTATATTATAACGTCGCACGAAATTTAATTAGCGGCGTAAGAATCAAACTAGAAGGTAAAGATTTCGTAGCGTTTACGGATGCCGATGTATATAACGCGTATAAAGACATGTGGCGACCAGCCAGCGCGAACGATGCGTATCGAGGACTCGAAGATAGCAACATCACGAAACTCAGAATCGGCGCTAGCGATGGGATTACTAGCGCGAATGGTGGAAAAGACAAAGCGATTGCCAACGCTTACGGTAATCGATATTACATTCCTCTAGATTTTGAAATGCTTACGGATCATCAGCCTTTTAGTCCATCGACGCTCAAAGACAGACTAACTTACGAATTTACATTTAACGATCACTCGAGCGTAGTAAAATCTACCGATAACAACGCAAAGTATAAAATTTCGGGGTTAGATCTCGAGTTTGAAACGGTGACCAATAAAACATTGGCCGATAATATCAGACAAAAATATCGAGGTAAAACTCATTTTCTATACGAAAAAGTTCAAAGATATACGGTTTTAACGCTAAACAAGTCCGATACTACTTGGAACATTAATCTCAATCAAGCCATTAGAAGTCTCAAAGGTATACTTCTTTTATTTAAAGAATCGGGCGAAAAGGATCCTCGAATTTTTTATAATCCAAAGATCGAAAAAGTAGACGTTACGATAGAGGGTAAGCCGAATCAATTGTATAGTCAGGGTATGAAGCGTTATCAACACTGGGATGAGATTACCAAGTTTTTCGGCGACTCTAATACAGAATTTGGTGCCAGGGTGTCCAAAGACTTGGAATTGCACGATATGACTATAGGCTCCTATTTAAGCACTAGTTACGGTCTTTGGCTAGATACGAGGGTAACCGACGACAACAAAAGTCACGGTTCTGGCAGGAAAATAGGAGACGTAGGTGGAGGTATTTCTCTCCATTTAGAAAGAGAGGCTGAAACAGCTGGTTCTCTAACGTGTTACGTTTTCTTGGTGATGGATGGTCAGTTGGTGCTAGAAGACGGAAGATTTAGCGGTAGTTACTCTTAAAATAGTTTTTACTATAAATAAGCAATGCATAAAACGTTTCCAAAAACACCACACTGCGCGATAGTATGCGGTAGGACTAATTCGGGTAAAACCAAATATATTTTAGATCTATTAGAAACTGAGTATAAAGATCACTTTGAAAAGATCGTAGTTATTTGTCCTACGTTGAGCAACAACAAGACATATCGCGAGAGACGTTGGTTGTGGTTAGACCCCGAGATATACCCATGCGATTTAGAGGTAGAAAAGGTGACTCTCAACGAAGCTTTAGCATTTTATAGAGCTCGATTTAAAGGATCGCACGTTCTATTTTTGATAGACGATTGTAGCTCGGAACAAGACATAAAATATCGTAAGGCGGCATTCGGAAAAAACACTTGCGTTTTAACGAAATTGGCGTTTAGCGGTAGGCACGACAATCACTACTGTTGGTTGATGACTCAAAAGTATAATTGCGTAATGACAGATTTTAGAGCTCAAACTGCATTTGTCGTATTGTTCTATTGCAAAGATAAAAATAGTTTCGATTCATGCCTCGATGAAAATGATGCGATTCCTTTAGAAGAAAGATCGAGAATTAAACAGATTTTAAGAGACGTGCCTTTTAGTAAATTAGTGGTAAAAACTGATCCTCCAGTCTGTTGGCAGTTGATCTATAGTTGATCTATAGATGATCTATTAGATACCTAGTAGATACCTGATAGATGACCTATAGATACCTGATAGATACCTGATAGATAACTGTTAGATGATCTATAGATTATCTAGTCATATATAAAATATGATAGAATATCTAGACCTATTATTAAAACTAGTAATAGCCATCAACTTATCTTTATTTTCTTACGATTATATTTCTTGTAGAAATAAGATTAAAAAATATAGTTCTATTTTAAATGAGCAAGTCGATAGAATCTCTAAGCACGTTATCTCAAGAACCCATAGCTGCTACACCCACGATCCCAGAAGCAACTGCGCCTAAAAATAGACTTTTGGGCGTAGTTGCTTCCGGTGATTCTAAAAAATATTTCGGTAAAGAATACTCTATCAATGAAATAGAGAGCTTGGCCGCTGAAAAACAAGAAAAGCTATATAAAAGATACGAAGCCAAGCTCGGTAAAGAAATGATAGTCAGTTTGGGAAGTTGCGTGTTGACCGTTTACGCAAAAGCTTTAGGCGCGACTTTACCGCTGGCTTCGCCATTCGGTTATAAACTTTGTTTAGATTCCGAAGAAGCCCTTATCAACGACCTAGAAAAAGATCCCGTTATTTCTAGCAGCTTGTCCAGTTTACTTTGCGAAGTGCATTATAATTATGGGGTTTATTTATCTCCTTTGGTGGCTATGTTGATCACGACTAAACATTTACAGGTAGATAGTAGTAGTAATATAACAACAAATAATAGTAGTACTATTATAAAAGATGAGCCTAGAAACGACAACGACGGATCAAGTAGCAGAGACCCCACAGCCTCCCCAAGAGTCTCCCCCGACTCCGCCTCCCCCGACTCCGACTCAGCCGGCTCTATCGCGAGTCACAAAAAAAAGAGCAAAAGACCCTAAAAGAGTAGAGCAAGGTAAAAAACTGGCCGAAAGAAACAGAAAGATGAAAGAACAAATACAAACAATGCAAAGGGTAGAAGAAGAGCAAACGTCAGCGCTAACGATGAGAGACATTCCGAGCTGGGGATACGCGATAGTTGGTTTGGTTGTTTTATCGTTAGGATATCTCGCGTTTAAAAAGAGTAAACCCCAGCGAGAGGTGGTACAGACCGCGAGCGTAACCCCTAAAGTCGAAGAACTATTAGAAATGGAATAAATAAAAAAAATAAAATATTTGTACAAGTAAAATGGATACGAAGAACGTTGCAAATACTCTTTATCACGGCGCTGTGTTGAGTTTGTTGACCGTAGGTTATACTATGTTGAGTAAAAAACTTTTGAAAATTAAGCCCGCCGATTTAGGAAAGCTAGACGTAGAAGATACGGTTAAAATCACCGCTACGGTAGGTAGCGCTCTAGCTACTCAGACTTGGTTGGTGAGTCAAGGAATAATTCCTCAGAATGTGGTAAATACTACGTAAAATATAAAATATACGACTTTATAAAATGGCTGAAGGTGGAGACTTTATACCTATGAAGGAAATTGATCGAAAAAACGAACAAGCTGATGATGATGTTGATAATGATTTTGAAGATGCTGATGCCGATGATATTTTTCAAGATGCTGATGCCGAGACTGATTTTTCGATTCCACCCCCACAAACGACGTATGAAGCGATTGATAGATTAGATCCACTTTTACATCGCCAATTAGTCGGTTACGCAGAATCATTTTATTATTTTTATGAAGGTCAAGGTTACGAAAGATCAGCGAATATAAGATATGAAAATTTTCATAAAGAAGACAATGGTATTTACTACAAAAACATAAAGTTAACGTATGATAATGATCCTAAAAGGTTTGTACAATTAAGTACGTTAAAACCAAGAATTTCCAAAGCTGGATATAAACCGGCTCCTTTTTTGCGAGACGAGTTTGGTTTGGTAAAAACTGGAACGGCTCAATTGCGCCCTACAAGAGTATCTATGCGAGCACAACAAGAAATAAGCCAGCTACACCCCGAAAATATTGAGACTAGTGAACTTCCAAAAGCGGCCGATGATGCTGACGATGTCGTAAAAAAAGTAGTCGTAGATGAATTGAGAGAAAAAGTAGATTTAACGGATCAAGATGTTGATTTACTTGCGGCAATAGATAAATATGCCGCAACAATAGATGAAGAAAATAAAGTATTAGATGAGAAAATAAAAGAATTATATAAACGAGAAAAAAATTCGGATAAATTAGTCGAAACATTAAACAAACGAGTAAAATCATTAGATGGACAAAAAGAGAGAGTAGATGAACGAAAAAAAGAAGTATATCTACTAGAAAAAGAAGTATACAGACGAGAACAAATCACGAATCGACTAAAAGACCAATTAGCTAATAAAGAAATATTAATAAAAAAAATTACGAGATTAAACGACTTGAGAGAAATTACTGGTTTAAGCAAATCGTTACAAACTCTCAAAGGTAATTTAGAATTAAATTTAGCTCGATTAAGAAGGCTAGATGATGAAATTAATCAAACCAAAGCTGAACTAACTGAAGCAACGAGCGAAGAAGAGAGACGAGAAATAACCAATCGATTAAAAGATCTAAATGATGAAAGATCCGCTAGAATGACAGCGGTGCTCGAAAATGAACGAGAATCCAAAAGTCAACTCGCTAGAATAATAGAAACGCTCAATAAAATGCGAGATAGTGATATCTCGCTAAGAGAAAAGATTAGAATTCTGTTTCGAGAACAGGGTGTGACGGTTGCAAGTATATTAACCGCGTTTGCTTTAGCTATAGGTTTTATCGTTGAATCTTTGGTGTTGGCTTTTGGTGGGGGTGGTGCGGCGGTTATTCCTGCTCCGACGCCTACTCCGCCTACCGGAGGTAACGTGAAAGATTGGATAAGTAATCATTTAAAAAACTTGGCTAATTTGCTAAAAAAGCTCGGGGGTAAGTTATTAGCCGCTTTACCTGGTATTTTGGGTGCTATCGCGAGTTGGTTGTTCACGTTGTTAAGTAAATCAGTCGGTTGGTTGGCAGACCACGTGTGGACGTTATTGGTGGGTGTTGGTACTTTGATACTAGTATACGTGCAAAAAAAATAAAATATACGACTTTATAAAATGGCTGAAGGTGGAGAAGCGTTAGAAATGGACGACCTAGGTCCAGAAGGCGAACAAGTCGATGATCAAGATGCCGATGATGCTTTAGTAATAAACCCCGATGATGATTTTGAAGACGATGATTTAAACATACCGGATGGTTTAGGAATAGACCCCGACCATGATTTTGAATTAGACAGACAGGATGAACCACCACAACTGCCGACGATGGATAATGTAGATTTAACTAATTCTTTTTATGATTTTTGGGATAAGGAAGGCTATACTATACCAAGACGCATTAGGTACAAACTTTTTACTAAAGATGAAAAAGGTATTTACTTCGGTGGTGTTAGGTTGACTCACAAATATAGGCCTACAATATTTATAAAATATAATACGTTATTTAAAAACTTTAACGAGAAGTATCCGGGCGATAAGTATCCAAGAAGCTTTATAGAATTTTTTAGAGAAGATTTGGGTTTATTATCAGAAAGAGAAAGTAAAATAAAAGCATTAAAAGACCATATAGCTGATGCTAACAACGCCACTCCAAAACGACAAATTGAGATTGCTTACGAAATACACGAGCGCGTTGAAAGTATAATTCCTCACCATCTACCGATAGAAGTAGATGCTCAACCGATAGAAGTAGATGATCAACCGATAGAAGTAGATGATCAACCGATAGAAGTAGATGATCAACCGATAGAAGTAGATGATCAACCGATAGAAGTAGATGATCAACCGATAGAAGTAGATGATCAACCGATAGAAGTAGATGATCAACCGATAGAAGTAGATGATCAACCGATAAAAGTAGATGCTCAATCGCAAACTGAGAGGTTAAATTATAGAGAACTTGAAGCTTTAGACAAAAAACTACAAACTATTAGAGGTAATGTCGAATTAAATTTAGCCGAACTGAGTAAACTATACGATAAACTCAAGGAGATAAAAACAGCCCTCAAAGTAGCAAAATCCGATGCTGAGAGGCAAGACTTAATGAAAGAAAAAGCCGATATTGAAAATGAAATAGAGATCAGATTAGATCTCAAGCACGAACTTAAACTAAACATGAATGATCAATTCGCTAAAATCACAGAAACTATAGATAAAATACTATATGGTGATTTCTCGCTAAGAGAAAAAATTAGAATTCTGTTTCGAGAACATGGTGTGACGGTCGTAAGTATATTGACCGCGTTTTCTTTTATTATAAGTACGATCGTTCTTTCTATAACATCGGCTTTTGCTGGCGGCGCTGCAGCGGCAGTTCCTACTCCGACGCCGGTTCCGCCTACACCCGTTACTCCCATGCCCAAGCCTGGAGGTAACGTGAAAGATTGGATAAGTAATCAGTTAAAAAACTTGGCTAATTTGCTAAAAAAGCTCGGGGGTAAGTTATTAGCCGCTTTACCGGGTATTTTGGGTGCTATCGCGAGTTGGTTGTTCACGTTGTTAAGTAAATCGGTCGGTTGGTTGGCGGATCACGTGTGGGCGTTATTGGTAGGTGTCGGTACTTTGATACTAGTATACGTGCAAAAAATTTAAAATAATAAACGACTTTATAAAATGACCGCAGAATCCGTTTACCCTAAATTGCCTGATTATAGTGCACCTATAGAAACGAACGAGTCTTCAGTCTTTAGGTTAAATAAAATCGAACGAGTGCAAAAAGAGATATCTAACGAGAGAGATAAGAGAGAACGGTTGCACAAAAAGTATAATAAAATTATTACCTGTTTATCTAACGCAGAGATCGTTATGGAATGTTTAGGAGCTTTATCCGGCACCATAGGCATAGTCAGCGTTGTAGGTGTCATTAGTATACCCATAGGCGTGGTGTTAGAAGGATTAGCTATAGGATGCGTGGGTGTAAGTTTGGCATTAAAACGATTTAGTAAAAAGTTTAGAGGTAAAGCTAAGAAACACGATGAGATTAGAGTAGTAGCAGAAACAAAATTAAATACAATAAATGAATTGGTGTCTCAGGCTGTAGATGATGGCGATGTAAGTCACGAAGAATTTACTTTGATTAACGATGAATTAAAAAAGTTTAACGGAATGAAAGAAGCTATTAGAACACAAACTAAAGCGAGAGAAGAGTCCGATAGAAACCAAAAAGAAATAGACGATGAGGTAGAAAAGAAAGTGGTCGAGCTTCTAGCGAAAGAAAAAAAAGATCTTATCGCAAAACTTACAACTTTAAATTAGTCGTAGCTAAAGAGTACGAGTGTGATTTTAACGTGAGTATAGATAAACCTCCTAGCTACGCAAGTGCTCAAGAGAGTTTAGAGACTAGGCCTAGCGCTCCTTGCAAAGAGTAGTTGTAGTTAGTAACGAAGTAGATTTATGTAACGCAAAATAACCCTCACCTCTCTAGTAGAGATGAGGGTTATTTTTTTTGGTTGGCCGTTAAACTTCGTTCGCGAGAGTTAACCATTCGCGATAATCTATCGAGACTAAATCTTTTAGGTTGATAATAAAGCTATCGTCGTACTCGAGTTCTAACGTAGTATAATTAAGAAAATCTCTGTCTTCCTCATCTTGGTTGGTATAATAAAGATAATCTATTAGATCGTCATCTTCCGTAATGTCTAGACTCACATCTTCGCAGTGAATACAAAAAGATAAATTATCGTTTTCTTTTATCCTTTCTCTTTCGACTACATCGTCGTAACACTTTAATAGATTAAGAAACGTACCTCTCTCGTAGCATAGGTAGACCAGTTCTAATAACGATTTTGAATCTACGTGAATATAATATTCGCGACCCGTATCTCTCGTATAAAAGCAACTTTCGCAATCGTGCGTTATACATTGAGTAGTTTTAAATGCAGAAAGAATTTTCTCTAAAAGTGGATGTGCCTGAATCAAAGGTTTAATTTCCATCTTTTATAATGGCGATATAATATTTTTTTGGCTTGCAACAAATCATTTTTTTTGCCTTTTTCGCCGGGCGCCCTGGTGTTTTAGTATCTCTGTAGACTATGGAAAACAGTGTTTATTTTCTTGATTTTGTGCTAATTTTGGTGTATAGGTACCCAGAAAAATTTTGGGCGATTTTTGGGCGATTTTTAGACTATTTGTTTTTTAAAAAATTTGATGTATGTACCCCCAGCAAAATTGGGGAAGAAGGTGAAAAATCGGGTTTTGTCGCTGAATCGGCATCTCCCTTACTACTCGGTGGGCAATTGCGTCATCCGTCCTGGTGGCACTGGTTTTTTTTGCACATATTTGGGTCATCCGTACGGAAGGGGTTAAACACCTCGGTCTGGGTCTCGGAAGTTGTGGTTGTGGTTGTGGTCTTGGTCTTAAAAGCCTTGGTCTCGGTCTCGGACATTGAAGGTCTCGACTACAACACTGCCCCCTGTTCTTCAAAAAGTTAATAGTGGTAGCGTCGAGTCGACGCCAACAGTTTCTAGGACTTGCATGCGCATGCGTAGTAGCCCACCCTCTTTTTATGAATGACATGTTAATAATGTACTGGCTGGTAGGGGAGATGGGGGTTAGTTGGAACACTGGGTAAGTTGAAACATTGAGATTTTGTTTCCACAGCTAGCTATAGAAAAAAATCTCAATGCTTCAACTTACCCAGGGTTCCAACTAACCCCCATCTCCCCTGCTTCGTGGGCAATTGGGAATGCAGTGGTAATTTCGTTTACCAGCGATCATAGCAGCGATTACGTGACTCATGAATTCAAAATGAAAAGCACATGGTAAATTTTGATGTATTCCGAAATGATTATTACGCTGCAAAATGTTGATCTAACACAAAATAAACAAATGTAACTGAGAAAAAACACATATTTAGCGACTATTTCGATGGAAATGCTAGGTTTTTTTTCAGCATACCCTCCTCACTGTTTTCAACTGTTTTTCTGTTGATAGCGCCGCAAAGGTAGGTGAGGAGGTCCGATTTTGATGTTGCAAGTTTTCTGTGGGAAAAAAACGTCTAACATTATATTTTTTTTATTTATTTGTGTTGCAGGCCCAAACGTGACTGCAATACGAATATTTATTGACAAATTACCTTGTTTACTAATTGATTATCGGAATCAATTCCAAGTGGAATCAAATTCTCAGATGGAATCGGAACCGATTCCAAAAATGTTGGATTCGCCCAAGTCTACTACATGCGATTGAGTCTGGTACCTTATAACAGAAATTGTGTGTATACTTTCTGAGAAGGTGCAGTTCCTTATGAGGGCTGCATTTATAAGCAAAGTCGCCAGACAAGAGTATAGTATCAGCTCACACACAACTCGCCGCGCAGGTCCCAATAAAAGCCGACTACAAACAAAGGAAAGTATGACTAATAACTAACTTTTCAGCAAGAACAAGCCTACAACCCCTATTCAAAATGTGTCTTACAAAGATGTCAACACTATAGGCAAATGTCTTAACTGGCGTTTACGTGTTATAGCTACATAGTTTATAGGGACATTAATAAATGTGTGAGGGCGCTGTTCATTTGGTGACTCATTTTCTGAATAGGAAATTGTGATAACAAATTTGTTTTTTTTGCACATTCTTACAGCTTTATGTTAATTCAAACATCAGAATTTTTGAAATCATGATTGCCATCTGCCTTTTATTTATTGAAATAAGGTAGCTTGAAAATTCCAGCTCTTGGCTTATGACATGTGAGATTCGCCATTAGAGCTGGAAGTTATTCTATAGGGTAGGTTAGGGTCGTTTAAGATCTTGCCCATATCTTCCGTTTCCCTGAATATATCAACTAAACACTCACCGTCAGGGTAGAGCAGTCATTCATACAGCTTTTCATCCACTCAAAGTGAGAATATGATCAATTTAAACCCGGAAAAAAATTGAATTTTTCGTGCAAATCGGTGCATGCACAAACCAGCTGTGTACAAAGTAATGGATCGGATTTTTTAACATGAACGATGTTTTCCGATCGATTATCGGCCAGCCGCACTACGCGCGCCTCTGGGCTCGATATACAACGGCTGTTTGCTGATCGCTGTCAGTATTTCATGAATGACTGCTTTACCCTGAGTGTTTAGTTGATATATTCAGGGAAACGGAAGATATGGGCAAGATCTTAAACGACCCTAACCTACATGTACCCTATAGAATAACTTCCAGCTCTAATGGCGAATCTCACATGTCATAAGCCAAGAGCTGGAATTTTCAAGCGAGCTAGCCGGACAATGTACGTACAATGTACGTACAATGTACGTACAATGTACGTACAATGTACGTACAATGTACGTACAATGTACGTACAATGTACGTACGTACGTCCGACGTTCGTATAGTAGTGCGCCCTCGCATGACTAGTTTTGGCTATTCTATTTACTACGGAGGGGCTTATATGACATCACAAAGCTAATGAAACCAGTTTGTGTATACACCTCTAGTTTTATGCCGCTCATAAACTTATGCTACCGTGGAACGACCGTTAATGAAGGAAACAACTATTGTGAAACTTATTTTACTTGGAACAATGGCAATCACAATTTTGAAGAATAAAAAGTTACCGGTACACTGGTGCATCATAAAATTGTGAGAAAAAGTACAACTGACGCTCCATTTGGTGAGACGGAGGTTGATATAAAATATTTGGTAGAGCTCTGAACAAGATGTAAACCTTGAAAATAATATTTTGTAAACGTGGGAACATTGCGTTCTGGTCAAAATTATTGTTCACAGTTCTGTGTTAGGAGGAAATAAGGCGCTAATATTTCCCGCAGAAAAGTACAAAAAATACATCTGGCGCTCCGTTTTGTATATTTTAGCGTCCAAATAGTGAGCCGGAGGTTGATGTAAAATATTTGTTACAGCTCTGAAAACCATATAAACCTGGGAAATGATACTTTGTACATGTAGGAATATTACGCTCTGGTCAAAATGATTGTTCACACTTCTGTGTTAAGAGGCACACGTGCTATATATTGCCGGCCGAAAAGTACAACTGGCGCTCCGTTTTTCAATATTTTCGCGTCCAAATAGTGAGCCGGAGGTTGATATAAAATATTTGTTACATCTCTGAAAACCATATAAACCTGGGAAATGATACTTTGTACACATGGGAACATTGCGTTCTGGTCAAAATTATTGTGCACAGTTCAAATCAAGCGCTAATATTGCCCGCAGAAAAGTTCAAAAAGTAAATCTGACTCCGTTTTCAATTATTTTCGCGTCCAAATAGTGAGCCAGAGGTTCATATAACATATTTGTTACAGCTCTGAAAACCATATAAACCTGGGAAATGATACTTTGTACATGTGGGAACATTGCGTTCTGGTCAAAATGATTGTTCAAAGTTCTGTGTTAAGAGGACGTCAGGCGGTAATATTGCCCGCAGAAAAGTACAAAAAGTATATAGATCTGACGCTCCGTTTTGCATTATTTTTGCGTCCAAATAGTGAGCCGGAGGTTGTTATTTGTTAGAGCTCGGAAGACCATTGGCTTTCACACGCACCAGTACTTTGCATACCGTAAAGACACGAAGTGTCGTTTTGTTTTCTTTAGTGTTGAGTGGCCTGCAAAGCGATCTTTGGAACGGAAGATTATGTTCCCACCCTCTACATAGTTTTGACGTACAAAACTAATAATGGGCGAACTCCCCCCCCCCCCCCCCCCCCCTTAACAAGATTATTCAAACGTATTGCATTTGGCAAGTTTTGGCAAAATCCAAGACCTATATAGGTATATATCGGTAAGTTGACCCATTTTGAGCATCCTATTGCAATATCTGGTTGAAACAAAAATAAAAGAATTATGGTGATGGATGGGCCTTGTATTGTTGGTTGTGTGCTTTTTCCTCCCCACCCCCCACCCCCTCAGTAGTATGTAAAGGAGCATATAAGACTACCCCCAAAATTTGCTGTATAGATATACATCAAATTTTAGATGATTTTAAGAATTCCAAAATCATCTAAAATGTGTCTAAAATTAAGCAAGATTTTGGTGTATAGATATACACCAAAATTTAGTAAAAAATCTAGAAAATAAGAGTGTTTTTTAGTCGCCTACCCCCCGAACTACGTTATTATGGGCCTCCTGAGCTAAAAAAAAATCGCTCAAAAACCAGTCTAAAAAAATGATAAAAAAAAATAAAATAATATCTTATTATAAGATGGTGAACGTAATTATACCAGCGGTAGGTTACACGCGGTGGAAAAAAAGCTATTTAGAAAAGTATACCGAGAAATATTCTCTTCGTTTAGGAGCGCCAACAGGGCGCGGTAATACGTATATCAGACGAGATTATATATCAGCGATAAAAAAGAATGAGACACTTTATAAAAATTTGCGGTATAAATCTAAAAAGACTCTTGAAAAATTAATTTCTGATAACGAAATAAAGTTGGGTGAGCCCACAGGTAAGAGAGGGCAACATACGAAAAAGGATTTTGAGGTCGCAATACGCGGGTATTATAAAAAACCTGACAACAAATTAAATATTGTAGTTTTTCACGAAACAACACCCAAACAATTTAAAAACAGTTTACGTAATTACGAGATGCTCATCTACGAAATTCAAACCGATCCTTTAGCATTTTTAAATGAAAACAAGGGTAAAATCGTAAATACATTAGCTGACTCATCGCACGAATTTGGGAACTATAAATTTCAAATCGTATTTAAGATTGTCTTTAGAAAAATTGATTATGTAGCCGAGACTCACGTCGATGTTACTAGGGTATTTACAGGACCCCAATCAGTCGTATTAAATCAAGACTCGATAGACTCGATAGACTCGCGAGTGCAACAACAGATGGATGTTATAATCGAAAAAATAGAAAACTTTCTAGAGAAAGGAAGCGGGTTTATCATTAATGATTTAAAAGCGCTATACATCAACGTTTCTAGATATCAGCCGATAAGAGGTAGTTCTTATATTCCATTACCCCCACCAATTCGTCGTAAACTAGCGGTTGTAAACATAAAAAATAAAGATCAGCAATGCATAAGATGGTGTTTGAGAGCTGCCCTATCAAAATTTAAGCCTTCTGTCAAAGAATCGATTAAAAATAATGCCAAATATAAAATTCATTACGATCAAACTTCAATCTACGAAGAAAATGATGACTTAGACTTTACCGATGTAAAATTTCCCACGCCCATTACAGATATCGACAAGATCGAAAGACAGAACAATCTCGCTATAAACGTTTTTGGTTATGAAGGGGGTATGATTTACCCACTAAAAATAACCAAAAACGTTGAAAGACAGAACGATCTGTCTCTCGTCAATCTGTTGTTATTTTCTGAAAAAGAGAATAATCATTATTGTTGGATAAGAAACATCTCTAGACTATTATCTAAAGAAACCGGCCACCACGGACGTAAATATTTTTGTATGAGATGCCTGCAACATTTTTCGAAACAATCTATTCTAGACAAACACGAGATAGATTGCGAAGGCATTTGTGAAAAACCTGCAGTAGCGGTATTACCGGATAAAACAAACAACATTCTAAAGTTTAAAAACTATAAAAATAGACAGCCAGTGCCTTTTGTCATATACGCAGATTTTGAAAGTATCTTACGACCATGACACCCCTCCAACATCTATCAAAAAGACTCGCAAACACGTCGCTTGCGGATATTCTTATATAGTAATAGGACCCAATGGTAGAGTTCTAGGCAAACCTAAGACTTATAGAGGGGAAGGTGCGACGTCAGATTTTTTATCCAGTTTAACTCTAGAGAAAGATAGAATCAATGAGATATTTGAACGACGCAAAGATATGATTTTTACCCCGCAAGATAAAATCGATTATGAAAAGGCTAAAGACTGTTGGATTTGCGGGTATTCTCTCAGTCGTAAAGAAAATACTTGCGAATGCGAATGTCCGGAGCAAATTGGAGAAGAATTTGATTGCGAACCTAAAAACCACAATCTAGATACAAAAACTCCGAAAGAACTACTAACAATCATCGAAGACGAGGGAATAAAATTGGGAGAACCTAGTGGAAAAAGAGGTCAACTCCTTAAAAAAGACTTGCTACACGCTATATGGTACCATCCTAAACCTAGAAGATTTCAAAGAGTTGAAGTAGACGAGAATAGCAAACATCCTCTAATATTTTGTGACTTGTGCGATAAAGAGATATACGCGTTTAGAAAATGTAGAGATCATTGTCACATCACTGGTAAGTACAGAGGAGCCGCGCACATCGCTTGCAACTTAAAATTACAAATAAAACCGAGGGTAACAAAAATACCAGTCGTAATTCATAATTTAGAAAATTACGACGCGCATTTAATTATGCAGAGCATTGCTGAAACTACAGGTCGGCTAACTTGTATACCTAAAACTTCGGAAAAATATATTACATTTTCAGTAGGTCAACTTAAATTTATAGATTCGTTTCATTTCTTATCTACTTCGTTAGCCAAACTAATAGCTGCTAACCCGAGAGAGGCGTTTAAATATATCGGTTTAGCGACGAGAAAGAACGATGACGTAGACATCGTCAACAACGGTAGAACCAAAGTTGACGACGACGACGTCGTTGACGACGACTTCATGGCCATCATCGGCGAGCACTTCGCCGACGGTGTTGCTGTAGACGGTGACGTCGACAGTGACGACGACGACGAACCTGTATTTAGCGAAAAAGAACTTACTCTAAACGAAATAAGTTCTGATTATGATCTAATTAAACGAGATCTCTTGATTAAAAAAGGTGTATATCCGTACGAATATATGGATAGTTTTGAAAAATTTGATGAAACTAGTTTACCACCAAAAGAGTGTTTTTATAGCACATTGACTAATAACGACATATCTGACGAAGAATACGAACACGCTAAAAAAGTATGGCAGATCTTTGATATTAAAAATATGGGCGAATATCACGATCTATACGTAACCACAGATACTCTATTATTAGCCGATGTATTTGAAAACTTTAGAAATACATCGGCTAACAATTATGGATTAGACCCGTGTCATTATTTAACGCTGCCATCGCTAAGTTGGGACGCTTTGTTAAAACACTCTAAAGTAAAACTTGAATTATTAACGGATATAGACCAGCACCTATTTATAGAGAAAGGAATCAGAGGAGGGATATCAAGCGTAGGAGATATTCGCTATGCTAAAGCTAATAACAAGTATATAAAAGAAACTTACGATTCTAATAAACCTAGTTCCTATATTACTTACCTAGATGCTAATAATCTATACGGCTATGCTATATCTCAACCATTACCATGCGGCGAGTTTAGATGGGTCGATGAAAAGAAATTACCTCTATTTACCGATGAATACTTGCACGAGTTAGATGATGGTGGTTATTGGGGATATATTTTAGAAGTAGATCTAAAATATCCCGATCATTTACACGACTTACATAACGGTTTACCTATGGCGGCTGAAAATGTAAAGATAGACACAGATTGGCTTTCAGCATATCAATTAGATCTACTAATAGAAACAAATGCTAATACTTCAAACGAAACCAAGTTAGCTGGCACTGCTTACAAAAAAGAAAAGTACGTACTTCATTATACAAATCTTAAATTTTACCTCGCTCACGGTTTAGTGTGTACTAAGATACATAGAATATTAAAATTTAAACAGATGCCTTGGATGAAATCTTACATCGATAAGAATACCCAGCTAAGAAAAAAAGCGAAGGTAGAGTTTGAAAAAGACTTTTTTAAATTGATGAATAACGCGGTATTTGGTAAGACTATGGAAAATGTTAGAAGTCGAACAGACGCCCAACTGGCTAGGGTGCACGAAGAAGATAGAATTCGAAAAATGATGGCTAAGCCCAATTACAAGTGTGCGACGATATTTGAACGGTGCGACTTACTTATGATAGAAAAGTATAAAACCAAAGTTAATTTGAGAAAACCAATCTATTGCGGTTTGGCGATTTTAGATCTAAGTAAACTTTTAATGTATGCGTTTTATTACGATCACCTAAAAGTAAAGTATGGAGAAAACGTGAAAATGATATATACAGATACCGATTCATTACTTTTACATATAAAAACTGAGGACGTGTATAAAGATATGGAAAAACAATCCGACTTGTACGATTTTTCTAACTACCCAAAAGATCACTTTTTATACAACGATTCAAACAAGAAAGTCATCGGTAAATTTAAAGACGAATGTGGTGGAAAACTGATTAAAGAAGTAGTTTGCATCAGATCAAAAATGTACTCTATTTTAATGGATGATGGTAAAAATATTAAGAAATCAAAAGGAGTTAAAAAATCGGTAGTAGAAAAAAAGATAATTCATCAAAATTATAAAGACTGTTTATTCGATAGCACAATTTATAAGCACGACATGAATATGTTAAAAAGTGATAAACATATCATGAACTCTGTGACTCTAAATAAAGTGTCTTTAAATCCTAGAGACGACAAACGACATATCTTAGACGACGGAATTCACACGCTAATGCATGGGCATTATAAAAGATATATCTTAGGAGATTATGAGTCAAAAAAAAAAATTCGAGAACGTTTTTTTTTTAAATTATAAATTTTTAAAAAAAATATAATAAAAATAACTTATAAAATAATGTGTAACTGGTTAAACGTTGGAAAGCTAACTACTTGTAAAAATGAAGGACCTTGGTGTCTAAAACATTTTGGAATACGCGATCAAGCGCCTAAGCCGTGTTTGATTTGTGGTTTTGGAACTCAATCAACTACGCAACTTTGTATGAATCATACTTTAAAAAGAAGGCAGCGACTAGAACGAATTGAAACGATGTCTAAAACTAAGTATAAAAGAGTTATAAAAGAACTAGATATAAAATTTAATCCACGAGAACATAAATGTTCGTGGTTACTTTGTAAAAGTTTAAATCTCTGTAATAAAGCAGTATCAAAGTGTGATATATATTGTCCCATGCATGCGCAGCGATTTAAAACAAATGGTAGAGCCTTAGAGCCCTGTAATATCTGCGGTCGAGGTACTTTTTCTAAAAACGGTAATTGTACCGAGTGTAATAAAAAAATTAGGATTCTCTAAAGATTAGAACAAGAATTTTTATAAATATCTACTCGAAAAATAAATTTCTTATGGTTATTATCGACTAACTCACCGTCACAGTCTCTGAAAGAAAAACTCAGTTCAGGTATTTTACTCCTAATTAGAGGTATGACAGTTTTTCTTTTATTCTGGACAGTCGCTATTACATCCGAATCAGTCTCAATATATGCAATCGGTATAACGTCTAACAAGTGCGTGCTCTTTCCGTTATAGAAATTATTAGACGTAGAAAACTGATCGCAATGTAAAAAAATTGCATTCAAGTAATTTATACTATAATGTCCTACAAGTTCACCATGATCTATGGACGACCAACCAGTGGGTAGACTCGAATTCAATCCAAACATATTTATCTTCCGATATTATACCGGGATTAAAAATAATCTTTTTAGTACTCTTGTCTACGGAAACTGCAATAAAAGTTAATTTATTAAATTCAGCTATTAACTCATCGATAGTATAATTTCCAGCCGGAATTACCATTTCACCGTTCAAGTCGTTCGCCGGAGAACCAAATATTCGCCATTCTATAGTCATACGTTGAGTTATATTTAAAAAAACGATGGTAAATATCGCGTTGTTTAAACTCATACAGTAATTTCCATTAGAGTTATCTATAGGTTTTGACAGTCTAAACGTTTGTTCGTTACTAGCCATTTCAAAAACGTGCGATTCCATTTTATTTAAGCTTAAAAAAGCTTTAAAAAATCGCTTAAAATTTACCGATCGTCAAGTTAAAACTAATCTTTTTTCCTCGATTATTGATTAAAGCGCCGTCGCAGTCTCTGATACTAAAGCTAAGTTGGTTTATCTTATCACCCGCGAGTCTACGAGCGGTTAATCTTGTACGCTCGATAATCGTATTATCTCTTTTCGTTATCGGTGTAACAAGTGCGTGCTCCTTCCGTTATAGAAATTATTAGACGTAGATAACTGATCGCAATGTAAAAAAACTGTATCGATGGGTGTTGTATTATACAGCCCTACGTAATCTACGCCAAAAACTAATTTTTTTTCCGATATCCCCAACAATTGTTTAATGTTTTTATCGAAGCATATCACGTTATTTTCTTCCGTTATATAAAAAGATATCTTTTTATTAAGTTTATCTACGGAGACTTCTAACCAAACTAATTTACTAAGTCTATCTCCGATCCAATCTATATCGTAATATCCGGCCGGAATATCAATTTTTCCATCCGTACTACCCGTTTTTTGCCCCGTGTTTGGATCGATTTGATTTATAAAGTAGAGAACTTCGCTATTACTAGGTATATTATAAAACCCCGCGGTAAATATCGCGCTGTTTAAACTCATACTATAATCCCCCTTGGAGTTATCTATAGGTTTTGACAGACTAAACGTTCGTTCGTTACCATCCATTTCAAAAACGTGCGATTCCATTTTAAATCTTATTTATAAGATTAAAATATTTGGTTTATTAAAATTAAAATGAAATTCACTCAACTTATGAAATTTTTTGACGTTAGTTCTACTTCTTCACGAACGGTAAAGAATGCTCTAGATATCGTGAATCTAGCTAGAGGTCAAGACGATAGCGACAAGTACGAAGCGATAAGCCCGGAGAGTACCCCGTTGAACATGCACTTGAGTCAACTTAGCATCATCGTAAACGCTAACACGAACGCGAGTTTTATCGCTAATTTAGCGGATATATTTAGCGCTTATAAAATGTCCGACGTGAAGAGCGATGAAGCGGTCGAACGTTATGCATCGGATCCCATGACGTTTTATCAAAATCAACTCAACTTTGCATTTTGGTGCGCGACTTCTGGTTGCGGCGTAGGACTAGAATCGTTGCCACACAAAAACCCCGTAATATCGGCTTTATTCAAGTTTCACGTATATTTCACGATCAGAAAGATACTTTACTTTCTAAAATGCCCAGTTCCAAACGACGATGCATTCGATGATCTAAACAATAGCATCGATCACGGTGCATATACCAACGTCGGCCAACGCTTTCGAGTCGATCCAAACGTGAGTTTTAAACAGACCGTAGACTTAGCATCAGCGGGTCTAGGTACTGCGTATTATTACGATAGAGGCTCGCATAAATATTTACCGGTACCCGGTATAGATTATATACACGATGAGGAAGACTTAGATCCACAACCTGGTGGTGGTTACACCATGGGTTTTACCACGCCGGATGATACGTATAAGTACGGTAAGTACACCGTCGTGTATATCAGACAATCCGTAGACGTTGTACGACTCGGTTTTCAAGCTCTCATACGCCAGAAGAGCTCGTTTACCGACGTTGGTATAGAACAAATAAACGAAAGCGTTAGAACGTACGTGTACGCCATACTCGGCGCGCAAGCCCAAGCAAAAACGAGTATACTAACCGCGGGTACCGGATTAGATGCCCAAAGACAATTTGAAAATATAGTAGAAGGCGTTATAAATAGCCCTATGGACTTAGAATCTTCTATAACCAGATTTCAAGATTCTTTACAGTACGCTAGAAGCTCGTTAAACTTTGTGATTAGCCCAGGATTATACTTGATTCCATCAAATATGGAGCTTTTAGTCGGTATTCATCGAGGTTATAATAATAATATACAGATAGCTACGCCCGGCGCGCCGATAGGATTAAATATCAACTTGAACTCAGACGTACTCCCTACACCACAAACCCCAACCCATACACCTACACAAACCCCTCCACCTACACCTACACCTACACCCCCTCCAACACCAACCCCTGCACCACCCCCAACACCAACCCCTGCACCGCCCCCACCCTCCCCCGTAAAAAAGAGTCGTACTCGTACATCTACCCAGCAGAATTTAGACGATTTAAAAAATTTAGACCCACCGCCAGACTCGCACGAACAAGAAAAAACGGCTTTAGTCGTTGGTTTAATGGCCGCTGCTGGAGTTGGGTATCTAGCTTACGATATTCTACGTCGCTGAAGAAGGTGGTAACTCAGTATCTGACGGAACGACCATTAATTCTTTCTTAACGAACGATCTCTTGGGGCCGTGAGTCAGCCAGTACAATGCGGGCTGTCCAGGATTCGTCGTTCTTTTTTTTATCGTATACATTTCTAAGCTCCAAATAGGATCGGTAGCTCTTCTTCTAGCATCTTTTTCGAGCTCTCCAGGAGCGTAAAGATATCTAACGATATCATCATTTACGCTTAAAAGTTCTTCGGGGCTCAAGAGCCCCGAAGAACTCAATTGTCTTATTTCTAACTGAGACATAGCCGCTCGAGGAGTTAACGGTTCGCCTTTCATAGTCGATATCAATCTAGTTTCTTCGTTGTTTAACGCTTTTATAACATCGGGCAATCTTTTTACCCACTCGCGGCTACGCTCGGTAGGCTCTAACATTTCTTGAGCATATTGATGGCCAAATAATCTTTCGGCTAAAGTACGATTAAATCTTTCTACTATACCTTGAGCTCTATGATTACCAACCTCGCCTTTCTGTACTGCGACGTTGCGAGTCCGCATCAAAGTATTAAATTCGGCCATAAATTCTGTACCGGGATCTACTTTTATCGCGAGAGGCCAAGACAAGGCCGATCTTTTATAAATCTTTTTTATCGCCTCTACAACTTGAGTACGCGTATTTGTAAGTTTTCCGTTTAACTACATCGTGAGGTAGATATAACAGATCCGCTTGATGCATTTCATTGGGTAGTGCGATGGCCTTATTGAGGCTCGTAGGTCTCGGTATAGTACTGGGGGCCGGCAAATAAATTTGCCACATGGCTTGTTTTCTTAACCAATTTCTAACGTCTGGCTCGGGTACATTGGCTTTTAACGATAATTTTTTTATGGCGCCTGCACCTTTCCAATATCCTCTAGGACTGTAAAATATTTTACTTAATTTTGTTTCCATTTTATTTTAACGACTTATTAAAAATGGTGAGTCTTTTAATTATGGGTGCTGGAGCTTTAATAAGCGCTGTGGCATTTAGCGGAACGAGCTTCGCCTTTTCTAAGATAGGAAAAAGCGGTGCAGATGAAGAGCGTAAACGACACGATTTGGCTCTAGAACGATTAACTCAAGCTAAACAAGAGTGGGTGGAACAAAGAACCAAGGTTCTGGATTATCTAAACAATCGACTACATAAAGAAGCCAGGGCTCAAAAAACATTTAAAAACGTAGATGAGGCGTTGAGAGAATATAACGAAGTAACCAACGACGAGTTGAGATTACCTCGCGAACCTGTATTGTCAGACTTTTACGTACCCAGCGAAGATCAAAAAGATGGCGAAATTGCATTTATCTTAGGAGGCACTGCTGTTTTAGGTTATTTAGTTTATAAGTTTGTTTAAAAGTTTAAGTTTTTTTGCTTTTAAAATAAAATAATTTTTTTGTTTCGTTAAGTAAAACGAACGCAATTTATGGAAGCAAACTGAATCCACACAGAAGTTTAAAAAATCCTAGAGCGTTGAAGGGGTTGAGACAATCGATGGTTATTACTCATAATCCTAGTACCGCAGGGGCTGGCAGTCTGTTGATCGTTGAATTTCCTATGTTGAGTCAAGACGATGTAGTCGTACCGGGTACAGTACGATTAGCTTTTAATATAGACTTAGAATCTGAAGGCACTGGCGAAGATGATGCAAGAACTCTATATTATAACGTTGCACGAAATTTAATTAGTGGCGTAAGAATCAAACTAGAAGGTAAAGATTTCGTAGCGTTTACGGATGCCGATGTATATAACGCGTATAAAGACTTGTGGCGACCAGCCAGCGCGAACGATGCGTATCGAGGACTCGAAACTTCTAACGTCACGAAACTCAGAATCGGCGCTAGCGATGGGATTGCTAGCGCAAATGGTGGAAAAGACAAAGCTATTGCCAACGCTTACGGTAATCGATATTACATTCCTCTAGATTTTGAAATGCTTACGGATCATCAGCCTTTTAGTCCATCAACGCTCAAAGATAGACTAACGTATGAATTTACATTTAACGATCACGCGAGCGTAGTAAAATCTACCGATAATAACGCGAAGTATAAAATTTCGGGGTTAGATCTCGAGTTTGAAACGGTGACTAGTAAAACATTGGCCGATAGTATCAGACAAAAATATCGAGGTAAAACTCATTTTCTATACGAAAAAGTTCAAAGATATACGGTTTTAACGTTAAACAAGTCCGACACTACTTGGAACATTAATCTTAATCAAGCCATTAGAAGTCTCAAAGGTATACTTCTTTTATTTAAAGCATCGGGCGAAAAAGATCCTCAAATTTTTTATAATCCAAAGATCGAAAAAGTAGACGTTACGATAGAGGGTAAGCCGAATCAATTGTATAGTCAGGGCATGAAGCGTTATCAACACTGGGATGAGATTACCAAGTTTTTCGGCGACTCTAATACAGAATTTGGTGCTAGCGTGTGCAAAGACTTAGACTTACACGATATGACGCAAGGCTCCTATTTAAGCACTAGTTACGGTCTTTGGCTAGATACGAGGGTAACCGACGACAACAAAAGTCACGGTTCTGGCAGGAAAATAGGAGACGTAGGTGGCGGTATTTCTCTCCATTTAGAAAGAGAGGCTGAGACAGCTGGTGGACTATCGTGTTACGTTTTGTTGGTGCTAGAAGATGGAAGATTTAGCGGTAGTTACTCTTAGAAGAGTAAATTATCTACCTTACTATTAAATAAGCCTAAATAAGCATGTTTCCAAAAACACCACACTGCGCGCTAATATGCGGTAGGACTAATTCGGGCAAAACTAAATATATTTTAGATCTATTAGAAACTGAGTATAAAGATCACTTTGAAAATATCGTAGTTATTTGTCCTACGTTGAGCAACAACAAGACTTATCGCGAGAGACGTTGGTTGTGGTTAGATCCCGAGATATACCTATGCGATTTAGAGGTAGAAAAGATGTCTCTCAACGAAGCTTTAGAATTTTATAGAGCTCGATTTAAAGGATCGCACGTTTTATTTTTGATAGATGATTGTAGCTCGGAACAAGAAATAAAATATCGTAAGGCGGCGCGCTCGCGTAGCTACGCGAGCACTTGCGTTTTAACGAAATTGGCGTTTAGCGGTAGGCACGACAATCACTACTGTTGGTTGATGACTCAAAAGTATAATTGCGTAATGACAGATTTTAGAGCTCAAACTGCATTTGTCGTATTGTTCTATTGCAAAGATAAAAATAGTTTCGATCAATGCCTCGATGAAAATGATGCGGTGCCTTTAGAAGAAAGATCGAGAATTAAAAAGATTTTAAGAGATGTGCCTTTTAGTAAATTATTGGTAAAAACTGATCCTCCAGTCTGTTGGCAGTTGATCTATAGTTGATCTATATATAACTGTTAGATGATCTATTAGATAACTATTAGATGATTTATAGATAACTGTTAGATAACTGTTGGATAACTGATAGATAACTATAGATTATCTAGTCATCTATAAAATATGATAGAATATCTAGACCTATTATTAAAACTAGTAATAGCCATCATCTTTATTTTCTTACGATTATATGTCTTGTAGAAATAAGATTTAAAAATATAGTTCTATTTTAAATGAGCAAATCGATAGAATCTCTAAGCACGTTATCTCAAGAACCTCATCCAACAGTAGCTGCTGCGCCCATAGCGCATAGCTTAGCGACGATGAGCGAGTCTCCAGATCCTAAAAATAGACTTTTAGGCGTAGTTGCTGGTGGTGATTCTAAAAAATATTTCGGTAAAGAATACTCCGTTAATGAAATAGAGAGCTTGACCGCGGAAAAACAAGAAAAGCTATATAGAAGATACGAAGCCAAGCTCGGTAAAGAAATGATAGTCAGTTTGGGGAGTTGCGTGTTGACCCTTTACGCAAAAGCTTTAGGCGTGACTTTGCCGCTGGCTTCGCCATTTGGTTATAAACTTTGTTTAGATTCTGAAGAAGCCCTCGTTAATGACTTAGAAAAAGATCCCATTATTTCTAGCAGCTTGTCCAGTTTACTTTGCGAAGTGCATTACAATTATGGGGCTTATTTATCTCCTTTGGTGGCTATGTTGATCACTACTAAACATGTACAGGTAGATAGTAGTAATAATAGCGTTACAAATAATAATAGTATTACTATAAAAGATGAGTGTAGAAACGACAACGACGGATCAAGTAGCAGAGCCTGCTCAGCCTCCCCAAGAGCCGGCTCAGCCAGCTCTAGCGAGAGTCACAAAAAAGAGAGTAAAAGACCCTAAAAGAGTAGAGCAAGGTAAAAGACTGGCCGAAAGAAACAGAAAGATGAAAGAACAAATACAAAAAATGCAAAGTATAGAAGAAGAAGAAGCTCCCCAGCAAACGCCAGCGCGAACGATGGCAGACATTCCGAGCTGGGGATACGCGATAGTTGGTTTGGCTGTTTTAGGAATTGGATATCTCGCGTTTAAAAAGAGTAAACCTGTAGATCCGCAGCAAAAAGTAGGGGTTACAAACGTACCCCCTAAAGTTGAAGAACTATTAGAAATGGAATAAATAAAAAAAATAAAATGTTTGTACAAGTAAAATGGATACTAAGAACGTTGCAAATACTCTTTATCACGGCGCTGTGTTGAGTTTGTTAACCGTAGGTTATACTATGTTGAGTAAAAAACTTTTGAAAATTAAGCCCGCCGATTTAGGAAAGTTAGACGTAGAAGATACGGTTAAAATCACCGCTACGGTATGTAGCACTCTAGCTACTCAGACTTGGTTGGTGAGTCAAGGAGTAATTCCTCAGAATGTGGTAAATACTACGTAAAATATAAAATATACGACTTTATAAAATGGCTGAAGGTGGAGAAGATTTCGAAATGGGTGACTTGGGTCGAGAAGACGAACGAGAAGATGCCGATGCTGATGATGATTTTCAAGATGCCAATGGCGACGATGGTTTTGGAATAGGCCCCGACGGTGATTTTGAATTAGACAGACCGGCTGAGCCACAACCGCCTACGACGATTGATGAAGCTGGTAATATTGTGAGTTGTGGTATCTCATTTGTAGCCCCTGATAAAACCTTTTAGAGTTATCAGATTTTTAACCCCTTTTTTTTTTTTTTTTTTAAATGAAGAGTTTGTGATCTGTGCACACTTTATCCCAAGTTCAAAAAAGAATTCCCCTCAAATTTTTTTTCAAGAATCGAATCAGTTTAAAAACTTTGGGATATGATAGAATAGGGTTTTTTAAATATACAGTTGTTAAAATCCCAAAATTGACTTCAGTGAAAATGTATTTGTTTCGTGCGATGGAAAGAATAATTTCATTCGGTGACAGATGGCATGTTCTATTCCACTCGGCTTCGCCTCGTGGAATAGAACATGCCATCTGTCACCTCATGAAATTATTCTTACCATCACACTCATAAACATTCATTATTTGTATACTGTCTCTCAAAGATTGGTAGTTCCGGTGCTGTATCATTCAGTAAAAAACACAAACTCAGAATTGTAAAATTAACAACAGTATTCAGGGATGACACTCCAAGGCAAAATTTAACAGAAAATGACAATTTTGTCAGAACAAAATCACTGATCACAAGCAAGACTAGTGTACATTATAAAACAAATTAATTTCTTCATGGATTTAAGGGAGCCCATAAAGTCCATACCTTTTTTTGACCGGGATTTTGGCTGTGTTTTTACAGGCTGTTTGACTTCAAGGTTCTGACTGCTGTCACCCTGCCAAGAAAAAAAAAATAATGAACAAGGTCAGTTACCTCCCTCCCAATAAAATTATGATGTAGACCAATACGACAGGCCTGGGGGGGGGGGGGGGGGGGGGGAAGGGGGTGTATGAGCATTCGTAGTGAGTGCTGAATGTTCGGGTTTTTTTGTGCAGTCAAGTGATATCATAACATCTACACGTACATTTGTATAAATGTGACTCATTGGCTGACTAGTTGAATGAGTTTGACATTTGACAGAACAACAAATTAATATTCAGTGCACGCTCCAATACACTTATAGTATACACATGTACGTCTTTCCATGTATTTTGAATGGATAACGGAAAGATAATACTTTAATACTTCCAGAACTTTGTAAGGTTTTCACAAACCTTACAGAGAGACGCATTGAAACTGCTGTGGAGATTTTTAATGTCTTTTATAGTCCATAACTCTCTTATGAAATTTTCTGCCACAACATTTCATATGCCTTATCTTAATATGGTTATGTACACATGTACATGTTCAGTTCCTTGAAATTTCTCTCAAAACTGGCGACAAACCACTGTGCAAATCGCAGCATTAAGGCGCCCTCTGTCGACAGCAAACGATGTCAAACTTTGGAGCGGTGAATCCTGTGGTCTTGTTTAGTGGTATTCTTGTCAAATTTTGCCATTTCAAGTGACATTTCAAGGAACTGAACCTAGCCTACTTGTAGCCATATAAAGATAAGGCATATGAAATGTTGTGGCAGAAAATCGGACCTACGAATGTACATGTACAGTTCTCTAGATATAGGCCCTTATATGCACTTTTAAGATGACTTCACGTGAACCTTGATGACGTCATCATGATGTCACTCTTCGAGACATGACTTTGCATTTAATAGGGTCTACATTTACATGTATGTCCTAGCTAACTTTGACTAAGATCTGAGGTTGTTTGATGACCAAAGTGCCGATCAGACAATCTATGCACAAAGTCTGGGGTTTTGGAGAGCACTAAAATAAAGCCCTGTCCGCACTGGACTTATTTTGGTAAAACTTACCCGAGACGATGGGAACTTTTCCCATTTTAAGTCCAGTGCGGACAGCCTAGGACGTTTTCCTCTCAGATACTTTTCCTGAGTCCAGCGGTTACTTCTACCGGCCAACTGCTGCCCAGGAAAACTGATCAGGTAACTTTTCCCGAGACGATAAGTCCAGTGCGGACAGTGCGAGTCGGTAAAAGCGGCTCAGGAAAGCGTACATTTGGCCAGAGCGCAAGGTCATGCTTCACAGGGAAACCACGCATGCGCTTTACATTGTTTCACCGCGGTGCGGTGCACGTGGCAAGTTTCCAAATTCCGTTGTTTCTCTTTTGGTCGCAATCATGGTAGATTTTATTATTGATAAAAAAGTTGGAAGTTTGATTGGTGCTAAAGACGTAGACCTGCGTGTACAATGAAAAATGAAAAGGCACGCGTGATTTGGGCCTGGTAAAGTGCTCTAACACACAATGCACAACTGCATCATGGCCAGGCCATGCACACGCCGAAAAAGGGACGAAAATGACAGCAAAATTATTGTCTGTGTGCTCCTCAACGTCGTCTCGGGAAAAGAGACCGAAGAAAGTTCAGTCTGTGTCGTATCACAGAAAAATCACATGTCTGCATATTCATACGCCATTGGGAAAACTCCTTATTGCAAATCCAGACAATGTCCTTCAACTGTTACAATATACATTTACATAATACTATTTCTCTATAAGCTATGAAATAATAAAGCACGTTTGTAAGCTGGATTCGCTGTTTACAAAACAAACTTCGAACTACTTATTTAGTTACGGAATACTTGCAACCCGTCTCTGTGCAGGGATCACAAAGGTCAATCAACAATGCAGTAATGTTACATGATAATATGCAAATGAGCAAGACGTCGCCGTGTATACGGGAGAACAATATTAGATCGCACTCACTCGCGGGCGGTTCCCTACATCTTCCCTACTTTAAAACCATGCGCCCTCGAATGGTCTATTCAAGTGCGACCGAAACAAAAATGTCTCTAAGCCAATACATTTGCATGAAATCAGTCAGAAAAGATTTGAAATGTTGCATTATCCCAACCAATTAATGTATGACATGTTCCACACACTAGGAAAATATAATTGTTTTGTCAAAGCTGTGTAAATAATAACAAGGTTCATATTATAATAGCTCACATAGAGTGCACCCATGTACACAAATACCTGTGGATTAAAAGCCAAAACAAATTGACAAAAATATTTCCACTTAAAGCAGTCAACTTGGTATATGTATCCTAATCAAAAATATCTACAAAAGTGTAACACATCAAGGTGTAACACAAGGTGTATGCATTTATACATTTCTATCAATGCAAATCTTATAATTTATACAAGAGTTGGTTGCCTAGTATGAAAGAAACACATTTCTTCATTTTCAAAACACAAGTGTGGGCAAACCACATCTATACAAGAGAAACCACAATGACCCAAAATATTAGGCAGCTTCCAGAGCCATAGCTTCAAAATCAAACACAATATGCACTATTGGCCAATATACCGGTAAGTCTTTGTATGCATGAGAATTGATGCCAATAACTCACATGAAGATACAAGGTACAAGCAATTTAACCTTGTAGCAGGACTTAAAATTTGGTCCCAACTATAGTAGTGACAGGATCTACACCTAAATCCTAACTTAAAGTGAAAATAGTGGACATTGTTGACATAACTGATAGAGGTATACATGTCCCACATCACCTATGTGAAGTAGGCAGCCTCCTCTACATCAACATGCACAATTTCATGATCTTTACAGGTCAAGAATAACATGGCTAGTACCAATACACAAGACGTTTCCAAACAATTACTCACCAACATGTTATTTGACTTTAACTTGAATAACAAATAAGTACTAGCACAATAGGCATTTTTCAACCACTGTTCAAAGTGTCCACCCAAAATATCACAGTGGGGTATCCATAACACCCAACTTTGTTTTCAAGCAAGTACATAATGTAATTATGTTCAAAAGGGTCCGCAACAATGAACAGAAAATAGCTTCCAATGAAAGCTAGGTCAAGTGAATTTGGGTTAGTAATAGTATACTGCAAATACAAGGTCCAGCAAAACACATTTCAGAGGTGGAGGATTAAATTTAACATGGCAATGTCATTTCCAATGACTTATAAAGCAGGTGAAAACTCATCCATCACTAAGAAAATAATGCATTCCTGGGAATAATGCATGGCCAAATATCAACATGAGTATAAAATCTCACATGGCTTTACACAAATATCCACTAGTGAGAACAAAGAGCTAGACACTACCAGCTACACAAATCCTTATACTACCTCTGCACTAAGGAAAGGAAAGGGATTTAAAATGTCGACAATTTCTCAGCAAAAAGCTACACACAGGGAAGCATCACCAATCACATAGGGCACAAAATTTGGAATTGGAAAATAAACTTTTCCTGGACATGAAATGGTTCCACAACAGACTGCATGGTGAATAGGGCCAAACAAAAGTCTCACTTGTGGGATTACACATAAATACCCTCTAAATAGTAAGAATCAAAGCCGGAAATAACCAACTATTATAAAAGTGTTAGCAATATTTTACTTAGCAGCTTTACCAGAAAGAACCAAGACCGTCACAAGTACTTAAGGTACATAATTTGGCAATGTAACAACACTATAAAACTATTCCCATTCCAAACAAAGTGATGAACAATTCTTTCTCCTACATTCCTCCATCGACAGTATATAATTTCTATTGAAAGTGGACCAATACTGAATATACAAATGTATAATATAAACCGTACGTATATTAAACCTCAAAGCAAACTCAAATTTAGCTAAAATACAAGTCAGCAAGTACCTATAAAGTACAATCAATTCAAAGTTACAACAATGATAGGGCATAACTGTCCAGCTCAGCACAGGCAAACCCCTTTCTCAGTTTGGCATAAACATACTTAGCTACAATCTAAGTAATGGCATTGGGCCAAAGGCCCGAGTGCCTCTTCACCTTGTGGTGCTCCGTCAGCTTTTCAACTGACACCACTGTTGGCCATGCCTCAAATCTGCAAAGAACAATTCTCACTGGTTCCTGGACATTCCCTACTTTTTCTATTGCCTTGGTGTTTGGCAAACTCAATGAGTGGCACTCTAAATATGAACTGAGCTCTATCTGAGAACGAGGTAGTAATAAACACTGTGTTGAAATATCAGGAAGTGTACAATACTCCCTTGGTTTGCTACAGAATGACTGGTTATCTAAGTCATCACACACAGTTGCAAACACAATACAAGGCTCTTCAATATGCCTATCATCAACTACATGGTGAACAGAATCTTCCAAAATATCAATAGGATTTTATACTAAAATCTGTTCAGACACTTCTACCTCAGAAACCTCTGCTACCTCAGATGAAGCAGGGACAATAACTAATGGCTCAGAATCAACATTGACCACACTAATAAACTATGCTGGGATTTTTATCAACAGCATGGGAACTATCCACTGGGAGCAAATTGTCAGTACTGTTTTGTTGATGTTCTTCAACAAACTTGAGTAACTTAAGAACACTATCATTGAGTGCTGTCTCTATGGTTTTCTTTACATCTAGTAGCTCACCACTATCTACAGACTGGCAAGGCTGGTCATAAAATGAGTGGACTTGATTATGACAGACCTCATCATCTTGCAACAAATTTGAAAATACATTGACAATAGTTTGTGCTAAAAATTGGTGTGACTTCACAATAGCATCCGGCAAAACCATGGTTGGAAAAATGGACCACTTCAGGGCCAATACATGTGTACAAAAAAATGACTCTTCAAAATTCACAACCAAATCTGTACTTAAACAGATGGTTCACAGAAAAATTCTACTTTCCCTACATAAACAGGACACAATTACACAATAGTATACTAAACAATCCAACCAAATAACAGCCTAACTGCAGACTGAAAAATGCCAAAAATATGGACAATATGCCATGACAAAATATCCAAATTCATACACACCTTCATATACACAACAAACTTTGAAATGTCAAATATCGAAAAGGGTCTGCAAAAGTCAGTCAGCACAAATGGTTCATAATTACTAGGTCTCACAATACATTCAAATGTGTACAAAAAGATTTGACTTACAACAAAATTGTATCCCAGGCACAAGTAGGCCAAATGGCTTAATCTGTATAGATCTACACAAATTTGATACACTAGTCAAAACATCTGACCACTTTACATGGTATTAAAAATTGTACACTCAACATGTATATGTTAATAACAAAGACCAAAACTTCAAACCTGCTGACAATAAATAGTGAAATTACTGACATCAGTGCAGCCCTACTCCATGTAGAAATATAGCAAGGAGATGATCATCAAGTCCCTCGGCCTTAAGCAGAACAGCTACATTGTACCAGTCCGGTATAAATGTGTTGCACCCAACATGCCTGATCCTGTCTCACTTAGTGCTCCATCCTGTCTACGACGCCATTTTGTAGGGGTACGCCATAAGGAGAGTCGGCCCCATTCTTAAAATAGGACGAGCACCAAAACAGGAAAAGGAAAACCACTCGAAGAACACAGGATACAGTTATATAATTCTTGATTTGAACTTGATTTATTTCTCGCAAAATCATCTACAGAAATCAGCTACTCAAACCCAGCGAAGAAAGAAACCCTCTGGAAGAAACTGAACTTGAACCACCAGTTGAAACCAAGGCTTCAAGAAACGGAGCTTGAAAGAAACCCCCATTGCCTGGAATAATACAAATACGAGTAGAATGCAATATGGCATATCAATGCATACAGCCCAGGCTGACAATATGTATCACACACAGACCATGCACAGTGCATTGCGGTATAAAAACCCAAACACGTGAGCGACAATTTCGGAAGCAAACTTAACATTCTGTCACAATGAGTGCATATAAAACCCAAGAAATACTCACTGGGGGTTCCTGGTAAAGTGCTCTAACACACAATGCACAACTGCATCATGGCCAGGCCATGCACACGCCGAAAAAGGGACGAAAATGACAGCAAAATTATTGTCTGTGTGCTCCTCAACGTCGTCTCGGGAAAAGAGACCGAAGAAAGTTCAGTCTGTGTCGTATCACAGAAAAATCACATGTCTGCATATTCATACGCCATTGAAAAACTCCTTATTGCAAATCCAGACAATGTCCTTCAACTGTTACAATATACATTTACATAATACTATTTCTCTATAAGCTATGAAATAATAAAGCACGTTTGTAAGCTGGATTCGCTGTTTACAAAACAAACTTCGAACTACTTATTTAGTTACGGAATACTTGCAACCCGTCTCTGTGCAGGGATCACAAAGGTCAATCAACAATGCAGTAATGTTACATGATAATATGCAAATGAGCAAGACGTCGCCGTGTATACGGGAGAACAATATTAGATCGCACTCACTCGCGGGCGGTTCCCTACATTACATTTCAACTTAATCGAGCTTGTACTTTTGTAGATATATGGCTTCAAAAACTGCCCCTTTAAGATGACGTCACGTGACATGTGATGACGTCATCATGAGGTAAAAGTTCGGCACACATTGTGAGCAGTTAGTCTAAGTGTCTGCCAAGTTTAAAAGTACCCAAAGTGCCGGTAAGAAAGAAAACATTTACAAATGCTATGGGCAATGGTCTAGCGACTTGAAAAGACTACAAATCAACCCTTTTTATAAACAGCATGCACATTTAAGCCATTGTTATCCTGCCTTCCCAGAATTCCTTTGTGTTATATTGAATTTGGTCTAAATTTTGAAATGGCTGTTATTTCTTACTTGAGTGAGCCACAATCATGAAATGGCTGTCATTTCTTACTTAAGTGAGCCACAATCATGACATTTTTGAATTAGGTACAGAAAAAATCCATGTATACATTTTTGTAATCGGATTGACCCTTACATGCGTAAAAAAAACAAAAAAAAACACATTTTTGATGACGTCATCATGACGTCACACAATTTTCGCCTTTTAGGGCATATCTTTAAAACATACCAAAGCTATAACAAAAAGAATGTTTAAAATATCTTGTTATGTTTGCTAGATATATTGAAAAGAATGTTACGATATTAAACATTCAAAAATTCATAAAAAATCACGTGATGACGTCATCCTGATGTAAAAGTTCAGCACACATTCTGAGCATTTGGTTTAAGTGTCTGTTAAGTTTAAAGGCAATCGGTTGCTTTAAACATGGAGGAAGGATATAGTAGCAAAAGTGCCGGTAAGAAAGAAAACGTGTACAAATGCTATTGGCAAAAGTCTGAAAAATGAAAGAAAACAAACAAACAAACTTCCGAAACAGCCAATAATTGTATACCTCGCAAAAGTTAAGCTGTCAATCACAAAGGTTTCAGGGCTAGGGATGCAGGATATTTTATTTCAGACATCCTTTATATTTCAGGGCGAATGAATACTGACATTGTAATAAGTACTGATTTTTTAAAACATACATGTAGCATGTCGGAACAGGTGAGCATTAATATTCCAAGCAAAGGATACAATAATCCATCCTTACGTTTAATTCAGCCACAGGAGGGTAAACATTATTTTCCTTGCTCGACGTTAAATACGGCAATCGATGAATTTATTTAATCAGCTACATGAATGTTTCCCCTTGTGTTATATTTGTTCTGCTTGCTCTAATTTTTCTGGTGATTTTCACGCCAAGGTTGCGTTAAGCCCGCCCACTAGACTATCGACGGGTACCAGCGAATTGTGTAGATACCAACAGTCAATCTGCGTGAACTAGCTGATTTATTTAGAGCTTGAGGCACGAACCACGTGCGAGCAGCCCCAAGTGCAGAAAAGCATTGAAGCATTTCTCAATGAATGGTTGAAATGGATACGCCCACTAATTTGCATAATTTTAAATATGGCTGTCTACACAAAACCACATTTTGAGAAGTTTTCAGTGTTAACTTTATGAAAATTACACTGGGGGTAATACCAGTGTTAAGTTTTGAAAACAACTCCTTTGCAATACAATCGGCATAATTTGGTCTAAAGCGGTGAAAATTATCATTTTCTAGCTGCCTACCATGAATAGAAATTACACCAATTCGCTTGTTCAATGTCATTTGGTGATTTTCTTAAAACGTCCCCCGAAATACGAATCACCGAGCCACCAAGTCTGCCAAGTGGTCAATTATCTTATGCACCTATCAATTGCCTCCCCCACCCCTCTCCTGGGGCTGCCCCACCCAAGATGTGGGGATTGTCACTTTTGAAGTGACCAAATCCCCACCACTGGAGCAAAATTTTAGTGACAATCCCCGACATACATGGGTGGGGCACCCCCACCTCATGGTTTTGAACTTCTTCTGATGTGGAAACAATGGCAAAATGAGTGACCAAAATCCCCACCCTGGGGCTCGAAAAATGTTACCAAAACCCCACATAAGACCTGGGGCAGCCCGGGGGAGGGGTGGGGGAGCACATTATTTACACGATAAATAAAAAGTTCGAAAGGATGATGTCACTTCGACTTGAACCTCGCTTACAAGGAAATTAATTTTAGCGAATTTGCTGGTAGGAAAATAGGGGTTCCGAAAAAAATAGCCGATTTTAAAAATGATATTGGCAATATCTCAATTTTTCGATTTTAAAAGCATGTAGCCGATTTCAATTTTTGGGAGGCGAATATCGCATCATCGCGATTTTATTGTATCGCCCAGCACTAACGTCTGCCTTCATCAAACATGTGCAGCTTCATCACCCGATGAATTAGGCCTAAGACATGTTTGTTATAATTTCTAAAGAAGCCTGTTAAATGTCCAAACAATTGCACATCTCATCTGCTTGCCAATCACATAAGATTTTGTCAGAAACCATCTAAATTATAGGCCTGTATTTCTGTAACGTGATTGTATACTGTTGGGTAAACTGCTGCAATAAAATCACCATGATGGCAGGACATTTTCTTGAGACAGAGGGCCAGGGGCACCTCTGTAAATGTTTTTCCTGAGAAATACAATACAATTTGAAGGAAATACTATTTTATATTGTCACTTTTTTTTGTAGCTTTACATAGGTACACCAGTGTCTGAAAAGTGCTGAAGTGCACTGCATGTACTGTGAATGTTGTGAAATTCAAATTAGGCCGAAAAGTAAAAACTTTATTGAAGAATACAAAGTAAAAACCAACAACAATGCTAGAGTACACACTCCAAGACCATTCCTGTCAAACTAAACACAGCTCTTTGGTCATACCCCATACCCTAGCTGAACCCCCACAGTTTTAGATCAACATACAAAGATGATTTACATGCCTCTATTTACAAGTCTGGTCTTGGTCTTGGTCTCGGACTGTCGGTCTTGGTCTTGGTCTCGGACTGCCTGGTCTTGACTACAACACTGACACCATGTCATGACAGCGTTTTACTCACCAGGGTCATCTGGTATTTATCACCAATGTCATTTCCTTGGTCAAAATCACCGCTGGCGAATTGTGAAAAAAACATCACACAACTTCGTTGAACTATCTGCCACTGTTCTAGCATACCATGGCTTTATAACAACCTTCTTCGCCGTACAAATGCTAACGCACACAAATATAGTGTAGCGCCGGTGCCGGTCGGTTGGCGGAGGGCGCTAGCACGGCACCACTAGCGGAGCCGTTGCGGTGGAGCCCCAGCTGACCGGCCGGTAGAGGGCACCAGCACGGTACCACAGCGGAGCTGTTGCAACGGAGCCCCTGCTGGTCGGCCGGGGAGGCCCGTTGCCGTGCGGTGCACGCGCAGTGGCCCGTTTCCCCTGGCAACAACACTGTACGTTTTCCCACCATTTTGAGTGAAGCTTGTGTGTGTTTTTGTACAAGAATAAACGGCCTAGAGCCTTGATAACCGAAGGACATAGTGCCGGAGAGTTCTTTTCAGGTGTATTGGAGTCCCGCGCACGGTCGACGCTACATTGGAGGCAGCGGTGACATACCAGAAAGGAACAAATCAGGTAAAACTTTGAGTTCTTGCGACATGAATCCACCGGGTAAAGAGAGTCTGGTGTCCGACTCGCCAAACGGCGCGGACACAGACAGGGATACAGCTCAACACAACGCAGGCCAATTGGGAGATAAGAATTGCGGACCGTTCGTTACCCTGAGTGAATTAGAATCCTTCTTGAGGGATAATCAATGGAGTCTTCCTCGGGATAAGAGGGAGACTGGGGGGTCATTTGGATCGGAATCTCTCATGTGGGAGGACGGGGAGAATAGGAAGCCTGAAATTGTAGATCAGAGAAGGGGAATTCGTTACATTCCATGTTGCATTTGCATCGATCCCCCCCAGACTAGTTACGAGTCCCTCAGTGGGCCGTCCCACGCCACTGACGTCGGGGCGACAGACGCTCTGTTCCACCCGGAACGTTGCCGAGTCGCACCGGCCGGTGTGGCGGGGACAGTGCTTCACTGCGGGACACTGCACGACCCTTGTTCTGGCGTGCCGGACGCCGGGCCCCGCGAGGGGCCGCCCTGTGCTGCGCACGGCGACGGGGCAGACGCTGCGTTCCACACGGAGCGCCGCCGAGCCGCGTTCGCTGGGGCAGCGGGGGCGGGGCCTCGTGTGGAAACGGCCTGTGAGTTTCACACCGGTACGCCCGGTGGGGGGTCTCGTGGGGGGCCGCCCTGCGCTGTGCATAGCGGCAGGGCAAACGCTGCGTTCCACACGGAACGCCGCCAAGCCGCGTTCGCCGGGGCAGCGGGGGCGCAGCCTCGTGTGGAGGGGGCCTTTGAGTTTTGTACCAGTACGCCACAGGAGGGACCATGCCGCGTTGGGTATGGTGGCGTGGCAGACACGCCGTTCCACACGGAACGCGGTCGCGCCGCGTCTGCCGACGCAGCGGGGGTTCGTCCGGATACGCCCCACATTTGCTACACCGGCATGAGTACCGGGAACCACGAGGAACCAACCCCCGGGGCAGAGACTGGCACAACGGGAACCATACCCCACACACGAACGGCCCAGTCTACATGCCCTACGACGGCAATGGTAGAGCCCCCTCAACGGTGCCGGTGTGGCCAATCACTCCGCGTGGGAGTCTATGGAGGAGAGTCACTCCGCGTGGGAGTCAATGGTGTGGAGTCACTCCGCACGGGAGTCTATGGGGGAGAGCCACTCCGCGTGGGAGTCAATGGCGCGGAGTCACTCCGCACGGGAGTCTATGGGGGAGAGTCACTCCGCGTGGGAGTCAATGGCGCGGAGTCACTCCGCACGGGAGTCTATGGAGGGGAGTCACTCTGCACGGGAGTCTATGGAGGAGAGCCAATGGTGCGTCGCCAATTCGCACGGGAGTCCACGGAGTGGGACAGGACAGTCGGGAGGGGGGACCCGGGATCGCGGGGTGGCACCAAACGGAGCCCCCATGCGGGACCGCGGCACCTCCACCACCAAGGGGGCGCAAACTACCCCTGGTACCCACGGGGCCGCTGGGCGAGCGAGAGACATACCAACACCACCAACAGCGGGACACCCCGACCTGGGGGTCGGAGGCCGATGATGTTTCCCGACAGGTTCGATGGAGGCTCGTCGTGGTCCGACTACCTGATCCACTTCGAGAGCGTCGCGGCAGTCAATCATTGGAGCGAGGCCGAGAAGGCGATGTTCCTAGCTTCTCATTTGAGGGGGCACGGCCCAGGAGGCACTTGCGGATATGGAGCCGGAGGGGCGAACGGAATATGCCTCCATCCTCGAGACCTTCGAACAGCGGTTCGGAGTGGCTGCTCAGATCCCATTACACCGGGCGCAGTTGTCGATGCGCTTGAGAGGCCGCGACGAGTCACTCGGCAGCTTGGGGCAGTCAATTCGAAGACTAATTTACAAGAGCTACCCGAAGCTGCCCACACAGGCCCGCGAAGATCTGGCGGTGAAGGCATTTCGTAACGCCCTGGGGGACGAACAGTTGCAACGCCACATCTTTTCTAGGAGGGCGACGACCCTGACCGAGGCAGTCGCCCTTGCGGCCGAGATGGAGGCCTTCCTCGAGGCACAGGCGCGCCAGAAGGGGAGACCAAGGGCCAAGGACGTCCGGCTAGTAACCCAGCCCCCAGCCGAGGAGCACGGGCCTACCGCCGGGACTGGGTATGTGCAGGCCGCCCGCCCCCGGGTGGAGTGCTACGGATGTCACGAGTTCGGGCACATACGACGGTACTGCCCCAAGCGGAAGTCTGCTTCCGACCGGCAGCGGGGACTGATGGGGGCGACGCCGGGACGCCAGGCCCCAAGCGGAGAGCCGGCGGCTCAAGCCCGAGTGACCAGTGCGAACTACATCACAGGCAAGGTCGCCGGGAAACCCGTGCGCCTCCTCCTTGATACCGGGGCGGCGGTAAGCTTGTTGTCCGAAAGGGTCTATGGCACCTTGGATGAGACGGAGAGGCCGAGACTCCTTCTTTCCGCGCCGTCCCTGAGAATGGCGGACGGGAGCTCCATGCCAGCGAGGGGGGTAGCCGACTTCAAACTGCGGGTCGGGGGTCAACTTCTGAACCACGCCTGTACGGTGGCCGATATAGAGCAAGATGTGATACTCGGGATCGACTTCCTGTCAAAATACCGTTGCGAATGGCGATGGGGGGATGGCGTAGTCGTAGTCGTAGTCAACGGGGAGGCCGTCCCCTGGAAGGTTCCCGGCGGCGGCCGATGGTAGCCAGGGTGCAGGTGATGGGTGCAGAACATGGTGGTACCGGCAGGTCACGAGGCGATTATCGCGGGCGGAGTGGCTGCCGAGCCACGGATGGGAGTCGGGATGGTGTACCCGAACCTGGGGGCCACGGACAATTGGGGGCCACGGTCAGATTGCAGTCGCCACTGGCCTAGTCGATACTGGGAATGGGACTGTGATGATCCGGGGTGTTCAACCCGACGACCGACCCCGTCACCGTTTACAAGGGGAGTCGCCTGGCTTTATTTTCGCCAATGGACGACTTTGACGTGATGGAGCTTGGCGACGGACGACCGGGACCGGCTGCCAGGCACCCCCTCCCCCCAGAGAATGTCCGGACGGAGGTACCAGCTCATCTCAGGGACCTCTTGGACCGGGGCGCGGTGAACCTCAGCCCAGCCGAGCATGCCCGGTTGGCGGAATTGCTGACGGAGTTTTCGGAAGCATTCACGGGCCCAGACGGCAAGCTCGGTCGGACGAACCTGGCCCAGCATGCGATCGACACCGGAGCGGCCAACCCGATACGGCAGCCGCCAAGGAGACTACCCATGCAGAAGCGACGGGAGGCAGAGAAGCAGGTAGAACAGATGCTGCAGGAGGGCGTCGTGGAACCGTCCAATAGTCCTTGGTCGTCACCTGTCGTCCTTGTGAAAAAGAAGGACGGGTCCATTCGATTTTGCGTGGACTATCGCAAGGTCAACGAGGTGACGCTGAAGGACGCGTACCCCATCCCCCGAATTGAGGATAACTTAGACGCCCTGGATGGGGCGAAGTGGTTCAGCACACTCGACCTAGCCAGCGGATACTGGCAGGTCGGCCTGGACAAGGGGGATCGAGAGAAGACGGCCTTCGGTATGCAGAACGGCTTGTACCAATTTACGGTAATGCCATTCGGGCTCTGCAACGCTCCGGCGACATTCGAACAGCTAATGGAACGGGTGCTGAGGGGACTTCAGTGGCAGATAGCGGTGGTCTACTTGGACGACGTGATCGTGTGGGGGTCCGACTTCGAGGAACATTACCAGAGGCTGGCCACCGTGCTGGGGCGGTTCCGGGCCACGGGATTGAAGCTGAAACCAAAAAAATGCGATCTGTTCAAGACGGAAGTGTCCTTCCTGGGCCACAGGGTTTCAGCTGAAGGGGTGATCACAGACCCCGAAAAAGTCACCGTCATCAGGAATTGGCCACAGCCGGCGAACCTGACCCAAGTCCGGAGCTTCCTGGGCCTCGCGTCATACTACCGACGTTTCATCGCGGATTTCGCCGAGATCGCTCGTCCCCTCCACGCCCTTACCAACAAGAGTCAGAAGACCTTTGCCTGGTCCAGCTCCTGTCAGTCGGCCTTTGAGCACCTCAAGGACGCGCTGGCTACGACGCCGGTGTTACGGTACCCGAACACAGAGCGTCGCTACATCCTGGACACGGACGCCAGCCACTGTACCATTGGAGCGGTGTTGTCACAGGAAGGGGATCCCAACAAACATATCGTAATTGGCCCGATGCTGGCTTCGAAACGGCTGGTACCGGCAGTACCGTATAACGGCTGCCGTTATACGGCCAGCAATGCGCCGTTTTCGGCAGGTATGCGTAAACCTCCATCGCGCCATCATGTAAGCTCACGATATCGGCCCATTTAGGGCCAATGTTGGCTCGCTCGATTATGCGCACCGCGCGGGGGGTATCGGCAACCTGCGCGCGCACCGCGCGCACACATGCTGTCCATGCATGCACTGGCCACGTCGACCGCCATTGTTTGTCAGTCAGTTAAGTGATTCTGCCACGTATGCAATTCTAAGATATTTTCTGAAGACTTATTCCACTTTTTTATTTGTAATCGCCACTTTCCGTTGCTAAAGCTCGAACCAGACCTGGGTGAGTTAATGAAATAGCTTTTATTTTCTGTGTGTGGCATTTAAGCAGATAATCTGAAGCACCTTTTCGCCGTGACTCCAACATTTGTCCAATCTATTGTACGTGGTACATGTATGTATGGCCAGCAGTACATGCCGCACGTCTTACGTTCAGCCATTATATACACGGTCTCCGCGAAGTTATATTTCTTGTTCTTGTTGCACATGTGCATTATCACGATGACATTTACAATTTAATGTAGGCCTACCTGGAAATAACGCTTGTGTTGTCATGCTAGTTGTAGCCCATACGTGTGACTAAATTTGCTTGAAAAATATGAAGCCTTGGGTTTGAACGTTGAATCTTTGAGTGACTTCGGTAAATGTTCAGCTAACTAACAATAATCTTAATTTTACATCTGTCTCGATCTGTAATAAGCTTGCACTTCAATTATGTCTTATTGGACAAAGCGTCGTAAAGTTGAAAAAGTTGTTAACCAACGTTTGCAAGAAATTGCTGAACTTAGTCACGATCATGATGATGGTGACCACGAAACAAGTTTGGAAAACCAAGATCATGAAAATAGGGCTGATGTAAGCGCACTTTTGCCCAAAGAGACTTCCGGAACATCTGAAAGCCCGTTCATGGACATGATGGAAGAGAACTTTGCAAGAAGTCATGATGGTATCTCATGCCACTCCGAGGAAGATATTGCACATGAAAATTCCTCGGATTTTTCTGAAATTGATGAAGAGGAGAATCTTGGGTCAAAAATCGCTAGCTGGGCCCTCAAGAACAATATTACTCATTCTGCAGTTGGGGAACTTTTGACAATACTTGGAAACCACCATCCCTCTCTTCCTAAGGACCCAAGGACACTGCTATCAACATGTCATCACAAGCAGACATAAAAGTCATAGATGGCGGTGGTAATTATTTCCATGTTGGTATTTCTCAAGGTGTTTTGTCAAGATCTTCACATTTGAAACAGCTCCATCATGACAAGATATCTTTACAGTTTAACATTGATGGCCTTCCATTGTTTAAAAGCAGTAATGTTCAGTTCTGGCCAATCCTTTGTACTTTATCTGAACCATCGTGTAGGTGTGAACCATTCATTGTAGGTTTGTATTCTGGAAATAAAAAACCCAAACATCTCGAGGAGTTTCTTGAAGATTTTGTACATGAAGTCAAAGATTTACTGGCAAATGGAATTCAATTTAGTGGAAGAACTTTGGTCGTTTCTGTCGAGGCATTCATTTGTGATGCTCCAGCACGTGCGTATATTAAACAGGTCAAGGGTCATTCAGGTTATCATGGTTGTGAGAAGTGCACAGTCAGAGGGGAGTATGATAGCAAAGTGATATTTTCCAGATTGGATTCACCCCTTCGCACAGATGATTCATTTAAGGATAGGTTAGATGAGGGCCACCACATTGGACTGAGTCCATTGCTACAATTAAATATTGGCATGGTTTCTCAGTTTCCACTAGACTATATGCATTTGGTATGCTTAGGAGTCACAAGACGGCTTCTTGTCTTTTGGGTGAAAGGGCCTTTGAAGTGCCGTCTGGGACCTCGGACAAGGGTGCAAATATCAGAATGTCTACTATCTCTCCGTTCCAGCATCCCTCAAGAATTTGCTAGAAAACCACGATCGCTTGATGAGTTAGACAGATGGAAAGCAACAGAGTTTCGGTTGTTTCTTCTGTATACTGGCCCTGTAGTATTGAAAGGAAAACTTCCTGAACCAATGTATGACAACTTCATGCTTCTGTCTGTTGCAGTGAACTTACTGGCAAATCCAGCCTTGTGCAAGTCCTTTTGTGATTATGCAAAAGAGTTGCTTGTCAATTTTGTGCAGCATTTTTCTAGTTTGTACGGGACTGACCAAGTCGTGTACAATGTACATAACCTGATTCATCTCCCGGAAGATGTCAAACTGTATGGGCCCCTGGACAAGTTTTCAGCTTTTCCATTTGAAAACTGCCTAAAAGGTTTGAAGAGGCTAGTCAGAAAGCCAAACTGTGTTCTTCAGCAAGTTGTAGCAAGGTTGGTGGAGAGATCCTCCTTGCCACCCCAAGAATGTCTATGTTTTTCCCAGTCCACAAAGTTCACTTTGAGAATGGAACATGCAAAAGGTCCACTTCCTTTGGGAAACGAGTACATTCCATGTACACAGTTTCGTGATGCCGTCTTTTGTGACTGTGTCATTAGCTCAAAAACTGGTGACAATTGTGTCAGAGTTGGAAGCCACGTGGGCATTATAAGCAATATCTTTCAAAGTAGGTCCGGGGTGTACATAATGTACAAACAATTTCAATCACTGGAAACATTTTTTACGTATCCAATGGATTCAGAGAAGTTGGATGTGCACAAGGTATCTAAACTGGGGAACGAGACGCTAATTGCCAACATTCGGTCAGTGAGAAACAAATATATGGTGCTTCCGTATTATGACAAACATGTAGCAATACCTGTTCTTCATAGCATGCATACTTTCACAGACTTGAAGTAAATGTCGAAACTGCTTAACTAATGTCACCGGGCTATAAAATAACTCAACCAGTTTAAGTTTTACTAGGTGATCTGGCTGATTCCTGATCACCTTATTGTTTTTGTCCGGGTTCTACGCATTTTTTTGGTTTCTTTTTCTAGACAATTCTTCAAAGCATTTTTTCCAAATTGTACAACGTATTAACTTGAAAATTAAAATGAACATCAACCCTGATCTCTTCTTTATCACAGTCACATATTTATATTCATAACTTAATTAAACAACTGAACAATGTATCGCCCGATCACCTAGTGTTTGTGATAAACATCAAACCTCTAGTTGATTTGTCTAAATGTGAACCGCAAATGCATACATGTAGGTTGTAAAACTTAATGTATGCTAACAAATATGAAGTGAGCTTAAATGCCCAGGAAAATAATATGCACTGTTCAAATTTTACAATCATGCATTGGATATGTCTATAGTTGAGATGTATGCTGTGGTAGTTTTCACCGAAACTGATGAAGTAGAGCTCGTCCCATCGAACTGGTTGATGAACTCCAACCAGAATGTTCTCTGGCCACCATTCAGAGCCACTTCTGCTGTTACAAAGGCAGTTAAGGACAGGCTGAAGCCAGACCTGCAAACATGGACACTCTACAAGACACGTTTGCTTTGCAATTGTTGTAAGTATAATTTTACCTGTATAGTAGCATGTTTCGAAAATTATTAATCGGACATTTTAGTACTTTCCGGCCTCTAAATGGTACTCGGTTTTGACCTGCCCGAAGTAGCAATTTATGGAGATGAAATTAGTTCTCTAACATGCCTCCGACATTGTGAATTTTAAAGTATACTTTTCAGTGACATGGTTGACAGACCCTATTGTCCCGATTTCCTGCTGATGTCACGGTGTTTAGTGAATCACTCCATACGTTAAAACAGTTTTGGTGAAAGATAGTAAATACAGTAGTATTAAATTGGAGTCACTAAAACTTGTATCCACACATAGCGACCTATGAAGCTGGAAGACAGAAGTCGCGGATGGCTGAAGATACATCTGACATCCAAACGGACAAAGAAGAACGAGCCAAGCAGCGGAAGTATATGCAAATTTCAATTTATTTGAAATTGTTTATAACGGGCCTGTAACCTGTCCCGTGTTACAGTATTTGCTAGCACGCTATAAAATACTAACCACCAAATCCATTCATTTCTCACATTACAGCAAAAGCAAATGGTATTTAAATGTCCTACATTTCCCATATTTAAGTGGAATATTCAGTGGATCCATGTACTTGACTATTTTGTGTTACATTTACAAGACGAAGGAGACCTGCTACGTGGTCATCATCTAGCGACAGCGAAGATGAACAGGAACCAGCTCCCAAGAACAAACATCGGCAACCTGCTATGGCACCAGCCCCATCGCTATCTGCACCACCTGCCATTCTGTCAATCTCCCCGATGAACCATGTGGACTTAGATGCGGATACCCCTTCTTGCTCTAGGCCTAACACCCCAAGACTAGGTTAGTAAAGACTGAAATACACCAGGGCTTGAAATGAACGACGGCCACGACGGCCAGTGCCGTCGTTGCCTTCTTACTGGCCGAGGTGCCCCACACAAAATCTCCGTCTTCACGGCCAGTTTTGCTTGCCCCAAATTTACCTTGGCCGCCGTGCCCTTTTTGCAAAAACACAGCCACTAAAATCCTTCATATTTCTATTTTCGATGTCATGCCATCCCTTCATAAAATCTCGCTGCAAAACACGTTGGCGATCGATCGTACAGAATCACATGCACACAAACTGAATCTTGTCCAGTTTCGGAGTATGCCGATACTTCAAGCATCAACACCCCCACCGCAAGATTAAATGTGTGTATTCGTACGTACACACAAATCAGCAGGAGTATGTACATGTACGGCAACGTTTACGTGCAGTCAACTGACTTTCTTTTTCTCAGTACTTTGCACGTGTGCGCCTCTCAATACGCATCGATGTTCGTGTACGAGGAAACGCGCTCTTGTAGGCGGCGCTATGAAGCACGCATTCGGCGCGCTACATAGTACGTACAGTAACTTCATGAACTTTGGTCACAACCCGCGGTGTTCCGATTGTCAAAAGTTTCGATGAATAATTAGGCCCAACTTCGATAGAGAAAGAAGATTTCTGCACGTTAATTCACAGAACTTGATCTATTTTGTCTGTGTATGCAATTTCCGTGTTCATGAATTTATTTCGAGGTTGTACCGCTTGTACACCGCAGCGTGTTTCCCCGACATTTCCTGCCGCAACACGAGGTTTATCACCCGCCACACAAAGTGCATCACGCACGCTTAATACCACCGTACGATAAACCATGGAGAAAATAATTTCTCCATGGATAAACGGACAGTGTTGGCCGGTCTCCCATCGTGGTTAGCGTTATGGTTAGCGTTATGCATAGTGATGTGTACGACCTAAATTCTCCATGATTTTTAAGAATTATCAACATTAATTAAGGCAAGTTTTGATAATATTTTTTGGCAATTTTTTGTTATAGCTTTCGTAGCGTAAACGGAAATAGTTTAGGCTGAAATTCACATATAATTGAATACCCATGTGATCGGAAGCAGTATGTTTTTGGCCTCATAGTCTTACTCTTACTCTTAGTTAAATACGTTTTGAACGAAAAAAACAACAGTGCCGCGCCCTCCGTGCCCTTTCTGCAGATATAATTTGGCCTTGGTGCCCTACTTACTGGCCTTGGTGCCCTCCATAATTTTGCTTTATTCAAGGCCAAAGTGGCCTTGCCCTAAAAATTACCAAATTCAAGGCCTGATACACCAGTTGTTAATTGATTAAAGCCAATCCATCCTGAATCAATTAAGGTCCATCACCCCGTTTTCAAGCATTTCAAGAAATTTAGGGAATTTTTGGATTGAAGATTTTAAGTGGAATATGATTACTTTGATTTGGGATTTTACTGCTTTAAAAATCTTGTTGGTTGATGTACCAATTGACCTGCCAAGAAACTGCCTAGCCTTGCACCATAAAGCAAAGGCAATTACTATTTGCATGCAATTTCTGCCATGTGTGCTTAATTTGCACGAGGAACAATGTGGTCAGAGAGTCCATTCAGATAAACAGTGCAGCATTGCCTTGTAAGAGAGTGTGGTTTTATTCATTGTACAAAACCTAAAAATGTCAGTAACTGTAACACAATATAATTATAAATATGAATGAGGCTTCCTCCTTCCACATCCCTTCCCCACACAAAAAAATAATAAATAAAAAGCATGTAAATGTACTAAGTTCTCTGAAATGTCCTTTTGTTCTGTAGGTGAGAGGCAGCGGGATATGTCAAGCAACAGTGGTAAGTAAAAATTAAATTTAACTTTAACCCTAACTCTAAATACAGCACAGTGCATCTGTGCTGACAGCCCCACTTTGCTGGTCTCTCCACACAAGTCAAAGTGACAAAGTATGCAATGTGATTCAACTGGCAGGCTACTAGCCAAAATGCCCTGGAGTGTCTACGTTAGGGTTTTAATACAAGTTTGGTGAATCAGCCTTTCAAAAAAGATGGTTTGTTTCTAATATAATTTACTGTATTTTCCCATTTTATTAATAGCAACACTGATGACTCTACTGAAAGCTGTGACAGAGATTCAGCTGACAGTAAAGTCTATTCAGCAGGAGCAAGAGGCCCAACGACGAGTCCTGAATGGAATTGCAGTGAAGCTTTCGAGAGATGTAGATGAAAAACTGCCCGAGGACATCACCTTACCTCTGAGCACTCAAGAGGACATTGAAGAGGAGCTCAAAACCAAAAAGACCAGGGAAGTTGGTAAGTCAAGGAAACGCTAACCCTAAACCTTTCAAGCCCCAGACTAGTTGAAACAATTGGCAGTGGCGTATACAGCTTTTTACGGGGTACAAAATTGAGACGTTTCGACATCTGAACTGCCTGAAATACTGTGTTTGGATTTTTTGACAGCATTAAGTATTTTCAGTTTTTCAATGGGCCACAATTTTTGGTTAGTGGATTTCGCTAATATGCCATTAAATGAAGCATTTACAATTACTCAAAAGAAAAATTCTCCGAGGGATGTAGGGCAGGTTTTTCCCCCAGCAGTGAACAGCCCTACACCACACCCCACCTGCCTACCCCAGATACGCCACTGACAATTTGGTCAAGAAATAGGGTATGCTTTGTTAGATTTTACAGTCCTCTCCATAATAATCTATGGTTTCTGACGTTTCGGTTAAAATAAAATTTACCAAACGACAAGTGAATGCTAAAAAAGATTGAAGTATTGAAAGAACCTGGTTACGCCTGAGCTCATTAGAGGGAACTATTAAAACAATTCAGCTTTTGGCTTTTGTTTATCACTATGCACAATTTCATTTTTAGATTGATTGTATGCTTTGGATTTGTGATTGCGTGATACAGATTTGAATGTCTGAATACTTTTCTTCACAGACAAACCACCTTGTCACTGTTGGTGGAAGTACCGTGAAAGATGCAGTCAGGCGTATTATGTCAAGCGTCATGGATCATCAGTTGGCACTACGCTACAATTGGAATGGAAAGGCTGGCTATAAAGGCAATGCAGGGATCACAAAGCTAGGATTCGGACGATTGGCCTTGGCTTCTGTTATAATAAGTAAGGCCCAGTTTTAAATTTATATATGTTTATGTCAATTCAATTAAGTTTGGGACGTCCATATGAAACAAAGATTTCCTGGTTACTCCTGGATAGGTTCGATAGTTCGAAGGTTTATTAGATCAAAGGTTCGTTAGCCCGCAGGTTCGTAAAGCCCCAGTCCCACTAGGAGATACAACTTACAACAGTTTGCAACTGGAAATCGCAGGCAATCTTAGAAAAGTCGTGCCACAAGCCTTGGGTGGTCGTGGGTAATCTTGGATATTCTCACGACTGAAATCAGTCGCAGAGAGGTTTTTGAGCTTGTTCAAAATTCTGGCTGCGACTGAAGTAGTCGCATCTTGTCGCAGCCTAGTCTTCGATATCATTCGTGCGACGCTCGTGCGATTGTCGTGGGACAAGTCTTGGGTGGTCCTTTATTGTCGTGGCTGATCGTAGGATTCTCCTGTTGTACGACAGTCGCACGACTTTTCACGACTACTGGCACAACTTGTCGTGTGAGTAGACCTGATTGCACGACTAAGCAAGACTAGTTGTGCGACTCCACGACAAGTCGTACGAATAGTCGTTACATTGGTCGTAGCCAGTCGTGCAACATGACTTTACCACTCGTACGTATTCTTGGGTAGTCGTGCGACAGTCGTGCGATTTGTGGTGCTATCAGTCGGCAACAAGTCTTCTACAGGTCGCACGACTGGTCTCACAATGTGACTGCTAGGCTCAAATCGCAGGAAATATCCACGACTAACCACGACTGGCCTTGTCGCACGACTGAACTGGTTGCAGGAAATCGCAGGTCCTTGTGGGACCGGGGCTTTAGTCTGAAGGTTTCTTTAAGTCCGAAGGTTTGCTATTCCAAAAAATTGAATAAGGTCCGAAGGCTCGATAGTCTGAATAGACGTTACAGCTCGATTGTCCGAATCAACAATAAGGTTTGATATTCCGAATTGACAGTGAGGTTCGATAGTGCGAATCAACAATAATGTGTATAGTATGAATGGACAATATAAACGGACTATCGAACCCTATTATCATTTCGGACATTCAAACCTTTGCATACTTATTAACCTTCGGATTTGTGAACCTTTAGACTACCGACCCTTCGGATTAATAAACCTTCGGAGGATCAAACGGACCCTGATTTCATAGCTTGTACAGGACTTCAACAGCATCCCTTTTACAGTTATCCTAAATCTCATAGCCCATCAGTTTTGTGGAAGCAACACATGTTCAGTGGAAATATCACAAAGTCTTATTGTGCTACATAAAAAATGAAATAAATGTTGGACATCAGCAGATTGGGAATGCATTCCATCTTCAGGAAGCCACATCAATAAATTTGGCTAATCTTGCGAGTTCTCAAGATCCATTCTATTTGCTTTGATTTTATATTCATTACGTTTCATTTTACAGGAGCTGTAACAAAGATGCCAACACTAAAGACCTCTTCAGTGGAAGTCCAGAGAGAGGTTATGGTGTGGCTGAGGGGCGTCAGTGACAGACACGGAGGTCGTAAACAGAGAGAGCAGAGGGCAGTGGCAGAAACAGCTGATTAGACCATTCTACATGGGCATTTTACACAGGAATTGTTTGATTGCCTGAAGTCGGACCTTGAATCTGGGAGAAAGACATTACAGTGGAACTCCGCTATACCAAACACCGCTATACCGAACATTCGGCTATACCGAACATCATCCTTGGCTCCCAAATTTTGTGTACAAAACTTACCGAACATTGTTGTTGGGGAAAAAAAACCGGATTAAAAAAATGTACAGGGTATTTGGGCTGTTTGTAATTCCCAAACGGCCGCAGCTTTATGTTGAAGTGCGACAGGTGGCTATTATGAAAAGCCAACTGTTGCTTTAGAATTTGGTAAGCTTAGAAAGTATGAACATGTAATTATATGATTCAATAGCCGGCACATGTTTAAAGTCATCCTTAATTAAGTAACCCGTGGCTGAAAATCGCTATACCGAACGATCGTTTATACTGAACAAAATCTGTGGATCCTGCGATGTTAGTTATAGCGGCGTTCCACTGTATTAGTATAGACAAATAATGGATCTTTAGGCGTTTCATCCATTTTCAGCACACCACTAGTAGTGAATTATTTCCTGGTGGCATGTTTAATAATACCATGATTGGGAACATTATTGTTCGAATTATTTTGACAACTAATCTATTGATTTTCTTGCCACTTGTTTTGGTTTCTCAATAGTGCCACTGAGACTAGATTATGTTTACATGTATTTACATTTACAAAAGTAGACACACTTGCCATTTTTCCAAGAATCTTTTCCTATACTACATGTATCAAAGCCATTCACCAGGAGGGAATTCAAGAATTCACTCCTGGTGGTGTACTTCATAATACCTTAATAGGAAAATTGCTGCCCCATTGTAAGTAAAATTGCCTGTACATTTAATTTGAAGTTTAATTTTGGTTTAAAATGTTCCTGTAAATATTAAACACTGCAAAACTGAACTTTACCTATATGCATATGAAAATCCCCCATGTATAGTACATATGCATTTGTCAGGAATCAATCAACTAATTAGCATGTTATGTGCATGTATCAAAGACACTACATTCCCCCTTCTTTTGACTCAATTTAAAGTGATTGCATGTGACGACTAGATTTGACCGGTAAATCATTTAGAGCTTTAGTGTATGTCCCGAAGTACACCCTGTTGACAAAGTTATCCTTTAACATTAACAACTGTAACTTCACAACAATCTTTCAAAGATTAACAATATGAGTACGCGGAAAAATGGTAGTCAATGGTTCTATTAAACTATATTTGCGTTTATTGTGGTGTTCGTAGAGAATAAACCGAAAAACTGTTGAGGTAAATTTAACAAACTGCATCTCTGCTGTCTCCTAAAATGTAAATGACTAGGTTGTTATTAATTGCAAATGACACAGGCACGATAACTTGATGTACAGTGCCCAATTATTCTCATGGGGTTGTAACAGGCAAAAAATGGGAGATGGCCGCCAAAGGCCGGTGTATCTTCCATTTGTCGTCTGATTAGATCCCGTTCAGAACAAAATAATTGTTCAGTATGTCGAGGACGCCTGTACCATTACGAAAGGGGGGGGGGGGGGGGGGTGGGGGTGGGTACGGAGCCGGTAATAAGCCGCTAATGGACCATTAAAGGTCAATACTGGGCCAATGCCGGCTACTGGGCCATATGCTGGCAGATGAAAACGGCCCATTACAGGGCCGTTAATGGCCCGGTTCCGGCAGCCAGCATTGGGCCGATAATGCGCCAATGTGCAAAATTGTACTGGGCCGTTATTGGCATCAGCCAACATTGGGCCGTTAATGCAGCCGGAATTGGCCCATAATCGGGCCGTTTATGTTGTGTTTACTGGGATAATGGGGAAAGGGTGATTGCCTACGGCAGCCGCGCCTTGTCCAAAGCCGAGCGCAACTACTGTACCACACGGAAAGAGTTGCTGGCCGCGGTCCACTTCATCCATTACTTCAAACATTACCTCCTGGGCAAACGGTTCCTGCTCAGAACAGACCACGGCTCCTTACGGTGGCTATTCAACTTCCACGAACCCGAAGGACAGGTGGCCAGATGGATCCAAAGGCTGGGGTGTTACGAGTTTGACATCGAGCACCGGGCGGGCAGGAAGCACATCAACGCCGACGCCGTCTCCAGGATCCCGTGTGGCCAGTGCGGACGGTCGAAAGAGGAGGGCCAGGAATGCTACACCGGGGAGGACCGGGGAGGACCGGGGTAGTACTGGGGAGGCACAAGTGGATGGACTAGTGGGAGCCGTCGGCGAGTCCGGACAGGAACGGGCCACCACCTCAGAACAACTCCTGGAGACATGGGACCCGGAGGAACTAGTGCAGGAGCAACGCAGCGACCCTGAACTGGGCAAGCTCATGCAGTAGCTGGAGGAGGCTGTCCCCTGACCTGGTTGGGCGGATGTCTCAGCGCTAGACGAGGGTACCAAGTTCTGGTGGTCCAAGTGGGAAAGGCTACGGCTGGCCCGTGGGGTCCTGCAGTTGAGATGGGAACAGCCCGGCGGGGGACTCCCGACGTGGAAGGTCGTGGTCCCAAAGGGGAAGGTGGACGAAGTCATGAGGTTGGTCCACGACAACCGGACCTCGGGCCACTTGGGGGTCGCCCGGACGGTGGCACGACTGAAGCAGGCCTCCGTGTACTGGAGAGGGATGCAACGCCAGGCGGAGGAGTGGTGCCAGAAGTGCAACAAGTGTGGCTCGAAGAAGTCGCCTCCCAGACCCCGGAAGGCCCCACTCCAGCAATACTTAGTGGGGGCCCCTATGGAGCGTCTAGCAATTGACCTGACGGGCAGGCTCCCGAGGACGAAGGCCGGGAACACAGGCATCATGGTGGTCGCCGACTACTTTACGAAGTGGGTGGAGGCCTTTCCGATCCCCGACAAGACGTCAGAAACCGTCGCCAGGGTCCTCGTCGAGCAGGTCGTCACGCGGTTCGGCACCCCCCTAGAAATCCATACGGATCAGGGGAAGGAGTTCGAAGATGGACTGTTCCAGGGAGTCTGTAAGTTGCTCAGCATCCACAAGACTCGTACTACGCCATTCCACCCCCAGTCAGACGGGATGGTGGAGCGGTTCAACCGCACGGTCAAAACGATGCTGAGCCTGTTCGTCGACGAGAACCAGGACGACTGGGACGAACACCTGCCGTATGTCATGATGGCGTACCGTTCCTCCCAACACGACAGCACCAAACTCACACCGAACATGCTCATGCTCGGCCGGGAAGTCAGGCTCCCCCTGGATCTTGTGGTGGGGCTTCCGGAAGAGCGGGCGGCACGCGTAGTAGTACATGACTACGTGGATGGGCTGAGGAGGAAGATGGAACATGCCCACGAGTTCGCCCGTCGTCACCTACGGAGCAGTCAAACCTACCAGAAACGACAGTACGACCGTCGGGCCGAAGGGGCTAGGTATGAGCTAGGCCAACCGGTGTGGCTGTACACCCCCGCCAAGAAAGTGGGTCGCACGCCCAAACTACAGTGTTGGTGGAACGGGCCATTCGTGGTGACGAAGAGAATGGATGAGGTAACTTACCGGGTCCAGAGGTCCCCGCGGGCTAAAGCCAAAGTGGTCCATTGCAACCGGCTAAAACCATACCTGGGCGACGCCGATGTGGGCTGGTGGGAGCGCACCGCTCGGGGACCTCGGGCGGAGGAAGACAACACCACCGCGGAGGGACCGCCGGGGACTCCGGACCGATCGGGGGTCCCGTTAGCGGACCCGGCGAACGCAGCTGCCCCGGACGACCGGTCGGACAGCGGGGAAGGTCAGGGACCCGGGATGATCCTGACTCCCCATGGAGAAGGGACACCGCCATCGGTCGAGACGACGGCGACGACCCCCGGCGAGCCGAGTGGGACGGAGACCGGGCCCGGCGAAGTGGCCGCCGAGGCGGCGGGGGAAGGCGGGCCGGCACCTCCCGCGCCATCGTAACCGGCTCCCGGCAGAGTCACTAGGGCCGGATGGAGAATTATCCGTCCCAGTCGATATTGTCTCCATCTAAACTAACCTTCCTTCTTCTCCCCCCTGCAGGATGGATCAGGCGAAATGCCCCCACTGTGAATGGACGTTCAACCAGCACCATAACCTGCGGAGGCACCTCCGGACGGCGTGCAGGGTACTCCATCCGGAATGTCCCTACGCTTGCACCCGGGGGTGCGGCAGAACCTTCTATAGGAGGGACGTCCGAGAGCGACATTACCACTATTGTGCGGGGAGCTTCGTGGGATCGGTGAATGCGGAGGTCGAAGAACTCGACGTCCACGCCAGTGACGAGGAGATGGACGCCGCTCCACCTCCTCCGCCTCCGACGTCCCACCGGGGGGGCCGTAACCACCCGGAACAGCCCCCTCACACTACCGCTCCATGCACGGGGCGGTCGCCCATGCTTACCCTTATGATTACATGTACACAATGTACATGTTCTGTTATGTGTAGCTACATATGTAGGGCATTATTATTAGTGTTGACACATAGAAAACGCCTGTTAAAACAATTTAATGATATTGATTTGATTGATACTCTCTGAAACTAGATCTTGGAAGATCGTTTTCCTGGGTCTTTTGAAGTCACGGTAATAGATTTTCCTCAACAGTAAATTGTTCATTACAAGCGCATGTTTGTAGACGATTTTGGTGGATGTGATATTGGAGCTACAAGTAGAATGTGATTTTGGCAGGGATTATTCAATATCACATCCTTTTGGTCAGGTGCACAAATAAGCAAATACACTAATCACTTAGACCCCGTTCCCACTAGATCCACCAATTGGGGGATCTGATCCACCTTTTGCCAAATTGCCGGATCAGATCCTGCAATTGTGTTAGTGGGAACGCTAACCGTTATAAGGTGGATCAGGATCTGATCCACCTTTCTTGATCCACCTTCAGACCAGGATACAGATCCCCCAACTGGTGGATCAGATCCTGCAATTGGTGGATCACGATCAAGTGGGAACGCAAAAGGTCAACATCCGGCTGGTGCACGAGAGGCGCGAAAAGTTTGCGGTCTGATAAACGAAGAAATACGTTTAGGCGTGTAGCTAATGTGAAAATTTCCCACGTGCACGACATGCACCATAAACAACTACTGAACTACGGGCTGTATACAAAATGTGTTACGACGCGCTTGATTGAACCTCTCCGCCTGGCCATTGGATGAGGGATGGTAGGGAGAAGTTCTGGTCTTGTGAATTTCCAGCAGTTTGCAGACTTGTCGCATTAGCTGAGACTCGTAAGTCCGACCTTGATCCGAGTGAAGATCCAGGGGTGGGCCAAACCGGGAAATATACTCGTAGACGATTTTATGCACCACTGTCTCCGCTCTTTGGTCGGGAATGGGGTAAGCTTCCATCCACTTTGTGAATTGGTCACCAACTAAGAGAATGTATTTGTTACCACTGTCACTGATAGGAAGGGGGCCAAGGATGTCTGTGACAAGTCTGTCCATTGGTGCGCCGACTCGATAATCCTCGAGGTGTGCTCTGGGGGTTGTGTGGGGCCTTTTTCGGGCGCCGCACTTTGCGCATTTCCGAACCCAGTCACGAACAGTTTCCTTGAGTCTGTGCCAGTAGAACTGGCGTTTGGTTTTCTGAGTTGTCTTCTTCACCCCAAGGTGGGCAGAGGTGATGGCGTCGTGTGTAGCTCGAAGAACGGCACCCTGCAGTTCTTGCGGGACAACAAGTTGAAGGTAAGACTGGGTTTTGTCGGGAGTTACCCATCTTTTGAAAAGAACACCGTCTTTTAGCACCAGTTGTTCCCATAGCAGCCACAAGTTGCTTGTAGCGGGACTCTCTCGTGCTATCTTGTCTCTGCTTGGCCTCTGAGATGATTCAGTAAGCAACTCAAGAATGACTTTTAAGTCTGGATCTGCTTTCTGCAGCTTAGCTATCTCCTCTGTCGTGTAGCCACCGACCCAAGATGTGGCACGTCCGGCGCTAGAACCTGTGGCTGCGGCCATGGGAGCACGATCACTCGTGACTTCTCCATCTCGGTCGTCATGCTGTCCAGTCGGATTCGATTCTTCTGCAAGTTGCTGCCCGGCACTTGAACCGGCATCGGCATCCTTATTGGGGATGCAGGGCACGTTACAGTTCAACTCTCTTCCAGCTGGATCAGAGGATTGTTTAGCAGGTTTAGTTCGTTTGACGTCTGGCGGCCGTACTACCCGAATGGCGGTGGGCAAATTGCCTTGCCCAGGAGTTTCTCCAGTAGGCGTGGATGTGTGCAAGGAATGACTGAGGTGTCCATCCTCACAGTCGCCGGTGAACTTACTGCACGAGCGCCAAATAAGTTTACCTATGCTGCACACAGTACCAAATAGGAGCGTTACCATCGTTGCCATCAGTACGAGGACTGTCCGGGGGGATCCAGGTATGACCTTTGGGGTGACGTCATAACTCAGCGTTTCGTCAGTCGAAGTTCTTCGCGGGGGGTGAACTTCAGCTGAGGTGGCGTTGACTTGTTTGGTCGAACGGGGGACCACATCGTCTACTTTGAAAAAGTCGGACCACATCTCACTTTTGGCGATGCACTTCTCGCACCCGCCGCAGGGTAGATCAACGAGTATGGTTGTTCCGTCATAACACGGGCAATCTTCAGGATCACACGGCACCCTAGAGAGGGCATCTGCGTTGCCGTGTTTCTTGCCTGGGCGATGCTCGATTTTGAAGTCGAACTGAGACAGAATTCGAAGCCACCTGGCCATCTGATCGACAGGCTCACGAAAGGACATGACCCATCTAAGAGCGCTGTGGTCAGTTCTGACGAGGAACTGTCTTCCCAGTAAGTAATGCCGGAAATATTGAAGGAAGGTGACAATTGCAAGAAGTTCTCTTCTCGTTGTGCAGTAGCGATGCTGCGGCTTTGTCAGCGACCGACTAGCATATGCTATCGGCCGTTCCTCCTCCCTCTGGGTCCGGTCACACCACTGGAGTTGTGACAGAGTAGCACCAATGCCAGTATCTGAGGCATCGGTGTCGATAATGAATAGTCCGTTATCATCAGGGTAGGACATGACTTCATCGCCGGTGAGGGCGGCCTTTAATTGCTCAAAAGCCGCTTGACAGTCAGGGGCCCACTTGAACGTCTGTCCGGCCTCTAGCAGACGATTCAAGGGGCTGGCGATTGTAGCGAATCGGGGTATAAACCGGCGGTAGTAGGAGCAAAGTCCAAGAAAAGAGCGCATGTAATGTTGTTGGGAGTGGGCCAGTTCTGTACGGTAGAAACCTTGCTGGGGTCGGGCTTGACACCATTTTGTGTGATGACGTGCCCGAGGAACAGGACTTCCCTCCGGAAGAGTTCACACTTGCTCGGTTTCAGCTTCAGTCCAGCGTTCCCTAGACGATGTAGGACTTCGCTAAGACGCTCAATATGCTCTGAAAACGTTGATGACAGGATGATGATGTCGTCTAGATAAATCAGCAGAGTTCGCCACTGCAAGCCTTTGAGTACTAGTTCCATGCAGCGCTCAAAAGTACTGGGTGCGTTGCATAACCCGAAAGGCATGGTCACGTACTCGTACAGTCCTCTTCGGGTCACGAACGCAGTTTTGGGACGATCTTTCTCCTTTACCTCAATCTGCCAGTATCCCGACTGCAGGTCGAGCGTGCTGAAAATGTTTATTCCACTAAGGCAATCTAAACAGTCATCGACTCGGGGTAAGGGGTTCGCATCACGGCGCGTCACGTCATTCAACTTCCGGTAGTCCACACACAGGCGAGTTGTGCCGTCTTTTTTTCTAACAAAAACCATTGGCGAAGCCCAAGGGGATGTCGATTCCCTAATCACACCAGCCTTGAGTTGACTCTCGAGAATTTGTTCCTCCTCGCCCTGAAATGCCTTGGGGGGACGGCGGGGAGGCTGACGTATGGGGCGAGCGTCGCCGGTATCAATAGTGTGCTGCACTACTGATGTTCTGCCCATGTCCTCCGCGGACTTGGCAAAGGTGTTCTCGTGCTTAGTCAAAAGTTCGCGCAATGTTCTCTGCTCTTGGGCGGACAGGTCTTCACAACTTCTCGTGTATAGTTGCTGTAAGCCCTCGGGCCAGTCGTTGGGAGTGGCACGGGGGTGGGGAGTGGCACGGGGGTGTGGAGCAGCGGGTACATGTGGTGAAACTGCTGGGCTGGTTTTGCATGAGTGCAGTCTGCACGCACGCATAATACGGTAAAGATGGTCAGTCTCGCAATTTTCTTCCTCAGCTAAGAGGTCGATGGCACCAGCCTCATGCAGGTATCCGAGGGTAGTACCTGCACGGAGTTTGATGTTTTCTGATGATGTATTCATCAGTCGAACGGGTATGCCGATGTCCTTTCGGCTTGGATCAATTAGCGAACGACCTATGATGAGACCGTCGCTAAAATTGTCTCTTGCTGGGGGTTGAACAATGGCAAAAGCTGACTTGAGATTGTTGACATCTGCCTCACCTTCTGCCACCCATTCACTGCATGCTGGGATGATGATGTTGTGCTTCAGCGAAACTTTCATGGCGCGTGTGGGGGCGCCCTTGACATTCCACTGAAACCAGTTACCAGCAATCCGTATGCCACGGCGTGCCTCCAAAATGCAGTCGAAGTGGTAGAGGAAATCGTAGCCCAAGATGCCATCATCACCAATGGGTGCAACATTGGAAACACTGATCGCCGATGGTGATGTCCATGGTGGCGACACCTTGGACTGCGATAAGTTCGTTGTTTGCCGTTTGCAGTTTCACACGATCACTTGGGGGTTTGAGTTCAGGGCACTTCTCAGCGGGTATGTTGCTAAAAAGTGCTGAAGAAATCACAGTTACTGCCGCTCCTGTGTCGACTAACAGCTCGGTGTTAATGCCGTTGGTTCGCACCGGCAAAAATGCTGAAATACCAACGGTCCTGGCTAGTTTTCCGTCGTGGACTCGACGACCACGACTTCCTTGGACGCAAGTCCGGAACACTTATTTGCAAAATGTCCCGGTTCACCACACTTGAAGCACGTGACGTCGGCAAACTTGCCTCTGGTTCCCTTGCCTTTGCCATTGTCGTTCACCTGGGCAGGTGTAGCTCTTGCCCCGTTGTTCGGCTGTCTGGCTGACTTGTCCCTGATCAATTTGGCGATACCAGCCAATCGACGATCAAGGTTGTCCGCGAACTGCTTCAGTTGCGCTTGGGTGACAAACTCCTCCTTTGCAGCCGGTTTCTGTGGCCCAGATGCTGCTAAGGCGTTGACACGGTGGGTTTTCCCCGAGTTGACGTGTTCACGGAGACTCAGGAAATGTTCCACAGCCGTTGTGGCATCCTCGAGGGACTTGGGGTTGGTCATCCCGACTGACACTGCCATCTGCTGGTCCGGGAGACTCTTCAAGAAATGGCGAAGCGCAATGCTCTCCCGAGTAACTGCATCTGCTGATGGGTAGCCACGGGAGACGAGGCGGCGAACTTCGGCGACAAACTCTGCCAACTTCTCTTTAGGCTGAAGTTTCCTCACTTCAAGCTGGGCAATGTAGGAGTTGGGCAACTGTCGGTCGCCAAATCGCTTGCCAAGCTCCTTAACTAGAGTGTCAAAGGACTCGAGAGCCTCGGCATCCAGTTGCTCGAAAACATACTCGGCCGCCTTTCCCCGTAGACTGCCGACAAGACGGAAGCGCTTTTCCTCCTCAGACCAGCCGCAAGCCTCGGCGAGACCCGTCAGTGGGCGGACGAAGCCTTCCCATGACTTCGTACCGTCGAATTCTCCCTGTCTGGGGAGAGGGACATCGAGCTTGGTGGCAAGCTTTCCTCGTGGTGCACGGGCCTCTGCTGCTGCTGGTTTGCTTGGGGTGTCGGCTCTGAGAACGGTGAAAGGGGTAGTATGTGGGGTGGACATCACTGGCTGTGACTCCTGGGAAGGATTAGCTGAAACATAGGCATCTGCTTGCTCCTCCTGTGCCACAACACTAGCACGGAGTTGTTCCAGCTCTTTCTCCACTGAACGGAGCTTAAAGAGTTTAAACTCCTCTTTTAGCTGTTTAAGTTCTGAGCTTTCTGCCTGAAGACTTGGAAATGACATGTTGCCGTCATCATCCTGGTACAATGACTGCAACCTGCGGGATTTTCGGTTCTGCTTGATTGGCATCTTCAAAAAATTAGCTGGCCTGACGTTTCGAACTTAAGCAAGTTCTTTCTCAAAGGTGAATGACAGAGTACAAGAAACAAACACCTAGGGAACACACATGCATGAGGGGGTGGGTGGAGAAACACAAAAGAGGGATGCAAAAGAGCATGGCAGATAGGCAGTGGGTAAACATCAAAGGGAGAAGAAAGGACAGCCAGGAAGACAGGAACAAAGAGGTGTGATTAGGGTAAGGATGAAGGAGGGGAGGGATTAAGATGAAGGTTGAAGCTGGGGAAATGGACAAAGGAGTGTGGTTAGGGGGGGGGGGGGGGGGTTTGAATAGAAGGTGGTAATAGGGCAAGAAAAGGAACAAAGAGAAGTGGCAAGGATAAACAGGAAATGGAAAGACAACACCATTTGGCCAAGAGACCCCAAGAGGGTTTTGCCAGGAGGATAATCTGTAAACAAATGACAATGGGGGAAAAATTTAAAGTTAATCATTCCCTTCCTGGATGTTGAGACCATGTGGTTGAATAGTCCGAAAACGTTTCATCCAAACTTTCTCTCTTGCAGCAGTTTCATTCTTTTTCATGATTGGCATCTTGGCGGTTGTATTTGACGGGCAGAAAGTTAATGTTCAAAGTTCTGATGAGATCCGTTCAGTGGGGGTGTGTTGGAGTTGACTTAATTAAAAATCATGTTTCAGTTCGATAATGTGTGTAAGTTCTCATCCCACCGCTGCCGCCAGTGTAACGTCTCTTTGGGAGTCGTTATCAAGAAGTGAAACATGAACGCGGATGTAGACTTACACACAAATACTAGCTGTTTTATTTACACAATTATGTACATCTCAGAGATATTTACATCTCAAGAGAGGGCGTACTTCAATGACCACGGACAGGGGCGAACGGGACGTGACTGATGTTGGTAGCGAATAACTTTGACACTGTGTGGTCATATCAGTATAGTGTGTGTGTGTACATGTGAGCGCACAACAACTGTAAGGACAACTGTGCTGTTGACGTGACCTAGCATGTCTATACTGTCTGTATGCATGGCTACATATACATGGCTATCGTAATACCAGGCTCGTGACAGAGCATGTGAGAGAACTTTCCCATGCCTCGCTAGGGCCAGAATGATTGTCTGAGGCCTCGATTTCCACCCCTTATATTAAGAATTGAGAGGGGTGTGAGCGGGGGTGTGTCAGGGTCTTATCCAATGGGAGCATCGGATCTACTGGGTTATCAACACGTGACAATGATCATGAATAAGTGATGATGTGCACAAAGTCAATGGGGAAAATCTCTATGGGAGTTTACACACACTTGTAATGGTGTGTACAAAGTGAATGGGGGAAATCTCTATGGGAGTTTACGCACACTTCTGGTCTCGACTGAAAGTAAGCGGGTCAGTGTGGGTCACTGATGGGTGTGTTACGGGGGACTGTTTCAGTAGGAAAGGGTAGGAGGGAAACTTCCTCGTTACATAGGATTGTGTACAACACAGTCTCTGGGTGGATAGGAAATATCCACGCAATGTCTATGGGGTAAAACTCGCAGAGGGGGAAAGTAATCTGACCTCTGTGTGCCGTCGCAGGACACGGTTTATAAGGTAGTGGGTTGGCAGGGTACACTCGCTGAGTGTTTGGGGCACTGTGGAGTCTCATGCACGGGCTAAGGTATGTGAGGGGAAACTACATCGACTCCGGGACGAGTGTAGGGAAAATGGCTAAGTTAAACTATATAGGGCAAAGGGTATGCACTTGCTACGTGGCAATGAGATCTGTCTGCATAGCGGGCAGTGCATTAACTTCGCGTTGTGTGGGGACTAAGTGTAGATCGCTGCATGCGTTCAGTATGCTTCATTGATCCATGATTGAACTATAGGTGGGAAAAGGATACTGGGGAAAGGGTAACTCAAAAAGGGTTGAATGCGGGGACGCAACAATATGCTCTAGCTATTTCTCCATAGACCTTATCGCAAATACCGCCTGGATGAGACGTCACAATGGTTACTACCCAGCTAACACATGCTTTTATAACATTATGAAAAGGTCTTACGGATGTTATATATAAAACATTTTAAAATAACATTTTAAAAACCTTATAGAAATGTTATGATAAACAGAACAACATTTTAATAACATAATTTAAATGTCTCAAATTTGACGTTTTATCGAGTATGTTAAAGTGATGTCATCCAAATGTTATAACCAAATGTTTTAATTTAGTTTTCATGAGGGAAAGTTTGCCATAAATGTGATATTTTAAAAATATAATCCAGATGTTTTATAAATATCATAAAACGTTACTAAAACATCTTCTGAATGCTTGAGTCCACGGTACTATCAAAAACGTTTGAAAATGTTATAAATGCACTTCTATCTAATGTTTAAAAGTGGTTTAACTTAATTAATAAATGTCAGTGCATGTGATATTTTGAAGACGTCATTATAATGTTGCCACCTTATTATCTGTAAGTTTTTATAATGTTCTTAAAACATATTTTTAAAAATATAATACTATGTTTTACAAATATCCCTAAAATGTCATACCGCAGAGTTGACAACATTCATAAAACATTTTATAGATGTTTGAGTCCATGGAAGAATCAGTAATGTTTAAAAAACACTTCATACTGATGTTTAAAACTTGTCCGAATTATTAAATGTATCTCAGAACATTTTATATTTAAAAGACATCATTATAATGTTACCAGTCGTATGTTTTTATAATGTTCTTAAAACATATATTTGTATCCTTAAAAACATGTTGCAGAACTATGTGTAAAATATTATGCCAAATTATTGATAACATTCTTAAAACATGTTATAAATATTTGAGTCCACATAACTATTATTACCGTTTTAATAATGTCAAAAAAGCATTTCTGCCTGATGTTTAAAACTTGTCTTTGGTAAAAAATAAATCTCAGGCATTTGATATCAAAACGACGCGATGATAATGTTACCATCTCAACATGTGTATGTTTTCATGATGTTCTTAAAACATCTTTTAAAAATATGAAACCATGTTTCACAGATATCCCTAAAATATTATGACAAAGAGTTGACAACATTCTTAAAACATGATGTAAATGTTTGAGTCCATGAAAGAATTAGTTAAACGTCTAAATTGTTAAATATATCTTAGAGCATTTTATATTTGAAAGACATCATTATAGTGTTACCACCTAAATAGTCGTATATTATTATGATGATGTTCTTAAAACATATGCGTATAGCATACAAAACATTTTTCAGAAATATCTTTAAAATGTTATGCCAAATTATAGATAACATTCTTAAAGAGTTAAGAAATATATGTACATGTATTAGGTAATAAATATATCTCTCGGGCATTTGATATCAAAACGACGTTATGATAATGTTACCATCTGAACATTTGCATTTAAAAAATGTGTTTAAAACATCTTTTAAAAATATAAAACCATGTTTCATAGATATCCCTAAAAATGTTATGACAAGAGTTGACAACATTCTTAAAACATGTTATTAATGTTTATAGTGCATGGAAGAATCGGTTAAACGTTTAAATAATATGTTGCTGCAAAAGTACTTGTCTGAATTGTTAAATACCAGTATATCATAGAGCTTTTGATTTTTAAAAGACATCATTATAATGTTACCACCTAAATATAGTGGTGTACTATTATGAAGTTCTTAAAACATGTGTGTATAGCATTAAAACATGTTTCAGAAATATCTTACACAGGTTATGCCAAATTCTTGACAACATTTCTAAAACATGTTATAAATGTTCGAGTCCACAGAACTATACTATAAACGTTTTATTATTGTTGTAAAAACATTTCTGCCTGGTGTTTAAAGCTTGTCTTAGATAATAAATATATCTCGGGGCATTTGATATCATAACGACGTCGTGATAATATTACCCTCTGAAAATTTTTATGATTTTATGATGTTCTGAAAGCATCTTTGAAAAATATGAAACTATGTTTTACAGATATCCCTAAAATGTTATGCCAAATTTTTGACAACATTCTTAAAACATGTTCTAAATGTTCGAGTCCACAGAACTATACTATAAACGTTTTAATAATGTTATAAAAACATTTCTTCCTGGTGTTTAAAACTTGTCTCAGAAAATAAATATATCTTGGGGCATTTGATATCATAACGACGTCGTGATAATGTTACCATCTGAACATTTTTATGTTTTTATGATGTTTTGAAAACATTTTTGAAAAATATGAACCATGTTTTACAGATATCTATAACATGTTATGACAACAAGAGTTGACAACATTCTTAAAACATGTTCTAAATGTTCAAGTCCATAGAACTATACTATACACGTTATAATAATGTTGTAAAAACATTTCTGCCTGGTGTTTAAAACTTGTCTTAGATAATAAATATTTCTCGGGGCATTTAATATCATAACGACGTCGTGATAATGTTACAATCTGAACATATTTAAGATTTTATGATGTTCTGAAAACATCTTTGAAAAATATGAAACCATGTTTTACAGATATCCCTAAAATGTTATGCCAAATTCTTGACAACATTCTTAAAACATGTTCTAAATGTTCGAGTCCACAGAACTATACTATAAACGTTTTAATAATGTTGTAAAAACATTTCTTCCTGGTGTTTAAAACTTGTCTTAGAAAATAAATATATCTTGGGGCATTTGATATCATAACGACGTCTTGATAATGTTACCATCTGAACATTTTTATGTTTTTATGATGTTTTGAAAACATTTTTGAAAAATATGAACCATGTTTTACAGATATCTATAAAATGTTATGACAACAAGAGTTGACAACATTCTTAAAACATGTTCTAAATGTTCGAGTCCATAGAACTATACTATACACGTTATAATAATGTTGTAAAAACATTTCTGCCTGGTGTTTAAAACTTGTCTTAGATAATAAATATTTCTCGGGGCATTTAATATCATAACGACGTCGTGATAATGTTACAATCTGAACATATTTATGATTTTATGATGTTCTGAAAACATCTTTGAAAAAAATGAAACCATGTTTTACAGATATCCCTAAAATGTTATGCCAAATTGTTGACAACATTCTTAAAACATGTTCTAAATGTTCGAGTCCACAGAACTATACTATAAACGTTTTAATAATGTTGTAAAAACATTTCTTCCTGGTGTTTAAAACTTGTCTTAGAAAATAAATATATCTTGGGGCATTTGATATCATAACGACGTCGTGATAATGTTACCATCTGAACATTTGTGATGATGTTGTGACAACGTTATAGTGACCTCAATTTGCATGTTGACCCCAAGTGGGCGTGGTAAACCTTGGTGAAACAATTTTGTCACTTTCTTTCAACATGAACGTTATGTTTTGCGTAACAGCGATATGTTTTAGGGTGTTTTCATAGAGATAATTGTGTAATATTTAACTATTCAAAGTCTCAAAGAAACAAATTTGCCAAAAAAGCAAAACAAAACAAATAGAAGAATTTTGACTTGCAAACTGTGACTAAAGACGACGGTGATATTGGGCATATATATACCATTTAGGGACGTACTTAAAGTGGAGGAGAGGCTTCCTCAGATATTTAATTATGTATAGTATGTATACATAGTATTAATATATTGTATAGTATGTTAACCAATATTAATTAAGTATTAATCGATATAAAATCCAGAGTTGCCGAATCTTGATAACATAAACCGTTTCATTAATTGCAGGAACGATTAAGTGTGGGAATGGCATAGAGCTTGCAAATTACTGCTCCAACACGTAGTTCAAACGTTAATTAATACAAATTATAATATGATTCATTTTAGTAACATTTGGGTGCAGCAACCCAGCTAACACATTGATGTTTTGATAACGTGGTATAAATGTTATGTGTAATGTTGTGATGATATTACGAAATAATGTTATGGCGACATGGTCTTACAAACGTTTTAGTGATACCTACATGACATTAATGAAAAAATGTTGGTGCGATGTTTTCATAACGTTTCAAAATGTTCACAAAACATTGCCCATGAAATATTTTTACGATGTCAAATTAATATTTCATGGGCAATGTTTGTAAACATTTTGAAACGTTATGAAAACATCGCACCAACGTTTTTTCATGAATGTCATGTCGGTATCACAAAAACGTTTGTAAGACCATGTCGCCATAACATTTTTGCGAAATATCACGACAACATTACCTTAAAGATGTTATTTTGATGTTTCAGCATCAGGTCAATGTAACGTTATGAAAACATCGCACCAACGCTTTTTCATGAATGTCATGTCGGTATCACAAAAACGTTTGTAAGACCATGTCGCCATAACATTATTTCGTAATATCATCAAAACATTACACATAACATTTATACCACGTTATAAAAACATCAATGTGTTAGCTGGGTAGGGACGTGGGAAAGAAACGTGCACCAAAATCGCTCCCATTTCCTTCCCACAATCCCTTATGACCATTGTGACGTCTCGACCAGGCGGTATTTGCGATATGGTCTATGCACACACACTATGAAGGTTCAAAAGTTCTGCTTTTCTGCTGTTAAAATAGCAGAAAAGCAGATTGAACGTTTTGGTTAAATGCATTTGTCTACTTTTCTAATTTTCAGCTATATTTTCACTGTATGATTGTAGGTCTTTTGTACGTACGCGCACACACAAGACAGACATTGTACATGTACATGTATACACATTGTACAACGCATGCGCTGCACGTGTTTGTCTTTTCTCAAGACAAATTTCGCAACACGTTAGCTGTGTGTACGTGCATTGTACACTGGGAATAAGATGGTGGCATTCAGTGTGGTTGCTTGCACTTGACGAAGGCTAGCAACAAAGCAACGCGCACGCGCAGATGCGCTTTAGGGTTTGGAGTTATTGAACCAATTGCTCTAACCCCCAGGTCTTAGTATAGCCATTTCTCCAGACGAAGTTTGCAACACGTTAGCTGCATGTACGTATGTATACATTGTACACTAGGAATAATACGGTACATGTAGCATTCAGTGTGGTTGTTTGAACTTGACCAAGACAACCAACGACGGATGGATGCATGCATGCACACACACATGTGCGCTATAATGAACGGTCCGGAGAAGTTATGTCTGGGTTTAGAAAACGATCCAAGAAACAACACTACATACATGTATGTATTTTTTTATTCCTCCATGGTACATGTACATCATACGTTACATGTACATGTACATGTTTTCTACCGTCAAATTTATTGGAAATAACTGGAATTTCGAGCACGGTACATGTAATCTTGACTAATCATGCAGTACAGGGGTTTTGGGGGCCGGGCTCTCTCTTCCAGACAATGAGCCAATCACGTTGCAACCTGACGCTCAGGTCAAAAAAAATTTCTTACTTTTCTTCAATAATTTAGACAGTCGTGCATGTTTTCATATTATTGTAAAATTAATTTTGAATTTATCATCCATATTTATGGCCGTTTCATGGTTCAGATCTTCGTTAAAACAAAGTATTACAAAAAACAAATGTAAAAGTCCTATAGCCGGCGGCTCAGAGGTGCCCGATAGTTCAATCATGACCTTTATGCGAGAGACTTACAGGGTCTATTACAAGGACCACAAGGAATGCGTCGATGCGCTATATGCCAAAATTATAAGCAAAAAACATGTCGCAGTGTGTTTTCACACGAAAAGAACCAGTATCATGATAAGGCAGGAACAACGTATGCTAGGGCCGACAATATTGATTTTTTTCGAAGCCGTTTTTTTTTCTCCTCCCGATATCGCCGATATGGCGATAAAATCATCAACAAATTAAAATGTAGCAAAAGTTCGTTCATAACTACATAATCGCCTGACGTGTTTGTCGCCAGTCATTGTTTGAGGCCGTTCTTAGGCCAGCCATCAATATTTAGAAACTGCTTAGTCTAAGCTTAGTCTGCGGATATCTGGATCAAAGCCTTTTCTTTGTTACTGCCACCAGCCAGAGCCATTACCCTATACACTCCAGACTATTGTTATACCTAACCATATCCCCCTACATTTCTTAAAAGAATTCCTGAGATTCCAGGAACACAATGACCGACACAAGGGGGGGGGGGGGTTCCCTAGTTTGCCCACATATCCTGCTTCAAATGGCCAGAGCTGGGCTGGCTAATTTGCATGTGAATGAAACTAAATATTACAATGAAGTGCGGAGTATGCTGATTGTATACTTTAGCTATTTAGAACATTTTAATAGATTTTGCATCTTATCAGAGATTTACTGACAGCTTGTCCATTATTATAAACTTAGACTTTAAAACCCCCCAAAAAAATTTCTTCCCTATTTATATTTTGTCTGCGAGTTGTTGAATCACATTAAATTTCTTTAATTGAATTAGCATTTTAAAAGAATGATCCCAAACTTAAAAAAAAAAATTCGCTAAAACTTCTTGTTTTTAACCACAAGATTTCGTCAGATGAGAAAATAAAAGTAGGCCCCTGTACGTTATTAATCGGTATGTTCGATGTGACCAGAGAATTTCCCTTGTTCCCCTTTTAAGACAGACAATTTTTAATATTTTTATTGAAACATTCAGGATGACTTTGAAATGCTGGTAGTCGAGCACCACAAGGCTGGATTTGTGCAATATTTCGATCTCTCCATCACCCAGTGCCCGCTGGATAAATGTACTCTCCAGATGCCACCTGTGGTTGGCATGGAATATTTTTTATGGAGCTGAACCCATTATATACATTTTGTTACATGGCATTACAATGTATAAACTAGAGCTTTAGTGTTTGTGGACAAACACAGGGCTGTTTGGTTTGGGGGGTTTTTGGTAGTTTGATTCTGATTCTTGAGATTTCAAAGGTGGATCAAAACATCTTGTTTTATGGTCGTCTACGACAGGTCAAGCAATCACTTAGGCTTATTCATAATAGTTTTGGAAATGTGAGCATACAAGGAGTTGATGACCATGATTAGGTCATCAGAAGTCACACATTTTTCACATTTATATTTAAGTGTGTATGACCTAAACATATATTACAAAAAGAATTATAAAAAATTGTTTAAAATTAGATACCACGTTTCAACTTAATCGAACTTGTACTTTTGTAGATATATGGCTTCAAAAACTGCCCCTTTCAGATGACGTCACGTGACATGTGATGAAGTTATAATAATGTCATGTAAATTTTCATCTATGAACCTGCAGACCTGCCTGGATATTACATTTCAAATTAATCGAACTTGTACTTTTGTTTATATGTGGCTTCAAAAACTGCCCCTTTAAGATGACGTCGGGTGACATGTGATGAAGTCATCATAACGTCATGTCAATTTTCATCTATAAACCTGCTGGCCTACCTACTTAATCGAGCTTGTACTTTTGTAGATATATGGCTTCAAAAACTGCCCCTTTAAGATGACGTCACGTGACATGTGATGACGTCATCATGAGGTAAAAGTTCGGCACACATTGTGAGCAGTTAGTCTAAGTGTCTGCCAAGTTTAAAAGTACCCAAAGTGCCGGTAAGAAAGAAAACGTTTACAAATGCTATGGGCAATAGGCTAGCGACTTGAAAAGACTACAAATCAACCCTTTTTATAAACAGCATGCACATTTAAGCCATGGTTATCTGCCCTTCCCAGAACTCCTTTGTGTTATATTGAATTTAGTATAAATTTTGAAATGGCTGTCATTTCTTACTTGAGTGAGCCACAATCATGACATTTTGGAATTAGGCACAGAAAAAATCCATATATACATTTTTGTAATCGGATTGACCCTTACATGCGTAAAAAAAAGCCACATTTTTGATGACGTCATCATGACGTCACACAATTTTTGCCTTTTAGGGCATATCTTTAAAACACCAAAGCTATAACAAAAAGAATTTTTAAAATATCTTGTTTTGTTCGCTAGATATATTGAAAAGAATGTTACGATTTTAAAAATTTCAAAAATTCATAAAAAATCATGTGATGACGTCATCATGATGTAAAAGTTCGGCACACATTCTGAGCATTTGGTTTAAGTGTCTGTTAAGTTTAAAGGCAATCGGTTGCTTCAAACATGGAGGAAGGATATAGTAGCAAAAGTCTGAAAAAAGAAAGAAAACAAACAAACAATAATTGTATACCTCGCAAAAGTTAAGCTGTCAATCACAAAGGTTTCAGGGCTAGGGGTGCAGGATATTTTATTTCAGACATCCTTTTTATTTCAGGGCGAATGAATACTGACATTGTAATAAGTACTGATTTTTTTAAACATACATGTAGCATGTCGGAACAGGTGAGCATTAATATTCCAAGCAAAGGATACTATAATCCATCCTTACGTTTAATTCAGCCACAGGAGGGTAAACATTATTTTCCTTGCTCGACGTTAAATATGGTAATCGATGAATTTATTTAATCAGCTACATGTATGTTTCCCCTTGTGTTATATTTGTTCTACTTGCTCTAATTTTTCTGGTGATTTTCACGCCAAGGTTGCGTTAAGCCCACCCACTAGACTATCGACGGGTACCAGCGAATTGTGTAGATACCAAAAGTCTATCTGCGTGAACTAGCTGATTTATTTAGAGCTTGAGGCACGAACCACGTGCGAGCAGCCCCAAGTGCAGAAAAGCATTGAAGCATTTCTCAATGAATGGTTGAAATGGATACGCCCACTAATTTGCAAGATTTAAATATGGCTGTCTACACAAAACCACATTTTGAGAAGTTTTCAGGGTTAACTTTATGAAAATTACACTGGGGGTAACACCAGTGTTAAGTTTTGAAAACAACTCCTTTGCAATACAATCGGCATAATTTGGTCTAATTGCGGTGAAAATGATCATTTTCTAGCTGCCTACCATGAATAGAAATTACACCAATTTGCTTGTTCAATGTCATTTGGTGATTTTCTTAAAACGTCCCCCGAAATACGAATCACCGAGCCACCAAGTGGTCAATTATCTTATGCACCTATCAATTGCTTCCCCACCCCTCCCCTGGGGCTGCCCCACCCAAGATGTGGGGATTGTCACTTTTGAAGTGACCAAATCCCCACCCCTGGTGCAAAATTTTAGTGACAATCCCCGACATACATGGGTGGGGCACCCCACCTCATGGTTTTGAACTTCTGATGATGTGGAAACAATAGCAAAATGAGTGATCAAAATCCCCACCCTGGGGCTTGAAAAATGTTACCAAAACCGCACATAAGACCTGGGGCAGCCCGGGGGAGGGGTGGGGAGCACATTATTTACACGATAAATAAAAAGTTCGAAAGGATGATGTCACTTCGACTTGAACCTCGCTTACAAGGAAATTAATTTTAGCGAATTTGCTGGTAACAAGAAAGTATCACCGATTTTTTAAGGGAAAATAGGGGTTCCGAAAAAAATAGCTGATTTTAAAAATGATATCGGTGATATCTTGATTTTTCGATTTTAAAAGCATGTAGCCGATATCGATTTTTGGGAGGCAAATATCACATCATCGCGATTTTATCGTATCACCCAGCACTAACGTCTGCCTTCATCAAACATGTGCGGCTTCATCACCCGATGAATTAGGCCTAAGATTTGTCTTTCTTGCATGCTTGTCAATGACATGTTTGTTTCAATTTCTAAAGAAGCCTGTTAAATGTCCAAACAATTGCACATCTCATCTGCTTGCCAATCACATAAGATTTTGTCAGAAACGATCTAAATTATAGGCCTGTATTTCTGTAACGTGATTGTATACTGTTGGGTAAACTGCTGCAATAAAATCACCATGATGGCATGACATTTTCTTGAGACAGAGGGCCAGGGGGGCACCTCTGTAAATGTTTTTCCTGAGAAATAAAATAGAATTTTAAATTGTCACTTTTTTTTGCAGCTTTACATAGGTACACCAGTGTCTGAAAAGTGCTGAAGTGCACTGCATGCACTGTGAATGTTGTGAAATTCAAATTAGGCCGAAAAGTAAAAACTTTATTAAAGAATACAAACTAAAAACCACCAACAATGCTAGAGTACACACTCCAAGACCATTCCTGTCGAACTAAACACAGCTATATGGTCATACCCCATACCCTAGCTGAACCCCCCCAGTTTTAGATCAACATACAAAGATGATTTACATGCCTTTATTTACAAGTCTGGTCTTGGTCTCGGTCTCGGACTGTCGGTCTTGGTCTTGGTCTTGGTCTCAGACTGCCTGGTCTTGACTACAAACTGACACCATGTCATGACAGCGTTCTACTCACCAGGGTCATCTGGTATTTATCACCAATGTCATTTCCTTGGTCAAATTCACCGCTGGCGAATTGTGAAAAAACATCACATAGCGTACCACGGCTTAACAACCTTCTTCGCCGTACGAATGCTAACGCACACAAATATAGCCATATTCGTGTGTTTCAGCAAATAAAAGCAACAAATTCGTCACACGAAAATCAGCTTTTCAGGTATGGTGGGGTTGGCGTGAAACAGCTGGGTGGTTCCAAAACTACTTCGGCTGACCATGCTGACATGCCATAAAAACGAAGTACGGGTACCAAATTGCACAAAAAGCTTCATGTAGGCGCAATTTCAGTCGTTTTGTATCATATATATATGTATATAATGCTGCTACCGTAGCTGAAGCACACCAATTTTTGTTTAGCGACTGTGTATTATACTACGAAAAGCGCCGGGCTCATACTCAACTAGGACTCTATGTCTCTTCGCTGAACAGAACATAGGGCTTTTCCGCATTATTTTTTTATGATGTCACTGCGATTTTTGCTTGCTTGTGACAAGTCTGCCTACCCACCAGGCTTCAGGACAATTGGACCTACCAATTTACATGTCTTTCGAGAAATTATGCCTTTGATGACGTCAATATGATGGTGCACATATTTTGCATTTGTTTTTACATATGTAGTACCTATTAAACCTATTACAAAAATAATTTCGATATTAGCATGTTCTGTTGATGAGATATGGCTTAAAGAGAATTTTATGGTAAAAAAACTTTAAAATTACTATAATTTCGTATGATGATGTCATCGTGACGTCACCTTAATTTTTATCAACAACAAATGCTTGCCTATCAACATACTATGTTTGAGCGTAATCGGACCTACCGTTCTCTAGATACGGGCCATTGAAAAATGCACATTTAAGATGACATCACGTGACACGTGATGACGTCATCACCCCGTCACTCTTCGGCATACAATTTCAGCTTAGGGTCTATGTTTGTGTTAAGTCTGATTAAGATCTGAGGTCGTTTAGTGACCAAAGTGTCACTTACAAAATTTGAGTACAAAGTCTGTGGGATTTTGGATAGAACTAAAAATTTATTGAAAATCAGCCGATGACGTCATCATGACGTCACTTCGGATTTTACATGCTAGTGGCACTATCTACTAACCTACAAATGTTTATGATGATCGGACCTACCCTTATATGTGTTTCAAAAAAGCACATTTTTGATGACGTCATAATGACGTCACACATTTTTCACATTTATGTGAAAGAATATAGAAGCTAACAAAGCTATTACAAAAAGAATTTTGAATTTAGCGTGTTCTGTTGATGAGATATGGCTTTAGGAAACTTTGAAGTTCAAAAACTTTAATATTACTGTAAAATCGTATGAAGACGTCATCATGACGTCACCCCAATTTTCATCTATAACACGAGCTACCATACCAACATACCAGGTTTGAAGGCAATCGGACATACCGTTCTCTAGATATGGGCCCTTAAAAATGCACCTTTAAGATGACGTCACATGACACGTGATGACGTCATCATGACGTCACGTTTTGGCATACATTTTCACCTTAGGGTCTCTGTTTGTGTTAAGCCTGATTAAGATCTGATGTTGTTTAGTGACCCAAGTGGCTCTTACAAAATTCGTGTACAAAGTCTATGGGATTTGGGATAGAACTAAAAAAAATATAGAAAATCAGCCGATGACGTCATCATGACGTCACCTCGGATTCAACATGCTACTTGCACTATCTACCTGCCCACTAATTTTTATGACGATCGGACCTACCCTTATATGTGTTTCAAAAAAGTACATTTTTGATGACGTCATGATGACGTCACACATTTTTCACATTTATGTGAAAGAATTTAGGAGGCAACAAAGCTATTCCCAAAAAATTTTGAATTTAGCATGTTCTGTTGATGAGATATGGCTTGAAGAAACTTTGAAGTTCAAAAACTTAAAAATTACTATAAAATCGTATGATGACGTCATCTTGACGTCACCTCAATTTTGATCTATAACACGAGCTAGCCTACCAACATACCAGGTTTGAAAGAAATCGGACTTACCGTTCTCTAGATATTGGCCCTTGAAAAACGCACCTTTAAGATGATGTCACGTGACACGTGATGACGTCATCATGACGTCACTCTTCGACGCAATATGTCAGCTTAGGGTCTATGTTTGAGGTAAGTTTGGTTAAGATCTGAGGTTTTTTAAGACCTAAAGTGCCACCGACTAAATTCGTGTACAAAGTCTATGGGATTTTGGTCAGAACTAAAAGAAGAAGAAGAAAAAAAAACTAGAGGTCTATGTTTTTAAGAACATAGGGCTTTTCCATATGTTTTTATGATGTCACTTCGAATTTTGTAAACTAGTGACAAATCTACCTAACCACCAAGTTTCGTGACGATTAGACATGGTCTATCCATATGTCTTTCAAGAAATCATGCCTTTAATGACGTCATTATGACTTCAGTAATTTTTCGCATTTATATAAAAGAATGTACGAGCTAACAAAGCTATTACAAAAGGAATTTTGAATTGAACATGTTCTGTTAATGAGATGTGGTTTTAAGAATCTTTAACGTTAAAATTTTGAAATTACCATAAAAATCAGATGATGACGTCATTATGACGTCACCTCAATTTTGATTTATAACATGTACTTGTTTAGCCAACATACCAGGTTTGAATGCAATTGGACTTACGGTTCTCTTGATATGGGCCCTTGAAAAATGAGCCTTTAAGATGACATCACGTAACACATAATGACGTCATCGTGACATCACTCTTCGGCACACAATTTCAGATTAGGGTCTATGTTTGGGTTAAGTTTGCTCAAGATCTGATGTTGTTTAGTGACCAAAGTGCCGCAGACAAAATTCGTGTTTAAGAAGAAACCAAAATAGTGGGTATTGTGTAGTTTAGGATTTCTGTATTAATTGTGTTCATGTTAGCTTCTGGAGTATTTGATTATTCCAAAAGCCTTTTTTTGTTACTAAAGTAGACTTCTCTGAATCCCAATGACACGTGCTTTTGTGATTTGGAAAGGTTTTTTAAGGCGGAAAATACGATTTTCTTACGTTGTGTCACGTTTTGGCTCGGTCAACTACTCTCCCACCAGCTATATATCCGTGTAAAGCTGGGTATTGCGCAATCACGTATTTTGTTACCTCTTAGCTAACGATTTCACTCCAAAAAACCCCTGCAGATGTTCTTCGACGTGGCCCTTTGTTCTGAATGTGGCAAAACGAACAATTTTCAAGTAGATTGTGTTCATGCCTGGGCGAAAGTGTACTAAACTACACAATCGCGCGAACAGAACAAAAACAAAGGCTTTCCTGCTGTAGCGGAAACGCCAAAAAATGTGCGTCTGTTGTAAACATACGCATGGCTTTTCCTTTTTTTCTTTTTTATTTATTAACATAAAGTATCAGAAGGTCTATGTCTTTGCTAAGTTTAAGATCTGAGATTATTTTATGATTAACATTTCGTACTCCGAACTTGACCTTTAAGTTCATGTTACATGCCACACGAAGACGTCATTATGACGTCACTCTTCGCGGCACGACTTTGCATCAGGGTCTATACCTATGCTAACTCTGACTAAGATTCGATGTTGTTTGATGACAAAAGTGCCGATCAGAAAATCTATGCACAAAGTCTATGGGATTTGGGATAGAACTAAAATAAGAAGCAGAAAAAAAATAGATATAGGGCCTTCAAAAATGCAAATTTAAGATGACGTCACGTGACATGTGATGACGTCATCATGACGTCATGATTCGGCACCCATCTCGAGTAGATAGTCAATGCATATGCCAAGTTTGAAGTTCATGGCATTTGAAGAAGTGCAAAATTTTAAGAGTACAATGAAATTTGAAACATTTACAAATTCATAAAAAATCAGTCGATGACGTCATCATGACGTCACCTCGGATTTTGCATGCTAGTGGCACTATCTACCTACCCACCAATTTTTATGACGATCGGACGTACCCTTATGTGTGTTTCAGAAATGCACATTTTTGATGACGTCATGATGACGTCACACATTTTTCAAATGTATGTGAAAGAATATAGGAGCTAACAAAGCTATTACAAAAAGAATTTTGAATTTAGCATGTTCTGTTGGTGAGATATGGCTTTAAGAAACTTTGAAGTTGAAAAACTTTAATATTACTGTAAAATCGTATGATGACGTCATCATGACGTCACCTTAATTTTCATCTATAACACGAGCTACCATACCAACATACCAGGTTTGAAGGCAATCGGACCTAACGTTCTCTAGATATAGGCTCTTGAAAAATGCACATTTAAGATGACGTCACATGACACGTGATGACGTCATCATGACGTCACGTTTCGGCTTACATTTTCAGCTTAGGGTCTATGTTTGTGTTAAGTCTGATTAAGATCCGAGGTTGTTTAGTGACCAAAGTGCCACTTACAAAATTCGTGTACAAAGTCCATGGGATTTGGGATAGAACTAAAAAATTCACAGAAAATCAGCCGATGACGTCATCATGACGTCACCTCGGATTTTACATGCTATTAGCACTATCTACCTACCCACTAATTTTTATGACGATCGGACGTACCCTTATGTGTGTTTCAGAAATGCACATTTTTGATGACGTCATGATGACGTCACACATTTTTCAAATGTATGTGAAAGAATATAGGAGCTAACAAAGCTATTACAAAAAGAATTTTGAATTTAGCATGTTCTGTTGGTGAGATATGGCTTTAAGAAACTTTGAAGTTCAAAAACTTTAATATTACTGTAAAATCGTATGATGACGTGATCATGACGTCACCTTAATTTTCATCTATAACACGAGCTACCATACCAACATACCAGGTTTGAAGGCAATCGGACCTACCGTTCTCTAGATATAGGCCCTAGAAAAATGCACATTTAAGATGACGTCACATGACACGTGATGACGTCATCATGACGTCACGTTTCGGCTTACATTTTCAGCTGAGGGTCTATGTTTGTGTTAAGTCTGATTAAGATCCGAGGTTGTTTAGTGACCAAAGTGCCACTTACAAAATTCGTGTACAAAGTCTATGGGATTTGGGATAGAACTAAAAAATTCACAGAAAATCAGCCGATGACGTCATCATGACGTCACCTCGGATTTTACATGCTAGTAGCACTATCTACCTACCCACTAATTTTTATGACGATCGGACGTACCCTTATGTGTGTTTCAGAAATGCACATTTTTGATGACGTCATGATGACGTCACACATTTTTCAAATGTATGTGAAAGAATATAGGAGCTAACAAAGGTATTACAAAAAGAATTTTGAATTTAGCATGTTCTGTTGGTGAGATATGGCTTTAAGAAACTTTGAATTTCAAAAACTTAAAAATTACTATAAAATCGTATGATGACGTCATCTTGACGTCACCTCAAATTTCATCTATAACACGAGCTAGCCTACCAAAATATCAGGTTTGAAGGAAATCGGACCTACCGTTCTCTAGATATGGGCCCTTGAAAAACGCACATTTAAGATGACGTCACGTGACACGTGATGACGTCATCATGACGTCACTCTTCGACATACTATTTCAGCTTAGGGTCTATGTTTGAGGTAAGTTTGGTTAAGATCTGAAGTTTTTTAAGACCTAAAGTGCCGCGGAGAAAATTCGTGTACAAAGTCTATGGGCTTTTGGTCAGAACTAAAAGAAGAAAAAAAAAAAAAATCAGAACAAAAACAAAGCCTTTTCCGAAGGATTTCGGAAAAGCCAAAAAAAATAGAGGTCTATGTTTTTAAGAACATAGGGCTTTTCCATATGTTTTTATGATGTCACTTCGAATTTTGTAAACTAGTGACAAATCTACCTAACCACCAAGTTTCGTGACGATTAGACATGGTCTATCCATATGTCTTTCAAGAAATCATGCCTTTAATGACGTCATTATGACTTCAGTAATTTTTCGCATTTATATAAAAGAATGTACGAGCTAACAAAGCTATTACAAAAGGAATTTTGAATTGAACATGTTCTGTTAATGAGATGTGGTTTTAAGAATCTTTAACGTTAAAATTTTGAAATTACCATAAAAATCAGATGATGACGTCATTATGACGTCACCTCAATTTTGATTTATAACATGTACTTGTTTAGCCAACATACCAGGTTTGAATGCAATTGGACTTACGGTTCTCTTGATATGGGCCCTTGAAAAATGAGCCTTTAAGATGACATCACGTAACACATAATGACGTCATCGTGACATCACTCTTCGGCACACAATTTCAGATTAGGGTCTATGTTTGGGTTAAGTTTGCTTAAGATCTGATGTTGTTTAGTGACCAAAGTGCCGCAGACAAAATTCGTGTTTAAGAAGAAACCAAAATAGTGGGTATTGTGTAGTTTAGGATTTCTGTATTAATTGTGTTCATGTTAGCTTCTGGAGTATTTGATTATTCCAAAAGCCTTTTTTTGTTACTAAAGTAGACTTCTCTGAATCCCAATGACACGTGCTTTTGTGATTTGGAAAGGTTTTTTAAGGCGGAAAATACGATTTTCTTACGTTGTGTCATGTTTTGGCTCGGTCAATTTCGAACCAGCTCCTACTCTCCCACCAGTTATATATCCGTGTGAAGCTGGGTATTGTGCAATCATGTGTTTTTGACCTCTGAGCTAACGATTTCATTCAAAAAAAAACCTGGAGATGTTCTTGGACGTGGCCCTTTGTTCTGAATGTGGCAAAACGAACAATTTTCAAGTAGATTGTGTTCATGCCTGGGCGAAAGTGTACTAAACTACACAATCGCGCGAACAGAACAAAAACCAAGGCTTTGCTGCTGTAGCGGAAAAGCCGACAATTTTGCGTCTGTTGTAAACATACGCATGGCTTTTCCGTTTTCTTTTTTTCTTTAACATAAATTATCAGAAGGTCTATGTCTTTGCTATGTTTAAGATCTGAGATTATTTTATGATTCACATTTCGTACTCCATACTTGACCTTTAAGTTCATGTTACATGACACGTGATGACGTCATCATGACGTCACGTTTCGGCATACATTTTCAGCTTAGGGTCTCTGTTTGTGTTAAGCCTGATTAAGATCTGATGTTGTTTAGTGACCAAAGTGTCCCGTACAAAATTCGTGTACAAAGTCTATGAGATTTGGGATAGAACTAAAATAATCATAGAAAATCAGCCGATGACGTCATCATGACGTCACCTCGGATTTAACATGCTAGTAGCACTATCTACCTGCACACTAATTTTTATGACGATCGTCCCTACCCTTATATGTGTTTCAAAAAAGCATATTTTTGATGACGTCATGATGACGTCACACATTTTTCACATTTATGTGAAAGAATATAGGAGCTAACAAAGCTATTACAAAAAGAATTTTGAATTTAGCATGTTCTGTTGATGAGATATGGCTTTAAGAAACTTTGAAGTTCAAAAACTTTAATATTACTGTAAAATCGTATGATGACGTCATCATGACGTCACCTCAATTTTCATCTATAACACGAGCTACCATACCAACATACCTCGTTTGAAGGCAATCGGACCTACCGTTCTCTAGATATGGGCCCTTGAAAAATGCACCTTTAAGATGACGTCACAAGACACGTGATGACGTCATCATGACATCACGTTTCGGCATACATTTTCAGCTGAGGGTCTCTGTTTGTGTTAAGCCTGATTAAGATCTGATGTTGTTTAGTGACCAAAGTGTCCCGTACAAAATTCGTGTACCAAGTCTATGGGATTTGGGATAGGACTAAAATAATCATAGAAAATCAGCCGATGACGTCATCATGACGTCACCTCGGATTTAACATGCTAGTAGCACTATCTACCTGCACACTAATTTTTATGACGATCGTCCCTACCCTTATATGTGTTTCAAAAAAGCATATTTTTGATGACGTCATGATGACGTCACACATTTTTCACATTTATGTGAAAGAATATAGGAGCTAACAAAGCTATTACAAAAAGAATTTTGAATTTAGCATGTTCTGTTGATGAGATATGGCTTTAAGAAACTTTGAAGTTCAAAAACTTTAATATTACTGTAAAATCGTATGATGACGTCATCATGACGTCACCTCAATTTTCATCTATAACACGAGCTACCATACCAACATACCTCGTTTGAAGGCAATCGGACCTACCGTTCTCTAGATATGGGCCCTTGAAAAATGCACCTTTAAGATGACGTCACAAGACACGTGATGACGTCATCATGACATCACGTTTCGGCATACATTTTCAGCTTAGGGTCTCTGTTTGTGTTAAGCCTGATTAAGATCTGATGTTGTTTAGTGACCAAAGTGTCCCGTACAAAATTCGTGTACCAAGTCTATGGGATTTGGGATAGAACTAAAATAATCATAGAAAATCAGCCGATGACGTCATCATGACGTCACCTCGGATTTAACATGCTAGTATCACTATCTACCTGCACACTAATTGTTATGACGATCGTCCCTACCCTTATATGTGTTTCAAAAAAGCATATTTTTGATGACGTCATGATGACGTCACACATTTTTCACATTTATGTGAAAGAATATAGGAGCTAACAAAGCTATTACAAAAAGAATTTTGAATTTAGCATGTTCTGTTGGTGAGATATGGCTTTAAGAAACTTTGAAGTTCAAAAACTTTAATATTACTGTAAAATCGTATGATGACGTCATCATGACGTCACCTTAATTTTCATCTATAACACGAGCTACCATACCAACATACCAGGTTTGAAGGCAATCGGACCTACCGTTCTCTAGATATAGGCCCTAGAAAAATGCACATTTAAGATGACGTCACATGACACGTGATGACGTCATCATGACGTCACGTTTCGGCTTACATTTTCAGCTGGGGGTCTATGTTTGTGTTAAGTCTGATTAAGATCCGAGGTTGTTTAGTGACCAAAGTGCCACTTACAAAATTCGTGTACAAAGTCTATGGGATTTGGGATAGAACTAAAAAATTCACAGAAAATCAGCCGATGACGTCATCATGACGTCACCTCGGATTTTACATGCTACTAGCACTATCTACCTACCCACTAATTTTTATGACGATCGGACGTACCCTTATGTGTGTTTCAGAAATGCACATTTTTGATGACGTCATGATGACGTCACACATTTTTCAAATGTATGTGAAAGAATATAGGAGCTAACAAAGCTATTACAAAAAGAATTTTGAATTTAGCATGTTCTGTTGATGAGATATGGCTTTAAGAAACTTTGAATTTCAAAAACTTAAAAATTACTATAAAATCGTATGATGACGTCATCTTGACGTCACCTCAAATTTCATCTATAACACGAGCTAGCCTACCAACATATCAGGTTTGAAGGAAATCGGACCTACCGTTCTCTAGATATGGGCCCTTGAAAAACGCACCTTTAAGATGACGTCACGTGACACGTGATGACGTCATCATGACGTCAGTCTTCGACATACCATTTCAGGTTAGGGTCTATGTTTGAGGTAAGTTTGGTTAAGATCTGAGGTTTTTTAAGACCTAAAGTGCCGCCGAGAAAATTCGTGTACAAAGTCTATGGGATTTTGGTCAGAACTAAAAGAGGAAGAAGAAGCAGAAAAAAAAAAAAAATCAGAACAAAAACAAGGCCTTTTCCGAAGGATTTCGGAAAAGCCAATCAGAACAAAAACAAGGCCTTTTCCGACTTACTCTGTCGGAAAAGCCAATTAGACTTTACGCACAGTCATGCAATATCAGTATACCACTAACATTTGTATTGCTAATGTGGAAAAAGAGTCTAGACGTCGGGCTCATATACATGTACATGTACTCAATTGATAGACTCTACGCATAGTCATGCGATGTCAGTATAGTATACCATGAACAGTTGTATTGCGAACGTGGAAAAGGAGTCTAGACCAATTCTTACGGCAAAATAAACCAAGAAACTTCGTTTTTGTTTCAGATATTTTCACGATTTTTTTCTTTTTAGGTGTTTGGGCCTTTTTCTAGTGAGTGAACGCAAAAAAAAACTAAAACAGGTCACCAATCTTAAGATCGGACATAGGCCTAAGTTTTTGAAGATCATCATTCGGTGTCATACACTTTACGTCTTGTCATTTCCAAAGCCTAAAAAAAAAACCAAAATAAACTAAATTATACAAGTTAATTCGCCAAGTTCACAAGAATGGCCCCCCCCCCAAAAAAAAGGAAAGAACAGTTTATATTAATGATAGTTGTTCAAAAATCTATCGGGTTATATCGCTGGGAAATCATAGGCCTACATGTACATGTACTTCCAATGTGGGAAGTAGGCCTACATGTACATGTACATGCGGATCAATTTTTTTAACGAGCCCAAACATGCGTCATGATTTCTCATAAACTTAATTTTAAGAAGGAGTTCGTATATCCAACAAAACCTATCGCGCGGTACGAGTTGTCTTAACTCGTACCCCGGACAACTCGCGCCCCGGACAACTCGGCCAACTCGTACCTTCGCCAACTCGTACCTTCGCCAACTCGTACCTTCGCCAACTCGTACCTTCGCCAACTCGTACCTTCGCCAACTCGTACCTCTAATTAAGACAACTCGTACCGCGCGATAGGTTTTGTTGGATATATACGAATTCCTTTTTAAAATTAAGTTGATGAGAAATCATGACGCATGTTTGGGCTCGTTAAAAAAATTGATCCGCATGTACATGTACATGTAGGCCTACTTCCCACATTGGAAGTACATGTACATGTAGGCCTATGATTTCCCAGCGATATAACCCGATAGATTTTTTAACAACTATCATTAATATAAACTTTTCTTTCATTTTCTTGGGGGGGTGGCCATTCTTGTGAACTTGGCGAATTAACTTGTATTTGATATAATTTTGTTTATTTTTGGGGTTTTTTTTGGCTTCGGAAATGACAAAGAGGACCTCTGGGCAAGACGTAAAGTGTATGACACCGAATGATGATCTTCAAAAACTTAGGCCTACATGTATGTCCGATCTTAAGAATGGGGACTTGACCTGCCCCAGTATCTGAACAACATTCACTTTCTCAAGATCAATATTCCCGCCCGCTCTTTGATCATACCACGGAGTTCCGTCGCAGTGTAAAAACCGCAGCTCACATTCCATAGAAAGAGTAAAGCCCGGTTCATACTTCATGCGAATGCAAAGCAAATTTATGACGTCAACGCCAATCATTCGCGCTGCGAATTCGCAAAAGTTGAACACATTTCAACTTGTGCGAAGCTTCGCTGCGAATGTTTCATGGCGCCAAATTCGCTTCACATTCGCATGAAGTATGAACCGGGCTTAACAAGATAGCCAAGATAAGATATAAACAGCATATTGGTCGGCCACATTATTGACAATTTCCATTCACTGCATTTTGGTTGACGCATTGTTTTCAAAACACCGCCAGACCGTTCGGATCTTTTGGGTCGAAACAGAGTTGGAAATGGATCAATTTGTCTTTATTTATTTCCTTATTTTTGATCTGAAATTTTACTTTGAATTTTTCACCTTAAGTTTCGGGTACCCGAACCGGAAAAATGGATCCGGGTATTGAAGCCAGCATTCGGGTACCCGGATACCCGGAACAGGCCTAATAGTTTGGCTATGACACCACAAGTCCACCCTGTACATGTACTTTAGTGTGGACTTTCCTTTGTTTTCATGTAGTTAAGAAAAATTGAGACAAAAGCTGAATGTTACTTGTGCCATGAACACTCTTTTTTGACCGTGATCCCCTGAGGCTTAAATGTAGTGTACACGATTGGTAATCCTACAATTTCTTTTTACTGAATTATTACGATATACCTTAGTAGACCTTAAGTTAATAGTAGTCTCAATCATCCTGTGAAATGATGGCACCAGGTGTGCTGTCGTTGTCAAGCAAAGTGGAAATGAATATTCGTTTTCCAACGATTTCCAGCTGGAAATCGTTGGAAAACTGCCCTGTAGCCATTACTCATGGCGCGCCCTGGACATGATGGCGCCATGGCATATCCGGGGCGCGTCACAAGCCCAGATAGCCATGCGCGCCTTGAATAAAGGCTACCATCCGCCCGACGGTTGAAAACGAGCATAGTTTTTCTCTCGTTTTTGTCGCTATCTAACAACGCAAAACTTTGAACAGGTCAGTGGAATGATATTTCCTATAAAAAACTAACCCCCAAATCCGCCCATTTCTGAAAACTGCAACAATGACCAATCATGTACACTGCCTTTAAGTGTTCCACTTCATTTTGCGACAGATAACACTAACCCAAAAATGCCTCTGAAGCCCTTTTTCATAGAGGGGGAAACCCGATGTGGACATGTGCAAGTCCACATAAAGTTTATCTCCTGCTTCGTGTGGACCTCTCTTTTTTGGCGATTGTGTAGTGTAGGGCCCCTCTTTAGTTTTGATGAAATTAGATGCAAGGGTATTTTTTCTCATTCCAAAATGACTTTTTCTACCTAAAGCAGACTTCTCTCAATTCTATTGACATCGTTTTTTGTAATTTTGAACAGTTTATTTCAGTAGAAAATGCAATTTTCATACGCGCTTTACGGCAGTTGCTATGCGAATGAATGCGGTTTTGCGTGTTTACTGTGCGTCGCAGTGATCGCCATCTTTATTTTCGCATTGCGTTTTGTCGTCCTCATCTCCGCTTTACCACAAAATTTCCCTCAAAACTAAAACCCTGCCCTTTATCTACGGCATACATGTATGTACCTGTTGGTTTGTAATGTCGCTAACTAGTTTGGTAATTCCAATAAATCATTGATTTAAATCATGATTTAAATCACTGGAAAAAAATCCAAAAAGTCACTAATAAAAATCACGTTTTTTTGTTATTTTTTCTATTTTTATTTTGTTTAATGTAAAAACAATTTCTGTTATTCAAACCTGACTTTCATTCACTTTAAATCGCTTATACTCACTCTAAAGGGATATGTATCAGGCCAGTTTCCTGAAACAGTGTACTACATTTATCTTGTGTACAATACATATGATTCTGAAGTACATTGTGTGTGTAATGTACTACCTGATACAGTATTCATCTCTTGGTATGTACATAGGTTTAAATAACTTGATGCATGTAATGCGCCTATCAATTGATAACCCCCGACCTGATCTGACCCGCCCACCCCCACCCCACCCCACCCCAAACCCGACCCCCCCCCCCCCCCCCCGCCCGACCCCCCCAGCCCGACCCTTTCCCAAGCAAAACTAACAGCTATTATAAGTAATAAACTGATCAGACGAAAAGCATTTGGGTTACGGTCATTTAATAAGTGTGGCGCACGGTAGTGCTGGGCGATACAACGATAAAATCGCGATGATGCGATATTCGCCGCCCAAAAATCGAAATCGGCTACATGTTTTTTTTAAACCGAAAAATCGAGATATCGCCGATTTTTTTCGGAATCCCTATTTTCCCTTAAAAATCAGTGATACTTCTTGTTACCAACAAATTCGCAAAAATTAATTTCCTTGTAAGCGAGGTTCAAGTCGAAGTGACATCATCCTTTCGAACTTTTTATTTATAGTGTAAATAATGCGCCTATTAATTGCTTAATTGCAATTTGTTCGGTTTAAAGTCAAAATTTATACTAATGGACAACTTGAGCTGTCAGTAAATCTGCGATAAGATGCAAAATCTATTAAAACGTTCTAAATAGCTAAACAATCAGTGTACTCCGCACTTCATTGTAATATTTAGTTTCATTCACATGCAAATTAGCCAGCCCAGCTTTGGCCATTTGAAGCACGATATGTGGGAAAGAGACCACCCCCCCCCCCCCCCCCCCCCCCCTTTGTGTCGTTCATTGTGTTCCCGGAATCTCAGGAATTCTTTTAAGAAATCTAGAGAGGTATGTTAGGTAACAATAGTCTGTGTGTATAGGGTAATGGCTCTGGCTGGTGGCGGTAACAAAGAAAAGGCTTTGATCCAGACATCCCCAGACTAAGCTAGGCCTTTTCACACTAGACAAAATCTTGGGGGCGGCCCCGGAAACGCTCATGCCTAACCCCGGGGCGAGCTCGCCCTGGGGTTGGCTGAGGTAGGTTTGCGCGAAACGAGTGTGAAACGACGCGGGGTTGAACTCGGGGGTGAAAACACTGGGGCGAGTTCGCCCCGGGGTTCGGCGCTCTAATGTGAAAAGGCCTTTAGACTACGCTGTTTCTCAATATTGATCTGATCTGTATTCTAAACCCACAGACACCCACCAGTACCTCCACTCCTCCAGCTGTCATCACCCCAGGCATTGCAAGACAGGCATAGCATTCAGCCAGGCACTTAGATTTAGAAGGATTTGTTCTAATAATTCTGACTTTTCTCATCATGTACAGGTACTGAAGAATAACTTGGTTGGCAGGGGCCACAGCTCCCGCCAAGTTCAACACCAGAGCCAAATCTATCACCAGAGATTTGGCTCTCAAGGAAAAAACGCCTAGCACTAATGCCGACCCCAAGATTCCTTTGGTCACCACCTTTCATCCTAGTCTCCCTCCCCTTCGTAAAATAACTAACGACAACCATCATATCCTTCATACTTCAGATCGCCTTGCCCGTGCCGCCCCTGACAACCCAGTATTGGCTTATAGGCGCCCCCGCAATCTACGAGACCTGATTGCATCCCCTCCCATACAGCATGGTACTTTTAAGTGCGATTCCAGGTGTGTTGTTTGCCAGACTCACATGAAGGAGTCTGACTCCTTTTCTGGCCATTCATCTGGAACTACTCACAGAACCAATGGCAACATTACTTGCAACACCTCTAATGTCATATATCTCATTTCTTGCAGGGTTTGTGGTATCCAGTATGTCGGGGAGACCAAGAACACGCTCAAAAAGCGTTTCTATGGCCATCGATCGACTGTGAATACCAAGAAAATGGACACCCCTGTTGGTCATCACTTCAACTTGCCTATAAACCATTCCATTTCTGATATGATTCTACAGGGCATAGAATCACTTTTCCACCGCAAGGACTCAGTTCGCCTCAGCCGAGAGAAAGTTTGGATGAAACGTCTTCGGACTATTCAACCACATGGTCTCAACATCCAGAAGGGAATGATTAACTTTTAATTTTTCCCCCATTGTCATTTGTTTACAGATTATCCTCCTGGCAAACCCTCTTGGGGTCTCTTGGCCAAATGGGGTTGTCTTTCCATTTCCTGTTTATCCTTGCCACTTCTCTTTGTTCCTTCTCTTGCCCTATTACCACCTTCTATTCAACCCCCCCCCTAACCACACTCCTTTGTCTAATTCCCCAGCTTCAACCTTCATCTTAATCCCTCCCCACCTTCATCCTTACCCAAACCACACTTCTTTTGTTCCTGTCTTCCTGGCTGTCACTTCCTCTCCCTTTGATGTTTACCCACTGCCATGCTCCTTTGCATCCCTCTTTTGTGTTTCTCCACCCACCCCCTCATGCATGTGTGTTCCCTACATGTCTGTTTCTTGTACTCTGTCATTTGCCTTTGAGAAAGAACTTGCTCAAGTTCGAAACGTCAGGCCAGCTAATTGTTTTATTTGTTTCTCAATATTGATGGCTGGCCTAAGAACGGCCTCAAACAATGACTGGCGACAAACACGTCCGCCGATTATGTAGTTATGAACAAACTTTTGCGACATTTCAATCATGCTGAAATTTGTTGACGATTTTATCGCCATATCAGCGATATCGCGAGGTAAAAAGATCGACTACGAAAAAAATCAATATCGTCAGCCCTAGCGCACGGTCATCTGTTAAAAAAATACATGTCCGCAGTTCACTTTTAACAATGTAGGGCCTATACCACACAAATGAATTTCCTGTGTTCCTTTTCCAGCAAAATCTAAAATAGCAAAAGTACAATTATTATTAAACTTGATAAATTGAATGAATTTGTTCATTCCTTTTCCAGCAACGTCTAAAATAAAGTCATCAAAGAGTACAATTAATTAGGCCTAACCAGCTAACGTTAGGATCAAAGCACATCAATCAGTTTACGGCCCGGACCATTTCAGACCCTGATTGACTATGACTATGACTATAGCCGTATACATGTAGGTACGACTTGACTTCTGTGTAAAGGTAGGAGTTGTCTTGAAGTTGAATGAAGGTACGAGTTGGCCAAGGTACGAGTTGGCCAAGGTACGAGTTGGCCAAGGTACGAGTTGGCCAAGGTACGAGTTGGCCAAGGTACGAGTTGCCCTACCCCTAGAACTATGGGGTTCCCGACAGGAACCCCATAGAAAGACGCTGATTTTTCCCATAGGCTAGTACAGCAAGAATAAGAAAGTCATTCCCATGCACCCACGTTTGACATGTGCGCACGAAAACCGCTGATGAACGGTTTTCCCCAAAAATCCCACTCAGCCACATTTACATCCTCACCTTGTGTGCGCCAAGCAAAAGATCGCCCGAAGCGGTTCCAATTTTCGAAAAAAGGTGAAAAAATATCTCCGATCCGTACGGACAGCAAATATGACACGACATGCACGATGCGACTGTTGCCGGCCGGCTGGGTCAAGTGCGCGGGTCGGACCAGACAAGCTCATGATTATTCATGTCAAAAATCTGAAGTACGGCGCGCACTGCCGTCGTGTCCGTTACCGTCCGCATCGCGCGCATCGATCACTATGCATACACTGGAAACATGTACATGTACATGCGTACTTGTATGTAGTGATCGATGCACGTGATGCGGACGGCCGGTAACGGATCGCAGACACGACAGCAGTGCATCAGATTTTTGACATAAATAGTCATGAGCTTGTCTGGTCCGACCCGCGCACATGACCCGGCCGGCAAACAACAGTCGTATCGTGCATGTCGTGTCATTTGCTGTCGGTACGGATCGGAGATATTTTTTCACTTTTTTCGAAAAATTTTAACCGCTTCAGGCGATCTTTTGCTTGGAGCACACAAGGTGAGGATGTAAATGTGGCCGAGTGGGATTTTGGGGGAAAACCGTTCAACGGTTTTCGTGCGCACATGTCAAACGTGGGTGCATGGGAATGACTTTCTTATTCTTGCTGTAGGCCTACTACTACTACTAGCCTTACCCCTAGAACTATGGGGTTCCGACAGGAACCCCATAGAAAGACGCCGATTTTTCCCATAGGCTAGTACAGCAAGAATAAGAAAGTCATTCCCATGCACTCACGTTTCTACTGTGCGCACGAAAACCGCTGAATGGTTTTCCCCCAAAATCCCACTAAGCCTCATTTACATCCTCACCTTGTGTGCGCCAAGCAAAAAATCACCTGAAGCGGTTCCAATTTTCGAAAAAAGGTGAAAAAATATCTTTGATTAAGCGGTTTTCGTGCGCACAGTAGAAACGTGAGTGCATGGGAATGACTTTCTTATTCTTGCTGTACTAGCCTGTGGGAAAAAATCGGCGTCTTTCTATGGGGTTCCTGTCGGGGTACAAGTTGCCCAAGGTACGAGTTGGTACGATGATGTCGAGTTGAAGGTACGAGTTGGCCAAGGTACATGTAGGGGAAGGCACTGTTCCAGAACAACCAAAACGAATTCGTCATGTATTACTGAAAGTGCACAAGGCCTTATTGAAAAGGCACAAGGCCTTATTGAATAGGCACAAGGCGCGATGCACGTGACGATGTCATTTTGGTGGTTCTTTATAAGTGCTTACCACATGTAGGGCAGGCCTACGACTATGATGAGTTGACCCGTTACTAGAATGTATGTAGGCTACATACGCAGGGCCGTTGTCAATGTAAACAATTAATGGCTGACAATCCCTCCCCCAATCCATCTATAAAATGAAAGATGAGGGGCTACATTACCTTTGAAGCAATATCCAAGTTGCTATCGTCGTCCATAATCCAGAGCTTTGCTCTATACTACTGTTTCAGTTTGTAGTCAGTCAGAAAAGTAAATTCTTTCTAGACTTGGCTTTCTTTTCACCGAAGCCTTCTCGCTGATGAGGAATTCATTCATTGGTCACCAATAACTATCGCTGCATAATGTAACTGAAAAGTAATTGTCGCTGCGCTGGCATGGTACTCGTCGTTTATGTTACACACATGTCTGCATGGTCCATGGTAGTCTTGGTTCCAAGACGTCCTTAGCGCGGTGCGACGTACAGCGCGCACGGCAGCGCCCTCTAGCTGATACCCTGCACGATATGGGGGAAAAGAGTACAACCCCCCCCCTTTTATCCCTATACCCTAAGCACGCTTCAGATTATTGTTATCTAACACATCCCCCTAGAATTCTGAATAGAATTCCTGAGATTCCGGGAACACAATGGCCAACACAAAAGAGGGGGTTCCCCTTTTCCCCCATATCTTGCATGCTTCATATGCTCTAGCTATTTCTCCATAGACCTTATCGCAAATACCGCCTGGATGAGACGTCACAATGGTTACTAGGGACGTGGGAAAGAAACGCGCACCAAAATCGCTCCCATTTCCTTCCCACAATCCCTTATGACCATTGTGACGTCTCGACCAGGCGGTATTTGCGATATGGTCTATGCACACACACTATGAAGGTTCAAAAGTGGACATCTGCTTTCCTGCTGTTAAAATAGCAGAAAAGCAGATTGAACGTTTTGGTTAAATGCATTTTTCTACTTTTCTAATTTTCAGCTATATTTTCACTGTATGATTGTAGGTCTTTTGTACGTACGCGCGCACACAAGACAGACATTGTACATGTATACACATTGTACAACACATGCGCTGCACGTGTTTGTCTTTTCTCAAGACAAATTTCGCTACACGTTAATAGCTGTGTGTACGTGCATTGTACACTGGGAATAAGATGGTGGCATTAAGTGCGGTTGCTTGCACTTGACGAAGGCTAGCAACAAAGCAACGCGCACGCGCAGATGCGCTTCATGGTTTGGAGTTATTGAACCAATTGCTCTAACCCCCCAGGTCTTAGTAGCCTTTTCTCCAGACGAAGTTTGCAACACGTTAGCTGCATGTACGTATGTATACATTGTACACTAGGAATAATACGGTACATGTAGCATTCAGTGTGGTTGTTTGCACTTCACCAAGACTACCAACGACGGATGGATGCATGCATGTGTAGAGATATGCGTATTCATGTAACGTGTACAGCGCATGCGCCTTAACGGGAGGGCGAATAAATACAGCAGCCATGCAGTACATATGTCCACAAATGCACCGTCTCCTGTGAGCCTTATTTTCACCATCACAACATGGTGGCAGCGGTGTAAAAGGACCGCCACAACATTTGACATGAACTACAGGAATATGTCGGCGTGTTAGCTTGCCAATCAGTGGTGGAAAGGCGTGAGAAAGACCCTGAAACTTTCCCATGGCGGCACGAATTTCGCTATAGAGACGGACCAACCACGCGGTCCCTGCATGCTGTGTGTGTTGTGACAATACACGTACAGCCCAACCCCATGCACGGACGTCTCGAGCTCGCCAGCCACACGGTCATACGGACATCCAGCCCTCAGCTTACCTGGTCGCAACACACCCTCAGCATCGACCGACGGCACCCCTCGACTACCCGCACAGACGAGACGAGACGAGGTGAAAGCAGCAGAATTCTGGGCATCGCATCACCTGCACTTTCTGCCGAGAAGAATCCAGATTTTCGCCATCGTGCGCCGTTTAACTACACAGTACACTGCATCCGATTCGTGAGAAAGTCATCGGGCCGATTTTTCAAAAACTGTACCCACACAACCGGCCCATATCATCAGAGTACCTGCAGCCTAGGGATCGTCTGCACTCTGGGAAACGATTTTGTGCAAGAACTGCACAGGTGAAAGCAGCAGAATTCTGGGCATCGCATCACCTGCACTTTCTGCCGAGAAGAATCCAGATTTTCGCCATCGTGCGCCGTTTAACTACACAGTACACTGCATCCGATTCGTGAGAAAGTCATCGGGCCGATTTTTCAAAAACTGTACCCACACAACCGGCCCATATCATCAGAGTACCTGCAGCCTAGGGATCGTCTGCACTCTGGGAAACGATTTTGTGCAAGAACTGCCACAGACAAGAATTGCCCAGCTAAACTTTGGAACTTGTGACTGTAATACATAACATAGTCATAGGCTTATACCGGTTCATTGCTGATTTATATGTGAGATCTAGGTTAGTCCATCAATACTAACTTACAGTGCACTATATGTTGCATATACTAGAAGTGCATTCATTGTTCAATATTGCTCACCGTGCACTCACTGGTTTAAATTTTTGAACAACGGTTACTATTGTGTGTTTTTAGCACTCTTCACAGTTTATCACTGTTTAGTGTTCTTGCATAGTTGCCAGATTTTATTACACTAAGTGTTTGCTTGACCATGGCTAAATTTCCGGAAATGAACTGGACCACGAAGAACGTGGGCGAAGACTTAAAGCTCTTTAAGCAGAGGCTCATCCTCTGCATAAAGGATCATGATATCAGACAACCGGACAAGCAAGCACTTAAAGGGAAAGTCCACCCTGAGTTTATAATAACATAATGTTAAAGAACGTTAATTGCAATTGTGACTTACTTTCTATTTCATTTTGATTGGTTTCGGTAATCGTATAAACCGGAGGTTTTTTCATAACGCGCCTGCCGTCATGCGGGCCGCCCTTTTGCTCTAGAATATCGGTACATCCGGGATACTGTGACGTAGTGGCTGCACAACCAAGCCGGTCGGTACCCGGCCGGCCCCGCAGCCTGAGCTGTGCGAGAGCAGTGAACCATTGTCCATACATGCAACACACACGAGAATGCGGCAGTGTTGTTCCTTGACGCACGTCTGTTTTCCATATTCCTGGCGAATTTTTGCCTGACTGCTATTAAAAGCAAAACTCGGTCGTGCTGTAGTACAGCAACATCATGACGATTTGGCAAGCTTTTGGCTGCTCAAATAAACCGAATTCTCTAAACGGTCTCAGCGCCTTCTTCCAAATTCCCAATCCCCCAAAGTCAAACGACCGGATATTTGTAAGAAATGGCTGAACAATATAAAAATGCGACGACTTCGAACCGGATTGCTTTGAGGAAAATCGGCAGGCAGTTCTCCTGGGGTAGGCTAAGAATCTTCGAGATGATGCAGTGCATATTTGCTTTCCGACCAGAACAGACTTTGTGCTCTTCTAAAAAACATCAGCCTTACGCATTCACGCAATAGTCGGGCGCCTTATAAAACATACGTATTCATATGCACTAAGCTGCGTCTAGGTGTGATACCAGTGCATACCGCACGTAGCCAACCATGGATTTCCATTGAGGTGCGGACACTACGTCATAATCTCCCGGATGTCGCGGGAACTTCGAACAGTATGGACGCGCCCTTTGTACTGCTGAATGGCAAGAAATCGTAAATATAAAGGGCGCGTGTGTCATTCTCCATAACAAAGAAAATCCAACTCTTGGTGCAGTATGTATGTTAGTGTATGTTCTTTTAGACTAGATAAAATATTATAGAGCCTGGAATTCTCCTTTAAAATAAAAATAGCCGTGGGCACAGAAGGCTTAAAGCGCCTCAATGTATCTGGATTGTCTGAAGTTGACCAGGAAGACCCAGAAAAATGATGGACATTGTTTGAAAGTCAGTTGAAAATTAGTGTCAATTTTCGCATTCACAGGTTAGAGCTTATGAGGTATGAACAAAAGCTTGGTGAAACGATTGATGATTTCGTAAACAGATGTAGGGACAAAGCGAAAGATTGCGAGTTTACACCAGCAGAGCTGGATGAGCGAGTTGTCGAGCTGGTCATAGCTTCGACTCCCCTTGACGCTTTCCGCCATATAGCCTTTTCGAGAAACCGCGAGGCTACACGATCAAAGCAATGCTAGAAGAGGTACGCCGTCACGAAGCAGTCGCGGCAAGCAAGCAATGCCTAGAGGCGCTCTCGGATGCCTTAGCGCGCAAAGCCGCTAACGAGTCTGCGTCAGTAGATGTCATCCGCTCTTCGCGTCGCGTATGCAAAAATTGCGGCCTCTCGCACAAACCCCGCAGTTGCCCTGCGTTCCACGATATGTGCAAAGCATGCGGCACCAAAGGCCACTGGACCAAGCTCTGCAGAAAAGCGCAGCGAGATAGACAAAGCCGCCGACCCAGCAGATCACCAAGCAGCCACCGCCGGCAGGCTCATAGCACATCTAGATCACGCAGGCCCTATAACAAGTCACCAAACCGTGGTACACGCAGTTCCAGGGCCACTGACTTCAAAAATGACCAACAGGAGCAGCATGACATCATAAACGATGATGACGACATTCACACCATGCCGGGTGACACCTTCAACGCCATCACCGTGTCTGATATGTGTGTCACTCCGATACAGCTGCATGGGTCTACCGAAGTTTTCACTACACTTGACGTCGTCTGCCCAGATCGACTTGGAAGGCATTTCCTGAAAGTGAAGGTAGAAACCGGTGCAAGCGCCAACACACTGCCAGTCCGAACCATGAAACAAATATACGGGGGCAGGTGGAAGTCGCTTACCCTACCAACAAACGCACGACTCACTGCGTATAACGGTTCAAGAATAACCTGCCATGGATACTTGAACCTCATGTGCAGCTACAAGGGCAGTAATTGGTCACGTGAAAAGTTCTTCATCGTTGACGTCCCTGGCCCAGCCGTTGCTGGCCTGCCGATGAGCCAGAAGCTGCAACTAGTAACGATAAATGCAGTGTCCTCCGCCCAAGATGCACACTCTATGCCTGGGATCCACCCCAAACCGGCGCCTACTACCGCACCGCCCGTCAAACCACGTCACATAAACGGCACAGAGGATCTGCAGAAGTTGTACCCAGCACGGTTTGACACACTGGGCAATTTCAAAACGCTGGCCCATCTCCATCTAAAAGATGATGCCCAGCCTAGCATCGACCCGCCCCGCAAGTGTAGTGTACATCTGAAACCCAAACTACGGACAGAATTAAACAAGATGGAGCGCGACGGGGTGATCCGTGCAGTGACGCATCACACCGACTGGTGTAGCTCCCTCACCACGAGCGTGAAGAAGGATGGCTCCCTCCGGTTGTGCCTGGATCCAAAACGTCTGAATGACAGCCTCAAGCGATGTCCGCACAAGATACCAACTCTAGAAGAGTTAAACCCTGCATTTTCCCAAGCCAAGTTTTTTTCAAAGCTCGATGCCAAGGCAGGCTACTGGTCTGTCCACCTGGATGATGTCTCTCAGGAACTGACAACTTTCCGGATGCCCTTTGGTCTTTACTGTTTCAGACGTCTCCCATTTGGCCTGTCGGTGAGCCAAGACATATTCCAGCAGTGCATGGATGACATCATCAGCAAGTTACCGGGCTGCGTGGGCATCGCTGACGATATCGCTGTTTTTTGGGCGCACCGAGAACGAACATGATGACAATTTCCTACGCCTCATGGAGACAGCCAAATCTGAGGGCCTGGTGTTCAACAGCAGTAAATGCCGCATTAAGACAGACCAAATCAACTTCTTTGGTTCTCTGTATTCAGCTAGCGGAATTCGCCCTGACCCTGGCAGAGTTGCCGACATACATGACATGCCAACTCCGCATCTCCACACATCCCCAATTGTGCCGACAAAGCCACACCCTTGCGGGATCTGCTGAGGAAAGATGTACCCTTCCTATGGCAAGATGACCATCAGGCTGCATTTTATGCACTCAAACACTACATCACTGCGGAGTCTTGCCTCCAGTATTATGACCCAAGGCTGGAGACCACCCTTGAGGTCGATGCCTCGCAGAAAGGCCTCGGCGCCTGCCTCATTCAAGATGGAAAGCCAGTGGCATATGCGTCAAAAAGCCTATCAATGTCCCAGTCCAACTACTCCAACATAGAACGTGAAGCACTCGCCCTGGTGTTCGGCATCACCAAGTTCCACACATACATTTTCGGCAGCCGCATCAGAGTACTCACCGACCACAAGCCGTTGGTAACCATATGGAACAAGCCACTGTCCAGTGCCCCACCGCGTCTGCAGAGACTTGATCAAGGTGCAGGGGTACCAGTTTGACCTGGAATACAAGCCAGGCAGCGCCATGGTGATAGCAGATGCACTGAGCAGGCTCCCAAGTCCAGCAGACCACGACGACATACCCCTTGATGTTGCTGTCGATGTCCATAGCATCGAGCAGCAGTTAGCCATCCAGCAGCTAGACCTGGTGTACTTCGGTGCAGCCAAACAGGACACGCTCCAAAACGAAACCGCCAAAGACCCTGTCCTGAAAGAGATCCAAAAATTCATATATGCTGGCTGGCCTGATTCCATCAAGGATCTCCCTCGCGACATCCGCCCATTTTGGTCGTTCAGAGACGAACTAGGGCTGTCCTCTGGTGTCATATTCAAGGGTCGTCAAGTTGTCATCCCAGAGTCGATGCGAGAGGACATACTCTCCCAACTCCACATCGGCCATCTCGGCATCGAAAAAATAGACGCCTTGCACGCAACTCGGTCTACTGGCCGAACATCAACGACCACATTAGCCGTCTAGTCAAATCATGTCAGGCATGCGAGGCACACCAAAGTCGCCAACAGAAAGAACCACTTTAGCCACACGAAGTACCTCTCACACCGTGGACAAAACTGGGCACGGATCTCTTCGAGCTTGCAGGTGACACCTACCTACTCATTGTAGATTACCACTCGAAGTACCCAGTGGTGCACAAATTGTCCGACACAACCAGCTCATCTGTTGCCCAACGAACAGCGGCGACGTTCAGTCTCTTTGGTGTGCCAAGACAGATAGTCTCCGACAACGGTCCACAATTTGTAGGTCAGCCATACAAAGCCATGTGTGAGAAATGGTCAGTCAACCATGTTACCTCCTCCCCCAGATATCCTTGCTCGAATGGAATGGCAGAGTGCACAATCCGAACGGTGAAGTCCATCATGAAAAAGTGCCACGAGACTGACCAGGATGTCAACAAGGCATTGCTCAACCTGCGGGCAACACCGATTGATGCTCACCTGCCTTCCCCAGCAGAAATCCTGTTCGGGCGACCCATCAATACCACACTACCGAGCAACAACCCTGTAGCAACCTCGCAGAAACCTTTGGAAGTCAACGACCACCTGTCATCACGCAGGGACAGCATGAAAACCAACCACGACGAACGTGCAGGCGATGACCTACCACCCCTGTATGTTGGACAAAAGGTCCGCATACTAGACCAACCAAGTCGATCCTGGGTTCCTGGAGAGGTGACCAAGGTCTGCAAAGAGCCTAGGTCATACAAAGTCAAGACGCCCAACGGAACCACCATCCGGCGCAACCGATCACATCTGCGGGAAATGCACAGTAAACCCATACTGCGCAAGCAAAATGCAGCGACTGCAGCGGTTAAGCAGCCAAAACTCTTTCATTTCAATCTACCCCCACGCGCACTCTTCGTGACTCGAGGCTCTGACCAGCCGGTGACTGAGAAACCCAGTCAAAAAACAGACAGCAAACCAAAACCTAGGCCCAATACTGCAGGAGATTTCCTACAGAGGCCTAAAACCACACAGTCTGGCCGAACTACCAAACTACCGGCCAGATATACCCTGAACTAATTTTTTTCAAACGATGTTTACATGCATTAAGTTTGTTTCATAAAGTGTTGTTCTTTTATTTATACCAGGATGCTAATCAGGATGATTAGTGTCAAGCCATAATGTTTACAAAGCTTAAATGTTCTCGTTCTTGACAAAGTGGACGATTTTCAATATTTCGGCACGAAATAATTAATCACACATCTTTTACAACTGACTTTATAGACCAGATTTGTTATTTCAAAAAGGGGGGGATGTAGAGATATGCGTATTCATGTAACGTGTACAGCGCATGCGCCCTAAGGGGAGGGCGAATAAATACAGCAGCCATGCAGTACAGATGTTTACAAATGCACCGTCTCCTGTGAGCCTTATTTTCACCATCACAACAGCATGCACACACACATGTGCGCTATAATGAACGGTCCGGAGAAGTTATGTCTGGGTTTAGAAAACGATCCAAGAAACAACACATTTAGTACATACATGTATGTATTTTTTTATTCCTCCATGGTACATGTACATCATATGTTACATTTATACTTGGACTCATTAAAAGGACGGATATGTTCCAAAACTATTTTTGTTGTTTAGCCACAGCTTTTCTGTTTTATTCCAAACTTGTGCCAGATACCAAAATGATGAGGGCAAGCTGGCATCAACAAGATGTAAAGCAGGTATAAAGTACACAATGTATGGCCACCCAGGGCATCAACAAAGGCCTCAACAGGCCAACTGAAAATGGGCTCCCAGGCCCCAGGGCTAATCAGGCCCGCTGGCTATAATCATGTCAAATGTCAATGAATGGGCTCCCAGGCCCAATCAGGCCCACTGGCTAATCATGCCAGAATCATATAAGCACATGTAATTATGTCATAAATTTTTTAGCAACAGCCTGGTTGTAATATGGGACATACATACAACCAACCCCTTACGGTACAACAGAGGGAGTGGCCGTTCCCTTACACTTTTAACATCACACTGTATTACAGAGCAATTATCAACATTAGTAACAATAGCCATAGCAACAATACAAAATCATGTGTGTATAAGGGAATGAGTCTTCCATTCCTGTTTCAAACGCCACACGCGCACAGCGCGCCCCAACAGGAGGAAGACAACTTTTTAACTATTTAGTCAAACCTCATCTGACAGGAGTCACATAACGCTCTGCATTGCAGCCACTTACTGAATGATGTGAGACGCAATGCCTGCTACAAAGTCCGACAGCAATATGCCCGTACCCGCATCATTTAGGTGAACCCTATCTCGATAGAACAGAGCATGATTTTTCCAATGAAATTTGTCACGGGGTAAAGAGGAAACCCCAAAATGCTTGCATTGGGACCGTGCCCACCTATTAATTGAGCGGCGGGTGTGCTCCAAGGCACTTTGATCATTGGCCCCAAAATAAAATAGTCTTGGCAAAATGGCGGACCACACAACTAAAGTATGGGGGTAAGACTGCACACAAAATTGCATGAAATATGCAATTCTCTGCCTAATTTGAAATAGGTCAGAACGAACTAAATCATTACTTCCCAAGTGTACAATTAAAACAGCTGGGGGAGGAGACCTCATGGAGCGCAGCATATCAGGGAGGTCACACAAACCAGCCCCACCCCTGCCATTCCAGGAAATTTGTACAGGAACACCCAGTGGTCGACGAGCACGACGAACAAGTGAGTCCCCAACTATCCAAGCAGTTGCGGAACCTAATCATGCCAAGGAAATCAAAACGGTTAGAAAAAACTGCATGAAACTATCCAGTAGGATGTGAACCTGGATGTGAAACATGCGGACGGATATATGAAAGCACTGCTTGTGAGCGCCAGCGGCCCAATTCCTGAATGTTGGGTAAGGGGACCCCCAAGTCATACGCTGTTGTTGCTGCACCTATCCGAAATGAGTGAGACTGGAAATTTTGCCCCACAAGCCCTAAATGTACTAATGCCTTCTTGAGGACAGCACTGAACTGAAACTTGGTAAGCGGACTTCCATCAAAATGACAGAACAGAATACCTTGCTGTTTCGGGCGTATTAAAATAAATGCATGCAGAGCTTGGACTGGACAAAGTGTTGAATCATCAGCTTGTGCTAAACAAACAATTTGAGGGGGGCCAAATTGATTTGTTTTACTGCGTCTCATGGAAATTTCAACTGCATTTTCAGCCTTGTGCGAACAACAAAAATGCACATCCCCAATACGCATAGCGGACTCCTGTACTGTATGCCCAGAATTTGCTGCAAACTCCCCTACACGCATGAAACCAAAGAAAGCACATAGCATAACTGCTTTGAACATGGTACTTTCGTAATGGGACGTGCACACCACTGGCAACGACTGCAAGATTGTTAATAGAATAGGCAGTGAAATAGGTACTCTGTCATCGGCTATGGGACTGTCCCGACGGGCTCCCTCTAAAAGCTTGAAAATTATGAAATCCTTAGTGGGATCCGACCAACCTTGCACCATATGGAAATGACCCACCCCCATTACATATGTTGAGATTGTTGAGGGGGACATATTCTGTAATGACAACCATGCCACAAATTCTCGCACCATTTGTACTGTGGCTGGGAGAACTGCTTCATGACGGCTTTGCTGCATAAATCGACCAAAAGCATGCCAGCCACTGGCATAAGTCTTGTGAGTGTTTGCTGTCCAAGCCAATGATAACAAACGGTCCATCTCTGACCCTACCATACTTGGGGAAGGTCGGGCAAGGGGCTCATGTGCAGTTGTGCCTGGGGCGCTACAGCCCGAAAACGCTCTACCTGGAAACGTGACAAAGAGTCCGCAATATTATTGTGCACCCCTGGGACGTGAACTGCCTTAAATGCAATGTTAACTCGTAAACACTGCAGCACAAATATTCTGAGAAGATTCATGATCTTTGGACAGTGGGACGTCTGTCCATTGATGATGTGAACAACTGCCATGTTATCCGAATGAAAGCGCACTTTCTTATTGGCCAATTTTGGACAGATGGTGGCCAACGTCCCTGTACCCATTCCCCCTGGAAATATGCACCAAAACCGATACTTGCCGCTGCATCTGTAAATAACTCCAAAGTTGCATTGGATTCCCAGCCCATATCGCAAAAGGTAGATATGCCATTAAAATGGGTCAGGAACTCTAACCACATAGCCAAGTCTTGCCGTGCGCCAACCGATACCCGTACCCTGTGATGTGGTTTAATTAGGCCTTAATCAGACTAATTAGACGCCTTAGAAAGGCTCTTCCGGGTGCTACCGCCTTACACACAAAATTCAGTGCACCCACAAGAGACTGAACTTCTACCAGGGTTAACTTGTGTTTGCTCAGTGCATATTGTATTTCAGCTGTAAGCGCAGTGACCTTCACTGGGGGCACCCGCACTTGCATTTGAAGGGAGTCAATCTCCAGGCCCAGGTAAGTTATTACTTGTTGTGGACCTTCTGTCTTCTCAAGGGCAAGGGGAACCCCCAATTTGTTACACATTGTCATGAAATTGTCCAGCAGTTGTTTACATCCGGACCCTGATGTGTCAACAAAGAGAAAGTCATCAAGGTAGTGTGTAATTAATGATGACTTTGAAATCTGGCGTGCGTGAAATTCAAGAAATGTGCTAAACTTTTCAAACAGTGCACACGAGATCAAACAGCCCATGGGTAAACATTTGTCATAGTAATATTTCCCACTGAAAGTCATTCACATTCTTTAACAGCTGGTACCCGAATTTCCTGCTGCAAGGTGTCAATTTCCAACCCGAGATAAGTGATTGTTTGAGTCGGGCCCTCTGTCTTTTCCTGTGCCAGTGGCACACCTATCTCTGCACACAAAGTCGTGAAAGTGTTGAGAAAGTCCAAACAAGCTGACCGAGTCGTGCCAACAAATAAAAAATCATCTGAGTAATGTGTAACTGAGGAGGACTTGGCCATGAACTTGGCTCGAAACGCTAAGAAAGTACTAAATTTCTCAAACAAAGCACAGGATATGGAGCACCCCATAGGCAAGCACATATCATAATAGAATTTATCATCAAATGAAAAACCTAACAATTCATAGTCAACTGGGGAAACTGGGAGGAGCCGAAAGGCTCAGATTTTGCTAACCATGCGCCACAACCCGCACTAACTATCATGCTAACGGCCTCGTCAAAAGACGCGTAATGAACTTGACATTGTTCCCTGTCAATAAAATCATTAATCGAACCCCCATGAGGAAAAGACAAATGATGAATAGGCCTATATGAACCGGGCTCGTGTTTTGGAACTAAGCCAATGGGTGAACACTGTAAGTTAGGAAAAGGTCGATGAGAAAATGGGCCTGCAATTCTTCCCAACTCTATTTCCTTGGCCAGTTTCTCCTTCACAATGGTTGGATTTTGGTTCGCTGACAAAAGGCAATGAGAATCACGACTAATACGGCGACCTTTGTATCCGATGGAAAAACCATTTGTAAACCCATCAATTAATATGACAGCGTCCTCCTGTTTTGGGTAGCCAGTCAGCCAGGAAGCTAACACCCCTAACTTAATTGGTGTTGGGGGCACGAAAATTCTTCCGTCCCTGGAAGGAACCCCCAGATTGGGGTTTCCCGATGTTCCCCACTTGTTCAGCTTTGCCCACTGATTTTACTGACCCAACATTCCTTAGTCCTGCAGTTCTAAGCTGGGACCCGGACCGGCAAAGCATAGCGCCATGTCCAAAGGCAAAACATTTGCTACACTTGTGCAGAAATCTACATGCCCGAAAATGACAACCTCTAGGGCCATTGAAACCAAAACAGAAACCCTTCTTTTGGTCCCGCACAAAAGGTGCTGAATATCCAAATGTAACGTTAGACCCAGACTGACTTGCTGCCATTACAGGCGCGGCTGCTACAGTTATCCACAATTCTGTATCCAGGGCCCCCCAAGACCGGGAAGGGGATGTTTCCATGCCCAGACGAAACTGTTCGTCATAACGACGCCATCCAAACCCAGGAAATTGCATTGCAGCCATGCGTACTGTTTCAGCATACTTAAGTAGTTCTGCACAACAATGGGAGTGTTTCTCTACATAAATAGTCATAAAAGTATGAAAGGCGGACGACCATTTGTCAATTGTGTCGATCTTTCTGGATCGAGTGTTTGCTGATTGGCGCACCACCATATGGTTCCCCTCTACAGCTAATGTCAGCTCTGATGCTGTATTAGACCTAGCCAAAACAGCTGCCGCACTATCTTGCAACAGCAGGGAAAGGTCTACATACCCTTACGGAAAAGTAAGCTTGCCGCAAGCTTGCCGCAAGCTAGTATTAAGCTGGTAACTAGATTGCGAAGCTTGCCGCAAGCTTCAATGAGATTGCGCATTTGCATGCAATCTAGCTGCAAGCAAATTACAAGCTTGCAAGCTTGCAGCAAGCTTGCAGCAAGCTTGCTGCAAGCTCCCTCTAAAAGCTTGAAAATTATGAAATCCTTAGTGGGATCCGACCAACCTTGCACCATATGGAAATGACCCACCCCCATTACATATGTTGAGATTGTTGAGGGGGACATATTCTGTAATGACAACCATGCCACAAATTCTCGCACCATTTGTACTGTGGCTGGGAGAACTGCTTCATGACGGCTTTGCTGCATAAATCGACCAAAAGCATGCCAGCCACTGGCATAAGTCTTGTGAGTGTTTGCTGTCCAAGCCAATGATAACAAACGGTCCATCTCTGACCCTACCATACTTGGGGAAGGTCGGGCAAGGGGCTCATGTGCAGTTGTGCCTGGGGCGCTACAGCCCGAAAACGCTCTACCTGGAAACGTGACAAAGAGTCCGCAATATTATTGTGCACCCCTGGGACGTGAACTGCCTTAAATGCAATGTTAACTCGTAAACACTGCAGCACAAATATTCTGAGAAGATTCATGATCTTTGGACAGTGGGACGTCTGTCCATTGATGATGTGAACAACTGCCATGTTATCCGAATGAAAGCGCACTTTCTTATTGGCCAATTTTGGACAGATGGTGGCCAACGTCCCTGTACCCATTCCCCCTGGAAATATGCACCAAAACCGATACTTGCCGCTGCATCTGTAAATAACTCCAAAGTTGCATTGGATTCCCAGCCCATATCGCAAAAGGTAGATATGCCATTAAAATGGGTCAGGAACTCTAACCACATAGCCAAGTCTTGCCGTGCGCCAACCGATACCCGTACCCTGTGATGTGGTTTAATTAGGCCTTAATCAGACTAATTAGACGCCTTAGAAAGGCTCTTCCGGGTGCTACCGCCTTACACACAAAATTCAGTGCACCCACAAGAGACTGAACTTCTACCAGGGTTAACTTGTGTTTGCTCAGTGCATATTGTATTTCAGCTGTAAGCGCAGTGACCTTCACTGGGGGCACCCGCACTTGCATTTGAAGGGAGTCAATCTCCAGGCCCAGGTAAGTTATTACTTGTTGTGGACCTTCTGTCTTCTCAAGGGCAAGGGGAACCCCCAATTTGTTACACATTGTCATGAAATTGTCCAGCAGTTGTTTACATCCGGACCCTGATGTGTCAACAAAGAGAAAGTCATCAAGGTAGTGTGTAATTAATGATGACTTTGAAATCTGGCGTGCGTGAAATTCAAGAAATGTGCTAAACTTTTCAAACAGTGCACACGAGATCAAACAGCCCATGGGTAAACATTTGTCATAGTAATATTTCCCACTGAAAGTCATTCACATTCTTTAACAGCTGGTACCCGAATTTCCTGCTGCAAGGTGTCAATTTCCAACCCGAGATAAGTGATTGTTTGAGTCGGGCCCTCTGTCTTTTCCTGTGCCAGTGGCACACCTATCTCTGCACACAAAGTCGTGAAAGTGTTGAGAAAGTCCAAACAAGCTGACCGAGTCGTGCCAACAAATAAAAAATCATCTGAGTAATGTGTAACTGAGGAGGACTTGGCCATGAACTTGGCTCGAAACGCTAAGAAAGTACTAAATTTCTCAAACAAAGCACAGGATATGGAGCACCCCATAGGCAAGCACATATCATAATAGAATTTATCATCAAATGAAAAACCTAACAATTCATAGTCAACTGGGGAAACTGGGAGGAGCCGAAAGGCTCAGATTTTGCTAACCATGCGCCACAACCCGCACTAACTATCATGCTAACGGCCTCGTCAAAAGACGCGTAATGAACTTGACATTGTTCCCTGTCAATAAAATCATTAATCGAACCCCCATGAGGAAAAGACAAATGATGAATAGGCCTATATGAACCGGGCTCGTGTTTTGGAACTAAGCCAATGGGTGAACACTGTAAGTTAGGAAAAGGTCGATGAGAAAATGGGCCTGCAATTCTTCCCAACTCTATTTCCTTGGCCAGTTTCTCCTTCACAATGGTTGGATTTTGGTTCGCTGACAAAAGGCAATGAGAATCACGACTAATACGGCGACCTTTGTATCCGATGGAAAAACCATTTGTAAACCCATCAATTAATATGACAGCGTCCTCCTGTTTTGGGTAGCCAGTCAGCCAGGAAGCTAACACCCCTAACTTAATTGGTGTTGGGGGCACGAAAATTCTTCCGTCCCTGGAAGGAACCCCCAGATTGGGGTTTCCCGATGTTCCCCACTTGTTCAGCTTTGCCCACTGATTTTACTGACCCAACATTCCTTAGTCCTGCAGTTCTAAGCTGGGACCCGGACCGGCAAAGCATAGCGCCATGTCCAAAGGCAAAACATTTGCTACACTTGTGCAGAAATCTACATGCCCGAAAATGACAACCTCTAGGGCCATTGAAACCAAAACAGAAACCCTTCTTTTGGTCCCGCACAAAAGGTGCTGAATATCCAAATGTAACGTTAGACCCAGACTGACTTGCTGCCATTACAGGCGCGGCTGCTACAGTTATCCACAATTCTGTATCCAGGGCCCCCCAAGACCGGGAAGGGGATGTTTCCATGCCCAGACGAAACTGTTCGTCATAACGACGCCATCCAAACCCAGGAAATTGCATTGCAGCCATGCGTACTGTTTCAGCATACTTAAGTAGTTCTGCACAACAATGGGAGTGTTTCTCTACATAAATAGTCATAAAAGTATGAAAGGCGGACGACCATTTGTCAATTGTGTCGATCTTTCTGGATCGAGTGTTTGCTGATTGGCGCACCACCATATGGTTCCCCTCTACAGCTAATGTCAGCTCTGATGCTGTATTAGACCTAGCCAAAACAGCTGCCGCACTATCTTGCAACAGCAGGGAAAGGTCTACATACCCTTACGGAAAAGTAAGCTTGCCGCAAGCTTGCCGCAAGCTAGTATTAAGCTGGTAACTAGATTGCGAAGCTTGCCGCAAGCTTCAATGAGATTGCGCATTTGCATGCAATCTAGCTGCAAGCAAATTACAAGCTTGCAAGCTTGCAGCAAGCTTGCAGCAAGCTTGCAGCAAGCAAATTACAAGCTTGCAGCAAGCTTGCAGCAAGCTTGCAGCAAGCTTGCAGCAAGCTTGCAGCAAGCTTGCAGCAAGCTTGCAGCAAGCTTGCAGCAAGCTTGCAGCAAGCTTGCAGCAAGCTTGCAGCAAGCTTGCTGCAAGCTTGCTGCAAACTTGCAATGCTTGCACAGATGTGAGGCAAGGTTGCACATTTGCGGCAAGCTTGCGGCAAGCTTGCATATGTACTTGCGAGCTTGCGGCAAGCTTGCGCGTGTACTTGCGAGCTTGCGGCAAGCTTGCGCGTGTACTTGCCAGCTTGCGGCAAGCTTGCGCGTGTACTTGCCAGCTTGCGGCAAGCTTGCGCGTGTACTTGCCAGCTTGCGGCAAGCTTGCGCGTGTACTTGCCAGCTTGCGGCAAGCTTGCGCGTGTACTTGCCAGCTTGCGGCAAGCTTGCGCGTGTACTTGCAAGCTTGCCGCAAGCTTGCGCGTGTACTTGCAAGCTTGCCGCAAGCGTGCACATGTACTTGCAAGCTACTTGAGGCAAGCTTGCACATGTTCTTGCAAGCTACTTGTGGCAAGCTTGCAGTTGCACATGTATAAGAAAGCTTGCGGCAAACTTGTGCATAGTACTGGCAAGCTTGCAGCAGGCTTGAACTTGCATGCATTTGCGAGCTTGTAGCAAGCTTGCACATATTCTTGATGTGCATGTTGCAAATAAAGATTATGGCAAGTGTGCATATGTCCCTTACCGAACTGTGGTGTATGTACCACATCATTTGGTGCAGGTTTGGTACCTCTCTGGTGTACACCAATTCTGCAACATGCAATCACTGAATATGCAACATCACTGCAAGTATACACCTCTGAAACTTCAACCAAACACCAGAATAGCACCAGAAAATTTGTATTTATAAATGAGTGCACTGCATAGGCCAGTGCACCAATTCCACTCATCAGCCCCCATAGCATTACACTAAATCTGCACCACTGACATACAGTAAGCTTCTTCTCTCACCATCAAGCACATGTATGTACATTTGTATGCACCAAAAGCACACCATGCATGCCACTCAGGACAGGTGTCACAGCAGAAAAGACACCAAAAGTACACCACATAATACTCTTAAAGAAAGTTTTACAGTGCCCTAAATATGAATCTATAACTTAAGAAATCTTAGAATCTTGTGAGGCATCAAAGTGAGTATGTAAAGCAAGAAACACTTTGAGAAAGAAATCTTGTGGCAACTTGAAAAAGAGGCAAGGATAAACATATCTTTAATATTGTAAATGTTGCCACTGAAATGTCTATGGCTATACTTAATTGCATAAAAGCTGATGTACAAACATATAGTTTCATCCTCTTCCTTCCTCCATGATCCTGCATAAGTACTAGAGTTAATTCTTTATGGAGCTAGCCCAATTCTTCATTGAGAACAGTTTACTAGACCCATAGCCTACATGCACATCATCAAGAGTATCATGTTACTTTGACCATGGAGGTAGTAAACTACCTCCATGCTTTGACTCACAGTGCAGTGTAGGTATGGGTCACAAGTCACATGACACGGTGACCTTGCTGCTTGCATACCAGAGATAAACGGTCAGTGTGGGAAATTTGAAATCTGCACTGCAGTCAGTTGCATGCAGCAGTAATACACTGTACATGTAGGCTTGAAAGATGTCAGACTTGTATAAAAATGGGTCAAAAATCATGGATATTTGCATGGCATTCATGCCTGTGGAAAACTGCTCATGTACACACTCAACCTGTACATGACCTGTAAAAAATACACTGGTGAATAATTAATTGCTGGATGGATGGACTAGTCTTTGGAATGGACAAACTCACAACTACAAGCAAGTAGTAGGCCTAGGTCTACTAGTACTAGGCCTAGCCGTAGTAGAAGAAGCAGGCCGACGTTTTGACCTTGGCGGTGCCGCTGGCACAGACAGCAGCTGTCGTTTCCGAGGTTGACGTGGCATCACACCTGGCTGCGAAATATTCGGCAACAATCCAAGGCACAATAAGGGCTTACTTAGGCTAACAGTTAGGCCTACTGTTCGATTAAAAAGTCAGTTCAATGAAAAAGCTGTAGTAATTCAGCAAGTATCCTTAGGCTCCTTAGCACAACAGTCAGCAGGACCTACCATTTACAAATTAACGTTAGTAGGCCTACAGTCAAACAATTGAGCCGAACGTGACATTCCGAGGAAAAAAGTTGGAAGATAAAGGCACATTAATTAGGGGCCTAACGTTAGTAAAGACCGATGAAAAAGCTTGAAGAATCAAAAAGTTTGAAGAACCAAAAACTGCCTGAAGAATTCAGCAACAATCCTGGGCACCGTGGATCGAAGCTTCACAATCCGACGATTAGGCTAACGTTAGAAAATTGTTTGAAGAATTCAGCAACAATCGTCACACAATAACAATCCGTCACACAAAGGATGGTCTGGAAAATGTGGATGATCAGGAAACGTTTGAAGAATGCAGCAACAATCCGTCACACCATCTATGGATGATCAGTAAAATGTTTGAAGAATTCAGCAACAATCTGTCACACCATCCATGGATGATCAGTAAAATGTTTGAATAATTCAGCAACAATCCGTCACACAATGGATGATCAGTAAAATGTTTGAAGAATTCAGCAACAATCCGTCACACAATGGATGATCAGTAAAATGTTTGAAAAATTCAGCAACAATCCGTCACACAATGGATGATCAGGAAAATGTTTGAAGAATTCAGCAACAATCCGTGGCACAATAAAATCCCCAATAGAAGAAATCCCAGGAAAACACCAGGTAGCCTCACGATATGATCCGTGGCCAAAATCAGTCGTTCAAGCGCCCAAGTATCAAGAATAATCCCAATATAGCGCCGGGCACAAACAAATGTTGATGAAGTACTTAGCAGGATCCCCCAAAATATACAAGGTAACCTGCCAATAGGCCTGTATGAAATCTCAAGTAGTAGGCTTCAATAAATTCTATCCTGGGAAAATGCTGCCACGGTTATATTTGAAAAGTTCCACTAATGGTTGTACACTCTATAAAGTGCTGTGACAAAGTGAACCCAAGTTGCACTTCATATTCTTGCCCAACCATCCACCAGAATAAGAAGCTGCCCATTGGCTAAAAGTTTGATCCTACAAGAGCCTTCATTGGTCAAAACTCTCTAATGTGATTGGCTGACATGGTTATGAATATTTAGCACTGAATCCTGTTTAGAATCCTGTGTTTTTCACAAAATTTGTAATGGCATTTTGAACCACAAATTGTCTCTAAATTCTACACCTCCTACAGGAAAAGAAAGCTACTAAAAAGTACTACATAGACATGTACAGTTTCCCATCCTAGGAGTTAATCCTGTGCCAGAATCCTCTGTTTTCCTCCAAATTTGCAGTGCCATATTGAATACAATTGTTTAACCAGGGCTCGACCTTAGCACTAGCCCGGCGTACAATGTCTAGTAAAAACTGCTCCGGGCTAGTGAAAAGCACTCTTTAACTTGCCCGGCGGGCTAGTTAAAAAAGCATACCCTTACAAAAAAGTTCTATAGAATTCTATAGAGTGTGTTATAGAGCTCTATACGGTTCTATAGAGGCAGTGGTTTTCTATAGAATATTTAAGGCTGTCTATAGAGATTTTAAAAAATTATTTAGATTTCTATAGAACAAATCTTTCAGTTCTATAGAATGGTTTCTATAGAAATTAGACATATCAATTTGTTTGTTGAAAGTATGTACATTTATATAGTAACCCACACTATGTTTCTAATTTCTATAGAAACATAGAATTGTATAGAATACTCCAATAAAAAGACTGTCTATAGAGATTTAAAAAAAAATCTATAGATTTCTATAGAACACTGATTAAACAAATTCCTGTCAGTCTTCTATAGAATTCTATGTTTCTATAGAAATTATAGACACATTAATTTGTTTGTAGAAAGTATGTACATATTTAAAGTAACCCACAATATGCCCCTAATTTCTATAGAAACATAGAATTATATAGAACACTCCATATGATTTTATTTTTCTGTAGAAATTAGAGATGAGTATAACTATATAATACTTTAACATCTTTTTTTCAATCAAATTTACTAACAATTAGATCAAGGCTGAGGACTATGATTTTTAAAGAAGCGATTATAAGCATTTTCAAAGTATTCATTTGTTTTCCCTTACCGAACTGTGGTGATGTACACCACATTATAGTTCGGTGCAGGTTTGGTACATAATATGTACCTCTCTGGGTGTACACCATGCAACACTGAATATATGCAACAGCACATACATGATACATGTAAGTACACCACACAGCTAGCCCAACAGTTTACTAAGCCAAACAGGAAGTTGATGTGTACAGACCAAAGCCTACATGTACTGTTACATCATCAAGAGTATCATGTTACTTAGACTCAAGTCACATGACAAGGTGACCTTGCTGCTTGCATACCAGAGATAAACGGTCAGTGTTGGAAATTTGAAATCTGCACTGCAGTCAGTTGAATCATGCAGAAATTGTATAAAACTGGGTCAAAATCGTGGATATTTGCATGGCATTTACATGTATGCCTGTGGACATAATTCACTGCTCATGTACACACTCAACCTGTACATGACATGTAAAAAATACATTGGTGATTGCTGGATAGATGGACAAGTCTTTGGACATGATCGATCACACGTACAAGATACAAGCAACATGTTGAACCATGGGAAGGAATGGTTGAACCATGTCGACACGCTGATCACAAGCTGTTTGTATGCGGTAAGTCTGCAATTGTTACTATAGTAGGAGGTGACATTCCCTTTTTTGGCTTACACAATCTTATTTTGACTAATATTCTGTAAAGATTGTCCCCATTGTTGCTTTGTATGTTAGTGATAACAAAACAGTTGTTTAATAGCCAGTTAGCTGTCTAAATTTCAAATGAAAAGGGAAAATAAAATGTATATGACAAAGGGGAAAATATTGGGGGGGGGGGACGGACATGTCCCCCCCCCCCCCCCCCCCCCCCCCCTCCGGATTGCCCAAGTCCATTTTTAACTTTCAATTTTTGCCTATTGATCGCCACAAAATTATTTCATAATTGTTTATCTGTGTAATAGGCCTACGGTTCAGTATTTGGGGTCTCATATCCCCATATTTTTGCGTCGGGAGCCAATGTGTGTCGTCCCCCGCTGTTTCGTCTCTTTGCGGCTGTTTGTTGGAGGTGAATTCGCCCCGTGTTCAAGCTCGTTAGCATCGAACTGTGTTCGCCCGCACCATTTGGAGTCATCTTCATCCGTTGCATATGCAGAGCTACCCAAGTCGTCCAAGTCCTCGCCCATTATAGAGCTGCCTAAGTCGTCTGAGTCCTCGCTCAAGTCCTCTCCCGTAAGATCTTACGAGTTACATGTATATTATATAAGATCTTTTCTTAATTGTACACTTGTTAAACCCTTTTGTATGCAGTAAGTCTACAATTGTTACTATAGTAGGAGGTGACATTCCTTTTTTAGCTTACACAATCATATTTTGACTAATATTCTGTAAAGATTGTACACCTTGTTGCTTTGTACGTTAGTGATAACAAAACAGTTGTTAGCCAGCTGTCTAAATTTCAAATGAAAAGGGAAAATAAAATGTATATGACAAAGGAGAATCTTTTTGTTTTTTGGGGGGGACACACTGCCATAGCCGTCAACTCCCAAAATATTGGGGGGGGGGGGGGGGGTTGTCCCCCATGATTGCCCATGCTTTAAGTCCATCAGAAAGTCCATTTAACCCTCAAAAATAGTTTTATTTAACTTTAAATTCTTGCCTATTGATCACCACAAAATTATTTCATAAATTTTCATCTGTGTCCGGAGTAAACCGAGTTTCACTAGTCCGTGTGTATTTTAGATTTTCGGAAGTATGAGTTCAATTTTTCGCCAGGACATTTCTCTTTACGTCAGGTGATTTATCAGTTTCCACAAATTTATATACTAGTAAAAATTTCACAAAGGCCTTTTTCAGGGCTGATTTTCTTAAGATATCAATGTAAATTTTCCAAGTGCGCCAACAGGGGTGATTGTTCACTATTAATATTTTAACAACCAAAATGTAGTTTACCCCCTTAAATCTCAGTTAAATTTCAGAGATTTATGGTGGGATCTATTTTCATTGTTAAAGATTCATGTGTTTTAGGCTCTTTTATCTTTCATACTGTAATCATTCTTGTTCGTCTCTTTGCATTTGTTTATAAAATACAAAACTATTTAAGCCTTCTTTAATTTACTTGTTTTGTATCCGTCCAAAGTTTTTTTTTAATTCCTTTTTGCCTACCACTTTTTAAATATAGAAACAATGATGTATGTGGAATTATGTAGTTTCCTATTTAATTAATGTTGATCGCATATCGGGTGCTTATACATGTATTTATACATTTTTCATTAATTCCCTGTGTGAAATTATTCATGTACAGTATTAGATTTGGAAAAATTCAGGACTGTTTTGGCCATGGCCTATGCTGGAAATAAATGCAGTGAAAAGTACACAGCAAAAAAGTATTGATCTCCAATTGTTTTAATTTTGAAGAATGAAGTGTATCACGTCGATATTTTCTTGTCAAAAGTAATGCCATAGGTTGATAGAAAAGTCGACATACATATAAAGGATTCAATTAATATGTTTAGAAAAGTTACCAAGTTTGTAAATATTTATGACATTTTATAAAAATGGAGTCATCTTTCTATATAATTCTATTAGATGTTTTATAGAAAAGTGGTCATATTTCTATAGAATTCTATTAGATGTTTTATGGAAAAGTGGTCCTATTTCTATAGAATTCTACTAGATGTTTTATAGAAAAGTGGTCCTATTTCTATAGAATTCTACTAGATGTTTTATAGAAAAGTGGTCCTATTTCTATAGAATTCTATTTGATGTTTTATAGAAAAGTGGTCATATTTCTATAGAATTCTATTAGCTGTTTTATAGAAAAGTGGTCATATTTCTATAGAATTCTACTAGCTGTTTTATAGAAAAGTGGTCATTTTTCTATAGAATTCTATAAAAACTATAGAAGATCTCTAAAGAAATTATATACAAATCTATAGAAAAATTCTGTAGAATCTTATAGACATTCTATAGAATTATCTTTTATAGAATTGTAAAATTTCTATAGAATTCTATAAAATGTCTTATAGAGAAGTGGCCCATTTTCTAAAGAAACTCTACAGAAACTCTACAGAAACTCTACAGAAACTCTACAGAAACTCTACAGAAACTCTACAGAAACTCTACAGAAACTCTACAGAAACTCTACAGAAACTCTACAGAAACTCTGTAAAGGAATTCTATAGAATATCATATAGAAATTCTACAGAATTTTTTTTTATAGATTTCTATAGAACTTTTTTGTAAGGGTACCTACCTGCTTAAAATTGTCACTGTAGCTTGATATGAATCAAACAAACGTTCTTGGTAAGTTTGAGTGAATCTTCTCGTTTCATTTAATGACCGAGTACAGCGCTACGGCGTCCCGCACAGTCAATACTATGCCGAGCCGCCGCGCTAGCGCTATGCATGCCGCTCGCTGTCTCACAGCAGCTAGCTTGTGTCCCGATGGCAACATGTGTACGTGCGTACAGGTATGCCATTCATTGCGCGCGTGATGCCACAAGCGCACATGACTTGTACAAGGTTGGTAGTCTCATATCAAGTCCAGAGTGTGTTGTGCACTTTTTTTTGCCAAATGCTGTACGCATGGGACTGGTTGGGTGTGGGAAGAAAAGTACAGTGAAAGTGCACACAAAAAAGACTATGGATCTTTTCTCAATGCTCGGCTTCAATACGGCTGACACTGAAACATTTTTATTTTGTACACCATCAGTGTTTGAAAAAAATGATTAAGGACCGTCACATTTATGGCCCATGTAAATTTGAAGGAAAACGCCAACTAATATTGGCGGAATAATGTCATGAATGTCTATAAGACGCAGCGAACCGTACGCCGCACGCGGCGCTATACAATCTTTGGTACGTCGAACTGAAGCCAGCTTTGATTAATGGGCCCAACCGGGGAATTCCACGTGCATACTGAGCATGCGCATCGGCACTTGACCTCAGCGATTCATGAGCCATGCATTCAGTGCATAGAAGGCATGAAAGGTACGGGGCGCGCGTGCGAAGATTTGTGCGTGTGGTCTGTACCGGGCCGATGTACGTGGTTGGTGAGAAGTTTTATTCACTTGGGTCTTAACATTTTCCGTCATGTGGCGATATCTAAATGTATCCAATCCGTCCAAAAAAGGAAGCAAAAGAGAATACGATGCAAACTAGAGCAAAAATAAAAGACAACGTGTCTAATACAGACAAGACTGGGAGCGGGACTTTGGCTGGCTTAGCTACGATGGAAATACGATGTTTTGCCGTGTTTGCCGCGAAATGAAACTGACCGGAGGGAGTGGAAGGAAACATATTACCTTATCATTCAGTAATTTCTTTTCTATTTTATAGTTTGAAAAATCTCTTATTAGTTACAACTCTACTGAATCCTCCTGAATTTTAATACGATATTTCGGACACCGTAGGGAGTTTATCGTTAATGGGATATTTACAATGTCCATTAAATGTGGGCTAGTAAAAATTTCTGCGGGCTAGTAAAAATCCCAGTTAACTTGCCCGGTGGACTAGTTAAAAAAAAGCTTAAGATCGAGGCCTGGTTTAACCTTCACCCACCTATGTCTGCACAGCTTACTGTTTGCCAGTTTGTTACATTACATCAGATTAATCCACACAGTACAGATACAAGGGTTTTCCAGGTCACCAAGTGCAATGTCCCCCTTTTTGTGAGGTATGATTTCACACACTCATCACTATGCATCCAGCACTGCCAAAAGCTGTGAATGTTCATGAAAAAGTTTGCCACCTCAGCAGCTGATTAGCTGCTTGCGATGAGCTTAGGATCCTGTGTTGACACAAAATTGTCAATGGCATTTGTGCAGTAAATATACACATGTATATATGTATGCAGCCAACCGTACATGCAGTATGACTTCAGTAGTGCAGATGAGAGTTGTGGCACAATACCAGGTAATCCAGGTATATTAAAACAACCAACCTATGAATTCTGAGAATAAAGCATTTGATCACTTAAATGATAAAATGTCTTAAACGGTATGTGTTAGGCTCATGCTTTGGCACTAGCCCGATGGGTGAGCACTGTAGCTGGGCAAAAGGGGGTGTATCAAATGGACCAGCTATCCTACCAAATTGCTTTTCTTTCTCAATTTTATCCAGAACAATATTTAGGAATTCTTTTGCAGATTTGAGACAGTCAGCATGGCGGCCCACTCGTGGGCCATTGAAGCCTAGAGAAAAGCTAAAATTAAAACCATTTCTCAAAGTGCACGCATCATCATGATTAGGGTAAACTGTAAGCATCTCATTAAGTACATCTAACTTAATTGGTGTGGGGGCCACGAAAAGTTGTAACATTAGGTTGCCCTGATGCGACCCCTCTCTTTACCATTGCTTTGCCAACCTCTGCTTGTGCTGGTTTTGCACTAGCTGCAGATGGGGAGTGTAGCCCTTCTTTACCATGTTTACCGCCCCAGTACGAGAGAAATTACTGCGGCATACGTGCACCCCATGACCTCCCTGGAAACATTTACTGCACTTGTGCTGGAAGCGGCATGCCCCAAATTGACAGCCTTTGTGGCTGTTGAATGCAAAACAAAAGCCTTGCTTGGACCCTGCAGATCCAGATGAATTCGCATTACTGTGAGTGGGCTGAACAAAACTTGGTGCAGTTACTGCAGCCGCTGCAACTGTGAGCCACAATTCTGTGTCCACTTCCCCCCATGATCGCATTGGGTCAGCTTCTTGCCGTAACCTAAATTGATCATCATAAGCCTTCCAACCCCACCCAGGGAATTGAAGAGCTGCTGTACGAATGATCTCTGCGTACTTAAGTAATTCTCCCCAGCGATTAGGGTGCTTCATGAGGTAGACTGACATGAAAGTGTGAAATGCCGACTGCCATTTATCGAGTGAGTCAAATTTCTTCCGAGGTTTCGCAGCCCGTTTGAAAACCATTTTGTCCCCAATAACAGCCAATTCTAAGTCCTGGCTGTTGTCAATGCTAGCAATTGCAGCAGCAGCATTATCCTTATATACAAAAGAGACAAATCGACAAAGGTACCTTGCCATATTTTTGCTTTGATAGCCATTGGAAGTAAGTAACCCAACGGGGCGCTATTGCTAAGAGTCGGCAAAGGCTGAGGCGCTAGAGAAATCACTGGCATGCCAGCATGGACAGAGCCACTAGGCCTACTAACGTTAACGTTAGACTGATCGGTATTGCAAGAAATCTGGCCAAACCCAACTAAGTTACCTGCAGACTGTGGGGTTATTGATCCCGAAGATAGATTGACTCCTATCGAAACTGGAAGATTAGGTTGCGGACTGGAAATGCAATTCCCATTGCCGAACTCCGGTAGGCCTAGGCCCATTGCAGAAGTAGCTGGAACTGATGGGTTACGCTCAACAGCAACAGGTGCGGTAGGCCTAAGACCAGGTCCATCAGTTTGCTGCTGGCTTATTTGCCACACTTGAGAAGGTGTATCGGACAGAGTGACATTTGCACCTGACGTTGCCACTTGGCATGCTTGGAGTGTGGCCGATGTGGCAGTAGTATTCTGCCTATCTATTCTCGCTGAACTTCTCCGTGGCCGCTGTGAGTTGATCCGCCTAATCGCAGCTCCAACAGTCGGCTGCTTTTGTTGTCGTCCTGGCATGATTTCTTTGCACAAGAATTATCCAGGAATTGAGCAACAGGGGGATCCTAAAACCACCAGCTCCTCAGTTCAAGCAGACATGGCAGAGAGCGGCAGAAATATCATTTTCAGCTAGATGTAGGCCCTACAGCCTAGTAAATTCTTTTGCAAAACAAGGCAGCCAACAAAATGTCTGGAAGTTCAAAATAAATCCAGTGCAATAGCCACTGCTTACTCAGTAGATCACAATCCACATTCAAGGCAATACAGAAGAAATTCCACAGTCATATATGCCAGTCCATGTAAAATTTAAGAATAATTCCCCGAGTCATTCACACTGCAGGCTAAATTATCCATGGGATAGAACTTCACAACACTAATGACATGCATGACACAGCGTGTGTGTAAAATGTGTACACACTCCAAAAAGTCATATAGCCTGCTCTGCTAGCTGTGACAGAATGAACCATGTGGAGCTATTCCCTCCAAAATTCCAAAACTTGATACACTACAGTCACCTGATTGGTTGCTATGCACGCTGCATTATGCCCATTGGTCGAATCATGGCATAAGTTGCCAAATATTCGCCGCCAAAACTCTTGACTGTGAGAGGTCCATGAAAATGTATGGCAGCCAATCATATTCATATATGCAAATTCCCATGTAGAGTGACCTCATATTTGCATAAACTCACATTGTACATAAAGTCAATGGTAATACAGTAAACACAGCTTGTATGTGGCTGTAACTATTACTTGTACAGTGTAACTGTTCAAATCCAGACACTCAATAAACTGTGCAAAGCAAATGGTACTATGCAGCTGCAAATTGCATTTTATGACTGAATTAACTGGCATTCCCCAAGTATAAAGGATTTTTATCAAATTATTTTGATAACATTTCGTACATGTTTTTTACCTTCAAATTTATTGGAAATAACTGGAATTTCGAGCACGGTACATGTAATCTTGACTAATCCACACTTAATACACAAATAGAGAAATCTTAAACGCTGCGAAAAGCAATATCACGATATTCTTCGGTTTATCGAATTCCCCGATATTCCGGTGTTTTGTTTAAAGGGGCAAATACGATTTTCGATATGAAAAAAATTTAAAAATATCTGTAAATATCGTCATATCGAACAGCGTTAGCAAGCATGTGTTATAGATGAAAATTTGGGTGACGTCACGATGACGTCATACGATTTAATAGCTTTTTGTTTTTGTTTTTTAACCTTTAAGCCATATCTCATCAACGGAACATGTAGGTTTGTTTTGGCATGTAATGCATACTTATAAATGTGACAAGTGTGTGACATCATGATGATGTCATCAAAAATGTGCTGAAGGGTAGGTCCGATCGTCATGAAAATTGGTGGTTACGTAGATATTGTCACCAGCATGTAAAATCCGAAGTGACGTCAACATTTTCTTTGAATCTTTTAATTTTTCAAATTTCATTCTACTCTAAAATTTTTACAATCATTGATCAGATTGACTCAAATCTTGACACAGGCGAAGACCACGCCGCAAATGTTTGCTTGACAAGTGCCGTCACGATGATGTCATCATGGGTCACGTGACGTCATCTGAAAGGTACATACTTGAAGGTCCTATATCTAGAGAACTGTAGGTCTGACTGGGTGCAATCTACCTGCAGGTACATGTACATGTATGCTGGAAGGCCAGGTTTTTATACTATTGTTCTGGTGGTTCACGCACCAGTCTTAATAGCGTAGACCATATGCAGTATAAGGTGGTCGTCGCATATGTTTGTACGTTCACTTAGTGCGCATGCAGTACAGGGGTTTTGGGGGCCGGGCTCTCTCTTCCAGACAACGAGCCAATCACGTTGCAACCCGACCCTCAGGTCAAACATTTTGTCTTACTTTTCTTCAATAATTTTGACAGTCGTGCATGTTTTCATATTATTGTAAAATTAATTTTGAATTTATCATCCATATTTATGGCCGTTTCATGGTTCAGATCTTCGTTAAAACAAAGTATTACAAAAAACAAATGTAAAAGTCCTATAGCCGGCGGCTCAGAGGTGCCCAAAAGTTCAATCATGACCTTTATGCGCGAGACTTACAGGGTCTTACAAGGACCACAAGGAATGCATCGATGCGCTATATGCCAAAATTAGAAGCAAAAAACATGTCGCAGTGTGTTTTTACCCGAAAAGAACCAGTATCATGATAAGGCAGGAACAACGTCTGCTAGGGCCGACGATATTGATTTTTTTCGAAGTCGTTTTTTTTTCTCCTCCCGATATCGCCGATATGGCGATAAAATCGTCAACAAATAGCAAAAGTTCGTTCATAACTACATAATCGCCTGACGTGTTTGTCGCCAGTCATTGTTTGAGGCCGTTCTTAGGCCAGCCATCAATATTTAGAAACTGCTTAGTCTAAGCTTAGTCTGCGGATATCTGGATCAAAGCCTTTTCTTTGTTACTGCCACCAGCCAGAGCCATTACCCTATACACTCCAGACTATTGTTATACCTAACCATATCCCCCTACATTTCTTAAAAGAATTCCTGAGATTCCAGGAACACAATGACGACACGGGGGGGGGGGTTCCCTTGCCCACATATCCTGCTTCAAATGGCCAGAGCTGGGCTGGCTAATTTGCATGTGAATGAAACTAAATATTACAATGAAGTGCGGAGTACGCTGATTGTATACTTTAGATATTTAGAACGTTTTAATAGATTTTGCATCTTATCAGAGATTTACTGACAGCTTGTCCATTATTATAAACCTAGACTTTAAAACCGAACAAAAAAATGTCTTCCCTATTTATATTTTTTCTGCGAGTTGTTGAATCACATTAAATTTCTTTAATTGAATTAGCATTTTTAAAGAATGATCCCAAACCGAAAAAAACATTTCGCTAAAACTTCTGGAGTTTTTAACCACAAGATTTCGTCAGATGAGAAAATAAAAGTAGGCCCCTGTACGTTATTAATCGGTATGTTCGATGTGACCAGAGAATTTCCCTTGTTCCCCTTTTAAGACAGACGATTTTTAATATTTTTATTGAAACATTCAGGATGACTTTGAAATGCTGGTAGTCGAGCACCACAAGGCTGGATTTGTGCAATATTTTGATCTCTCCATCACCCAGTGCCCGCTGGATAAATGTACTCTCCAGATGCCACGTGTGGTTGGCATGGAATATTTTTCATGGAGATGAACCCATTATATACATTTTGTTACATGGCATTACAATGTATAAACTAGAGCTTTAGTGTTTGTGGACAAACACAGGGCTGTTTGGTTTGGGGGGTTTTGGTAGTTTGATTCTGATTCTTGAGATTTCAATGGTGGATCAAAACATCTCGTTTTATAGTCGTCTACGACAGGTCAAGCAATCACTTAGGCTTATTCATAATAGTTTTGGAAATGTGAGCATACAAGGAGTTGATGACCATGATTAGGTCATCAGAAGTCACACATTTTTCACATTTATATTTAAGTGTGTATGACCTAAACATATATTACAAAAAGAATTATAAAAAATTGTTTAAAATTAGATACCACGTTTCAACTTAATCGAACTTGTACTTTTGTAGATATATGGCTTCAAAAACTGCCCCTTTAAGATGACGTCACGTGACATGTGATGACGTCATCATGAGGTAAAAGTTCGGCACACATTGTGAGCAGTTAGTCTGAGTGTCTGCCAAGTTTAAAAGTACCCAAAGTGCCGGTAAGAAAGAAAACGTTTACAAATGCTATGGGCAATAGTCTAGCGACTTGAAAAGACTACAAATCAACCCTTTTTATAAACAGCATGCACATTTAAGCCATGGTTATCTGCCCTTCCCAGAACTCCTTTGTGTTATATTGAATTTAGTATAAATTTTGAAATGGCTGTCATTTCTTACTTGAGTGAGCCACAATCATGACATTTTGAAATTAGGTACAGAAAAAATCCATGTATACATTTTTGTAATCGGATTGACCCTTACATGCGTAAAAAAAACAACACATTTTTGATGACGTCATCATGACGTCACACAATTTTCGCCTTTTAGGGCATATCTTTAAAACACCAAAGCTATAACTAAATTTTTTTTTTAAATATCTTGTTTTGTTCGCTAGATATATTGAAAAGAATGTTACGATTTTAAAAATTTCAAAAATTCATAAAAAATCATGTGATGACGTCATCCTGATGTAAAAGTTTGGCGCACATTCTGAGCATTTGGTTTAAGTGTCTGTTAAGTTTAAAGGCAATCGGTTGCTTTAAACATGGAGGAAGGATATAGTAGCAAAAGTCTGAAAAAAGAAAGAAAACAAACAAACAATAATTGTATACCTCGCAAAAGTTAAGCTGTCAATCACAAAGGTTTCAGGGCTAGGGGTGCAGGATATTTTATTTCAGACATCCTTTATATTTCAGGGCGAATGAATACTGACATTGTAATAAGTACATGTAGCATGTCGGAACAGGTGAGCATTAATATTCCAAGCAAAGGATACTATAATCCATCCTTACGTTTAATTCAGCCACAGGAGGGTAAACATTATTTTCCTTGCTCGACGTTAAATATGGTAATCGATGAATTTATTTAATCAGCTACATGTATGTTTCCCCTTGTGTTATATTTGTTCTGCTTGCTCTAATTTTTCTGGTGATTTTCACGCCAAGGTTGCGTTAAGCCCACCCACTAGACTATCGACGGGTACCAGCGAATTGTGTAGATACCAACAGTCAATCTGTGTGAACTAGCTGATTTATTTAGAGCTTGAGGCACGAACCACGTGCGAGCAGCCCCAAGTGCAGAAAAGCATTGAAGCATTTCTCAATGAATGGTTGAAATGGATACGCCCACTAATTTGCATAGATTTAAATATGGCTGTCTACACAAAACCACATTTTGAAAAGTTTTCAGGGTTAACTTTATGAAAATTACACTGGGGGTAACACCAGTGTTAAGTTTTGAAAACAACTCCTTTGCAATACAATCGGCATAATTTGGTCTAATTGCGGTGAAAATGATCATTTTCTAGCTGCCTACCATGAATAGAAATTACACTAATTTGCTTGTTCAATGTCATTTGGTGATTTTCTTAAAACGTCCCCCGAAATACGAATCACCGAGCCACCAAGTGGTCAATTATCTTATGCACCTATCAATTGCTTCCCCACCCCTCCCCTGGGGCTGCCCCACCCAAGATGTGGGGATTGTCACTTTTGAAGTGACCAAATCCCCACCCCTGGTGCAAAATTTTAGTGACAATCCCTGACATACATGGGTGGGGCACCCCCACCTCATGGTTTTGAACTTCTGATGATGTGGAAACAATGGCAAAATGAGTGATCAAAATCCCCACCCTGGGGCTTGAAAAATGTTACCAAAACCCCACATAAGACCTGGGGCAGCCCGGGGGAGGGGTGGGGAGCACATTATTTACACGATAAATAAAACGTTCGAAAGGATGATGTCACTTCGACTTCAACCTCGCTTACAAGGAAATTAATTTTAGCGAATTTGCTGGTAACAAGAAAGTATCACCGATTTTTAAAGGGAAAATAGGGGTTCCGAAAAAATAGCCCATTTTAAAAATGATATCGGTGATATCTTGATTTTTCGATTTTAAAAGCATGTAGCCGATATCGATTTTTGGGAGGCAAATATCACATCATCGCGATTTTATCGTATCACCCAGCACTAACGTCTGCCTTCATCAAACATGTGCGGCTTCATCACCCGATGAATTAGGCCTAAGATTTTTCTTTCTTGCATGCTTGTCAATGACATGTTTGTTTCAATTTCTAAAGAAGCCTGTTAAATGTCCAAACAATTGCACATCTCATCTGCTTGCCAATCACATCAGATTTTGTCAGAAACGATCTAAATTATAGGCCTGTATTTCTGTAACGTGATTGTATACTGTTGGGTAAACTGCTGCAATAAAATCACCATGATGGCATGACATTTTCTTGAGACAGAGGGCCACGGGCACCTCTGTAAATGTTTTTCCTGAGAAATAAAATACAATTTGAAGGAAATACTATTTTAAATTGTCACATTTTTTGTAGCTTTACATAGGTACACCAGTGTCTGAAAAGTGCTGAAGTGCACTGCATGCACTGTGAATGTTGTGAAATTCAAATTAGGCCGAAAAGTAAAAACTTTATTAAAGAATACAAAGTAAAAACCAACAACAATGCTAGAGTACACACTCCAAGACCATTCCTGTCAAACTAAACACAGCTCTATGGTCATACCCCATACCCTAGCTGAACCCCCCCAGTTTTAGATCAACATACAAAGATGATTTACATGCCTTTATTTACAAGTCTGGTCTTGGTCTTGGTCTTGGTCTCGGACTGTCGGTCTCGGTCTCAGACTGCCTGGTCTTGACTACAACACTGACACCATGTCATGACAGCGTTCTACTCACCAGGGTCATCTGGTATTTATCACCAATGTCATTTCCTTGGTCAAATTCACCGCTGGCGAATTGTGAAAAAACATCACACAACTTCGTCGAACTATCTGCCACTGTTCTAGCATACCACGGCTTAACAACCTTCTTCGCCGTACGAATGCTAACGCACACAAATATAGCCATATTCGTGTGTTTCAGCAAATAAAAGCAACAAATTCGTCACACGAAAATCAGCTTTTCAGGTATGGTGGGGTTGGCGTGAAACAGCTGGGTGGTTCCAAAACAACTTCGGCTGACATGCCATAAAAACGAAGTACGGGTACCAAATTGCACAAAAAGCTTCATGTAGGCGCAATTTCAGTCGTTTTGTATATTGTATATAATGCTGCTACCGTAGCTAAAGCACACCAATTTTTGTTTAGCGACTGTGTATTATACTACGAAAAGCGCCGGGCTCATACTCAATTAGACTTTACGCACAGTCATGCAATATCAGTATACCACTAACATTTGTATTGCTAATGTGGAAAAAGAGTCTAGACGTCGGGCTCATATACATGTACTCAATTGATAGACTCTACGCATAGTCATGCGATGTCAGTATAGTATACCATGAACAGTTGTATTGCGAACGTGGAAAAGGAGTCTAGACCAATTCTTACGGCAAAATAAACCAAGAAACTTCGTTTTTGTTTCGAATATTTTCACGATTTTTTTCTTTTTAGGTGTTTGGGCCTTTTTTCTAGTGAGTGAACGCAAACAAAAACTAAAACAGGTCACCAATCTTAAGATCGGACATAGGCCTAAGTTTTTGAAGATCATCATTCAGTGTCATACACTTTACGTCTTGTCATTTCCAAAGCCTAAAAAAAAAACCATTAAGTTAATTCGCCAAGTTCACAAGAATGGCCCCCCCCCCCCCCCCCCAAAAAAAAAGGAAAGAAAAGTTTATATTAATGATAGTTGTTCAAAAATCTATCGGGTTATATCGCTGGGAAATCATAGGCCTACATGTACATGTACTTCCAATGTGGGAAGTAGGCCTGCATGTACATGTACATGCGGATCAATTCTTTTAACGAGCCCAAACATGCGTCATGATTTCTCATCAACTTAATTTTAAAAAGGAGTTCGTATAAAATCCAACAAAACCTATCGCGCGGTACGAGTTGTCTTAACTCGTACCCCGGACAACTCGAACAACTCGCACCCCGCACAACTCGCACCCCGCACAACTCGTACCTTCGCCAACTCGTACCTTCGCCAACTCGTACCTCTAATTAAGACAACTCGTACCGCGCGATAGGTTTTGTTGGATATATACGAATTCCTTTTTAAAATTAAGTTGATGAGAAATCATGACGCATGTTTGGGCTCGTTAAAAAAATTGATCCGCATGTACATGTACATGTAGGCCTACTTCCCACATTGGAAGTACATGTACATGATTTCCCAGCGATATAACCCGATAGATTTTTGAACAACTATCATTAATATAAACTTTTCTTTCATTTTCTTGGGGGGGTGGCCATTCTTGTGAACTTGGCGAATTAACTTGTATTTGATATAATTTTGTTTATTTTGGGTTTTTTTTTAGGCTTCGGAAATGACAAAGAGGCTTCGGAAATGACAAAGAGGACCTCTGGGCAAGACGTAAAGTGTATGACACCGAATGATGATCTTCAAAAACTTAGGCCTACATGTATGTCCGATCTTAAGAATGGGGACCTGTTTTAGTTTTTTTTTTGCGTTCACTCATTGGCAAAGTACATGTAGTTTGGGTCACTTGGTTAAATCATTGGATGTTGTATAGCAGACGGCCAAGACGTAAAGTGTATAAGATCTTAAAAACTTATGTCTGATCTTAAGAATGGGGGCCCATTCTTTTGGGGCGTTAACTACCTTCTATTTATTATCTCTTATTATTGGCTTTTCCGAAATATTTTCGGAAAAGCCTTTGTTTTTGTTCTGATATTTTTTTTTTTTTCTTCTTCTTCTTCTTCCTCTTCTTCTTGTTCTTCTATCAAAAATTCCATAGACAAAGCACACGTTTCATTCTCGGGGTCACTTTTGCCAGTAAACAGACTTCAATCTGAGAGTTGGCATACACTTAGACCCTATATCGAAGTCGTGCATATTACTCTGACGTCACGATGACGTCATCACGTGGCACGTGACGTCATCTCAAATGTGCGTTTTTCAAGGGCCCATATCTAGAGAACCGTAGGTCCGATTGAGCTCAAACTTGGTTTGTGGGTAGACCGGCTCGTGTTATAGATCAAAATTGAAATGACGTCATGATGACGTCATCATGCGATTTTATACATTTCTTTTAGTTTTTGTACCTTTAAGCCATATCTCATCAACGGAACGTGATAATTTCGAAATTCTTTTTGCAATAGGTTTGTTAGCTCATAGATACTTACACATCAACGTGAACAATTCGTGACGTCATGATGACGTCATCAAAAATGTGCTTTTTGAAATACATATAAGGGTAGGTCCGATCGTCACAAAAATTGGTGGGTAGGCAGATATTGTCACTAGCATGCAAAATCCGAAGTGACGTCATGATGACGTCATCGGCTAATTTTCTATGATTTTGTATATGTTTCAAATTTCATTATACACTCAAAATCTTACACTGTCATTGATCAGATTGACTCTAAACTCGGCCAAGACCACGTTGCAAATGTTTGCTTCGACAAGTACAGTTGTGATGACGTCATCGCGGGTCACGTGACGTCATCTTAAAAGGTGCACACTTTAAGGTCCTATATCTAGAGAACCGTACGTCCAATTGGGTGCAGTCTTAATGCTGATTGGCCAGGATTTGTTACAGATAACAAAAAATTGATGTGACGTCATCATGACGTCATCTAGAGGTCATTAAATTCAAGTCAAAATTTGGTATTTTTAACAATCTCTTATGACAAAAACCTTCGGAAGTTTTATACACTGTATTGTGTACCTAATTCCAAGTTCCCATGATCATAGCTCACTCCAGCGTCAAAATATACCAATTTTAATATTTAGCCCTAAAACAATATGATAACAAAGGAATTCTGGGAAGGCAGTGTAACCATAGGTGTCATGTTGTACGTTCCTACAATCCAACGTAAACGTGTGTGGCGTACTGTATTAGCGAAGTCAGTGTAGCATAGCAGTGCATGTAATGTGACGTAAACCTATGTGTGGCGTTGCCCTATACCGGTACCAGCGGTGCTTTTCGGAACTAGCTGTGCTTTGTATACGGAGCTTTGAGCGTTTTCCATAACATGTCAATGGTGTAATTTTAACCAAGGGATACATACCATTTCCTTGCACTATGATTAATACAATGGCGTACGGACTGCATGGATTTTCCTCCATGTGCCTCTCGGAATTGAACGGTAAATTTCACTTTTTATCCGGATGGTATTGAACCTTAGTACCTCTATCTTAATCATGGAACTCCACTTGTTCCTCAAGTGGCGTATCTAGTATTTTGGTGGTCGGTTTTAATGGTGAAACCCGATGTTTTGTTGGGTCTTCGGACGTACTTAATTAATGAATAGGAAAACGCCGCACACGTACTTGGACATGTATACAAACCAATGCTGAGGGCAGCAGGCCTGGCAACCTTGTTTCAAAACCGCGGATCAAAAACTTTCTCAACTCCAAACACTTCGTAGTCGTACACTTTTTCTACACAGGGCTTTTGGTGCAAGTGTCTAAATTTGCGCTCGAGTGACCATAACGTGCTATAAGATTGCGGAAATAATGTACACATTTGTTAATATTACACGTGAATGTTCTTATCACTTCCTTTGCTGTGAACGCGAGATAAAGAATATTTTAGCACGCAGTTTCAGCGAAGTCAAGCATAGAAAACCACATTCAGCTCAGGTAAGCATGTAGAAAAAAGGATAATTCAGTTATAAGACCACAATCTCAAAAAGGTTTTCGCACTGTGCATATAACGTCGCATCATTTGAACTTACACGTTGTCAGCATATTTTATATCTTTGTGCGTGTACAATACACATTGTACGTAAAGAGTTTGATGTTTGAAAATAATAGAAACTTGGAAATAATTTACCACAATACCCCAATTAAAATTAGTCAGGAATAGTCAAATCTTGGAAAATAACAAACCCCCCTTGATAAAGGTGTCTAAACATACAACCTGTTATTTCAAGATTCATGTCAGCAAAATTAGTAAAAACTAATGAGGCAGAAATAAACACCTATGTTCCACTTTGAGTGACAATACTGTGACCATATGAGTGACCATATCTAATTTCACAGAAAACACAAGCCTTCTTCCCTTGTATTGCACAAACAATTCCCAATTAGTCTCAAAATTAAAGGTTGTGCCAAGTTTTTACACAAATGGATGGTTATTGTGCAAGATTTTGCTGTTCCGGACTGTTTTTAGAGTTGGGTATCAAACGTGGTAGGCTGGTAGGCGAGCATCTTGTAGATCAAAATTAGTGTAACGTCAAGATGACGTCATGATGACGTCATCATACGATTTCATAGTATTTTAAAAGTTTTTGGACCTTAAAGCAATGTATCAACAGAACAGGCTAATTTCGAAAAACAATTTGTAATAGGTGTTAGATCATACATAATTGCATATCAATGTGAAAAATGACGTCATCAAAAAATTTGCTTTTTTGAAACACGTATAAGGGTACATCCGATCGTCATGAAAATTGGTGGGTACACATGTATACAGATATTGTCACAAGAATGCAAAATCCGAAGTGACGTCATGATGACATCATCGGCTGATTTTCTATGATTTTTTTTATATTTTTAATTTTCTTCTACACTCAAAAAGGCTAAAACGCATATAAAAATATCTCGGAAAAGCTATATGATCTGTTTATCAAACAGACATATAGTTAATTCTATATCTATGGGGCGCACATGCGGCCGAATAATGGGCGTATTTGGAATGTTTTTGTTTGTCCAAGATTTAGCAATTATGTGATGTTCAACCGACGCTGCGATTGGATAATGGTCATAAACGCCGATAGGTCATGTACACACAATGACGTATACACATACGTACATACATTAATTTGATTGACGTCATCATAACATCATTGTGGATTATGACATGTCATCTTGAAGGTGCATTTTAATCCTATCTCTGGACAACTACAAGAACAGCTTAATAAGTCATTTGGAACTATGTATAGAATTTTACTAACTGCATTTGCACAAAAACAAAACATAAACTCGTTTATTTTTAATGCGGAAAAGCCCTATTTTCTGTTTATCAAACAGACATAATAGCTCTCGTCTCTTATTTCTTTTCTTTTTTTGGGGGGGGGGGAGTGGGGATGTTGTTTTCTTTATTTAAAACAGCGGATGATTCAATGTAACTAGTTTAATTATTTGTTTATATCTTGATTACCAGTTATTTTTTAGCAAAACGTATAATTTATGGAGTTTTGAAGGATCCAAACTAACTCATTATTCAACCAATCATCTCTCATAATTATTGTGGTGGCGTGGCATCCATTTGATTTGGAGTTGGCAGTACGGTGAGATCATAGTAAATTAAGTCCTATTCACGAATTTGACAAAGCAAGATTGGGCCACACTAAATGCGTACATTACCAGTAACGTGCGGCAAGTTCAAAGGCGGATGTCTCAATACTTGGCATGCTTGGGGCCTATAATTTGTAGGCCTGTGCATTCAAATAATCACACACCATCAAATAAATTACTCCAAGCAAATACCTGTAATACTGAGAGCACTGACCATTTCCGCTGCCCCAGTATCTGAACAACAGTCACTTTCTCAAGATCAATATTCCCGCCCGCTCTTTGATCATACCGCGGAGTTCCGTCGCAGTGTAAAAACCGCAGCTCACATTCCATTGAAAGAGTAAAGCCCAGTTCATACTTCATGCGAATGCAAAGCGAATTTATGACGTCAACGCCAATCATTCGCGCTGCGAATTCGCAAAAGTTGAACACATTTCAACTTGTGCGAAGCTTCGCTGCGAATGTTTCATGACGCCAAATTCACTTCGCATTCGCATAAAGTATGAACCGGGCTTAACAAGATAGCCAAGATAAGATATAAACAGCATATTGGTCAGCCACATTATTGACAATTTCCATTTACTGCATTTTGGTTGACGCATTGTTTTCAAAACACCGCCAGACCGTTCGGATCTTTTGGGTCGAAACAGAGTTGGAAATGGATCAATTTGTCTTTATTTATTTACTTATTTTTGGTCTGAAATTTTACTTTGAATTTTTCACCTTAAGTTTCGGGTACCCGAACAGGAAAAATGGATCCGGGTATTGAAGCCGGCATTCGGGTACCCGGATACCCGGAACAGGCCTAATAGTTTGGCTATGACACCACAAGTCCACCCTGTACATGTACTTTAGTGTGGACTTTCCTTTGTTTTCATGTAGTTAAGAAAAATGGAGACAAAAGCTGAATGTTACTTGTGATCCCCTAGGCTTAAATGTAGTGTACACGATTGGTAATCCTCCAATTTCTTTTTACTGAATTATTACGATATACCTTAGTAGATTAAGTTAATAGTAGTCTCAATCATCCTGTGAAATGATGGCACCAGGTGTGCTGTCGTTGTCAAGCAAAGTGGAAATGAATATTCGTTTTCCAACGATTTCCAGCTGGAAATCGTTGGAAAACTGCCCTGTAGCCATTACTCATGGCGCGCCCCGGACATGATGGCGCCATGGCATATCCGGGGCGCGTCACAAGCCCAGATAGCCATGCGCGCCTTGAATAAAGGCTACCATCCGCCCGACGGTTGAAAACGAGCGTAGTTTTTCTCTCGTTTTTTTCGCTATCTAACAACGCAAAACTTTGAACAGGTCAGTGGAATGATATTTCCTATAAAAAACTAACCCCCAAATCCGCCCATTTCTGAAAACTGCAACAATGACCAATCATGTACACTGCCTTTAAGTGTTCCACTTCATTTTGCGACAGATAACACTAACCCAAAAATGCCTCTGAAGCCCTTTTTCATAGAGGGGGAAACACGATGTGGACATGTGCAAGTCCACAAAGTTTATCTCCTGCTTCGTGTGGACCTCTTTTGTTTTGATGAAATTAGATGCAAGGGTATTTTTTCTCATTCCAAAATGACGTTTTCTACCTAAAGCAGACTTCTCTCAATTCTATTGACATCGTTTTTTGTAATTTTGAAGTTTATTTCAGTAGAAAATGCAATTTTCATACGCGCTTTACGGCAGTTGCTATGCGACTGAATGCGGTTTTGCGTGTTTACTGTGCGTCGCGGTGATCGCCATCTTTATTTTCGCATTGCGTTTTGTCGTCCTCATCTCCGCTTTACCACAAAATTTCCCTCAAAACTAAAACCCTGCCCTTTATCTACGGCATACGTACCTGTTGGTTTGTAATGTCGCTAACTAGTTTGGTAATTCCAATAAATCATTGATTTAAATCATGATTTAAATCATGATTTAAATCACTAGAAAAAAATCAAAAAAATAACTAATAAAAATCAGGTTTTTATTTTTTTTATTATTTTATTATTTTGTTTAATGTAAAAACAATTTCTGTTATTCAAACCTGACTTTCATTAACTTTAAATCGCTTATACTCACTCTAAAGGGATGTATAAGGCCAGTTTCCTGAAACAGTGTACTACATTTATCTTGTGTACAATGCATATGATTCTGAAGTACATGTACATTGTGTGTGTAATGTACTACCTGATACAGTATTCATCTCTTGGTATATGTACATAGGTTTAAATAACTTGATGCATGTAATGCGCCTATCAATTGATAACCTCCGACCTGATCTGACCCGCCCGCCCCCACCCCAAACCCGACCCCCCCCCCCCCCCCCCCCCCGCCCGCCCGACCCTTTCCCAAGCAAAACTAACAGCTATTATAAGTAATAAACTGATCAGACGAAAAGCATTTGGGTTACGGTCATTTAATAAGTGTGGCGCACGGTAGTGCTGGGCGATACGATGATAAAATCGTGATGATGCGATATTCGCCGCCCAAAAATCGAAATCGGCTACATGTTTTTTTAAACCGAAAAATCGAGATATCGCCGATTTTTTTCGGAATCCCTATTTTCCCTTAAAAATCAGTGATACTTCTTGTTACCAGCAAATTCGCTAAAATTAATTTCCTTGTAAGCGAGGTTCAAGTCGAAGTGACATCATCCTTTCGAACTTTTTATTTATAGTGTAAATAATGCGCCTATTAATTGCTTAATTGCAATTTGTTCGGTTTCAAGTCAAAATTTATAATAATGGACAACTTGAGCTGTCAGTAAATCTGCGATAAGATGCAAAATCTATTAAAACGTTCTAAATGTCTAAGCAATCAGCGTACTCCGCACTTCATTGTAATATTTAGTTTCATTCACATGCAAATTAGCCAGCCCAGCTTTGGCCATTTGAAGCACGATATGTGGGAAAGAGACCCCCCCCCCCCCCCTTTGTGTCGTTCATTGTGTTCCCGGAATCACAGGAATTCTTTTAAAGGGTGGCTGCAATGGAATTTTTATTGTGTATATCGATGAAATAAAGTTTTTGAAACACAACTGTGTGTTGTTTGTATTTTTATATTTCGCGTAAGCATTTAACAATCATTTTTTTAAGGCGGGAGGAGGTCAGCCCCGCCCATCAAGTGGTAACGCCGATTTGACGTCATCCCGGGAACCGCCGGCTGGCTGTGGTGGATGGTCGGCCATACACCGAGTGTGCGTTGCATTGACATGCACGGTGTTTTTCGCTGTGTCGTGGAAAGCTTTCAGTGTTTTGCGAATGTTTTTCGTGGATAATACCGTGTCGTTGTGTTGCTACTGGATTAAGCAACACCACTAAGGATGGTGTAAGTCTTTACCTCTTTCCAGTAGAACCGAAATACCGTCGTATTTGGACTCGGAGAGTGTTATTTAGCCTAGCAATCGTTGTTTTCAAGTCTTTCACGCGTTCCGCATCGGGAGTCCGATTCGGAGTCTTTAGTAGTTTCGCTGTTACTGTCACCTTCTGGCTCATACATGTACGGAAGAGCTCCAAGATCCTCCTCTTCCTCGCCCCAATAATGTTCCGAAGAAGTGTCTTAATCAACAAGTCTAAAATCGACACTTGATTGTCAGATTCAGGTCCAAAAGATTCTGTTTGAAGATTTTAACGCGACGAGAAATGTTTCCCTGGTCCCTTCATCCAAAGCTATTTAATCGCGCGTGGCTGGTTCCCTCAATAACGGTATACATCCACACGTACACACACGCACACTGATCAAACTACTCTCGCTGAGTTTCCGCGTTCCCGAGATGACGTCACGCAATTAGGGGCGCGGAAACAATAGAGAAAGGGGGGCACTTTATTCCGGGAAAATTAAACACCAAAAATGGGCAGAAACACAGAAAACACATTTTAATCACATTTTGTATATTGTAAAAGAGTTATACAACACAAAATTTAATTTTTTGTACAATTTCATTGCAGCCACCCTTTAAGAAATCTAGAGAGGTATGTTAGGTAACAATAGTCTGTGTGTATAGGGTAATGGCTCTGGCTGGTGGCGGTAACAAAGAAAAGGCTTTGATCCAGACATCCCCAGACTAAGCTAGGCCTTTTCACACTAGACAAAATCTTGGGGGCGGCCCCGGAAACGCTCATGCCTAACCCCGGGGCGAGCTCGCCCTGGGGTTGGCTGAGGTAGGTTTGCGCGAAACGAGTGTGAAACGACGCGGGGTTGAACTCGGGGGTGAAAACACTGGGGCGAGTTCGCCCCGGGGTTCGGCGCTCTAATGTGAAAAGGCCTTTAGACTACGCTGTTTCTCAATATTGATCTGATCTGTATTCTAAACCCACAGACACCCACCAGTACCTCCACTCCTCCAGCTGTCACCCCAGGCATTGCAAGACAGGCATAGCATTCAGCCAGGCACTTAGATTTAGAAGGATTTGTTCTAATAATTCTGACTTTTCTCATCATGTACAGGTACTGAAGAATAACTTGGTTGGCAGGGGCCACAGCTCCCGCCAAGTTCAACGCCAGAGCCAAATCTATCACCAGAGATTTGGCTCTCAAGGAAAAAACGCCTAGCACTAATGCCGACCCCAAGATTCCTTTGGTCACCACCTTTCATCCTAGTCTCCCTCCCCTTCGTAAAATAACTAACGACAACCATCATATCCTTCATACTTCAGATCGCCTTGCCCGTGCCGCCCCTGACAACCCAGTATTGGCTTATAGGCGCCCCCGCAATCTACGAGACCTGATTGCATCCCCTCCCATACAGCATGGTACTTTTAAGTGCGATTCCAGGTGTGTTGTTTGCCAGACTCACATGAAGGAGTCTGACTCCTTTTCTGGCCATTCATCTGGAACTACTCACAGAACCAATGGCAACATTACTTGCAACACCTCTAATGTCATATATCTCATTTCTTGCAGGGTTTGTGGTATCCAGTATGTCGGGGAGACCAAGAACACGCTCAAAAAGCGTTTCTATGGCCATCGATCGACTGTGAATACCAAGAAAATGGACACCCCTGTTGGTCATCACTTCAACTTGCCTAACCATTCCATTTCTGACATGATTCTACAGGGCATAGAATCACTTTTCCACCGCAAGGACTCAGTTCGCCTCAGCCGAGAGAAAGTTTGGATGAAACGTCTTCGGACTATTCAACCACATGGTCTCAACATCCAGGAAGGGAATGATTAACTTTTAATTTTTCCCCCATTGTCATTTGTTTACAGATTATCCTCCTGGCAAACCCTCTTGGGGTCTCTTGGCCAAAATGGGGTTGTCTTTCCATTTCCTGTTTATCCTTGCCACTTCTCTTTGTTCCTTCTCTTGCCCTATTACCACCTTCTATTCAACCCCCCACCCCCCCCCCCCCCTAACCACACTCCTTTGTCTAATCCCCCAGCTTCAACCTTCATCTTAATGCCTCCCCTCCTTACCCAAACCACACTTCTTTTGTTCCTGTCTTCCTGGCTGTCACTTCCTCTCCCTTTGATGTTTACCCACTGCCATGCTCCTTTGCATCCCTCTTTTGTGTTTCTCCACCCACCCCCTCATGCATGTGTGTTCCCTACATGTCTGTTTCTTGTACTCTGTCATTTGCCTTTGAGAAAGAACTTGCTTAAGTTCAAAACGTCAGGCCAGCTAATTTTTTTATTTGTTTCTCAATATTGATGGCTGGCCTAGCTAAGAACGGCCTCAAACAATGACTGGCGACAAACACGTCCGCCGATTATGTAGTTATGAACAAACTTTTGCGACATTTCAATCATGCTGAAATTTGTTGACGATTTTATCGCCATATCAGCGATATCGCGAGGTAAAAAAATCAACTACGAACAAAATCAATATCGTCAGCCCTAGCGCACGGTCATCTTTAAAAAAAATACATGTCCGCAGTTCACTTTTAACAATGTAGGGCCTACCACACAAATGAATTTCCTGTGTAATTCCTTTTCCAGCAAAATCTAAAATAGCAAAAGTACAATTATTATTAAACTTGATAAATTGAATGAATTTGTTCATTCCTTTTCCAGCAACGTCTAAAATAAAGTCGTCAAAGAGTACAATTATTAGGCCTAACCAGCTAACGTTAGGATCAAAGCACATCAATCAGCTGCAGTCGTGTCCGTTACCGTCCGCATCACGCGCATCGATCACTATGCATACACTGGAAACATGTACATGTACGTGTACATGCGTACTTGTATGTAGTGATCGATGCACGCGATGCGGACGGCCGGTAATGGATCGCGGACACGACAGCAGTGCATGCCGTGCGCGCCGTACTTCAGATTTTTGACATGAATAATCATGAGCTTGTCTGGTCCGACCCGCGCACATGACCCGGCCGGCCGGCAACAGTCGTATCGTGCATGTCGTGTCATTTGCTGTCAGTACAGATCGGAGATATTTTTTCACTTTTTTCGAAAAATTGGAACCGCTTCAGGCGATCTTTTCCTTAGCGCACACAAGGTGAGGATGTAAATGTGGCCGAGTGGGATTTTGGGGGAAAACCGTTCAGCGGTTTTCGTGCGCACATGTCAAACGTGGGTGCATGGGAATGACTTTCTTATTCTTGCTGTAGGCCTACTACTACTACTAGCCTATGGGAAAAATTGGCGTCTTTCTATTGGGTTTCTGTGTTGGGGTACGAGTTGCCCAAGGTACGAGTTGGTACGAGTTGGCCAAGGTATAGTCGGACTCCCTATTACCGCGGCAACTCTATTACCGCGGCATCGGAAATTCCTTTTTTTTTCGTTGCCAAAACTCCTTCGACTGGCAATTTTATATCCAATTCATCAAGCTTTAAGGACTTTCTGCTGATTGTTGTAAAAAGATGACGATTAAAAAATGTTGTGTCTGGACTTTTAACGATTTTTAATAAATATTCACGTTTTCCAGAACTTGTACATTTTGCCTCACCGTGTCTGCTAAAAGGTACCGTCTATATTTTAACATGAATCTTTAATGGTGCTCTGTCCATGGAAGTTCCATTGTCTGGTTCCCATTCTACAGCTGCAAATGCAAAATGACGCCGAAGGACGATATTTCCACCGCGAAATCGTAGAAACATTTACGTGATCAAAATAAGGACAGTGCAGTAAAACAAATAAAACGACGCACCGTGTAAAGTGAATGGCGCCCCCAATAATAATAATAATAATTTAAAATTTATAGTGCGCCTTTTGCATACAAATGATCAAAAGCGCATTACAGAATCAAAATTAAAAGTAACTACTTTAAAATAAAAAAAAAGACAGAGGGATTTATATATAAAATTATGTCACCGCGCCAGTGCCCAAAACGCAGTATGGGGATACGTCTGTCCCGCCAACAGGGAGAATATATTACTTAAGCCTAACCCTGCTGACATCGGTGATGTCTCGACCTTTCCCGGAGACAGACGCCTGTAACCCTACCTACGTAATTAAGCATCTAACTACTCGACACGGTGACACAAAATTACGAATAAGAAACACTAAAAACCATTTTAAAAAATCACATCAATTTCCAAATGTTACATTAAAAAGAAAGGTTTTAAGTTTACATTTAAAAGGGTCAAGTCTGTGTTCACTACGTATGTGCCATGGCAAAGCATTCCATAGCTTAGGGGCTGCCATTGCAAAGGCCCTGTCACCAAGTGTGGGTAACATTTTACCGCTAGGATAATCCAAAAAGGGTCCGTTGTTCGCTGACCTGAGATGGTATCTGGATTCTTTCCTAACGGTAACGAGATCCTGTAAGTATCTAGGAGAGAGATAGTCTAGGTTCCAAGACGTTCTTAGCGGTGCGACGTATAGCGGCCGACAGCGCCCTCTCGCTACACACACACACGCCAAGGCCAAATCGCTAACAACGTCTAGGGAATTTTGCAAGTTCCGCTCGCGAAATCGCGAGCAGAACTGTGTGGCATTTGAATGCGCGTGTGACGTCACTGTATTATCGCATGTAAATAGCCAACACTCACTAGTCTGGTTTCTGTACTCACGTGGGGTTTACGTGTACGTACGTATGAACGTGCAGCGCAGTATAGTACCAAGCCATTCGTTGTTTGTTGGAAAAAATGTCTGAGCGCGTGGACCAAGCGATCGATTTTACAGCAAACAAACTGGGCTTTGGAAAGCTAAAAAGTCATCAGATCAGTGCCATTCATCAATTTGTACGTGGCCATGATTTGTTTGTTAATTTACCAACGGGATTTGGCAAGAGTGTAATTTTTCAAGCTGCTCCATTGGTCTTAGATTTCTTGAACGAAGTAACCGAAGGTAAACAGGAGAAACGCTTGTTATTGTCGTGCCATTGAAAGCCCTGGCCGTTGATCAGTTACATCATGGAGAAATAAGACATTTCTCCATGGTTACATCGTGCTGAACATCTGGGACTGAAGTCGGCAGATATAACGTCTGATATTCCAGATCACATTTTGGAACAATCCGAAGATTTCTCAATCCTGTTTGCCAGTCCAGAATCACTCTGCTCAGAACGTTAACAGACTAGTAAGTTATTACTTAAACATGAGTTTCCTCCAGTGCGCAAGCGCGATTATTCGTTTGACCCGCCTGTTAAATTATGCATGAGCAGGTCGCGCGCGCTCCCTTGCGAAATGCCCAAGACGTTCTTAGCGATTTGGCCTTTGCGTGTGTTTGTGTGTAGCTAGAGGGCGCTGCCGTTCGCGCTGTACGTCGCACCGCGATAAGAACGTCTTGGAACCAAGACTAGGAGAGAGACCGTGAATTGCTTTAAATGTTAATAAAATGATTTTAAAATTAATCCTGTATAAAACAGGTAACCAGTGCAATTGATGTAAAATTGGTGTTATGTGTTCGAACCTGTATGTGTTAGTAATAAGTCTAGCTGCAGCATTCTGGACCCTTTGTAATCTTGTTATCTGTGTCATTGGTAGACCATACAATAGACTGTTACAATAGTCCAGACGGCTGGTCACAAAAGCATGAATTAACACTGTAAGAGAATCACGAGACAGGAATTTACTAATGCGTTTAATATTGTGAAGGTGGAAAAATGCTGCAGAACAAGCCTTGGTAATGTGGGTATTCATTGTCATTTCCGAGTCGAACCATGACCCTAAATTCCTAACGTATGTGGTTGGAAGGATATCAGAATCGCCCACAATTATACTGGAAATGTTTATTTTCTGCAACTGCTGCCTAGTTCCAATGATCAAGAACTCACTCTTGGTGTCATTGATCATAAGTCTGTCATGCAACATCCACTTCCTGATGTCCCTGATGCAACTCTCCATTGCAGTTACAGCTATTTGACAGGGGGTATCATCAGGTCTAAAAGAGAGATACAGCTGTGTGCATCTGCATAACAACGCACATCAGGTAAATGGTCTTCAGTGATGTCAAACAATCTGGAAGCATAAACAGTAAATAAAAGTGGTCCTAAACAAGATCCTTGAGGAACACCACAGTTGAGATCAAACTTCTCTAACAGAGTACCTTGAATAGACACACGTTGGCTCCTACCAGACAAATAAGATGAAAACCAGTCTAGGGCCTTGCCAGAGATTCCAACTTTGGACTGCAGGCGTTGCAGAAGAATAGTATGATCAACAGTGTCGAAGGCTGCACTTAGGTCTAAAAGAACAAGCAAAATAACATGCTGGGAATTCATCTTCAGCAATATATCATTTTTTACCTTTAGGAGAGCCGTCTCGGTACTGTGATACTTCCGATAAGACGATTGGAAAACCGAAAACAGAGAGTGTCTGGACATGTGACAGTATACAAATAATGAATGTTTATGAGTGCGATGGTAAGAATAATTTCATGAGGTGACAGATGGCATGTTCTATTCCACGAGGCGAAGCCGAGTGGAATAGAACATGCCATCTGTCACCGAATGAAATTATTCTTTCCATCGCACGAATGTGAAACATTCATTATTTGTTTTATACAACGCCTGAATAAATTCTCGTCATCTGATTGGTAACTTGTAAACTGGTGCTTACATAAATGTAAGAAACATGTAGTAACACTGATAGCTGGGGGAACACTTTCAATGTATTTTATTCAAGTTAAAAACTGTTCAGAATTGTAAAAAACTGTTTTACAAATTCAGAACTTCCAGTAACCAATTACTGTCTCGAAAAGTCTCGAACAGTTAAAAATGTTCCCTTTCCTGCATTTTTCAGTTTGACCATCATTGCATTGTACACTCTGGTACTGTCCACATACAGTTTAGCATCATTTATATCAATGCCTCTTACCACCTTGAAATGCCGGTGAAGTCCATAGCGGATTGCATGCATGGATTTCTTTGTGTACAACGTGCCGTTTTCCTTTCTCAGTCCCGCATAAAACCGGGACAAAAAAATTTCGAGTTCCGAATTAGTTAAAGCTTCAATTGTTGTTCCTGCTTGTCTAGCAAATTCATCTAATTGTTTCACTGCATATTTGATTTGTCTCTTTGTATTTGGAGCGTCAGCATTGCTTACAAGTTCCAATATTTCATCGTCTGTTAGGAGAACAAACCGCGGCAGTTCGGGTAACTCGGCCGCCATGTTGTGTAGATGACAGCGCTGTTGTAGCGCCACCTAGTGACCGTGAAATTAGAAAAGTTTTTTGGTTCTATCAATGCGCGCGCACCATGTGATAGACCCATGTGATAGAACGCATTGGGCGGGGCGGGTTCGCGTCGTGTGATGGGTCGAATAATTCAATGCACGTGGTCGACTCTCCACCAATCGGATGGCGGGGATTTATTCAGGTGTTGTATAATAAAGTTGGTCACACACTGCTCTCTCAGTCAATTTAGATATGAATTGTAAATTACTGATCGGTCGATAATTTTCTAAAATCAGGTCGAGGTTGTCTTTTTTTAACAAAGGACAAACCAAAGCTTCTTTCCAATCCTCGGGAAATACACCAGATTCTAGAGATGAATTAATAATTCTGGTAATTACCGGAAGCAAGACATCAAGGCAATCACTCACCAGCTTGGTAGGCATTGGATCCAGGGCACAGGATTTCTTTGCAGATTTCACAACAAGTTGTTTTACCTGTGACTCGGTTAATGGTAGAAATTAGTCAAACAGGATGCTACTAGACAACGTTTCCGGTATCGAATGAAGTGCTCTGGCTGTTGTGGCTGATGCTAAATCATTAAGTCTAATGTGAATATTTGATATTTTGTTCACAAAGAAACTACCCATGTCATTTGCAAGTGACAGTTTATTGGTGAATGGTGGAAAGGGAACATCATTAGATTGCCTCAACAACTTTTTTGATGCTCTAAATAATTTCCCCTGATTGGAGCTGTTACTATCAATAAATTCTTTGTAAAAATCGCAACGAGCTTCTTTCATAAGAAAAGTGACCTTATTTCTTTGAATCTTATAATCTAAAAGATCACAATCCTTATCAGTTCGCCGCCACTTCCTTTCTGCCTTTCTCCTTAGCCTCAATGCTGACTTAATTTCTCGATCAAACCAAGGCAGACGGGGCCTAATGGTGACCATCTAACACTTCAAAGGGGCATGTGTGTTAAAGGTGCCATCTAATGTAGTTTTGTAACACTTGACAAGCTCTTCGAGATCCTGAGGAGTATCCATACACAGCTTGGAAGAATCTAGGTCAACTTTTAAAGAATCAATGTTAATATATTTAACATCCCTATAAACAACCCTTTTAACGGGGAAGGGTGGTTTCTTTTGTTTCAAGTTACAAAGAACAGACAAGTGATCAGAGAAAAGATGGTGTGGAGTCGGAGGACTGTCCAGAACTATCTCTGATTGTCGGGTAATAACAAGATCTAATATGTGACCCATCTCATGCGTAGGCTTATTGACATGTTGCTGGAAACCCATAGATTCAAGAAGCACTAAAAAACGATTAGTGTTGGGATCATCAGGAATGTCGACATGAATGTTGAAATCTCCAGTTATTAGAACTGGCTCAGGCGATAAAACAATTGATTCAAAATAATTGGCAAAGTCACCAATAAACCGATTAATTGTAAAAGGGTGGTTTACAGAGTATGGTGGCCTATAGATAATCACCAGTCGTAATTTATAGGAATTAATCCCTACAGACCATTCAGAATACTCAAATGTGTCTACTTCCCCTCCAGCAATTTTCTTGACATGGAAATGTTCTCTGAAAACTAAAGCGGTACCTCCCCCAACTCGATTCTTCCGAGGATGATCTAATAACCTAAAACCAGGTGGAGTGGCTTCAACCTTGTGGACAACATCCATATCTGTGAACCATGTCTCTGTGAGAGCAAACAGATCAGCTTTGCTATTAATAGTGTAGGGACTATGTTGGGCTCAACAGAGCTACTGGTTGGCGAAAAACCTCAGAGAACGGGTGTAATAAATCAATGCTGGCTGATAAAGAATTCCTGATTATTGTTCTGATTGACTGTTTTATTATCTCTCTGGTCTAGTCTTGGTTGAGATATATGTAGTTCGACCTGTGTGTTTCTCCTTTAATCTTTCGTTTCTCTTTATGTCTTTATGCTGCAAAATACAATATAATTGTACATGCATTAAGTACAATCAATCAACAAGTCATTAAACAATAACATGAATTATTGGACGTGACCATAAGCAATAGGTGTGGGTATTTGTACATGAAACGAGACCGCAATTGCAAATACACATGTATTACCCCCAAAAGCCCATGAACAATTCCCTAAATTTCCACTTAATAGAGACACAATTCACCTATTCCATATCTTGAAAGGATCTATACATTATTATCTCAAATAATCCTGATCAAACTCACCCAGTCAATAGATATAGAAAGGGATCAAATCTGATGTAATCTGGGGAAATTTAGCAAACTAGGAAAAGCAGACATGATGGTGGTGATAAAGAGCGCCATCATGAGTCAAGAAAAGGTTTCTGAACAACAATATAAACAGTGAAGGGCGCCCTCTTGGTCTCAAAGAGTCGGATTCTACAAGGCCGCCCTCGAATTTCTTAGGGAAATTCGCAAACTGGGGAAAAACACATTGAACTGTAACGGAGTTTCCCTAACCCTATGTCCAATACTGCTGGGGTCTAGGAGGCACAACTGGGCATAGAGGTCGAGGTTGTTGGTTGTTTTGGAAGCACCTTGGATCGATCTGAATCCTCCGCTTCATACTTGGACAACCTGACTAGTCGAGCCACTGGACGTTTGTATTCCCTGTTGTTGACCCTGACGCAAACAGCCCGGATCCTGCTATCACTGCTCGGCAGAAGCTCAGACACAGTTCCCACAGGCCACTGAGATCGAGGGAGCTGGTAGTCGGCTATCAAGACGACATCCCCGACAGAAAGGTTTTCCACCTCACGCTGCCACTTCTGGCGTGTCTGAAGGGTTGGGAGATACAAACGTATGAAATGGCGCCAGAATTGGTCGGCCAGGACTTGGCTGTGGCGCCAGTTGCGACGACCCTTTAACTCAGCTTCATCGTAGATGACCATAGGGAGAGCAGGGTCCCGCCGCCCCATCAACAGCATATTGGGCGTCACTGGGTCAGGATCAGCCAACTCGGACGAGGCATAACCCAAAGGCTTAGAATTCAAGATGCCTTCTGCCTCAGTCAGCACTGTTCGGAGTACTGGTTCGGTAACTGTGCGGTCTCCGAGGACACCTTTCAGTGCACCCTTCACTGATCTCACTTCTCGCTCCCAAAGACCTCCGAAGTGAGGTGCGTTCGGAGGGTTGAACCGAAATGACACTCTGTACTTTGCCAAGCGCTGGATCATCTCTGGTTCCATCTGCCTTAAGGCATCTGTGATCTCTGTGTCTGCCCCCTTGAAGTTGGTACCACAGTCACTGAGCAGCTCGTGAGGTACTCCTCGGCGAGAGGCAAACCGCCGGTAGGCCATGAGGAAATGGTCTGCATCCATGTACTCAACAAGCTCAAGATGTATGGCTCGGGTAGTCATGCACTTGAACAACAAGCCCCACCTCTTTTCCTGGCGTCGCCCACTCTTCACCATCATCGGACCAAAACAGTCCATTCCGGTAGAATAGAAGGGATGTAGGTTAAGTCGCAAGCGGGACTTCGGCAGGTCTGCCATTCGTGGGACTTGTGGCTTTGCACGCCAGCGACGACACTCGGTACAGGTGCGGAGTACACCCTTGATGGCACTTCGGCCACGAAGGATCCAGAATCGGCGTCTTAGGTGAGCAAATATCTGCCCGGTCCCAGCTTGGTGGCTGAAGTGATGATCAGCATCTCGGATGAGAAGCCTGCTTACTGGATGGCGTTGATCAAGGAGGATAGGATGTGGTTCAAAATCCAGGGAGTCATCTTGGGCTACTTTCCTCAAGCGGCCTCCGACTCGAATCACCTTTGCGTCCTGATCCAACTCTGGCGCAAGTTCCAGCAGACGACTGTTTCTGGGGACTTCCTGTCCTGCTTCGAGTGCAGCGATCTCAGCATGAAAACTCTCAATCTGAGCTCGTCGGATGAGTTGGAGCTCTGCTTCACGGATCTGCTGAGGAGTAAGCACACCCGCAACTAGCTGATCATCTGGAAACAACTGGTGCCCAAGAGCTTCCACTAGGTCTGTCCAACTCTCATAGGCATTCAGATCCAGACACTGCACAGGACCTGCAACTGTCAACCCACAGAAGGACTTCTTTATTTCACTTGCATCCGTTGATGAGGTTGCTCGAGTCTGAGCCAGGACGGAGGCACTTTCACTTTGCCATTCATTTGGCGGTTCCAGGAGCCATGAGGGTCCCTCAGTCCACCGAGAACCCTTTCCCAACTGTGATACTGCCAGACCACGGGTGAGATCATCGGCTGGATTGTCGGCACTCCGAACATATCGCCACTCACATCCTTCGGTAAGAGTCTGGATTTCGGAGATTCGTGTTCCCACGAATACCTTGAATCTACATGATTCAGACTGGATCCAGGTGAGGACCGTGGTTGAGTCACTCCACATGATGGTGTACTCTAAGTTGACATCGAGGGCTTTCGTGACAACTTCGGCAAGTTGGGAACCCAAGAGAGCTGCCATCAACTCGAGTCGGGGCATTGAAGTCAGACGTTTGGGGACCACTCGGCTCTTGGCGAGGACAAAACTCAGAAAGACTTCTCCCTCTGCACTTACTGAACGAATGTACGCGACAGCACCATACAACCGCTCGGATGCATCACAGAAGACATGCAACTTGCGCTTGACATTCGCACTGTCAAACTGTGGAGGTGTGTAACATCGTTGCAGACGAATGAATGGAACATGTTGTAGCTCCGCTGACCACTCCTCCCATCTCTGAAGGATGTCCGGATCCTTTACGTCATCGTCCCAATCGAGCTTGCTCATCCACAGCTCTTGGACTATCAACCTAGCCCGTGCTGTGTATGGGGCAATGTCCCCCAATGGTTCAAACTGACTGGCGAGGACTTTCAGTGCCGTCCGTTTGGTGAGAGGGCACTTCTCTGGGACCTTTGCTGGGTGGTACAGCTCATCACTTTGGCAATCCCACCAGAGTCCAAGTGCAGGTTCAGGCAAATTCTCCTGTTGTACAAGAGAAAGTGACCGTAGATGGCGGTCAGAGCGAGCAGGTGCTGGAAGGTTTTCAACGACCTCCGGATGGCTGCTAGCATATTTCACCATTTTGAAACCGGCTTCTTGCAGACAATGTCGAGTGCTCACGATCAACTCCTTTGCCTGCTCTTCGGTGTCACGACTTGCCAGTTGATTATCAACGTAAGTCTCCTTCTCTATGGTGTATCTCACAAGCGGGTACTTCACCTGCTCCTCCTGGGCTGTTCTCTGTAGTGCAAATGTTGCGCAACAGGGACTGCAAGTCGCACCAAATGGAAGGACTGTCCATTCGATGACAACCCAGGTAGCTTTCTCCTCGTCCCACCACAGAAAACGGAACAAACGTCGATCTGCTTCGGACAAGCGGACTTGGTGGAACATAGCTGAGACTGCCACACGCCCAAGCCGGAAACGTAGCAGTACTTCCAACAAGGATGAGCTGAGAGTTGGTCCAGCAAGCAACTCGTTGTTCAGGTTTTGGCCCCCGTACAGGAACGAGCAGTTAAAGACCAGCCTATATTTACCACTTGTGTGAACGACATGGTAGGGGATGTACCACCCTCGAAGTTCATCTTCCGTTAACATCTCAACAGGGCCCAATTCTCTCACATGCCCTTCATTCTTGATCTTCGTCATGTAGCTTTTGCAGTACTCTGCAAGCTTCGGATCATGTTGGGCCTTTCTTTGGTGAGAACGTGCCAGGGCCTGGACTGCTTTAGGTGTACTGAACGGAATCTTGCTGCCAGACTTCCACAACAAGGGCGTTTCAAAGCGTTGAATCTCCCCAACTTGTACACGCCGAGTGTTCTCTTCAAGTGTCTTGATGGCCAGCTTGTCCTGTCGTGAGCGGGTAGCCTCCCTCTCGTTGACGTGCGGAAGCTTATCGACTGTCATGAACCTCTCCATTAAATGGTAGAGTTGGTGTTCAGGCTCCTGGCACGTCGTGAACAGTATCTGGTGGGCCGCTGAAATCTTCCCTGGATGTTGAAGACCTTGCTTGCCTTGGACTGTCCATCCAAATACCGTGTTCACTGCCACAGGAGAACTGGTTTTGGGGCCAGTTCGAGCCTCACTGGACAGCGTCAACTCGATGTGGTCTGCGCCTATGAGCACAACCGGCTGGACATTGGTAGCTGAGAAAAGAGGTAATCCTCTCAGATGTGGCCACCTTTCCTGGAGTTTGTCGGCTGACAAGCTGTATGTCACCAGTTGCACCTCGTCAACTGAGAAGGCGCAACCAATCTGGTATTTTTGGTTGGGATCATCCCTGGGTGAGACTTCAAAGTCGACACATCTTCCTTGCCATACTGTTTCTCCCATCACTGTGACCACATGAAGAGATTCTTCCTGGCCGGAAATCCCTAGTTCGTCAACTGCCTTCTGTAGTATCATGGTACGCTCGGCACATTCATCCAGAACTCCGTACGCTTCAAGCATCCCATGTGGGCCATGCACTATAAGGGGAACAACTTTGATGAGGACGTCACGCTCGTAGTCCACCTTCGGCTTTGTCCCCACTCCAGAGCAGAGGACTGTGCTCGGGTCTTTGGTGGGGGGCTTTGCCAAGTCGTGGAGGCTAGTACGGTGATCTCCTCGGCATTCCTTGCATTTCTTCGGAAATGGACATTCCCCGTCATGCTTCTTGGCACACTTGAAACATCGCTTGTCATCTGACAGCCATTTCGAACGCTTCTCGGTGCTCAGCTTCTGAAATTGGTCACAGGTTTCCAAGTAGTGCCCCGTCTCGTTCTTCCGGCAGTACAGACAGGTCACCCTGGTAGTCAACATCTTCCCCTTTCCAGCTTTGGATGCAGCATTAGCCTCCTGGGGACCACTGGTTATGTACACTGCTGACTCCCGAGTGTCCGGCTGAGCACTTGCCAGGTAACTTCGAGCTAGCGGGGGCTGTTCTCTGGTAGACTTCTTCAGTGGGTGTCTCGGGTCATGATTCCTTTCCTGCCTCAACGAAGAATTCTTCCCAGTCTTCCCTTGGTTGGACTTCTCCAGCAGGATCAGTCCAGCGGGGCCCGTCTTCTTCTCGAGCCATTTACTCAAGTGCTTGATGGTGTACTCGTGCCCTCGGTCTTTCTGCCACATCTTGGAGAGGAACTCTGTGTGGAGACGGTCAGGCAGCTTCTTAGCAAGACTAGCTGCATACCGATGGTGTTCAAGCTCAACTGCAAAGTTGAACTTCGACGCAGTCTGCACAAGAACGACCAATTCATCTGAGAACTCTCGGAGACCAGCCCAGTCGTTGGGGAATATATGGGACCGAACTTCCAGTTGGTCGAGTAAACCCTGGACAATTCGTGCTGGACTGCCAAAAGCCTTGTCAAATTGCTTCATGGTCATAGAGTATGCATCGTCCCCAAGCACCATGTTTCTGTCAGCCATTGCCAAGGGTCGACCTCCAAGATGACTTCTGAGGTACGCAAACTTCATTGGTTCAGGCAGCTGCAGCTCAGGTTGCATCATGACACTCTCCCATAGCGACCTAAATGTCACATACTGTTTTGTGTCATGTTCATCCACAAATTTGGGAATGTGTAGCTTAGGCAGACTGTCGAGGAACACACTATGCCCACGGGGGTATGCTGGCACACCACCGGCATATTTGCCTGCTGCGCTCTTGACCTTTGACCTTGAACTCTTGTCCCCAGCTGCGGGTTGGTCACTGCTGGCTTCACCGTCATCTGAATCGCTGGAATTTGGCAATTCAGGTCTAGCCGGTGAAATATGGTTGCTGACTGGCTGCACATAGGCCTCGCTGTGTGAAGGCTGTTGTCTAACAGTAGTTGGGACAGCCGCCCCCTGAAACCTATAAACACTCATGGGGGAAGAGGTCAACTGAAACTGATCGGGATATCCCTTTGTACATGTAGGGGTCATACGAGTAAAGGTACTTGTTACAAACTTTGCATGTTCCGGTGTGGTACTGGTTTTGCAATGGACCATGTTACCCAATGCCCCTACGTTTGTCACGGATTCGGGTTTCGGTCGTTCAGATTCACTGACGAGCATTTCAACACGAGTATTTGACCGGTGGGGGAAAGCAGGGACTGTGGTCATTGCATTACCTACGACACCAGAACTTGACATGTTCTGAGTTACAGTTACATGTGCACTAGTAGTATTGTTAACAACAACAGCATGTTCACCATGATTGACCCAATCAACTGTCCTTACATGAGGATTACTACCAGGTAAGTTATCAATGGGCGCAAACCCAGTGTCCAATGTGGTTTTCAAATGTTCTCCTGCCAAGACGTTTGCTGCCTCAAGTTCCCGTTGCAGGCATTCTGTTTCCATCTGGGTTTCTGCTTCCTTGAGTTGTAGGTCTACTTCTTTCTCGCGGAGCTCTGCATCCAGCCGGGCTTCGACTGCAAGGCGCTGTGATGTAATTTCTTGCTGCACCTGCTGTAGACGCAAGGCTTCCTCTTGTCGAGCTGCTTCCCTGCGAATTCGGATTCTCTCCTCTTCGGCCACCCGCATCAAGGCATGGAGTCGTTGACGACATTCTTGATCTGCTAATCTCCTTTGGATCTCGGATGGAGACAATGACGATTTTGCAGAATCATGGGTCCTTGAGCTCAGCCTTGAGTGGCTACTTCGCAGTGATGGTGATTTGGGTCGATCCATAGTTGCAAGTTCCAATCCAATCCTAATGCGACCAGTTCTCCAAGATTGATCCGGCTCGAAGGACCAAAAATATGTAGGGACTATGTTGGGCTCAACAGAGCTACTGGTTGGCGAAAAACCTCAGAGAACGGGTGTAATAAATCAATGCTGGCTGATAAAGAATTCCTGATTATTGTTCTGATTGACTGTTTTATTATCTCTCTGGTCTAGTCTTGGTTGAGATATATGTAGTTCGACCTGTGTGTTTCTCCTTTAATCTTTCGTTTCTCTTTATGTCTTTATGCTGCAAAATACAATATAATTGTACATGCATTAAGTACAATCAATCAACAAGTCATTAAACAATAACATGAATTATTGGACGTGACCATAAGCAATAGGTGTGGGTATTTGTACATGAAACGAGACCGCAATTGCAAATACACATGTATTACCCCCAAAAGCCCATGAACAATTCCCTAAATTTCCACTTAATAGAGACACAATTCACCTATTCCATATCTTGAAAGGATCTATACATTATTATCTCAAATAATCCTGATCAAACTCACCCAGTCAATAGATATAGAAAGGGATCAAATCTGATGTAATCTGGGGAAATTTACGGTAGCAAACTAGGAAAAGCAGACATGATGGTGGTGATAAAGAGCGCCATCATGAGTCAAGAAAAGGTTTCTGAACAACAATATAAACAGTGAAGGGCGCCCTCTTGGTCTCAAAGAGTCGGATTCTACAAATAGCATCTGCAACAAAATCTGCCGATTTATTTTTAAGAGATCTTGAGTTCAAGCTACAAAGTTTCAAAGGATTATCAGAGACGTCCAAAGAATTTATCACAACAGGAGTAAGAACAGAAACACGGTTTTCTAAAACAGATGGGTAATTATGAGCATGATCAAATCTTTGACCAAAATTAACAGGAATTTTACATGTGTACCTGCAACGACCTGATCTCCTTCCTCTGAACCGAAGAATCCCATTCGCTTTCAAGATTTGAAACACTTTAGTCTGAATACATGTAGGGCAGTGACAAGTCTTTCGAATTCTAAACAGCTGACTGCGGGTATATGTTTTAGTTCTATTTGAAAGCAGGTAATTCATAGCAGAACTGTCACTGCTGTTGCTGGTGCACCTTGTACTTATGGGACCTGGATTGACCGAAATATCCATAAATATTGTTATATCCTGCGGAGGGTCGTGACCAGGTATTACTAGGCTAGTTTGCCCATGTTTGGACCATTTAGCTAATGGCACTCTAGATGAATTAAATCCTGTACGGCACAGTCTCCATGTTACTCCTAAACGATGCCCTAATTCAACTACAAAGGGTATAATTGGAATGTGCGAAGATGTAAACTTACATAATACTCAAAAGATGCACCATTTCTGACAGTCTCTGCATCGACACAAAATCCAACCGGTTGCAACTTGTGTTGAATAGAAATAACACAGACAAGCGCTACGAATCGAGCGCAGGCACAATGAATGAAGGCGGCCATATTGAATACACATAGCCAAAGAAACAGTACTTGACCGAGAATAAAAATCCACTAATCTAACTAACAACTACAAATAATAAGACAAAACCACCACAGTAAAAACCACAAATGTCTTACCAAACACAGCAAATACAAATCAAATGTCGATGGCTAAAAATGATAATGAAAGATTACGATTTAAAATACAAACTACGACACAAAGAATTAAAAGTGGCAGCTACAAGACAGCGCCCTCAAACATTTGAAGTTGTGATTTTTTATGTCAATCAGTAGACTGATTTATGTCAATCAGTAGACTTGTCTCAGTGAATTTTGTCGCCTTCGAGGGGGGACAGAGTGTTAAGAAATCATCTTGCAGGGCCTAATCGTCTTTAATCAACTTTAACTTTACAGGGAAAATATCAGACTTTATTCAGGGGATGTTTTGGTCAAACATTAACATTGAATACAAAAGTTGAAATCATTGTAAAAAACACTTCTCACATACTGCGATAATACAGAGTCTGTACTCCGCCGAGCAATGACGAGCAATGACGAGCATGTCTATTTTCATAGGCATCGCATGGGAATAAACCAAACCACCGTCGGATTTTTTATGTCAGTTTAAAAAAAGCATGAGATATACAACACAAAAGACAGGACAATTCGGGAAGGTTAGTGAGCAATCTCTATTCCGATCAGGAAACGTGATATCACCCTGATAAGTACCACGGTAATACAGCGTCCCATCCTACATGTAGGGGAAGGCACTGTTCCAGAACAACCAAAACGACATCGTCAATTACTGAAACTGTGAAAGTGCACAAGGCCTTATTGAATAGGCACAAGGCCTTATTGAATAGGCACAATTAAGGCCCGATTGAATAGGCACAAGGCCTTATTGAATAGGCACAAGGCCTTATTGAATAGGCACAAGGCCTTACTGAATAGGAACAAGGCGCGATGCACGTGACGATGTCATTTTGGTGGTTCTTTATAAGTGCTTACCACATGTAGGGCAGGCCTACGACTACGACGAGTTGACCCGTTACTAGTTTACCGTAAATTACTACAATGTATGTAGGCTACATACGCAGGGCCGTTGTCAATGTAAACAATTAATGGCTGAACAATCCCTCCCCCAATCCATCCATAAAATGAAAGATGAGGGGCTACATTACCTTTGAAGCAATATCCAAGTTGCTATCGTCGTCCATAATCCAGAGCTTTGCTCTATACTACTGTTTCAGTTTGTAGTCAGTCAGAAAAGTAAATTCTTTCCAGACTTGGCTTTCTTTTCACCGAAGCCTTCTCGCTGATGAGGAATTCATTCATTGGTCACCAATAACTATCGCTGCATAATGTAACTGAAAAGTAATTGTCGCTGCGCTGGCATGGTACTCGTCGTTTATGTTACACACATGTCTGCATGGTCCATGGTAGTCTTGGTTCCAAGACGTCCTTAGCGCGGTGCGACGTACAGCGCGCACGGCAGCGCCCTCTAGCTGATACCCTGCACGATATGGGGGAAAAGAGTACAACCCCCCCCCCCCCCCCCCCCCCCCCCCCCTTGTATCCCTATACCCTAAGCACGCTTCAGATTATTGTTATCTAACACATCCCCCTAGAATTCTGAATAGAATTCCTGAGATTCCGGGAACACAATGGCCAACACAAAAGAGGGGGTTCCCCTTTTCCCCCATATCTTGCATGCTTCATATGCTCTAGCTATTTCTCCATAGACCTTATCGCAAATACCGCCTGGATGAGACGTCACAATGGTTACTAGGGACGTGGAAAGAAACGCGCACCAAAATCGCTCCCATTTCCTTCCCACAATCCCTTATGACCATTGTGACGTCTCGACCAGGCGGTATTTGCGATATGGTCTATATGCACACACACTATGAAGGTTCAAAAGTGGACATCTGCTTTTCTGCTGTTAAAATAGCAGAAAAGCAGATTGAACGTTTTGGTTAAATGCATTTTTCTACTTTTCTAATTTTCAGCTATATTTTCACTGTATGATTGTAGGTCTTTTGTACGTACGCGCGCACACAAGACAGACATTGTACATGTATACACATTGTACAACGCATGCGCTGCACGTGTTTGTCTTTTCTCAAGACAAATTTCGCTACACGTTAGCTGTGTGTACGTGCATTGTACACTGGGAATAAGATGGTGGCATTTAGTGCGGTTGCTTGCACTTGACGAAGGCTAGCAACAAAGCAACGCGCACGCGCAGATGCGCTTTAGGGTTTGGAGTTATTGAACCAATTGCCCAGGTCTTAGTAGCCTTTTCTCCAGACGAAGTTTGCAACACGTTAGCTGCATGTACGTATGTATATGGATACATTGTACACTAGGAATAATACGGTACATGTAGCATTCAGTGTGGTTGTTTGCACTTGACCAAGACTACCAACGACGGATGGATGCATGCATGCACACACACATGTGCGCTATAATGAACGGTCCGGAGAAGTTATGTCTGGGTTTAGAAAACGATCCAAGAAACAACACATTTAGTACATACATGTATGTATTTTTTTATTCCTCCATGGTACATGTACATCATACGTTACATGTACATGTTTTCTACCGTCAAATTTATTGGAAATAACTGGAATTTCGAGCACGGTACATGTAATCTTGACTAATCATGCAGTACAGACAATGAGCCAATCACGTTGCAACCCGACGCTCAGGTCAAACATTTTTTCTTACTTTTCTTCAATAATTTAGACAGTCGTGCATGTTTTCATATTATTTTAAAATTAATTTTGAATTTATCATCCATATTTATGGCCGTTTCATGGTTCAGATCTTCGTTAAACATGTTAAAACAAAGTATTAAAAAAAACAAATGTAAAAGTCCTATAGCCGGCGGCTCAGAGGTGCCCGATAGTTCAATCATGACCTTTATGCGAGAGACTTACAGGGTCTATTACAAGGACCACAAGGAATGCGTCGATGCGCTATATGCAAAAATTAGAAGCAAAAAACATGTCGCAGTGTGTTTTTACACGAAAAGAACCAGTATCATGATAAGGCAGGAACAACGTCTGCTAGGGCCGACAATATTGATTTTTTTCGTAGTCGTTTTTTTTTCTCCTCCCAATATCGCCGATATGGCGATAAAATCATCAACAAATTAAAATGTAGCAAAAGTTCGTTCATAACTACATAATCGCCTGACGTGTTTGTCGCCAGTCATTGTTTGAGGCCGTTCTTAGGCCAGCCATCAATATTTAGAAACTGCTTAGTCTAAGCTTAGTCTGCGGATATCTGGATCAAAGCCTTTTCTTTGTTACTGCCACCAGCCAGAGCCATTACCCTATACACTCCAGACTATTGTTATACCTAACCATATCCCCCTACATTTCTTAAAAGAATTCCTGAGATTCCAGGAACACAATGACGACACAAGGGGGGGGGGGGGGGTTCCCTTGCCCACATATCCTGCTTCAAATGGCCAGAGCTGGGCTGGCTAATTTGCATGTGAATGAAACTAAATATTACAATGAAGTGCGGAGTACGCTGATTGTATACTTTAGATATTTAGAACGTTTTAATAGATTTTGCATCTTATCAGAGATTTACTGACAGCTTGTCCATTATTATAAACCTAGACTTTAAAACCGAACAAAAAAATGTCTTCCCTATTTATATTTTTTCTGCGAGTTGTTGAATCACATTAAATTTCTTTAATTGAATTAGCATTTTTAAAGAATGATCCCAAACCGAAAACAAAATTTCGCTAAAACTTCTGGAGTTTTTAACCACAAGATTTCGTCAGATGAGAAAATAAAAGTAGGCCCCTGTACGTTATTAATCGGTATGTTCGATGTGACCAGAGAATTTCCCTTGTTCCCCTTTTAAGACAGACGATTTTTAATATTTTTATTGAAACATTCAGGATGACTTTGAAATGCTGGTAGTCGAGCACCACAAGGCTGGATTTGTGCAATATTTTGATCTCTCCATCACCCAGTGCCCGCTGGATAAATGTACTCTCCAGATGCCACGTGTGGTTGGCATGGAATATTTTTCATGGAGATGAACCCATTATATACATTTTGTTACATGGCATTACAATGTATAAACTAGAGCTTTAGTGTTTGTGGACAAACACAGGGCTGTTTGGTTTGGGGGGGTTTTGGTAGTTTGATTCTGATTCTTGAGATTTCAATGGTGGATCAAAACATCTCGTTTTATAGTCGTCTACGACAGGTCAAGCAATCACTTAGGCTTATTCATAATAGTTTTGGAAATGTGAGCATACAAGGAGTTGATGACCATGATTAGGTCATCAGAAGTCACACATTTTTCACATTTATATTTAAGTGTGTATGACCTAAACATATATTACAAAAAGAATTATAAAAAATTGTTTAAAATTAGATACCACGTTTCAACTTAATCGAACTTGTACTTTTGTAGATATATGGCTTCAAAAACTGCCCCTTTAAGATGACGTCACGTGACATGTGATGACGTCATCATGAGGTAAAAGTTCGGCACACATTGTGAGCAGTTAGTCTAAGTGTCTGCCAAGTTTAAAAGTACCCAAAGTGCCGGTAAGAAAGAAAACGTTTACAAATGCTATGGGCAATAGTCTAGCGACTTGAAAAGACTACAAATCAACCCTTTTTATAAACAGCATGCACATTTAAGCCATGGTTATCTGCCCTTCCCAGAACTCCTTTGTGTTATATTGAATTTAGTATAAATTTTGAAATGGCTGTCATTTCTTACTTGAGTGAGCCACAATCATGACATTTTGAAATTAGGTACAGAAAAAATCCATGTATACATTTTTGTAATCGGATTGACCCTTACATGCGTAAAAAAAACAACACATTTTTGATGACGTCATCATGGCGTCACACAATTTTCGCCTTTTAGGGCATATCTTTAAAACACCAAAGCTATAACTAAATTTTTTTTTCAAATATCTTGTTTTGTTCGCTAGATATATTGAAAAGAATGTTACGATTTTAAAAATTTCAAAAATTCATAAAAAATCATGTGATGACGTCATCCTGATGTAAAAGTTTGGCACACATTCTGAGCATTTGGTTTAAGTGTCTGTTAAGTTTAAAGGCAATCGGTTGCTTTAAACATGGAGGAAGGATATAGTAGCAAAAGTCTGAAAAAAGAAAGAAAACAAACAAACAATAATTGTATACCTCGCAAAAGTTAAGCTGTCAATCACAAAGGTTTCAGGGCTAGGGGTGCAGGATATTTTATTTCAGACATCCTTTATATTTCAGGGCGAATGAATACTGACATTGTAATAAGTACTGATTTTTTTAAACATACATGTAGCATGTCGGAACAGGTGAGCATTAATATTCCAAGCAAAGGATACTATAATCCATCCTTACGTTTAATTCAGCCACAGGAGGGTAAACATTATTTTCCTTGCTCGACGTTAAATATGGTAATCGATGAATTTATTTAATCAGCTACATGTATGTTTCCCCTTGTGTTATATTTGTTCTGCTTGCTTTAATTTTTCTGGTGATTTTCACGCCAAGGTTGCGTTAAGCCCACCCACTAGACTATCGACGGGTACCAGCGAATTGTGTAGATACCAACAGTCAATCTGTGTGAACTAGCTGATTTATTTAGAGCTTGAGGCACGAACCACGTGCGAGCAGCCCCAAGTGCAGAAAAGCATTGAAGCATTTCTCAATGAATGGTTGAAATGGATACGCCCACTAATTTGCATAGATTTAAATATGGCTGTCTACACAAAACCACATTTTGAAAAGTTTTCAGGGTTAACTTTATGAAAATTACACTGGGGGTAACACCAGTGTTAAGTTTTGAAAACAACTCCTTTGCAATACAATCGGCATAATTTGGTCTAATTGCGGTGAAAATGATCATTTTCTAGCTGCCTACCATGAATAGAAATTACACTAATTTGCTTGTTCAATGTCATTTGGTGATTTTCTTAAAACGTCCCCCGAAATACGAATCACCGAGCCACCAAGTGGTCAATTATCTTATGCAACTATCAATTGCTTCCCCACCCCTCCCCTGGGGCTGCCCCACCCAAGATGTGGGGATTGTCACTTTTGAAGTGACCAAATCCCCACCCCTGGTGCAAAATTTTAGTGACAATCCCTGACATACATGGGTGGGGCACCCCCACCTCATGGTTTTGAACTTCTGATGATGTGGAAACAATGGCAAAATGAGTGATCAAAATCCCCACCCTGGGGCTTGAAAAATGTTACCAAAACCCCACATAAGACCTGGGGCAGCCCGGGGGAGGGGTGGGGAGCACATTATTTACACGATAAATAAAAAGTTCGAAAGGATGATGTCACTTCGACTTCAACCTCGCTTACAAGGAAATTAATTTTAGCGAATTTGCTGGTGACAAGAAAGTATCACCGATTTTTAAAGGGAAAATAGGGGTTCCGAAAAAATAGCCCATTTTAAAAATGATATCGGTGATATCTTGATTTTTCGATTTTAAAAGCATGTAGCCGATATCGATTTTTGGGAGGCAAATATCACATCATCGCGATTTTATCGTATCACCCAGCACTAACGTCTGCCTTCATCAAACATGTGCGGCTTCATCACCCGATGAATTAGGCCTAAGATTTTTCTTTCTTGCATGCTTGTCAATGACATGTTTGTTTCAATTTCTAAAGAAGCCTGTTAAATGTCCAAACAATTGCACATCTCATCTGCTTGCCAATCACATCAGATTTTGTCAGAAACGATCTAAATTATAGGCCTGTATTTCTGTAACGTGATTGTATACTGTTGGGTAAACTGCTGCAATAAAATCACCATGATGGCATGACATTTTCTTGAGACAGAGGGCCACGGGCACCTCTGTAAATGTTTTTCCTGAGAAATAAAATACAATTTGAAGGAAATACTATTTTAAATTGTCACATTTTTTGTAGCTTTACATAGGTACACCAGTGTCTGAAAAGTGCTGAAGTGCACTGCATGCACTGTGAATGTTGTGAAATTCAAATTAGGCCGAAAAGTAAAAACTTTATTAAAGAATACAAAGTAAAAACCAACAACAATGCTAGAGTACACACTCCAAGACCATTCCTGTCAAACTAAACACAGCTCTATGGTCATACCCCATACCCTAGCTGAACCCCCCCAGTTTTAGATCAACATACAAAGATGATTTACATGCCTTTATTTACAAGTCTGGTCTTGGTCTTGGTCTTGGTCTCGGACTGTCGGTCTCGGTCTCAGACTGCCTGGTCTTGACTACAACACTGACACCATGTCATGACAGCGTTCTACTCACCAGGGTCATCTGGTATTTATCACCAATGTCATTTCCTTGGTCAAATTCACCGCTGGCGAATTGTGAAAAAACATCACACAACTTCGTCGAACTATCTGCCACTGTTCTAGCATACCACGGCTTAACAACCTTCTTCGCCGTACGAATGCTAACGCACACAAATATAGCCATATTCGTGTGTTTCAGCAAATAAAAGCAACAAATTCGTCACACGAAAATCAGCTTTTCAGGTATGGTGGGGTTGGCGTGAAACAGCTGGGTGGTTCCAAAACAACTTCGGCTGACATGCCATAAAAACGAAGTACGGGTACCAAATTGCACAAAAAGCTTCATGTAGGCGCAATTTCAGTCGTTTTGTATATTGTATATAATGCTGCTACCGTAGCTAAAGCACCAATTTTTGTTTAGCGACTGTGTATTATACTACGAAAAGCGCCGGGCTCATACTCAATTAGACTTTACGCACAGTCATGCAATATCAGTATACCACTAACATTTGTATTGCTAATGTGGAAAAAGAGTCTAGACGTCGGGCTCATATACATGTACTCAATTGATAGACTCTACGCATAGTCATGCGATGTCAGTATAGTATACCATGAACAGTTGTATTGCGAACGTGGAAAAGGAGTCTAGACCAATTCTTACGGCAAAATAAACCAAGAAACTTCGTTTTTGTTTCGAATATTTTCACGATTTTTTTCTTTTTAGGTGTTTGGGCCTTTTTTCTAGTGAGTGAACGCAAACAAAAACTAAAACAGGTCACCAATCTTAAGATCGGACATAGGCCTAAGTTTTTGAAGATCATCATTCAGTGTCATACACTTTACGTCTTGTCATTTCCAAAGCCTAAAAAAAAACCCATTAAGTTAATTCGCCAAGTTCACAAGAATGGCCCCCCCCCCCAAAAAAAAAGGAAAGAAAAGTTTATATTAATGATAGTTGTTCAAAAATCTATCGGGTTATATCGCTGGGAAATCATAGGCCTACATGTACATGTACTTCCAATGTGGGAAGTAGGCCTGCATGTACATGTACATGCGGATCAATTCTTTTAACGAGCCCAAACATGCGTCATGATTTCTCATCAACTTAATTTTAAAAAGGAGTTCGTATAAAATCCAACAAAACCTATCGCGCGGTACGAGTTGTCTTAACTCGTACCCCGGACAACTCGCACAACTCGTACCTTCGCCAACTCGCACCCCGCACAACTCGTACCTTCGCCAACTCGTACCTTCGCCAACTCGTACCTTCGCCAACTCGTACCTTCGCCAACTCGTACCTTCGCCAACTCGTACCTTCGCCAACTCGTACCTTCGCCAACTCGTACCTTCGCCAACTCGTACCTTCGCCAACTCGTACCTTCGCCAACTCGTACCTTCGCCAACTCGTACCTTCGCCAACTCGTACCTCTAATTAAGACAACTCGTACCGCGCGATAGGTTTTGTTGGATATATACGAATTCCTTTTTAAAATTAAGTTGATGAGAAATCATGACGCATGTTTGGGCTCGTTAAAAAAATTGATCCGCATGTACATGTACATGTAGGCCTACTTCCCACATTGGAAGTACATGTACATGATTTCCCAGCGATATAACCCGATAGATTTTTGAACAACTATCATTAATATAAACTTTTCTTTCATTTTCTTGGGGGGGTGGCCATTCTTGTGAACTTGGCGAATTAACTTGTATTTGATATAATTTTGTTTATTTTGGGTTTTTTTTTTAGGCTTCGGAAATGACAAAGAGGCTTCGGAAATGACAAAGAGGACCTCTGGGCAAGACGTAAAGTGTATGACACCGAATGATGATCTTCAAAAACTTAGGCCTACATGTATGTCCGATCTTAAGAATGGGGACCTGTTTTAGTTTTTTTTTTTGCGTTCACTCATTGGCAAAGTACATGTAGTTTGGGTCACTTGGTTAAATCATTGGATGTTGTATAGCAGACGGCCAAGACGTAAAGTGTATAAGATCTTAAAAACTTATGTCTGATCTTAAGAATGGGGGCCCATTCTTTTGGGGCGTTAACTACCTTCTATTTATTATCTCTTATTATTGGCTTTTCCGAAATATTTTCGGAAAAGCCTTTGTTTTTGTTCTGATATTTTTTTTTTTTTCTTCTTCTTCTTCTTCCTCTTCTTCTTGTTCTTCTATCAAAAATTCCATAGACAAAGCACACGTTTCATTCTCGGGGTCACTTTTGCCAGTAAACAGACTTCAATCTGAGAGTTGGCATACACTTAGACCCTATATCGAAGTCGTGCATATTACTCTGACGTCACGATGACGTCATCACGTGGCACGTGACGTCATCTCAAATGTGCGTTTTTCAAGGGCCCATATCTAGAGAACCGTAGGTCCGATTGAGCTCAAACTTGGTTTGTGGGTAGACCGGCTCGTGTTATAGATCAAAATTGAAATGACGTCATGATGACGTCATCATGCGATTTTATACATTTCTTTTAGTTTTTGTACCTTTAAGCCATATCTCATCAACGGAACGTGATAATTTCGAAATTCTTTTTGCAATAGGTTTGTTAGCTCATAGATACTTACACATCAACGTGAACAATTCGTGACGTCATGATGACGTCATCAAAAATGTGCTTTTTGAAATACATATAAGGGTAGGTCCGATCGTCACAAAAATTGGTGGGTAGGCAGATATTGTCACTAGCATGCAAAATCCGAAGTGACGTCATGATGACGTCATCGACTAATTTTCTATGATTTTGTATATGTTTCAAATTTCATTATACACTCAAAATCTTACACTGTCATTGATCAGATTGACTCTAAACTCGGCCAAGACCACGTTGCAAATGTTTGCTTCGACAAGTACAGTTGTGATGACGTCATCGCGGGTCACGTGACGTCATCTTAAAAGGTGCACACTTTAAGGTCCTATATCTAGAGAACCGTACGTCCAATTGGGTGCAGTCTTAATGCTGATTGGCCAGGATTTGTTACAGATAACAAAAAATTGATGTGACGTCATCATGACGTCATCTAGAGGTCATTAAATTCAAGTCAAAATTTGGTATTTTTAGCAATCTCTTATGACAAAAACCTTCGGAAGTTTTATACACTGTATTGTGTACCTAATTCCAAGTTCCCATGATCATAGCTCACTCCAGCGTCAAAATATACCAATTTTAATATTTAGCCCTAAAACAATATGATAACAAAGGAATTCTGGGAAGGCAGTGTAACCATAGGTGTCATGTTGTACGTTCCTACAATCCAACGTAAACGTGTGTGGCGTACTGTATTAGCGAAGTCAGTGTAGCATAGCAGTGCATGTAATGTGACGTAAACCTATGTGTGGCGTTGCCCTATACCGGTACCAGCGGTGCTTTTCGGAACTAGCTGTGCTTTGTATACGGAGCTTTGAGCGTTTTCCATAACATGTCAATGGTGTAATTTTAACCAAGGGATACATACCATTTCCTTGCACTATGATTAATACAATGGCGTACGGACTGCATGGATTTTCCTCGATGTGCCTCTCGGAATTGAACGGTAAATTTCACTTTTTATCCGGATGGTATTGAACCTTAGTACCTCTATCTTAATCATGGAACTCCACTTGTTCCTCAAGTGGCGTATCTAGTATTTTGGTGGTCGGTTTTAATGGTGAAACCCGATGTTTTGTTGGGTCTTCGGACGTACTTAATTAATGAATAGGAAAACGCCGCACACGTACTTGGACATGTATACAAACCAATGCTGAGGGCAGCAGGCCTGGCAACCTTGTTTCAAAACCGCGGATCAAAAACTTTCTCAACTCCAAACACTTCGTAGTCGTACACTTTTTCTACACAGGGCTTTTGGTGCAAGTGTCTAAATTTGCGCTCGAGTGACCATAACGTGCTATAAGATTGCGGAAATAATGTACACATTTGTTAATATTACACGTGAATGTTCTTATCACTTCCTTTGCTGTGAACGCGAGATAAAGAATATTTTAGCACGCAGTTTCAGCGAAGTCAAGCATAGAAAACCACATTCAGCTCAGGTAAGCATGTAGAAAAAAGGATAATTCAGTTATAAGACCACAATCTCAAAAAGGTTTTCGCACTGTGCATATAACGTCGCATCATTTGAACTTACACGTTGTCAGCATATTTTATATCTTTGTGCGTGTACAATACACATTGTACGTAAAGAGTTTGATGTTTGAAAATAATAGAAACTTGGAAATAATTTACCACAATACCCCAATTAAAATTAGTCAGGAATAGTCAAATCTTGGAAAATAACAAACCCCCCTTGATAAAGGTGTCTAAACATACAACCTGTTATTTCAAGATTCATGTCAGCAAAATTAGTAAAAACTAATGAGGCAGAAATAAACACCTATGTTCCACTTTGAGTGACAATACTGTGACCATATGAGTGACCATATCTAATTTCACAGAAAACACAAGCCTTCTTCCCTTGTATTGCACAAACAATTCCCAATTAGTCTCAAAATTAAAGGTTGTGCCAAGTTTTTACACAAATGGATGGTTATTGTGCAAGATTTTGCTGTTCCGGACTGTTTTTAGAGTTGGGTATCAAACGTGGTAGGCTGGTAGGCGAGCATCTTGTAGATCAAAATTAGTGTAACGTCAAGATGACGTCATGATGACGTCATCATACGATTTCATAGTATTTTAAAAGTTTTTGGACCTTAAAGCAATGTATCAACAGAACAGGCTAATTTCGAAAAACAATTTGTAATAGGTGTTAGATCATACATAATTGCATATCAATGTGAAAAATGACGTCATCAAAAAATTTGCTTTTTTGAAACACGTATAAGGGTACATCCGATCGTCATGAAAATTGGTGGGTACACATGTATACAGATATTGTCACAAGAATGCAAAATCCGAAGTGACGTCATGATGACATCATCGGCTGATTTTCTATGATTTTTTTTATATTTTTAATTTTCTTCTACACTCAAAAAGGCTAAAACGCATATAAAAATATCTCGGAAAAGCTATATGATCTGTTTATCAAACAGACATATAGTTAATTCTATATCTATGGGGCGCACATGCGGCCGAATAATGCGCGTATTTGGAATGTTTTTGTTTGTCCAAGATTTAGCAATTATGTGATGTTCAACCGACGCTGCGATTGGATAATGGTCATAAACGCCGATAGGTCATGTACACACAATGACGTATACACATACGTACATACATTAATTTGATTGACGTCATCATAACATCATTGTGGATTATGACATGTCATCTTGAAGGTGCATTTTAATCCTATCTCTGGACAACTACAAGAACAGCTTAATAAGTCATTTGGAACTATGTATAGAATTTTACTAACTGCATTTGCACAAAAACAAAACATAAACTCGTTTATTTTTAATGCGGAAAAGCCCTATTTTCTGTTTATCAAACAGACATAATAGCTCTCGTCTCTTATTTCTTTTTTTTTTTGGGGGGGGGGGAGTGGGGATCTTGTTTTCTTTATTTAAAACAGCGGATGATTCAATGTAACTAGTTTAATTATTTGTTTATATCTTGATTACCAGTTATTTTTTAGCAAAACGTATAATTTATGGAGTTTTGAAGGATCCAAACTAACTCATTATTCAACCAATCATCTCTCATAATTATTGTGGTGGCGTGGCATCCATTTGATTTGGAGTTGGCAGTACGGTGAGATCATAGTAAATTAAGTCCTATTCACGAATTTGACAAAGCAAGATTGTGCCACACTAAATGCGTACATTACCAGTAACGTGCGGCAAGTTCAAAGGCGGATGTCTCAATACTTGGCATGCTTGGGGCCTATAGTTTGTAGGCCTGTGCATTCAAATAATCACACACCATCAAATAAATTACTCCAAGCAAATACCTGTAATACTGAGAGCACTGACCATTTCCGCTGCCCCAGTATCTGAACAACAGTCACTTTCTCAAGATCAATATTCCCGCCCGCTCTTTGATCATACCGCGGAGTTCCGTTGCAGTGTAAAAACCGCAGCTCACATTCCATTGAAAGAGTAAAGCCCAGTTCATACTTCATGCGAATGCAAAGCGAATTTATGACGTCAACGCCAATCATTCGCGCTGCGAATTCGCAAAAGTTGAACACATTTCAACTTGTGCGAAGCTTCGCTGCGAATGTTTCATGACGCCAAATTCACTTCGCATTCGCATAAAGTATGAACCGGGCTTAACAAGATAGCCAAGATAAGATATAAACAGCATATTGGTCAGCCACATTATTGACAATTTCCATTTACTGCATTTTGGTTGACGCATTGTTTTCAAAACACCGCCAGACCATTCGGATCTTTTGGGTCGAAACAGAGTTGGAAATGGATCAATTTGTCTTTATTTATTTACTTATTTTTGGTCTGAAATTTTACTTTGAATTTTTCACCTTAAGTTTCGGGTACCCGAACAGGAAAAATGGATCCGGGTATTGAAGCCGGCATTCGGGTACCCGGATACCCGGAACAGGCCTAATAGTTTGGCTATGACACCACAAGTCCACCCTGTACATGTACTTTAGTGTGGACTTTCCTTTGTTTTCATGTAGTTAAGAAAAATGGAGACAAAAGCTGAATGTTACTTGTGATCCCCTAGGCTTAAATGTAGTGTACACGATTGGTAATCCTCCAATTTCTTTTTACTGAATTATTACGATATACCTTAGTAGATTAAGTTAATAGTAGTCTCAATCATCCTGTGAAATGATGGCACCAGGTGTGCTGTCGTTGTCAAGCAAAGTGGAAATGAATATTCGTTTTCCAACGATTTCCAGCTGGAAATCGTTGGAAAACTGCCCTGTAGCCATTACTCATGGCGCGCCCCGGACATGATGGCGCCATGGCATATCCGGGGCGCGTCACAAGCCCAGATAGCCATGCGCGCCTTGAATAAAGGCTACCATCCGCCCGACGGTTGAAAACGAGCGTAGTTTTTCTCTCGTTTTTTTCGCTATCTAACAACGCAAAACTTTGAACAGGTCAGTGGAATGATATTTCCTATAAAAAACTAACCCCCAAATCCGCCCATTTCTGAAAACTGCAACAATGACCAATCATGTACACTGCCTTTAAGTGTTCCACTTCATTTTGCGACAGATAACACTAACCCAAAAATGCCTCTGAAGCCCTTTTTCATAGAGGGGGAAACACGATGTGGACATGTGCAAGTCCACAAAGTTTATCTCCTGCTTCGTGTGGACCTCTTTTGTTTTGATGAAATTAGATGCAAGGGTATTTTTTCTCATTCCAAAATGACGTTTTCTACCTAAAGCAGACTTCTCTCAATTCTATTGACATCGTTTTTTGTAATTTTGAAGTTTATTTCAGTAGAAAATGCAATTTTCATACGCGCTTTACGGCAGTTGCTATGCGACTGAATGCGGTTTTGCGTGTTTACTGTGCGTCGCGGTGATCGCCATCTTTATTTTCGCATTGCGTTTTGTCGTCCTCATCTCCGCTTTACCACAAAATTTCCCTCAAAACTAAAACCCTGCCCTTTATCTACGGCATACGTACCTGTTGGTTTGTAATGTCGCTAACTAGTTTGGTAATTCCAATAAATCATTGATTTAAATCATGATTTAAATCACTAGAAAAAAATCAAAAAAATCACTAATAAAAATCAGGTTTTTTTTTTTTTTATTGTTTTTTTATTTTGTTTAATGTAAAAACAATTTCTGTTATTCAAACCTGACTTTCATTAACTTTAAATCGCTTATACTCACTCTAAAGGGATGTATAAGGCCAGTTTCCTGAAACAGTGTACTACATTTATCTTGTGTACAATGCATATGATTCTGAAGTACATGTACATTGTGTGTGTAATGTACTACCTGATACAGTATTCATCTCTTGGTATATGTACATAGGTTTAAATAACTTGATGCATGTAATGCGCCTATCAATTGATAACCTCCGACCTGATCTGACCCGCCCGCCCCCACCCCAAACCCGACCCCCCCCCCCCCCCCCCCCCGCCCGCCCGACCCTTTCCCAAGCAAAACTAACAGCTATTATAAGTAATAAACTGATCAGACGAAAAGCATTTGGTGACGGTCATTTAATAAGTGTGGCGCACGGTAGTGCTGGGCGATACGACGATAAAATCGTGATGATGCGATATTCGCCGCCCAAAAATCGAAATCGGCTACATGTTTTTTTAAACCGAAAAATCGAGATATCGCCGATTTTTTTCGGAATCCCTATTTTCCCTTAAAAATCAGTGATACTTCTTGTTACCAGCAAATTCGCTAAAATTAATTTCCTTGTAAGCGAGGTTCAAGTCGAAGTGACATCATCCTTTCGAACTTTTTATTTATAGTGTAAATAATGCGCCTATTAATTGCTTAATTGCAATTTGTTCGGTTTAAAGTCAAAATTTATAATAATGGACAACTTGAGCTGTCAGTAAATCTGCGATAAGATGCAAAATCTATTAAAACGTTCTAAATGTCTAAGCAATCAGCGTACTCCGCACTTCATTGTAATATTTAGTTTCATTCACATGCAAATTAGCCAGCCCAGCTTTGGCCATTTGAAGCACGATATGTGGGAAAGAGACCCCCCCCCCCCCCCCCCCTTTGTGTCGTTCATTGTGTTCCCGGAATCACAGGAATTCTTTTAAAGGGTGGCTGCAATGGAATTTTTATTGTGTATATCGATGAAATAAATTTTTTGAAACACAACTGTGTGTTGTTTGTATTTTTATATTTCGCGTAAGCATTTAACAATCATTTTTTTAAGGCGGGAGGGGGTCAGCCCCGCCCATCAAGTGGTAACGCCGATGTGACGTCATCCCGGGAACCGCCGGCTGGCTGTGGTGGATGGTCGGCCATACACCGAGTGTGCGTTGCATTGACATGCACGGTGTTTTTCGCTGTGTCGTGGAAAGCTTTCAGTGTTTTGCGAATGTTTTTCGTGGATAATACCGTGTCGTTGTGTTGCTACTGGATTAAGCAACACCACTAAGGATGGTGTAAGTCTTTACCTCTTTCCAGTAGAACCGAAATACCGTCGTATTTGGACTCGGAGAGTGTTATTTAGCCTAGCAATCGTTGTTTTCAAGTCTTTCACGCGTTCCGCATCGGGAGTCCGATTCGGAGTCTTTAGTAGTTTCGCTGTTACTGTCACCTTCTGGCTCATACATGTACGGAAGAGCTCCAAGATCCTCCTCTTCCTCGCCCCAATAATGTTCCGAAGAAGTGTCTTAATCAACAAGTCTAAAATCGACACTTGATTGTCAGATTCAGGTCCAAAAGATTCTGTTTGAAGATTTTAACGCGACGAGAAATGTTTCCCTGGTCCCTTCATCCAAAGCTATTTAATCGCGCGTGGCTGGTTCCCTCAATAACGGTATACATCCACACGTACACAAACGCACACTGATCAAACTACTCTCGCTGAGTTTCCGTGTTCCCGAGATGACGTCACGCAATTAGGGGCGCGGAAACAATAGAGAAAGGGGGGCACTTTATTCCGGGAAAATTAAACACCAAAAATGGGCAGAAACACAGAAAACACATTTTAATCACATTTTGTACAATTTCATTGCAGCCACCCTTTAAGAAATCTAGAGAGGTATGTTAGGTAACAATAGTCTGTGTGTATAGGGTAATGGCTCTGGCTGGTGGCGGTAACAAAGAAAAGGCTTTGATCCAGACATCCCCAGACTAAGCTAGGCCTTTTCACACTAGACAAAATCTTGGGGGCGGCCCCGGAAACGCTCATGCCTAACCCCGGGGCGAGCTCGCCCTGGGGTTGGCTGAGGTAGGTTTGCGCGAAACGAGTGTGAAACGACGCGGGGTTGAACTCGGGGGTGAAAACACTGGGGCGAGTTCGCCCCGGGGTTCGGCGCTCTAATGTGAAAAGGCCTTTAGACTACGCTGTTTCTCAATATTGATCTGATCTGTATTCTAAACCCACAGACACCCACCAGTACCTCCACTCCTCCAGCTGTCACCCCAGGCATTGCAAGACAGGCATAGCATTCAGCCAGGCACTTAGATTTAGAAGGATTTGTTCTAATAATTCTGACTTTTCTCATCATGTACAGGTACTGAAGAATAACTTGGTTGGCAGGGGCCACAGCTCCCGCCAAGTTCAACGCCAGAGCCAAATCTATCACCAGAGATTTGGCTCTCAAGGAAAAAACGCCTAGCACTAATGCCGACCCCAAGATTCCTTTGGTCACCACCTTTCATCCTAGTCTCCCTCCCCTTCGTAAAATAACTAACGACAACATCATATCCTTCATACTTCAGATCGCCTTGCCCGTGCCGCCCCTGACAACCCAGTATTGGCTTATAGGCGCCCCCGCAATCTACGAGACCTGATTGCATCCCCTCCCATACAGCATGGTACTTTTAAGTGCGATTCCAGGTGTGTTGTTTGCCAGACTCACATGAAGGAGTCTGACTCCTTTTCTGGCCATTCATCTGGAACTACTCACAGAACCAATGGCAACATTACTTGCAACACCTCTAATGTCATATATCTCATTTCTTGCAGGGTTTGTGGTATCCAGTATGTCGGGGAGACCAAGAACACGCTCAAAAAGCGTTTCTATGGCCATCGATCGACTGTGAATACCAAGAAAATGGACACCCCTGTTGGTCATCACTTCAACTTGCCTAACCATTCCATTTCTGACATGATTCTACAGGGCATAGAATCACTTTTCCACCGCAAGGACTCAGTTCGCCTCAGCCGAGAGAAAGTTTGGATGAAACGTCTTCGGACTATTCAACCACATGGTCTCAACATCCAGGAAGGGAATGATTAACTTTTAATTTTTCCCCCATTGTCATTTGTTTACAGATTATCCTCCTGGCAAACCCTCTTGGGGTCTCTTGGCCAAATGGGGTTGTCTTTCCATTTCCTGTTTATCCTTGCCACTTCTCTTTGTTCCTTCTCTTGCCCTATTACCACCTTCTATTCAACCCCCCCCCCCCCCCCTAACCACACTCCTTTGTCTAATTCCCCAGCTTCAACCTTCATCTTAATCCCTCCCCACCTTCATCCTTACCCAAACCACACTTCTTTTGTTCCTGTCTTCCTGGCTGTCACTTCCTCTCCCTTTGATGTTTACCCACTGCCATGCTCCTTTGCATCCCTCTTTTGTGTTTCTCCACCCACCCCCTCATGCATGTGTGTTCCCTACATGTCTGTTTCTTGTACTCTGTCATTTGCCTTTGAGAAAGAACTTGCTTAAGTTCAAAACGTCAGGCCAGCTAATTGTTTTATTTGTTTCTCAATATTGATGGCTGGCCTAGCTAAGAACGGCCTCAAACAATGACTGGCGACAAACACGTCCGCCGATTATGTAGTTATGAACAAACTTTTGCGACATTTCAATCATGCTGAAATTTGTTGACGATTTTATCGCCATATCAGCGATATCGCGAGGTAAAAAAATCAACTACGAACAAAATCAATATCGTCAGCCCTAGCGCACGGTCATCTTTTAAAAAAATACATGTCCGCAGTTCACTTTTAACAATGTAGGGCCTACCACACAAATGAATTTCCTGTGTAATTCCTTTTCCAGCAAAATCTAAAATAGCAAAAGTACAATTATTATTAAACTTGATAAATTGAATGAATTTGTTCATTCCTTTTCCAGCAACGTCTAAAATAAAGTCGTCAAAGAGTACAATTATTAGGCCTAACCAGCTAACGTTAGGATCAAAGCACATCAATCAGCTGCAGTCGTGTCCGTTACCGTCCGCATCACGCGCATCGATCACTATGCATACACTGGAAACATGTACATGTACGTGTACATGCGTACTTGTATGTAGTGATCGATGCACGCGATGCGGACGGCCGGTAATGGATCGCGGACACGACAGCAGTGCATGCCGTGCGCGCCGTACTTCAGATTTTTGACATGAATAATCATGAGCTTGTCTGGTCCGACCCGCGCACATGACCCGGCCGGCCGGCAACAGTCGTATCGTGCATGTCGTGTCATTTGCTGTCAGTACAGATCGGAGATATTTTTTCACTTTTTTCGAAAAATTGGAACCGCTTCAGGCGATCTTTTCCTTAGCGCACACAAGGTGAGGATGTAAATGTGGCCGAGTGGGATTTTGGGGGAAAACCGTTCAGCGGTTTTCGTGCGCACATGTCAAACGTGGGTGCATGGGAATGACTTTCTTATTGTTGCTGTAGGCCTACTACTACTACTAGCCTATGGGAAAAATTGGCGTCTTTCTATTGGGTTTCTGTGTTGGGGTACGAGTTGCCCAAGGTACGAGTTGGTACGAGTTGGCCAAGGTATAGTCGGACTCCCTATTACCGCGGCAACTCTATTACCGCGGCATCGGAAATTCCTTTTTTTTTCGTTGCCAAAACTCCTTCGACTGGCAATTTTATAGCCAATTCATCAAGCTTTAAGGACTTTCTGCTGATTGTTGTAAAAAGATGACGATTAAAAAATGTTGTGTCTGGACTTTTAACGATTTTTAATAAATATTCACGTTTTCCAGAACTTGTACATTTTGCCTCACCGTGTCTGCTAAAAGGTACCGTCTATATTTTAACATGAATCTTTAATGGTGCTCTGTCCATGGAAGTTCCATTGTCTGGTTCCCAATCTACAGCTGCAAATGCAAAATGACGCCGAAGGACGATATTTCCACCGCGAAATCGTAGAAACATTTACGTGATCAAAATAAGGACAGTGCAGTAAAACAAATAAAACGACGCACCGTGTAAAGTGAATGGCGCCCCCAATAATAATAATAATAATTTAAAATTTATAGTGCGCCTTTTGCATACAAATGATCAAAAGCGCATTACAGAATCAAAATTAAAAGTAACTACTTTAAAATAAAAAAAAAGACAGAGGGATTTATATATAAAATTATGTCACCGCGCCAGTGCCCAAAACGCAGTATGGGGATACGTCTGTCCCGCCAACAGGGAGAATATATTACTTAAGCCTAACCCTGCTGACATCGGTGATGTCTCGACCTTTCCCGGAGACAGACGCCTCTAACCCTACCTACGTAATTAAGCATCTAACTACTCGACACGGTGACACAAAATTACGAATAAGAAACACTAAAAACCATTTTAAAAAATCACATCAATTTCCAAATGCTACATTAAAAAGAAAGGTTTTAAGTTTACATTTAAAAGGGTCAAGTCTGTGTTCACTACGTATGTGCCATGGCAAAGCATTCCATAGCTTAGGGGCTGCCATTGCAAAGGCCCTGTCACCAAGTGTGGGTAACATTTTACCGCTAGGATAATCCAAAAAGGGTCCGTTGTTCGCTGACCTGAGATGGTATCTGGATTCTTTCCTAACGGTAACGAGATCCTGTAAGTATCTAGGAGAGAGATAGTCTAGGTTCCAAGACGTTCTTAGCGGTGCGACGTATAGCGGCCGACAGCGCCCTCTCGCTACACACACACACGCCAAGGCCAAATCGCTAACAACGTCTAGGGAATTTTGCAAGTTCCGCTCGCGAAATCGCGAGCAGAACTGTGTGGCATTTGAATGCGCATGTGACGTCACTGTATTATCGCATGTAAATAGCCAACACTCACTAGTCTGGTTTCTGTACTCACGTGGGGTTTACGTGTACGTACGTATGAACGTGCAGCGCAGTATAGTACCAAGCCATTCGTTGTTTGTTGGAAAAAATGTCTGAGCGCGTGGGCCAAGCGATCGATTTTACAGCAAACAAACTGGGCTTTGGAAAGCTAAAAAGTCATCAGATCAGTGCCATTCATCAATTTGTACGTGGCCATGATTTGTTTGTTAATTTACCAACGGGATTTGGCAAGAGTGTAATTTTTCAAGCTGCTCCATTGGTCTTAGATTTCTTGAACGAAGTAACCGAAGGTAAACAGGAGAAACGCTTGTTATTGTCGTGCCATTGAAAGCCCTGGCCGTTGATCAGTTACATCATGGAGAAATAAGACATTTCTCCATGGTTACATCGTGCTGAACATCTGGGACTGAAGTCGGCAGATATAACGTCTGATATTCCAGATCACATTTTGGAACAATCCGAAGATTTCTCAATCCTGTTTGCCAGTCCAGAATCACTCTGCTCAGAACGTTAACAGACTAGTAAGTTATTACTTAAACATGAGTTTCCTCCAGTGCGCAAGCGCGATTATTCGTTTGACCCGCCTGTTAAATTATGCATGAGCAGGTCGCGCGCGCTCCCTTGCGAAATGCCCAAGACGTTCTTAGCGATTTGGCCTTTGCGTGTGTTTGTGTGTAGCTAGAGGGCGCTGCCGTTCGCGCTGTACGTCGCACCGCGATAAGAACGTCTTGGAACCAAGACTAGGAGAGAGACCGTGAATTGCTTTAAATGTTAATAAAATGATTTTAAAATTAATCCTGTATAAAACAGGTAACCAGTGCAATTGATGTAAAATTGGTGTTATGTGTTCGAACCTGTATGTGTTAGTAATAAGTCTAGCTGCAGCATTCTGGACCCTTTGTAATCTTGTTATCTGTGTCATTGGTAGACCATACAATAGACTGTTACAATAGTCCAGACGGCTGGTCACAAAAGCATGAATTAACACTGTAAGAGAATCACGAGACAGGAATTTACTAATGCGTTTAATATTGTGAAGGTGGAAAAATGCTGCAGAACAAGCCTTGGTAATGTGGGTATTCATTGTCATTTCCGAGTCGAACCATGACCCTAAATTCCTAACGTATGTGGTTGGAAGGATATCAGAATCGCCCACAATTATACTGGAAATGTTTATTTTCTGCAACTGCTGCCTAGTTCCAATGATCAAGAACTCACTCTTGGTGTCATTGATCATAAGTCTGTCATGCAACATCCACTTCCTGATGTCCCTGATGCAACTCTCCATTGCAGTTACAGCTATTTGACAGGGGGTATCATCAGGTCTAAAAGAGAGATACAGCTGTGTGCATCTGCATAACAACGCACATCAGGTAAATGGTCTTCAGTGATGTCAAACAATCTGGAAGCATAAACAGTAAATAAAAGTGGTCCTAAACAAGATCCTTGAGGAACACCACAGTTGAGATCAAACTTCTCTGACAGAGTACCTTGAATAGACACACGTTGGCTCCTACCAGACAAATAAGATGAAAACCAGTCTAGGGCCTTGCCAGAGATTCCAACTTTGGACTGCAGGCGTTGCAGAAGAATAGTATGATCAACAGTGTCGAAGGCTGCACTTAGGTCTAAAAGAACAAGCAAAATAACATGCTGGGAATTCATCTTCAGCAATATATCATTTTTTACCTTTAGGAGAGCCGTCTCGGTACTGTGATACTTCCGATAAGACGATTGGAAAACCGAAAACAGAGAGTGTCTGGACATGTGACAGTATACAAATAATGAATGTTTATGAGTGCGATGGTAAGAATAATTTCATGAGGTGACAGATGGCATGTTCTATTCCACGAGGCGAAGCCGAGTGGAATAGAACATGCCATCTGTCACCGAATGAAATTATTCTTTCCATCGCACGAATGTGAAACATTCATTATTTGTTTTATACAACGCCTGAATAAATTCTCGTCATCTGATTGGTAACTTGTAAACTGGTGCTTACATAAATGTAAGAAACATGTAGTAACACTGATAGCTGGGGGAACACTTTCAATGTATTTTATTCAAGTTAAAAACTGTTCAGAATTGTAAAAAACTGTTTTACAAATTCAGAACTTCCAGTAACCAATTACTGTCTCGAAAAGTCTCGAACAGTTAAAAATGTTCCCTTTCCTGCATTTTTCAGTTTGACCATCATTGCATTGTACACTCTGGTACTGTCCACATACAGTTTAGCATCATTTATATCAATGCCTCTTACCACCTTGAAATGCCGGTGAAGTCCATAGCGGATTGCATGCATGGATTTCTTTGTGTACAACGTGCCGTTTTCCTTTCTCAGTCCCGCATAAAACCGGGACAAAAAAATTTCGAGTTCCGAATTAGTTAAAGCTTCAATTGTTGTTCCTGCTTGTCTAGCAAATTCATCTAATTGTTTCACTGCATATTTGATTTGTCTCTTTGTATTTGGAGCGTCAGCATTGCTTACAAGTTCCAATATTTCATCGTCTGTTAGGAGAACAAACCGCGGCAGTTCGGGTAACTCGGCCGCCATGTTGTGTAGATGACAGCGCTGTTGTAGCGCCACCTAGTGACCGTGAAATTAGAAAAGTTTTTTGGTTCTATCAATGCGCGCGCACCATGTGATAGACCCATGTGATAGAACGCATTGGGCGGGGCGGGTTCGCGTCGTGTGATGGGTCGAATAATTCAATGCACGTGGTCGACTCTCCACCAATCGGATGGCGGGGATTTATTCAGGTGTTGTATAATAAAGTTGGTCACACACTGCTCTCTCAGTCAATTTAGATATGAATTGTAAATTACTGATCGGTCGATAATTTTCTAAAATCAGGTCGAGGTTGTCTTTTTTTAACAAAGGACAAACCAAAGCTTCTTTCCAATCCTCGGGAAATACACCAGATTCTAGGGATGAATTAATAATTCTGGTAATTACCGGAAGCAAGACATCAAGGCAATCACTCACCAGCTTGGTAGGCATTGGATCCAGGGCACAGGATTTCTTTGCAGATTTCACAACAAGTTGTTTTACCTGTGACTCGGTTAATGGTAGAAATTGGTCAAACAGGATGCTACTAGACAACGTTTCCGGTATCGAATGAAGTGCTCTGGCTGTTGTGGCTGATGCTAAATCATTAAGTCTAATGTGAATATTTGATATTTTGTTCACAAAGAAATTACCCATGTCATTTGCAAGTGACAGTTTATTGGTGAATGGTGGAAAGGGAACATCATTAGATTGCCTCAACAACTTTTTTGATGCTCTAAATAATTTCCCCTGATTGGAGCTGTTACTATCAATAAATTCTTTGTAAAAATCGCAACGAGCTTCTTTCATAAGAAAAGTGACCTTATTTCTTTGAATCTTATAATCTAAAAGATCACAATCCTTATCAGTTCGCCGCCACTTCCTTTCTGCCTTTCTCCTTAGCCTCAATGCTGACTTAATTTCTCGATCAAACCAAGGCAGACGGGGCCTAATGGTGACCATCTAACACTTCAAAGGGGCATGTGTGTTAAAGGTGCCATCTAATGTAGTTTTGTAACACTTGACAAGCTCTTCGAGATCCTGAGGAGTATCCATACACAGCTTGGAAGAATCTAGGTCAACTTTTAAAGAATCAATGTTAATATATTTAACATCCCTATAAACAACCCTTTTAACGGGGAAGGGTGGTTTCTTTTGTTTCAAGTTACAAAGAACAGACAAGTGATCAGAGAAAAGATGGTGTGGAGTCGGAGGACTGTCCAGAACTATCTCTGATTGTCGGGTAATAACAAGATCTAATATGTGACCCATCTCATGCGTAGGCTTATTGACATGTTGCTGGAAACCCATAGATTCAAGAAGCACTAAAAAACGATTAGTGTTGGGATCATCAGGAATGTCGACATGAATGTTGAAATCTCCAGTTATTAGAACTGGCTCAGGCGATAAAACAATTGATTCCAAATAATTGGCAAAGTCACCAATAAACCGATTAATTGTAAAAGGGTGGTTTACAGAGTATGGTGGCCTATAGATAATCACCAGTCGTAATTTATAGGAATTAATCCCTACAGACCATTCAGAATACTCAAATGTGTCTACTTCCCCTCCAGCAATTTTCTTGACATGGAAATGTTCTCTGAAAACTAAAGCGGTACCTCCCCCAACTCGATTCTTCCGAGGATGATCTAATAACCTAAAACCAGGTGGAGTGGCTTCAACCTTGTGGACAACATCCATATCTGTGAACCATGTCTCTGTGAGAGCAAACAGATCAGCTTTGCTATTAATAGCATCTGCAACAAAATCTGCCGATTTATTTTTAAGAGATCTTGAGTTCAAGCTACAAAGTTTCAAAGGATTATCAGAGACGTCCAAAGAATTTATCACAACAGGAGTAAGAACAGAAACACGGTTTTCTAAAACAGTTGGGTAATTATGAGCATGATCCAATCTTTGACCAAAATTAACAGGAATTTTACATGTGCACCTGCAACGACCTGATCTCCTTCCTCTGAACCGAAGAATCCCATTCGCTTTCAAGATTTGAAACACTTTAGTCTGAATAGGGCAGTGACAAGTCTTTCGAATTCTAAACAGCTGACTGCGGGTATATGTTTTAGTTCTATTTGAAAGCAGGTAATTCATAGCAGAACTGTCACTGCTGTTGCTCGTGCACCTTGTACTTATGGGACCTGGATTGACCGAAATATCCATAAATATTGTTATATCCTGCGGAGGGTCGTGACCAGGTATTACTAGGCTAGTTTGCCCATGTTTGGACCATTTAGCTAATGGCACCCTAGATGAATTAAATCCTGTACGGCACAGTCTCCATGTTACTCCTAAACGATGCCCTAATTCAACTACAAAGGGTAATTGGAATGTGCGAAGATGTAAACTTACATAATACTCAAAAGATGAACCATTTCTGACAGTCTCGGCATCGACAGAAAATCCAACCGGTTGCAACTTGTGTTGAATAGAAATAACACAGACAAGCGCTACGAATCGAGCGCAGGCACAATGAATGAAGGCGGCCATATTTAATACACATACATGTAGCCGTACTTGACCGAGAATAAAAATCCACTAATCTAACTAACAACTACAAATAATAAGACAAAACCACCACAGTAAAAACCACAAATGTCTTACCAAACACAGCAAATACAAATCAAATGTCGATGGCTAAAAATGATAATGAAAGATTACGATTTAAAATACAAACTACGACACAAAGAATTAAAAGTGGCAGCTACAAGACAGCGCCCTCAAACATTTGAAGTTGTGATTTTTTATGTCAATCAGTAGACTGATTTATATCAATCAGTAGACTTGTCTCAGTGAATTTTGTCGCCTTCGAGGGGGGACAGGGTGCTAAGAAATCATCTTGCAAGGCCTAATCGTCTTTAATCAACTTGAACTTTACAGGGAAAATATCAGACTTTATTCAGGGGATGTTTTGGTCAAACATTAACATTGAATACAAAAGTTGAAATCATTGTAAAAAACACTTCTCACATACCGCGATAATACAGAGTCTGTACTCCGCCGAGCAATGACGAGCAATGACGAGCAATGATGAGCATGTCTATTTTCACAGGCATCGCATGGGAATAAACCAAACTACCGTCAGATTTTTTATGTCAGTTTAAAAAAAGCAAGAGATATACAACACAAAAGACAGGACAATTCGGGAAGGTTAGTGAGCAATCTCTATTCCGATCAGGAAACGTGATATCACCCTGATAAGTACCGCGGTAATACAGCGTCCCATCCTACATGTCCTACATGTAGGGGAAGGCACTGCCACTGTTCCAGAACAACCAAAACGACATCGTCATGTATTACTGAAAGTGCACAAGGCCTTATTGAATAGGCACAAGGCCTTATTGAATAGGCACAAGGCGCGATGCACGTGACAATGTCATTTTGGTGGTTCTTAACAACTTGCTCTATGTTTATAAGTGCTTACCACATGTAGGGCAGGCCTACCCCTAGAACTATGGGGTTCCGACAGGAACCCCATAGGAAGACGCCGATTTTTCCCATAGGCTAGTACAGCAAGAATAAGAACGTCATTCCCATGCAACACGTTTCTACATTTTTCGCCGTGAATTACTTCATGGCTGCCCCCAAAAATAATAATATGCCGCATTTACATCCTCACCTTGCTTGCGCCAAGTCAATTTTCGCCTGAAACGGGTCCAATTTGCGGGAAAAAAATGACAAAAATCTGCAGTCGTTCCGAAGCGATCACACACGCACACCATCGAGGAAGCCGCACACACGAAGCTCCTGTTTTGCGGGGGGGCCGTGGGTCGGTCAAGTCATGATTATTCATCGAAAATTCGAAGCGCGGTACGGCAGGCAACTGCCGCGTGTCCGTTATATACATGTACCGTCTGCGGCGCGCGACGACAGGCAATGCATGCAGACGGTATATAACGGACACGCGGCAGTTGCCTGCCGTACCGCGCTTCGAATTTTCGATGAATAATCATGACTTGACCGACCCACGGCCCCCCCGCAAAACAGGAGCTTCGTGTGTGCGGCTTCCTCGGTGCGTGTGTGATCGCTTCGGAACGACTGCAGATTTTTGTCATTTTTTTCCCGCAAATTGGACCCGTTTCAGGCGAAAATTGACTTGGCGCAAGCAAGGTGAGGATGTAAATGCGGCATATTATTATTTTTGGGGGCAGCCATGAAGTAATTAACGGCGAAAAATGTAGAAACGTGTTGAATGGGAATGACGTTCTTATTCTTGCTGTACTAGCCTATGGGAAAAATCGGCGTCTTCCTATGGGGTTCCTGTCGGAACCCCATAGTTCTAGGGGTAGGGCAGGCCTACGACTACGACGAGTTGACCCGTTACTAGTTTACCGTACATTACTACAATGTATGCAGGCTACATACGCAGGGCCGTTGTCAATGTAAACAATTAAATTAATGGCTGACAATCCCTCCCCCAATCCATCCATAAAATGAAAGATGAGGGGCTACATTACCTTTGAAGCAATATCCAAGTTGCTATCGTCGTCCATAATCCAGAGCTTTGCTCTATACTACTGTTTCAGTTTGTAGTCAGTCAGAAAAGTACATTCTTTCTAGACTTGGCTTTCTTTTCACCGAAGCCTTCTCGCTGATGAGGAATTCATTCATTGGTCACCAATAACTATCGCTGCATAATGTACTGAAAAGTAATTGTCGCTGCGCTGGCATGGTACTCTTCGTTTATGTTACACCAAAGATAGTAGAGCGCCGTAGGCGCGAAAGATGGGGAACTCGACCGATTTATTGAAATTACCCAGGATGCACTTGGCCGCCATTTCGGCAAGCTGATTCTGTGATGTTATTGGTTGCAAGTTTTCGCACGCGCACCGCGTGAAAAGTAAATGCAAGGTAAGACAACGTTAGATCGAGATGTCTTTTTGCTAGGCAATCAGTTGTAGAAATAGCAAGACAAAATGCCAGGAATTGTCTTTCTTTAGGTTTCCAAAGAATGCAGAAAGGTAGGCGTCAGCGTATTTAATATTAGGACCTACAGTATAACGTTAGATAAGAAATTTCGGGGGTCGAAATCCATCGTATGATTATGACTAACTGTTAATGTTTAAAGGGTGGCTGCAATGAAATTGTACAAAAAATTTAATTTTGTGTTGTATAACTCTTTTACAATATAAGAAATGTGATTAAAATGTGTTTTCTGTGTTTCTGCCCATTTTTGGTGTTTAATTTTCCCGGAATAAAGTCCCCCCCCCCTTTCTCTATTGTTTCCGCGCCCCTAATTGCGTGACGTCATCTCGGGAACGCGGAAACTCAGCGAGAGTAGTTTGATCAGTGTGCGTTTGTGTACGTGTGGATGTATACCGTTATTGAGGGAACCAGCCACGCGCGATTAAATAGCTTTGGATGAAGGGACCAGGGAAACATTTCTCGTCGCGTTAAAATCTTAAAACAGAATCTTTTGGACCTGAATCTGACAATCAAGTGTCGATTTTAGACTTGTTGATTAAGACACTTCTTCGGAACATTATTGGGGCGAGGAAGAGGAGGATCTTGGAGCTCTTCCATACATGTATGAGCCAGAAGGTGAGAGTAAAAGCGAAACTACTGAAGACTCCGAATCGGACTCCCGATGCGGAACGCGTGAAAGACTTGAAAACAACGATTGCTAGGCTAAACATGGAGGGCTAAATAACACTCTCCGAGTCCAAATACGACGGTATTTCGGTTCTACTGGAAAGAGGTAAAGACTTACACCATCCTTAGTGGTGTTGCTTAATCCAGTAGCAACACAACGACACGGTATTATCCACGAAAAACATTCGCAAAACACTGAAAGCTTTCCACGACACAGCGAAAAACACCGTGCATGTCAATGCAACGCACGCTCGGTGTATGGCCGACCATCCACCACAGCCAGCCGGCGGTTCCCGGGATGACGTCACATCGGCGTTACCACTTGATGGGCGGGGCTGACCCCCTCCCGCCTTAAAACAATTATTTTTAAATGCTTACGCGAAATAAAAAAATACAAACAACACACAGTTGTGTTTCAAAAACTTTATTTCATCGATATACACAATAAAAATTCCATTGCAGCCACCCTTTAACGTTACGGTTAGCGCAAGGCCCTAATTTTCGTTAGTTAATTCTTGTTTAGTTGATGATGCATTTTTTCATTGCATCTGATGAAGTAGTTGTTGCTACGAATAGCTTAAATGCAGGTTTTCCTTAGTCATATAAATAAGTTCCACAATTAATGATCTTTTGTCTTTGTTGTAATGTTATAGGCCCTACAAATTTACAATTCCTACTAACCTTAGCTTTAATGTGAACAATTTTAACGTTACATTTTAAATAATGCAATGGTCATTCGGTAACAAATATTGTAAATTTCTGTTAACTCGGGCTACTGACTGTACTGCACTGTAGGTCCACCGTTGTCAGTGATGTTAATGATTTAGGGCTCCTACAGAAAGAATATTGTGTTGGCAGGCCTGATGAGTGATTTTGTTTAAATTTTTCTTTTACAAAACCTGGACAGGCAATAGGCCTAAGCACTTTCACAGTAATATGCGCCATCTTCCTTACCAGGCAAATTTGCACACGTTGCTGTGTACGCATCATCAATCGAAAACTTTGGCGCTTCCAAGTCATCATTAGCCTTTTACATGGCAGACACAACAGGAGGGCGGTATTTGATTTGGGTATTAAAAAACCCTTTTTTTTTGTGCCACACAAAAGGTTTACCCTAATCAAATAGCGCCCTCCTATTGTGTCCGCCATACCTCTAAAAGGCTAATGCATTCATTCCAAAATGCGCTCGCGTGTGTTTTATTCCTCCATGCGTCTAGCAAGGCGTGTTCTTTTTGCCCCGTCAACAAGATGGTGTATATTATCGTGAAAGTGCTTATTGTTTGTAAAGAGCACCTCTGAAATCTAATGAGGAAAATGTAAATTTATGATGGAGAATTTCAAAGGACAAGGCCAGGCCACCATGTCCATGGGCAAGGTAATGACCAACCCCAATCAAATGCATTAAAGGCTAGTTTCCTCTATGCGTAAAGTATCTGGCCTGTATCAATCCTCTTACTAGTTTTCAAAACATTAGCAAGCTGTGTAGGCTCCTAAATTACTAATACTATGGCTAGGACCTAACATTAAATCTATGACATGTAACTGGCATGATAGGGGGCCTGCAATGGCCTGTGAAATCACATCACAATTATATTTATTTTTTAGTGCCTTGTCCGGCCGGGCTCAATTTCACCAAACCCAAAGATTCACCATAAAATGAGTTGTCAGCATCACCATAGTAATTTGTATTGTGACAACACACTTTGCTTAGCAATTATGATTGATATACATCTTAAGATCAATCCTAGCTTTTTGTGGAATTGCATGAGCCACTAGTCTGGCACATTGCTGCTATCATGCATGTTGAATTGCCAAATATGTGCACATTTTTACACCCACCCCTTGTATTGCTACAGGACTTGGAGTTAAGGGATGTTGGTGTCTTACTGTAGGCCTAATACATGTATGGCACAGGCCTTACTATAACTGATGTTATTTTTTTGTTCTTTTCTGTAATAAATAGAAGCAGACAGTGGGTTCAAAACACCCGAAGGAAAGATTTGATCGGAAGGACACCATGGTACCTGTACAACAACTGTAGACTATGCTCCAACCACTTCGAAGTAAGTAATAAGTTTGTCAACAAGGACAAGAAGCGGCTGAAATGGAATGCCATACCGACTGTGTTTGATGTACCAAATCCGCCCAAACCTGTGGAATCATCGAGGAGACAACTGAAAAGAAAACGAACCGATGCTCCACCACCAGGCACAACTAGTAAACGTGTGAAAGGTTTGTAAAAAAAGAAAAACCCCTGCCCATAGCAAAATAACTAATGAAGACTAACAACATTGTTTACCTTTTGGGTAGGGCTATTCATTTTCGAATAATTTAGTATTCGAATAATTTAGTATTCGAATATTCGAAACTGCATGGTTTTGACCGAATATTCGAATATTCAATACTCGCCGATCAAGTTTTTCAGTGCATGCCGCACCAGTAAAAAAATTGCACATAAAAGCACACCGATGTCTTACATATGGCGATTGATATTATGGACCGTTCCAACAGTATTTTTTGCATGCCCCCGTTGTATCAAGGGTTTGTATGGACGGGAACAACAAACCTCCATCCACAAAAAGTTACAATTGACAAAAATGGGGCATTTGACACGGCTGAATGCCGTAACGTTTCTCGTATCTATCTGTACATGCGTATATATTTGTTCGAATATTCAAACTGGCAAAATGGTATTCGAATATTCGTTTGACGATCGAATATCGAATATTCGATATATTCAGGACAGCCCTACTTTTGGGAAATATATGTATTGCTGTTAGTTTTCAATGTGTGATAATTGATAACAATCATTTCAATCATGGGTCATTCCGTGTCAAATCACCCAATGGGTTACACCTCACCCCTTTCAAAGTAGTTCATATTTGTTTTATAAGGTTATTTTGGGTGAAAATGCCAAAATTGCAAGTTTCAGCAGCATCCGACCAGCGGTTTTTTGCCATTTTGGCCAAAATGGGCATGGCCGCCAATATTCAAAGGACCATACCTCCCTAACCTGTTGACCAAATTTGCTGATTTTGATATCTTTGGAAAGGTAACATCATAAATAATCCAATTTTGGCAATATTTATGTCCGAGCAATTTGACCTACAATGACCTTTAGACCTTGAATTTGACCTTGAATTTGACCTTGTGGATCACACGACCTTGAGCCCACTCTGGGATAGAACGAAAACGGCTGGTCGGATGCTGCTAAAACTTGAAATTGTTGCTTTTTCACCCAAAATAACCCTATAAAATAAATATCAACTAATTTGAAGAGGGTGGGGTGTAATTTTTTTATTTTGGGGGGTGATTTGACACAGAATGACCCTCATCCAGTTCTAAAACTAATCTCAGAAAATTTCATTAAATTCGGTGTTCATGTTTTTGAGAAAACAGTGCATTGGTTTCCATTTCATCAGGTTATTTTGTGTAGGTTTCTACTGCATTTGGTTTTGATTATTGCAAAAGACCTATCTCTTGCATTCTTATTAGTCTGCAAATATAATTTTCTTACTGAAATTACTGAAATGTCCCAAAATGTCTCCCGAAATTGAAACAAAAAACATGTGTATTTTAATCTCATTTTAATATTTCTTTCCTTATTTATGCAGTTTGTCGAGTCGAACATGATCATACATATGCCGAGAATGATGACAAGCAGAATCCGGACCAGCACCAGAAAAGGGCTGAATCAAAAAACAGCAAAGTTCTTCGGAAAGAACGTGTCCGAGTTTGCAGACTGAAACAGAAAGTCAGCAAATTTTGAAAAACCATGACCTGCATGACATCAGGGGGCACACCAACCATTAGACAACTCATTGACAGCGTCAGTGAACATCTAGAGGACCCCGCTTTGTCCTTTTTTGCTTCACAACTTCGAAACTCATCAAAGAGAACCAAACCGAGAGGAAGAAGATGGTCATACACGGATAAGGTTATTGCCCTATCACTCTACCACCAAAGTCCAAAAGCTTATCAATTCTGTTCTAGAATTTTTACTTTGCCATCCATTTCAGTTCTTCGAAAGTGGCTACACAATGTCGAAATCCAGCCTGGGTTCTCAAAACAAACTCTAGATGTAATGAAGCAGAAGGTTTCCACTATGAATGAGAGAGATAAATATTGTGTAGTCACTTTTGATGAGATGAGTTTAAGAGCTGGACTAAGGTATGACATTTCGACTGACAAGGTAGAGGGTTTTGAAGATTTTGGGAGCCTTGGTCGGACAGGTAAGATTGCTAACCACGCATTGGTATTTATTGTAAGAGGAATGCTTTCTCACTGGAAACAGCCAGTTGGCTACTTTCTCTCTAATAATGCAGCAACAGGTAAAACACAATCCAAATTGCTAAAGGAATGTCTACAGAAATTGGAGGACATTGGACTTTATCCAAAATTAGTTGTTTGCGACCAGGGCTCCAACAATGTCAAAACCTTTAAATGTCTGAACATTTCAGAAGAAAGACCATATTTTATGTTGGGTGACCATAAAGTATTTTGTATGTATGACCCTCCCCATCTTCTAAAAAACACCAGATCCAACATGGTCAAATATCTATTTAGGTTCAAAGGTACTGATGGTAGCATGAAGAATGCCAAGTGGTCTTATATTCAACAATTTTATGAGAGTGATTCCCAACTCCCAATTCGTATGGCCCCTAGACTAACAAAGGGGCATTTTGAACTCAACAGTTTTACCAAGATGAGGGTTAGAAAAGCAGCACAAGTTTTAAGCCATTCTGTAGCAGCAGGAATATACACATACTCATCTTTAGGTAAACTCCCTGCTGAAGCTGTTCATACAGCAGAATTTGTAGAGAAAATTGACCAGTTGTTTGATTCATTCAATTGTAGATATTTTAAAGAAAAGAAGAAGCTAAAAAGACCTCTTTCATAGAACTCTGCACATTTGGCATTTTTCAGTGAGTGTGCACCATGGCTTAAGAGTTTGGAGGTGGTAGGTTCAAAGAATGTAATATGCATTAAAGGGTGGATTTTGGGTATTTCTTGCCTCCTTAACCTTTGGAATGAAATTAAATCAAAGAAAGAAATAAAGTTTCTCTTGACTGGAAGATTCAACCAAGATGTTGTTGAAAACATGTTCTCTACAATAAGACGAAAGGGGGCTTTAGGGACAATCCCTCTGCATCCGAGTTTAGATTTGCTTTAAGAATGGTTATGGTAGCAGAATTAATCAAACCAGCACTCAGTTCCAACTGTGCACCTGACAGTGATAAATTCATACTTGGTCTAAGTTCTCTTACAAAGAAAAGAGGTCTTATAAATACAACAAAGAAAGAATCTGCAAATCCACTGTATATTCCTGTCACACAATCTGCTTTCATGTTGCTGGAGCAAAATACCATGTCTTACATAGCAGGCTACCTTTGCAGAAAAGTGTTCACAGGTCATGAGGTTGTTACCCCCTGTAACAAGTGTAGATCAGCCTTATTATCACAGGACACAGTATTAAATGATCCATCCCTAATCTTCATTCATCAAAAAGCTTGGGACACCACCAAAAGTGACTTTGGTGGTCTGATGGTTCCAACTAAAACCTTTGTAGATTTTTGTTCACTTTGTGAACAGGTATTTAGAAAGGAATTTAATCAGTCTGGAATGGCTCGCAATAGGATAAGCCATGTAATCAATAGTGCTATTTGCCAGCAGAGTGCGTATAATGAGCTGAAGGTCTGCAGTGACAAAGTCAGAGCTCGTATTGTTGCCATTTTTGTCAGTATGGGCATCCAATATGCCATCAAGTTCAGAAACAGAGAATTACATGAAATCACCCTGAAGAGGAAAAACAGGAAAGTGCTAAAAGTCACTCACAAGTAAAGGTGTGGGATGTACTTTGCTGTATACACTCTCTTCTATTGTAAAACTAACTAAAGAGGTGTCACTCTCTTGCCTAAGTGGTGTCAGTTTGGCTCTTAAATTTAGAGTGAAATTTACTCTGGTTTACTCTATATGGTGATTGTCTGGCAAACATGGTTCTTTGTATGAATGGTATAGCAAACAAAACAAGTGATTTTAGAGAGTACAGAGATGCACCACTTGACTTTTGGCTGAGTGAATGATGTGTACATGAATTTTGAACCCGGAAACAGTTGAAATATTCTTCAGGAACCATGCAGTAAAGTGTAATTGTAGGCTTTTGAAATGCTGGTGGGATATTTGTCCTTTTTGCTGCAGGCATGATATTCTTCCAACTATTCTTCCAACTAATTTCCAAATTTGTTTACCCTTGGGAAAACATTGCGATTAAATAGCCTGAAAAGTCTATTAAAGCTTGCACCATGTGTACATGTATGTCAGCCCTTGTACTTAATAAAATTTTCCTACGTTTTTTTGAAGGACCAAATATCATGCCTGTTGGTTCTGAGCATGCGTGCATACAACAACTTGTCAAAGCAGAAGGGACCACTCAGGAGTCTCCCATTTGACTGATCACTTCACTGTTTTTGAAGGCAGTGAATAGTGGTTCAAACAAGTCATTGTCAAAGTTTATAGGATTGATTGTAGTGATTGCCCTCTTCCAACAAGTTTGCCTTTTTGCATTGTACTGTTTCCTTTTAAAGCTTTGGAGAAAATAAAAAACATTCAAAATTTGGGTAACTATCACTTCTTATATAGACTTCACAGATAAATCTGCCGCTTAAATGGATTTGAAGCTTTGCATGATGTGAGACTAAGAGAAGAAACTTAAAGAAAATATGTATTGTGGGTAATGCCATGTTAGGTGTGGTTCTAAAAAGAAATGAGGGTAAGAAGGGTCTTGATTATTTTAAACTTTTTACTCTGTCTTCAGTCGAACTATGCTGCTCGAGATTATTACATGGTGTTACCCACAAAACTAATTACTAATTTAGTTGTTTTTTCATTTGCCAATTGCAATTTATATAAATAAATCAAATACTTGACAAATGCATTTCTGTAAAAAACACCACTTTGTAGTATTGTGTTGCAATATTAAACAATTAAACACAATATTCACCTGTGCACCATGGGGAAAAATGAGTGTTTATTAATAAAGATAACAGACCATGTTAACATGAGCAAATTTGGCCTTACTTGTCTTTATTCTGTTAATGTTATGGTTTATTCAGCTTGGAAAAGCTTAGGCTAAATATTAAGTTATAATTCGGAAGGAGATAACAATATTTTTAAACAGAACAAGTTTAAACAGAACAATTCCAGTAAACACCCAAAAAGTTTTTTTTTTTTTTTTTATCAACTTATAGCATGTAAAATGTTGTTTTAGGATTTCATAATAATTAACTTAGTCTCAGCAAACTCATTTCATACCTTTGTAATTTTTAGAAGACCCATGGGAATAGCAATAAATGGCAACAATCTCCCCTCCATTTTATTTCTCATTTTTTTTAATTGTTGTTTACCCCACTTCGCTGTGGACGTGGTTTAAATCCTCAAAAAACATCAACTGTGATTCAATCCAAATGCATATCTTCGCTCAACTGTTTAATATACGGCTTATTCAATATAATGTAAAACAAAATACATGATAAAATGCCCAAAACGTCACTCACACTCGACATGCTCGATCGACGTCAGTTTGTTTACACTAACATCCGGGTACTTTACAAAACATCAGCTTGCCCGAATGGCGGCCGCACCAGTCTATGCGCGATTACATACATTTGTATGTGTTTCTGGTACAGTTCCCCATCTTTCGCGCCCACGGCGCTCTACTATCTTTGGTTACACACATGTCTGCATGGTCCATGGTAGTCTTGGTTCCAAGACGTCCTTAGCGCGGTGCGACGTACAGCGCGCACGGCAGCGCCCTCTAGCTGATACCCTGCACGATATGGGGGAAAAGAGTACAAACCCCACCCCCCCCCCCCCCCCCCCCCCACCCCCCTTTTATCCCTATACCCTAAGCACGCTTCAGATTATTGTTATCTAACACATCCCCCTGGAATTCTGAATAGAATTCCTGAGATTCCGGGAACACAATGGCCAACACAAAAGAGGGGGTTCCCGGGTTCCCCTTTTCCCCCATATATCTTGCATGCTTCATATGCTCTAGCTATTTCTCCATAGACCTTATCGCAAAAAATCGCAAATACCGCCTGGATGAGACGTCACAATGGTTACTAGGGACGTGGGAAAGAAACGCGCACCAAAATCGCTCCCATTTCCTTCCCACAATCCCTTATGACCATTGTGACGTCTCGACCAGGCGGTATTTGCGATATGGTCTATGCACACACACTATGAAGGTTCAAAAGTGGACATCTGCTTTTCTGCTGTTAAAATAGCAGAAAAGCAGATTGAACGTTTTGGTTAAATGCATTTTTCTACTTTTCTAATTTTCTAACACCCCAACACCCCAACAAACAAGCAATTTAGCCGAAAACAACTTAACGAACCGAAAATACAAGACAAGATGACAGCACAGGACGACAGCACAGGACATGATAAACAAACAAACAAATAAACAAACACAACCCCCAACAAACGCCCCAACAAACAAACACCCCATCAAACAAACAAGCAAACACCCCAATAGCCCAAATGAACTGAGAGAGTCAAGTATAACAGAGTCTCTAATGTATAAAGGAAGGCTACTCCAGCTGCGTGGAAATGAATGAGTAATACTGTTCTTAAGGGCAAGAGTTCTGGCATACTTGTGGTTGAATAGCACATGATCTTGGTGGCGAGTGTTCACTGTTGTATTTCTACGGACAGAATGGCAGTCAATAATTCCAAATAGACATTTTGTAACTAATGTGATAGACTGCTTAGCCCGTCTGTTCTCCAAAGAAATCCAGTTCAGAGCTTGAAGTCTCTCCTCGTATGTTACGGTGCCCCTGGCTACCTTCAGACACATCCTGCTGGCCCGCCTTTGGACTCTTTCTAATTTAAATTTATCGGCAGCAGTGTAAGGCGACCATGCAGGCAATCCATATTCAAGCACTGGTAGGACCAAGGACTGACTGGTAAAGGGATGAAAGGGCCTTGGTTGAAGTTCCACTTGCAACTTGCCATATCAATCCTAGGGTTCTATTGGCTTTGCAAACAATTGTATTAACGTGATCAGACCAAGTCAGAGTGTTGTTGATGGTGACACCCAGGTACTTGTATGCTGAGGTGATGCTGACGGGTTTGTCGTTGAGAATGTAAACGGGAGGATTCACAGGTTTCTTGGCCCTTGTCATGTGAAGTACCTTAGTCTTCGTAGTGTTGAGATGCATGATGTTCATTTCACTCCATCGACCAAGTTCGGTGAGGTCTGCTTGGAGGGCATGCTCGTCATCTTGTGAATGGATGGGTTGGTAAATGAGTGTGTCAATGCCAACGGGCTTCGAAATGACCAAAAGAGGGAAATGTTATTCAATCATTTAAATAGGGAAAAATTCGATATTATTTGCCTTCAAGAAACACATAGTTTTTACGGGGATGAATATTTTTGGATTAAACAATGGGGAGGGGAAATGGCCTTTAGTCACGGGGAAAGTAATTCTAGGGGAGTGGCCATTCTGGCATCGCGCAAATCGGGGATTAAACTAGATAATGTGGATACGGATGACGCGGGTAGGTTAATTACTTGTGATATTTTATGGAATGGAATCCCCTTTAGTATTTTAAACGTTTACGTCCCTAACCAGATGTTCAGCAGAAAAACTTTTTTCAAATTCTTAATAAATATCTTCATGAAGGGAATAATTGGATAATCGGGGGGGATTTTAACTGTCAACTTGATTCTGATGATAATGTGGATAAAAGTGTTCCCGAATTGAAAAATATAATTTCAAATCATGACTTAATCGATACTTATAAGAACCTCTATCCTGACCACTTAGGGTATACTTTTTACCACAGGGTACTTAAAATTTCTGGGGTTATTGGAAAACCCAAAAGGATAATTATGATAATATTTTGGAATGGTGGGACTATGGGAAATGTAAATTAAAAGAAATCATCAAAAATTTTGATTCTGAAAAATATTACAAAGAGAAGAGATATATAAATAAACTTCAAAAGGATCTGTCCAGACATCTTAATGACACCGATTCCGATCCGCATATTATATTGGAAATCGAAAATAAAATCAAAACCTATGAATTGAACGACTTGGAAAAGTCTAGACTGAAATGTCACATAAATAAAATAACGGGTGAAAAACCAACCAATTTTTTTCGTCGTATGGAAAAACAAAGAACTAACGAAAATTTTATAACCAATTTGGTTGATAGTGATGGTAGATTTTTCGAAGATTCCTTTTCTATGTGCGAATGTGTGAATTCCTTTTATGAAAACCTATATACTAGCCAGGGGATATGTAAAGATCATTTTAATACTGTTCTCGATAATATTAATAGTACTGTTTTTGATGACGGCGTCATCGACGATCTCGAGAAAGATCTCGATGAAAACGAAATATTTTGTGCCTTAAATCAAATGAAAAAAGATAAGTCCCCGGGGTTAGACGGTTTGACCGTTGAATTTTATCAACTTTTTTGGCCTCTTATAAAATGTGATTTTATTCAAGTCGTTAATGAATGTCTAAATAATGATTGTCTTCCCGATTCCATGAATATAGCGCTAATCCGTTTAATTTTTAAAAATAGGGGAGAAAGAAACAACCCTAAGAATTGGAGGCCAATAAGCCTTCTTAATGTGGATTACAAAATTATATCAAAAGTTATAACAAACAGATTAAAGCAAATTATGCCTGACATTATTGGAGATGATCAATCATGTGGGGTTACCGGAAGGAATATTCATGATAATCTAATGACCCTTAGAGATAGTATTTATTACATCAACAACGAAGATAAACAAGGTGCCCTTTTAAGTATAGATCAGGAAAAAGCTTTCGATAGGATAGAATGGAAGTATATGTTTGGGATTATGAACAGGATGGGTATTCCAAGAGGGTTTATTAGGTGGGTGAGAATCTTATATAGTAACCCTTTTAGTGCGGTTATAGTTAATAATTTTATTACTGAGCCCTTCCGGGTGACTAGAGGAATTAGACAGGGGTATCCACTTTCCCCTTTATTATATACAATTTGTGCTGAGGGTTTGGCTTGCTTTATTCGAAATAATAACAATCTTAGCGGTATAGTTCTTCCCGATAGCGGGCAGACTCTAAAATTAATTCAGCATGCCGATGACACTACTATTTTCCTTACCGACGACAATGAATTTAATGTGTTAGATAACATTTTTACCATCTATAGTGGGGGGTCAGGCTCTAGAATTAACGTAGGGAAATCTCAGGGACTTTGGTTAGGCAAGTGGAAAGATAGAAAAGATAAACCGGGGGGGTTCTCGTGGGTCAACGATCACCTGAAAATACTGGGAATTTATTTTGGTAATGACAATAATTCGGCTAGAAATTGGGAACCGAGAATTCATAAAATGGAAAACATTCTCAATAAATGGAAAACGAGGGATCTTACACTAAAGGGCAAATCCATAGTTATAAATAGTTTTTTTGGAGCGGGGCTTTCTTACTTTGGTTCAGTTTTACATTGTCCAGAGGAATATATCTTAAAAATGGAGAGAATTAAATGGATGTTTTACTGGAATGGGAAACCCGACAAAATCAAAAGAAATACTATTTGTGTGCCCCTAGAAAACGGAGGCACCGGAGTTATTAATATAAAATGTAAACTGCAAGCCTTAAAAATCAATACCTTGCGTAAATTTCAAGAAAGTTCGGGTAAATGGAAATCTTTGTTTTTGTATTGTATATCTCAAGCAAGTGGCACTAATAAACTTGAATGGTATGTTTTTAATTCTCCAAAAACTATTGTCCCTACGGCCCAGCCCTACCACAAAGACTTAATTTTTAATTTTAATAAATCCGGCGCTATTAGTAACAATGTTTTCTCCTGTATTAACGAAACTTCTAACTTACCTTTATGGAACAATACTGTAATCACAGCTAATCAAGACAAAGTTCTAGACAGCAACATTTTGAAACCCCAGGGTATTATCTATCTAACAGATTTGTCAAAGACGGCAAGATTATTTCTTTTAAGGAAGTTGCGAATTTATTCAATATTTTGCCTATAAACGCAGGCCGTATCATGGCGGGTCTCAACAGAAATATTAAAAAAGATTATATAGAAGAATCAAGAGAAGGTCCCCCGAACCATTTTTTGAATAGGATAACATTTAATGATAAGGATAATATTATCGGATTAATTAGTGTAAACGTCAAAATAGTTTATAACATATTAATTAATAGAATTTTAATAGCGCCCACCGCGGAAAAAGATTGGAATCTTTTCTTTAATGTAATTGATCTCGATTGGAAAAAAATTTGGCTTCAAAATCGATGTGATCTTATGGATGTTAGGGATAAGGATTTATGGTTTCGACTTAAACACAAAATTTTACCGACCAAAGATAAACTTAAAAAATGGGGAATAACCAATAATGACTCTTGTCCTCTGTGTAAAACTGACACTGAAACGATTGAACACCTTTTTATTAATTGCTACAAACATGTCGACGCCTGGCTTTTCGTTGAAAATCTTATAAAGAAATATAAAAAAGACGCAACTTTCTGTCTGTCGGATATAACTAGAATTCTGGGAGTAGGCCTCAAAGAAGACATATGTTTTTTATTAATTGCAAAATTACATAGATTAATTTGGAAAACCAGATGTATTTATGCGGATCAGAGTAGTGACTGCAATTTAAATATCTTGAAACTATACAAAAGCAATTTACGTAAATTTATTTCTTTAGAAAAGCGGAGATTAGCCGTTAATGTTTTTTGTTTCATTTATGCTAGATATTCTGTTTTGTGTCACTTGGATGGAGGAAATTTAAAATTTTGTTTCTGAATATTTGATTTATTGTTTTCTACACGACTATGTGTCATTCGTTTTGCATGACTAAATATTTCATTTATTGTTTATACTTTATTCTCTCGTCTTTTGCATGACTTGATATTTTGTTTCTAAATATTTGATTGATTGTTCATTAATTATTTTTCGTTCACATTAGATGACATTTTGTTGATGAATATTTGACCGATTGTTTTGTACATGATTATTTGACATTTATTTTTTTTGTATTTATTTTTTCACGACTTGTGATTTGTTTCTAAATCTTTGTTTAATTGTTTATACATTGTCATTCAACTTGCATGACATTTTGTTAAAATATTTGTTTTGTGCTTGAATTTTTGACAATTATTTATTTTGTATGATTTTTGACTTTGTTTTCAAAATTTTTGACTTATTGTTTGTACATAATTATTTGACGTTTATTGATTTTGCATGACCTGTGATTTGTGTCTAAATATTTCATTTGTTGTTAACACATTGCTTGTCATTTACCCTTTTGACGAGAGAACTTGTATCTAATCATTTGATTTATTGTCTATACTTTATTGCTTGTCATTTTTGTTGTTGTTGCAAAATATCTGATTTATTTCTTTGTTTGTTTATGCATTATTATCTATATTTTTTGCTTCATTTTTGATTTCGTTTCCATAAATGTCATTTATTATTGACAAATTATTGTTTGACTAATATTTTTGATTTTGCATGACTTAAGACTGTTTCTATGTATTTGATTTGTTTATATGTTATTAACCATAGTAACTTACTTTGCATGACTTAAGATTTTGTTTTGGAATTTTGTGACAACATTTTTTGTTTATAATTTATTGTGTCTACTTTTGTTCCTTTTTTATGTTTGTACATATGTATATACATATATAATTTAATATAGTGTGTTGTAATATTGTTTGTGTTGATTGCAGAATAAATGGAGTTGTATAACTCCACTTTTCACTGAAAAAAAAATAAGAAAATAAATAAATAAAATAAACCTATCAAATGACAGATTGAAACACACACACACACACACACCCACTGTTGAGAGTTGTTGTTTAGAGTTTTTGTATAGGCTGTGATAGTTATAAGTATAGGAGGGTTAACCCTCCTATACTTATAACTAAACTCCTCAAAAATGTTCGGAAACTCAAGTTTGACAGACGATTTCTCTCTTGTTTCCAACTCCTTTTCCTTGAATTTGGTATCATTGGAAAGCCCTGTTATTCTTCTTTACAATGATGTGTCATTTGTTATGATTAAGCAATTGGGGGATGTGCAGCACAGCTGAATATGGGGGTGGGTGTAAAGTGAAATGTCACAAAATGCATTGCTATTGTCATACAGTGCATTCCCCTTTTGTTTGGAGGATGGGAATGTGCAACAGATCTGCAACAGATCCTGATTGATGAATGGGACGCCATCCCACAGAAACGTGTGAACCGGCTCGTGAACAGTATGAGGAGGAGGTGCCAGGCTGTTGTGGCTGCATTCGAATCGTCCACCCGCTACTGAGGCTCTTGACTTAACATTGTTCAATGAAGAAACTGTTCAATGATTAAACCAGAAAAAAAGACTTTCCGTAAGTTTTTCTTTTTTCTTCTTTTGTTAGTGATAGAGTGTTGCATTGTACTGTGAGAGAGACTTCTTGTTACTGATGGAGCATTACTGGGTGTTTGAGTGCAGAAAATGACAAATTATTTTACTCTGTTTGAAACGCAAGCACATCAAACAACAGAGTTGCTACCCCGGAGGCAATCTATTGTGACAGGCCATGTTGATTTCTAAACTTTTCCCGCACATTTATGGCTTACAACCTTTAAATATTGGTTAGTAAGCAGATAATCATTCAAGACCACCAATCCTCCAAACAATTCCTAACAGCAAGAGTCAATACACGTTTGGACAAAAGCAATGCATTTTGTAAAATTTCACTTTACACCCAGCCCCATATTCAGCTGTGCTGCACACCCCCCAATTGCTTAATCATAACAAATGACACATCATTGTAAAGAAGAATAACGGGGCTTTCTAATGATACCAAATTCAAGGAAAAGGAGTTGGAAACAAGAGAGAAATCGTCTGTCAAACTTGAGTTTCCGAACTTTTTTTGAGGAGTTTATCACAGCCTATCAAAAACTCTATTTAAACCTACTAGTGGCCTGGGTGCTGGTGATGTCCCAAGCAGTGTTCAAGGATAATCAGAGTCCAAATAAAAACTCAGTTGATAGCCATGTGCCCCATCATTGTTGGCCAAATGGCTAACTTTTACAACTTTGGCTATAATTTTTATAAATTGAATTGGTTAAAAGAACAATGTACAAACATGTATTTAACACTGCATGTAAAAGGTATGGGGCCCGATAAATTTGTATTTTGGTTACAATTTGGCTATTTAAAAGTTGGCTAGCTGGAATCCTGGTTTCGGATATCTCAAATTGTACTGAATCAGTCAACATTCTGTGTACTTTATAATGGTCCCTGGATGGTTGGAGTTTGAATAGAATTCTATGTTGATTTGTGTCACCTCATTCATCCTTTCAAAGTGTTCGGTGCTTAATCTTGATCCTCTACTATTGTGGAGGCCAGTGACAAAGAGCTGCAGTGGGCTTTTATTGGCAGCCGTTCTGATCTTGTGGTTGTTCCACATATCAACAAAGCATTTCATGCAGTGATTGATTCGTGGCAGGAACACAGTGTGAAGGCAGAACAGATGTACATCGCTGTCAGGATCCAAAATGCCTCTCTCCTCCATACTTTTGAACAGCCTGTAAAAGCTGCTGGTAACTTGCTCATGCAAGTCACGCCACAGCCGTTCGATCCGTGCATTGTGCACACTCCTGCCAGTGATGAATAATCCCCTCCCTGCCCCTCCCAGAGGATGCTGTAGCATGTATGTTGCAACCTGTGTATTCTCACCACCGTGATCCGATCGGACACGGGAAGGTAATCCCCACTGTGACACGGCATTGATGAAAAGCTCTGCAACCGTCCCAGCCTTGTTGTTGGTACTGCACTGAAGGTAGACAATAGCACGACTATAACCATCGATGCCCCCGTGCGTTACAAAGCGCCACCTTCAAGAATGATAGCACAAATACACACATGTTTATGAGCATAAACATATACATGGCCTCTATTAACACTCCTGTTCTCAATGCAGCCAGCCACCCTATATATCAAAACCTATCAAGTGACAGATTGAAACACACAAACTGTGAGAGTGGTCAACGCAGTCTTGGTGTTATAGGCTTTGATATTTATAAGTATAGGAGGGTTAAGCAATAATTGGATGTTCATATATGGCAACTTCTTTCCTTTAACAAAAATGTAGTCTATATTATATCACTCACATAACCCTTGCAAGTTGCTCAAGGTGCTAGTTAGAAATATTCTTGTTGCTGTTGTGGGACCATATTTTTGGTTGTTTCAATTAAGCCTAACCCTGCTAAATCCAACAGGATCCAACTATTTTACACTCAAGTTGGGTCCATTGGATTGAGCAGTAAACCCCTGGTATACATTCCTGTTGACATTATCAGAAGGAAACTGAAAACACTCCAAGTTGGATTCTGTTGGGTACTGATAAATAATGCAAAGCTGGACCCTGTTTGGATCTAGCAGGAAACCGAAAAATATGGCACAGTTTGATTCTGAAAGCATGCCAGTCATTGCATTTTTTAAGGTCCCCAACAACTTGACATGTTGGACTGTATTTGTGTGGGACTGTGTTGGATTGAGCAGGAAACTCATACATGTATGAATAACCGTCGGGCTCTGTTGCATTTAGCAGGGTAGTCTTAAGGAACTATTATGGGTTAGGTGTGGTTTATGCATTAGGGCTGGATTGCTAGAAGTGCTAATAATACATGTAAACTGCATTGCATCAAAACACAATGCAGAATCTCACGATTTACACCATATAAACAACTCACCATAGAAACATGCATGCACTTGCATCTTCATCAGAAACAAATGCAGTGTTTCCAAATTGAGCTTAGACAACGCAATTATTTGTTGCTGATGAATTCTCACTTTATTAGTTTGTGATGTCCATCAATGTGCCACAAAGAAAGTGGGAGTTCTACAGAGTAATGTCTACGGTGAACTGCACTTATTTGTCGTAGCTGTTGCCGCTGAGGCTCAAGTCGGTAGAGGCTATCTCTGATTCTCTGTCTTTGCACTCTGACTTCTTGTGACAGCAGGTAGCCATCAGCAGTTTTGCATCCTAATTGGCAAACAATTAGTTATACAGTAAATATCGTAGACTAGGGATTTAACAATTCTGATTTTTTTAGGGTACAATATGTTTAAATACTTTGGTCATGACAGGGCTACCAAATCTCACGCATTGAGCGTGAGACTCGCGCATTTATGGTTGATCTCACGCTCTCACACCTATGAAAAAGAAATTGTAATAATGAAAAAAATTAAATAAAAATACAAACTTACTATTTATATGTCCTGATTGACTCCAAAAACAGAAATGTTTAAACAATTATCTTTTGCTAAAAAAAAATTCAAGTGGTAAAAAAAAAAAAATGAATATCATCTGACCTGCTCTTGGCATTTGTTGCAAAACGAAGTCGACACGGCTATCCAGTTCATCATCTGAAATGTTGGAGTACAATCTTCGAATAGAGATGTTATGCTCAGCAAGACGTCTCTTTATGGTCCTTTCTCTGAAAACAGAAACACCTGGCTGTTTCTTTCACAGAACAGTTCATGTGTCCTAAATTTAAAAGCAATGGATATTATTATAATACCATTTGTTTGCACTTCAACAATAACATGTATGTTATTAACAATGTAGTTTAAGCATACATTGTACATGTGATACATTGCAGCTACTAGGCAAGAAACTTGGAATTAACAAAAACTGGGAAATTCTAATCTTTACAAGATTTTGTACAGTGTTTTGCAATTTTCAATAAGTGTGAAGTGAAAAACGAGGAAATCAGCTGATCCGAGGAAAAGTTTCATGCCTGACTACATGTAGGTCTATTTGATCTAACTTTTGTTACGGAGATTGTGCAGTGTAGGGTCCCGTTTCCTATAAAAACAAAAATCGACTTATTATTTATTGGACTTACCAAACTAAATGTACTTCACGACAGAAGAACAAACGGACTCATAGAGTGCAGGGTTTCCAATTTTTGAGGGAAATTTATTGGGGAAAATAACAATAACAAATACAATATGCAACTTGAAAAAAAAAAACGATCACAGCAATGTGCGCAGTGATATAGTGTTGAATCGCACGGCACAACCGCGTATGAAAATCATAATTTATATCCAAACAAATTGTGAAAAATTACTAAAAGATATATTATTCAACAAGAGAAGTCTACTTTTGTTTGAAAAGGTCAGAAACGTCGTGACTATTGTATATTTTCAAATAAGCCATTTGCGAGTTAAATTTGAATAACGTCTGGTACACTGACTTGCTCAAAAAAATTCTCCAGACCAAACAAACTTACTACGATGCATATCACGTGATTCGCGGCAAGCTCTTGCTTACTTACGCAAGAGCCGCTGAGCATAATACAATGTTTAAAATGGATGAGAATTGCACAACACCAGACCATTCCGGAGCCGGGGGTTGCTAGCGTAAGGCTTGCCACGAATCACGTGATATAACAGTCTCTTAAATGTGCCAAGCATTTTGAGCAAGTCAGTGTACCATATGTTATTCAAATTTAACCTGCAAATGGCTTATTCTATCATTACAGCATTGTCTGGTTCCATGATCTGACACTATTCAACTCAGGATCCTTGGCTCTGGAGAACACTGTCTGAAACATATTCAAATTTGTCACTGGCTTGTTGGAATGTGCGGCTGGGAACCACCTTAACCCTAACCCTAACTACACAATCGCCAATCATAGTACATGCATACCAACCAGTTACTGGGTCCCAGTAACTTGGGCCCTAGCCCCATGTGGCTCAAATACTGGACTTCCTACGTATACAGAGCGACACATCCCACTGCACAAAAAGAAGGAAAATGTCTAGGGGCCCCGAAAACAAGATTCAAGCTACAGGCATATCATCATGGCTATTGTTCACTTTATAAACATCTTTACACATCTAAAGAAACGGAATCCTCAAATTTTCGAACATGAACAATGTCAGCAACTACCACAAATGCTTATAAAGTAAAAAAAATAATCCAAATCTTCTTTTCGGGGCCTATAACATTACACCAGGCGTTCGTTTTTTGGTGCAGGTTGAAGTGTAGCCCTACATACGGAGGAAGTCCAGTATTTGAGCCACACATGGCTTTCGGTTTGTTCCCCTCACAATTCTAGATGGCCGCGGAATGTGAAACTCCCTTATTGGGGTCCCTTGAACTCTATTTTTCTTCTTCAAATTTTGACTCGAGTCAACATTCGCAAAAAAAGGAGTTCTATGGCCCCGGTCACAATGGTTACTGGGTCTATCCTGCACTCACGGCTCATTAGGTGCCTATCAATTGCTTCCCCCACAACTCCCCCCACCCCCCCCCCCCCCCCCCGGGATGCCCCACCCAAGATGTGGGGATTGTCACTTTTAAAGTGACAAAATCAACACCCCATGGGACAATTTTTAGTGACAATATAAAGATCCCCGACATACATGGGTGGGGCACCCCCACCTCATGGTTTTAACTTCTAATTATGGGGAAACAATGGCAAAATGAGTGACCAAAATCCCCACACTGGGGGCTTGAAAAACGGGACCAAACCTCTACATAAGACCTGGGGCAGCCCGGGGGGAGGAGTGGGGAAGCAATTAATTATGATAGGCGCATTACACTAGCCCAGGTTGGACTCCTCTATTAATCATGATTAAGACGTCGTACAACCTGCATGACCATGACCTGGGTCTTGATGTCGGACAACTCGACCGTTGGCCGACGGTAAGCACTTAGCCTAAACCACCAAAATGACATCGTCATGTATTACTGAAAATGCACTATACCTTATTCAATAGACACAAGGCCTTATTGAATAGGCACAAGGCAAGCTGCGCGCGACGATGTCATTTTGGTGGTTCTGGATAAGTGCTTACTTGGCGGCCGGACTGGAATCGAGAAAACACGGAATTTTTCAGACCAGTCTCATACTTTGTCATGCATCATCATGATCATGTGCATAGGGTCAGGGTGTCAAGTAAAGTCCATGTATGGAACTCTTTCAGTTTCCACTTACCTATGAAAAAAAAGAGTTGCTCTTCTGTTATTAAGAATTTTGGTCGCCCAACACGACCAAAACTAACGTGAGCTGCAGCAGCATGTGTTCGGTCATCTTCTCGGCCGCCGACAGCGCTACCATCATCGCCTTGGGGTGCTGCAAGCTCCTCATCACCTATTTGTTTGGCTATTAGCAAATCCGTAGCTACGATGTCGAAGTTCGGAAGAAAATCCCTATATCTCAGAACATCTCTGCACAGGCTATCTAATCTGTACTGCAGGTTGTCAATGGTGCCGTCACCTCTCTGCACAACAGCACAAATACCTTCAACCCTACTTCGGACGTTTCTTAAGAAAGCTTGACCAACCTCCTTAATTGCGCGCGCGATGCCACGACACGTACACGAGCAAAGTGAAGACGCCTCCAACGTTGGAACTAAGTTAGTTCATTTCAGAATTTGTCTTGATTTGCGCGTTTGTCGTTTTGTAAATGTTTGTTCTGTTTTCCTTCCTCCATGGTTGATGCGATAATTTCACTGTTTGCGAAAACGTCCTTTCGTACTTTCTAGGGTTTATTTTTTATTTTGTTATTGGATTCTTTATTTATATCATTAACTTTGGATATTGATTCAGTTTTCAATTTTGATGTGATTTGTTTTTGTTCTCAGTTTTTTGTTTTAGTTTTGTTTGCTTGAAATACATTATTTTGTTTTAAAATGTTTAATATTTATTTATATATATATATTATATAATTTTTTTTTTTTTTTTAAAGATATATTTCTATTTGGGGTTTATTATTTTATTCTTAAATTGTTGCCTGTGTTTATGTTTTTTGTGTGTGTTTGTTTTATGCAATATAAATGGTTGTTTTTATTTGTTCTTTTTTTATATTTCTGTACTTGTACTTTTCTTTTAATTCTTTTTGGTTTTTATCTTTGTTTTTGTGTTTTTATTTTGTATTTGTATTTTTATTCTTTACTTTGTAAATAATAAAGTATTATTTCTTATTATTTTGGCCCTGATGGCCGCCCATACTTAGCCGGATGTGAGAGAAAAATAAGTAGTTAGACTCACATATGGTAAACAATGATGACGCACTTGTCTAGCAGAAATAACAATCACTTTTTTGTGCAACATCTCATTTAGGACATAGCAGTGTACTGTGCTGCTCAAGTTCTATGAAGCCTGTTGCTGGAAATAATGCAGGCTAGGGATTTCCACGGATTGTCAAATATTTACATAAGGACTCCTTGGCCAGGGTCACGGGATGACCATGACATTTTTAAAATAAATCATAATTGAATCCATATACGGGACAGAGATCTGCCACAATGACATTCCACATTTACATCCATTTCCATTTCGATTTCGTTTAGTGGCCAGAAATAAAACGCACACCGAAAGCTCATAGTAAAAGCATACAAAAACAAAGCAAATGTAATAAAGTACATTCCAAGAATTACTTTCTTGGAATTAAAAAAGGCATTACTGACGCTGCTGGATAATGCCACAGAATTAGCAGATGATAGTATTCAATGCATAAAGTGAATAAAGGACTCCAGAACTATTGTCACACAACAAAATTGTCCACGGCATGCGCGTGTTCAACGTAAATGACACTAAACTGTAAAAAAGAAACACACCCAATGGACAGAAATAAAACGCACACAAAAAGCTCACATATAAAAGCATAAACAAAAAGGGGCTCATTTAAGAGTACAAGCTCTGCCTAGCCCAAACAGTGACATCCCTTTAAATTTAATCGCCTGCCTATTATTAGACCTCGGCCTAATTAAACCAAAACAATCGTTTATTACTCGGGTAGTTTTCAATTTAGCGAACATGTATGGGCAGCGTATGTAACGTTAAGCATGTAGTCTAGCTAAAAGGATTGATATTGTGCCGAGCCGTGTTATGCCAGACTGTACTCATCCTACACACATCAGGCCCACGTTAAAACGTCAGCCATGCTAGATAACGCCAGCGTATCGTAGGCATTAAAACTAGGCCTACCACTAACTAGGCCAAAAGTCATCAGTGGCACTAAAAAAAAACTTGCCCAAAATGCGGGCTCTATAATTAGAAATTCCTCACCTCGAATTCGACCAATCTTGGCGCAAACGAAGCCACGATGAACTAATCAGGTAGAATAACGTCACAAAAGAGAGCAGCACGGTCGAAGATTGTTGAAAAATTACGTAAACTTTCTTAGCAAAATGTTACTGTTACTCGCAACAGTGGTGGAATCGAGAATGATGACGCGACGCCAAGCACTTTATGGTAATGTAACTTTCCACGAAGAACGGCGGTCATTTGCGCGTTCAGCGTGTGACGTAAAAATAAACAACAACACCGGGTACCAGGCGCGCGCTCAACAGATTAACGTGTACCAGCGGTATGCCATCACTGCATGCCAACTACTGTGAAGGCATAGCGACACTGCACCATGGAACAGAGAGCATGCATCTTCACAAAATTCTCGAGGTATCCGCGCGTCCATAAACCCAATTAAACTTGCGCTTAACATTCGTTAAAATAAAACCACAACCTATACCGAGCAAAACCAAAAAAGAAAAACTAAAAGCAAACAGTTGGTGGATACGACTAAAATACTAGTACATTAATTTTAATCAGGGTTGGAATATGTCGTACAGAACCGAGTCGTTAATTCTATTTCTAACGTGTAAGTTAATATACTTCGTGAAGGTACGCTTGGTGTCGTGAATAGAGGGAAAGTGTAAAGCAATGCGTTTGTTGTCACTGGCTGTCAAATTCCATTCCATTCTACATTTCCCTAAATCATTAACAATAACTTTCTCTACGGCTAGCTCAAAATATCTTTATACCTTTTCACACATAGGCAGCATCATACAATCGTGATTTCTTTGTGTCACGTCATTCTCAATCGGAATTAGGTTACATCCATAACATTCTTTCCTACAGATTTCTTCTACTCTCTTTAGAATATGTGGTACAACTATGGATTGAATAATATTGAATGAGAGTTCATCACAGCTTCCTTTCTCCACCTCCTCCTTGCTTGTCGATACAGATACATCGTGAGCCCCTTCAGAGTCGGCCACCACGTCAGAATCCAGCACGAGTGCAGCAGATGCAGTGGACGTAGTAGGCACATCGTCGCTGTCACGCTTCATCTTCTTAAGCTGCTGATCCTGAAAAGAGTAAGAAACAAAAACCATTCATTAACGTTATAAGTCGTGTAATAATAATAATAATTAAGCAACGGGTCTGTGAGACAACTGAAGAAAAACAAAGACTTTGTAACAATACACACCTCCAGTTCTTTGTCAGCCTTGGTGATTGCAGGCATCATCTCGACGAGCGTCTTCTACTCGTCCAACTTCAGGTTGATACCCCGTGGACTTGCCCAGAAGTTCCCGCCCTTCAGCTGCATGTAGTCCCGGTTCTTGACGTAGATGTTATCGTTGAAAGGCTCCACCACGTGAGGTACCCCCGTGATTTCGAACCTGGTGGACGTGTCAGGCTCTACACGACAGCGCTTTTAATTATTCTCTAAAACGCTTTGCTTAAACGCGAATAAAGTATTTTCTGACGCGTCTGCGCATCTGAAATAGAAACAATAAATACAACATTAATCCTTGTGATTAGGAATTCCGCTTTACCGCAGCAGCGCAGGACAGATTTAGCTCCGTGTGTCCGACTCGGTGGGGCATGTCAATTCTGGCATAGCAAGTCGCTTCCGGGTCTAAACTACTTACCTATTTAGTGAAGATCGTTTACTTACCAATTCTCTCTCCCAGTTTAGCTAGATTATATACGAGTTAAGCATCACGAAGTACGGTCTTCCAGCCCTTTATGAAAAGAAAGGTTTATGTCCTTGAAAGGAAGTCCTGTAACTAAGGAGAGGGATAATTAATTTATTACATCAATTTAGTATGTCCTGGCTGTAGTATGCGAAAAGCTTGAGTGACACGAACGCATTCAAGCCTATACAGTTATAGGTAACCAATTCTATGACTTATTGTCATTCAAATAACCTGTCTGCACCTGTCAGCGTGCTTCTACTTCTTAAGAAAATACATTTATTCTCTAAAACGCTTTGCTTAAACGCGAATAAAGTATTTTCTGACGCGTCTGCGCATCTGAAATAGAAACAATAAATACAACATTAATCCTTGTGATTAGGAATTCCGCTTTACCGCAGCAGCGCAGGGCCTTAAGCGATTTCCTTCTAAGGATTAAAGAACGGGTTAGAAATACACAATAGTCCATTCAATATGCTTGTTGTTGCTCAGCTCATTTATTATTTCATATTTCATATTCCTAGATTCAGGGAGACTGACATCCTTGAATCGACTGAATCATGTACATATCCGTCTTTGGCAGTTTCTGATCGCCAACGCCCGTGCTTTTTGAACAGTCTATCTGGTAGTCCATGATTAGCCGCAGCAGAAGCTCCACCCGATCTAAGGCTTGTGTAAGGAATATTGTTTGGGGTCTTCGCCAATAGCCGCTACGGCTTACTTCAGAATTTCGCTGCACCTTGTGTATGAAAGTTGTTTGGATCTAAATTTATAAGTGGTATCCTTTTTGCAGTAGGATGGATAATCCTGGGAAAATAAACTGATCAGAATTTCTAGGTTCAAGTAAAGCTGCCTTGGATAAATAGCGTGAAAGCATAGATACAGGGCATGTGGGCTTCCCAGTGGAAGCAACGATGACTTGTGCTCCTTGTCTGTAAATGTCCGTCTTGCTTTTCTCTATGAAAATGCTAGCGAAATTATCTTGGATAGTAAATGTCACACCTTCTAATGGCGACTACTTCGCTAAACCGGAAAAATGCAGCGAAGGCTAGGAGGCACATGGTACAAACTCTGAGATCCATGAGCGAAGCTGAGGGTTGTCCATAACGCTCACACATTTTCTTTAACATGTCTGCAGTAATTGGAGCCTTCTTTGCTGGTGGTCTGGCTAACATACGTTTTAATCCTTCTAACACCAAGTGTAGGAATTTTGTGTCACATGGATTAGGTACATCCTTTAAATCATGAATCCATTTAATTCCATAGAAAGCCGATTCAATGGCAGAATACGGAGATCCTTTTTTCAGCAGGTATACCAAATAATCCGCTATATGATGGGAGGAAGCTGGGAGTGGACACAGTTTTTGGCTTATCGCCCAATCTGAACTTTGTTCAAATGCTTTATTATACCGGCGCGAAGTGGATTGTGCTCTAGATGCTTGTAAGACTGTGTGGAGGGTATCCTGATGGGATGAACTAGACTGTTGGTGGGGAGAAGGGGTCACTGTGGAGAAATAAGAATTGAAAATTTTCGGAAATTAATGAACTATGTAGGATTGTGCTGCAGTGTTCAAATTATTTTATTTACAGAGTGTAACAACCAGACCAAGTCACTCTCTCCTCTCAGAAACAATTGATTTAATAAGCAGTCGGCAAGCCTTGCCGTTGACGAACAATACATCTATCCTGTTCCTCTCAGGAACAACTCCTTCAGTAAGGAGTTCAATCAATATATCTTCTGTGTTCCTCTCAGGAACAACTCCTTCAGTAAGGAGTTCAGTAAGGATAGACAAATAACAATGCTTGAGATGTTATTGTTTACATTGTAGTTCACACATTACCGGTAAATGCTGTGACCGGTATCAGTGGGAAGCATTCAATCTTATAGTCAATACGGGATTATTGAACGAGTCTGATCCGAACATGGATCTCGAATTCCTTCCTTGTACGAACATGCCTTGTGGGTTATCAATTTTAATTACTTTCTTCACAACTGAACGGAACACACTATCGTCCGAAAAAAGGATAGGCCAGAAAACTGCCGATGGCCAATGGGGTACAACTAACGTACCAGCTGCTCTGCATGCATTCAGATGGAAAATGGCTTCTGGAACTAATTGAATTGGTGGAACTATCCAATTGTTCTCACTTCCCCAGTGGGAAGAAAAGGCCTCGACCCCGGACGTACCTGGGCACCAGTACTTAAAATGGAATTTAGCTATCTTGGCATTTGCGTTATCGGCAAACCTATCAATGGTATGGGGACCGAAAATAGAATCGATAAATTCAAAAAATAACTGGGAAACGCCCCAATCGTCGAAATCTATTATTCTACTAATTGCATCGGCGGTTACGTTAAAATTTCTAGGAATCCACCGAGGAATTAGGGAAATGCCGTTCTCTTTGCAGAACTTAAAGATATCGACACTTAGCAGGTGAAGTTTCAAATTCATCGATCCCCCTTGCAAAATGGCGACAACGGCTTGGTTATCGGTAAACATTTTTACGTTCATGTTGGTAATGTTATGTTTAAAGGCTGAAAGTGCAGTTGCAACACCTTCCAACTCTCGCCAAGTTGAACTTTCTCGTGCTTCTGTTTCTGACCAAGTTGTATGATTGATGATATCTGTGCCCTGTAACCCTCTCTTCATTGCTTGCTGCTTGGATCTCAGTGCTTATCGGTGCTTGTCTGCAAGGGTGTGAATGACCCCCCAGTTGGTCGTCTGATGAGCGGACAGGAACGTCTCCAGTGACCGGAACGGCCGCAGCCGAAGCAGGTGTCAGTTGTGCTAGCTTGGGTGTGGCCAAAGACCCTTCTGTCGAATTGTAGAGGGCCACGAAAAAAATCAGCAGTAGAAGTAGGCTGAATGTTATGAGGCGCCAAGTGTAAAATTATTATTTAACGCTATTATTTACCAATAATTCATTATATAATATATAATGAATTATTTAACCATTATTTGCATTTTTTTTACAAATGATATATTTTGCACCACACAATTATATATATATAATTGTTGCCAGCTTTCATTATATATATATAATTCAATGGATCATTATACTTATATATAAATAATGACGACTGACAAATTTTATATGTAAATAATTAATTTTGCACATGCAATTATATATAATAATTGTTGGACAACTTTCATTATATACATATAATTTTACGGATCATTATACTTATATATAAATAATGACGACTGACAAATTTTATATGTAAATAATTAATTTTGCACATGCAATTATATATATGTGACCCGCTCTGGAAAAAGGTATATTATGTCGCAAAATATGAAAAATAAGTTTTATGTATGTTTGGAAAGCCCGCAAGGTAAGCTTTCATTTGGTACATGATAGAGTTCCAAGGCCCTTTCTGTTCTGGAGATATCGCATTTTTGCATATTAATTAGTTCTGTGGAGTAAAAAAAAAACCCAGAGAAAACAGGCTTTGAAATAGCCAGTTCTAATACAATGCAATGGAACAATGCACTCTAAAAAGGTTATTTTTTTCACTTGATACGCTGAAATCAACATTGTTGTGCACCAAACCTGAAACTTTAGATATTTAAGATGTTATTAAAGACAAAAAACAAAAAATGCATTTTGACGAAAATTGTCACCCTCTTGGGTTGAAAGGGCTATTACACGTAAATGCATAGCGCGACTTATATCACCTTTTTCTGGAGCGGGTCACATATATAATTGGTGGACACTTTTATTATATATATATAATTGTTGGGCAACTTTCATTATATACATATAATTGTTGGGCAACATTAATTATATACATATAAATTTGCGGACCATTATACTTATATATAAATAATATCGACGGAAAGGTTTTATTTGTAAATAAAGAATTTTGCACCAAACAATTATTTATAAATAATTGAATTTTTAATGTTTACAACGAAGTGAACGAGGCTATGATATACTAAATAATGATTGTACGTCGTTCATAATATACTAATAATAGTGCAGTATGTAAATTGTGTTATTAGCCACGCCCAGTAGTCTAAATATTCACATCCTGGCATCCGTCACAATTGCGCGCGGCCCATGCGCGGCCGGCTCAGTCGAGTCTAGTCTGGTACCTGCAATATGTCAAAACGTGTGCAATAGCCAAACGCGGGGGATTGACACAAGACCGCGGTCTATTTTGTAAGTTGTGATGGACTGACTAGACTGACTGCACTGATGAGTGTCGATTTCCTCGTGCTTGGTCTACTCTTCCTTACTATAGTCTTGAGCAAAGCGTGTTTTTATTGACTTCTGCCATGGCTGATGGCGATAATGGCCAGATCGACAGCAGCATCCAACATATAATCCAGTCAGCTGTAAGGCAAATTTCGAGTCAGCTGCGACAAGAAACTCCGAACAGGGGAGGTGGGACTGCTTATGTTGGTACTAGTATAACGTCCAGCAGCAGCACGAGCAACAGCAGCACGAGCAACAGCAATAGCAATGCCACTGCGGGCAGTAGAACTACTAGTAGTACTAGCATGACTAGCATTGCTGTTGCTCGTGCTGCTGCTGCTGGACGTACCACTAGTAGTACTGATACCAGCACAAGCAGTCCCACCATGCCCACCGCCCCCTCTACATAACTATCTACATATGGCACAACCTGTTATTTCAAAATTTAGGCCCATGTCAGTAGAATCTGTAAAAATGAAGCAGAAATTATATGTACATGTACGTAAACAATTCCTTCATGCGTTGAGTGACCATACACTGTGCAAGAACATTTAACACAGAAAACACAACCTTTCTTCTCCTATATTGCACGAACATTTCTAAACTAAATTATCTAATTGAAAGGTTGTGGCTTGTGCCAATACAATTCTGAACATAAATGGTTCATTTTTAGATTTGCTGTTTCAGACTGATTTTGAAAATTTTTAAAATCTTTCCGTATTTAAAAATTGCTATCGGGTTGATTAAAGTTATATTTTGTTATATGCAATCTCACTTATTTCATAACTTTATTAAAATTGTAAGCCAGGCATCTCAACTAACATGATTTGTTGACAAAAATTTGAAATTATAGCTCGCTACTATACATAGGGGCCATATATTTTTACGAGGAAGCTGGGTTAAATGTGGCATCCAGGGTGCACATTTTCATTTTGTAAAATAGTAACTGCTGTAAGTAGTAAAGCAAACATTTACGGGAGATTGAGCTGTTCTAGTAATCCTTATGTTCATCTTAAATGTCTGCTTAAAGATGCTTTCTGTGTTTCTAATTCTAGTGTCTTTCTATTTATTTTTTAAAAGGAAAACAAATACCTCACTAGTGCTTCATATCAGAATATTCCTGCAATTTATTTATTGTTTATACATGTATACAGATGTACACGCATGTTGCCTGTCATTCTACCTCATTATCACTGTATGTCCATGGTGTCAATCAAAAAGCAATGCGAAATGGTATTTAGTAACAATAGTAATTAAGGTTTTCAAAATAGACAATTTAAAAAAGACAACTTAAGTTTGAAGTATTCTCATGAAACTGAACATTTGCTATACATGTAGCAGCATGCATTATGAACAAGTCCACTAACCTCTAAAGTAGTTCAAATTGTTCTTAAATTTACATGTTTAAACCATTAAATATTTGTTCAGTCCCCTTAACAAAAAAAAATTTTTTGGGGGGGGGGGGGGGGGGGGTGGAGTTGCCAGACTGACTAATCGCCCCTTGTAAAATCACGCCTGTATTGCAAGGGTGTTAGATTGAGTATTAAACTACTCTTGTGACGTCACTCTATTCAGAAAAGTGTCGATTCTTTTTCAAGAATGTACAGTTAAGTTAATTGACTTAATTCATCTCATACCTCAAAGCATTAGTAACAATGGACACGTTTTGTTCCCTTGAAATCTTAACAATAGGTGAAAGGGAGGTAGTTTAAGTCAGAGAAACGACTCAAAAGGTGGACATTCTTTGATTGGAATGGGCTCGGATGCTTCGCGTCCTCGCCCATTCCAATCAAAGAATGTCCACTTTATCGTCGTTTCTCCTTAACATATTTTATCATTTTTATCGTTTCAACAATGTCTAAAAAAATATAATCCATCCATTTATTGAATATATCTTAAAAGTGGTATTTCTCAAATTTCACATGCTGCTCATGGAATGGACAATAATAAATTTGTTATTACATAAATTTGTAAACTTTTGTCAGAAATTTCTATATTTTCATCTTATTAATTGTAATACTAACTGAAACAAGAAATTAGATATTGGAAAGTGATTTTAGCCATTGAATTTAGCTATTTTTTTACTCCTTTCAGTCTCTAACGGAACTTCACTTCCAAAAAATTTGGGCACTGACCATTATCTTGCAATATTAATTCAAAAGTTTTTAGGAAATAGATTGCCACAGTCCACAGTTGTTCTTAAACCTTACAGTTCCAGCTAAAGAATGGCAGTATTAAGTTATAAAACAGTCACCGATATTTAAAACATCGTGAATATCACATTGTATTGTTCAAGGCTTTTTGAGGTTCATAAAGGAACAAGACTGAAGAATGAGAGGCTCTATATTACGTAATGGTTGATGGTCCATCGGATGGCACATTAAGAAAGCGATCCCTTGGTAGTACTTGCATCTGGTCGCGTTAAGCCCCAGTCCCACTAGGACCTGCGATTTCCTGCGACCAGTTCAGTCGTGCGACAAGGCCGGTCGTGGGTAGTCGTGAATATTTCCTGCGATTTGAGCCTAGCAGTCACATTGTAAGACCAGTTGTGCGACCTGTAGAAGACTTGTTTTCGACTGATAGCACCATTAATCGCACGACTGTCGCACGACTACCCAAGACTACGTACATGTAGTACGTACGAGTGGTAAGGTCCTGTCGCACGACTGGCCACGACCAATGGTACGACTATTCGTACGACTTGTCGTGGAGTCGCACGACTAGTCTTGTTTAGTCGTGCATCTAGTCGTGCAATCAGGTCTAAGTGCACGACAAGTTGTGCCAGTAGTCGTGGAAAGTCAGCCACCTACGATCAGCCACGACAATGAAGGACCACCCAAGACTTGTCCCACGACCATCGCACGACCATCGCACGACCGTCACACGACAAATGACTAGGCTGCGACAAGATTAAACTACTTCAGTCGCAGCCAGGTTTTTAAACAGTTTATAAACCTGTCTGCGACTGATTTCGGTCGTGCGAATATTCAAGACCACCCACGACCACCCAAGACTGGTGGCACGACTTTTCTAAGATTGCCTGCGATTTCTAGTCGTAGCTTGTCGTAAGTTGTCGTACATGTAACTCCTAGTGAGACTAGGGCTTAAAGTAATGAAAGACACTTTCTCGGAAGAAAATGACTTTAGCTCCAATGTCTGCTCAAAATCCAAGTAGCTTCATCAGTGCCGCCTCGTCAGTGAAATTCAACAAGGCATAAGTACAACATGCAACATAGAAAGCCAAACAAATTGCCTTGACTCAAAAAATAAGGTCACAGTAAAATCAAGTTGCCTTTTGTTCCTTGATAAATGAATGGAGTGCCCAGTCGATCCAGTCCTCAGTGAAGTCCAAAAAGGGCGTGCACAAAAGATTCTTTTCCTACATCAGGTAAAAATCGAGTTTCTTCTGCCTTGATCATGCTGGTGGAGTTTCTATGGGCCCTTAGAAATTTAAAGATCCTTTCCTTCAGTGACTGGTGGTAGACCCCATCGACCCTCGTGCTGAAAAAAAAGAAAAACAATAAATACATGTAATGTGAATATTCAGGATGGTTGGATCCTTTCTCTCAGATGTTGATATAGTCTGCTAATATCTTTAGGATGTCCTGATTAAGGCCCATTAACGAAATGTATTGGGAAATGTTAAACTTGTCAGGCAAATTCATTGGAAACAATTTGCTGGAACATGTCAAGTTGTGCAAAATCAAACCAACCAATGAGTTTTTTTTAAGGGGGGGGGGGGGGGGGTGGTGATTAAAGGACACAACAGTTTGGCTCATTATTTTTGGAATTATTGTAAATATTTAACGGAAGGTATGCAGCATCCTGCCGTTGCTTTTTCCATATTACTTCTAATAGAAGTAAGTTCTATGATGGTTAGTCATTATAGATATGTTGAAAAGGAAAAAAAGACATGAATTTGAACCAGTTTTTTTGTGGTAAACTTTGCGTCTTTTTGTGTGCACAGTGCATGAAAATTGTGTTCTTATTCTTGCTGTAGTACTAAGTAGCCAATGGGAAAGTTGGGCTTCTTTCTATGAGGCTTCAGTAGGAGCCCTATCCATAGTTTAGGAGTGATAATCACTAATATCGACTGAACGATTGGTGTGGGTGGCTAGCTGGATTTGGAGATTAATGATAATGAAGGCCCTCACATCAGTGGCGAAACTACGGGGGGGGGGGGGCAACATCCCCCCCCCCCCCCCCACCAGAGGTCCGTGCCCCCCGGCCGCCCCCCATTTGAAATTTCGAATTGCACACAAACAATACATCTGTTGCCATTCGGTGCCCCCCTAAAAAAATTGGTGCACCCCCAGGCATGCCAGGTGCCCCCCTACAAATTCAACCCTAGTTACACCGCTGCCTCATCACATAGCATACATACCTCCATGATTAGTCCGAGTAACTTGGACCCTTTATCGCCTTTTTTAACATTTGGACATGATCTGGCGAAAGGGTCCAAGTTTACTCTGACTACCTCTAGCTTGAAAATTCCAGCTCTAGGCTCATGACACGTGAGAATCTCACGTCATGAGCCTAGAGCTGGAATTTTCAAGCTAGGACTACCTACATGGTATGATGTACATGAATACATAGGACCGAGTCTTCGTTGCATGCAGTTTGGGAAATCAACCAAAACATGTATTACTGCATCAATCTAAATATACGGAAGACATTTTCATTTTGCTTGCTCACCTGGTCCTGGCAGAAGCTAGCTGGCGATTCGCAATAGGGCCCGCGATTCGCCCGATCTGCCTGTGGCTATTGTATGGCTCCCAGACGTCATATACACACGGTCAACTGCGCCAGACTAGTAACTTTTCAGCCTCTTTCCGTTAAAAGAAATATATATTTTTCTAACTATTCAGCATGTAGTGCTCATTAACAAACAAGATTCACAAAAACACCTAGTCCTATTTCTGATATTTATTTCTATTGAACAAATAAAAAAGAAATCATCCTCCTTAGGTACATAACGAAGGAATTCTTTTTGCGACTCGACCCACGGCCGGCCTAATCACGTGAATAGTCACGTGCATCTTGCACGAAAATGTTGGTCTTGCCCGATTTGTTTTGGTCTTGCACGAACATTTCGGTCTTGCATGATAATTTTGGTCTTGCATAGAAATTTTGGTCTTGCATGATAATTTTGGTCTTGCATGATAATTTTGGTCTTGCATGGTAATTTTGTTCTTGCATGATAATTTTGGTCTTGCATGATAATTATTTTGGTCTTGCATGAAAATGTTGATCTTGCATGAACATTTTAATCTTGCATGAACATTTTAATCTTGCATGAAAATTTTGATCTTGCATGAAAATGTTGACCTTGCATGAACATTTTGATCTTGCATGATAATTTTGGTCTTGCATGAACATTTTTATCTTGCATGAACATTTTAATCTTGCATGAACATTTTAATCTTGCATGAAAATTTTGATCTTGCATGAACATTTTGACCTTGCATGAAAATTTTGATTTTGCATGAACATTTTAATCTTGCATGAAAATTTTGATCTTGCATGAAAATGTTGACCTTGCATGAAAATTTTGATCTTGCATGATAATTTTGGTCTTGCATGAAAATGTTGCGTTTATCTTGAATGATTTTTTTGTTCTTGCAAGAAAAGCGGTGTTTTGAATTATTTACGCTTTGGCTTTCCATACACGACGGCTACAAGCTACATCGTATGACGAGGAAGATGAGGTAGGTGTAGTGTACACTGTAAAAAAGGCGTTTAGCTTTTAAAGGGACACATTGCCTTCAAATGTCATGACATTTTACTGTTTGGAAATGTTCCTTATCTTTTATAAGAGTTGTTCATGCAAAAAAACACGTATAATGTGTTGTAATTAGTGATTAGTGATTACGAAACAAAAAAATTGGCCGCTTACCCCTGACATCTGACCCGCGATACATAGACTTATTTCCAGTACTAAATACCACCGTCTAAATAATGCGCAACATACGCTGTAAGAGTCTTTAGGCTGGCGCCGCAGCCAGTGGCCTTGTGAACCTATCAGATGATCACCAGGTACAATTCTCTACCTCTCGACATATATCGCCAGCGCTGCGCGCCGTGCCACAGTACATCAAAACGGATCAACAGAACGTACTTCAACCAGATGCGACTGGAAATACGACTGGTGAACACAGTCCGCCATTTTGTGGAGTCAAAAATTTGGTTCTACAAAATGGCGGACCGTTATTGGTCACGAAATTAAACAAAAAACACGCAATTTGAAGGGATAGTTATGTGAATCTTTATATTCTACTTAAAAAAAAGCTTCCCAACCATATCCATTTAAGTTTTATAGCCCAAATCGCAAAATCCAAAGCAATGTGTACCTTTAAACACTTTTCTTGTACCCACTTTTTTGACACGTTTAGCCCACGACATGTCAGGATGTCAGACGAGCGAACTGATGCTACTCCCAGGTTCGGTGCTCCTTATGACTCCTTCCAGACAATAAACTCATGCATATTCCGTATTGTTCTGTCTAATCAAGATTTGAAGGTTTCCCCGAATCTGATTAGTCCATTTCAAATGATGCGCTGCACTCTGATTGGTTGGTGGCGCGCGTTGTTTCTGTAATTCTTGAATATTCCGTATTGTTCTGTCTTATCAAGATTTTAAGGTTTCCCGTTGTTTCTTTTATGATTTAACTCATGCATATTCCGTATTGTTCTGTCTTATCAAGATTTTAAGGTTTTCCCGTGTTATGCTAATCAGTATATTGTTATGCTAATGAGATACATTGTGTGTGTACATTATGCATACAATCCTATTGTTCTGTCGATTAAGACCTACCTAACTACTGCCGACGACTGTTTTATAAATAGTACAATGAACGTAAAACAGTCGCCAGTATACGGCTTGTCCCGGTTGGATTTACAGGAACTACCGGTTGGATTTAACGCGAATTCCCCGGTGGGATTTAACGGGAATTCCCGGTTGGATTTAACGGGAATTCCCGGTGGGATTTAACGGGAATTCCCGGTTGGATTTAACGGGAATTCCTGGTGGGATCTAACGGAAATTCCTGGTGGGATCTAACGGGAATTCCCGGTGAGATCTAACGGGAATTCCCGGTGGGATTTAACAGGAATTCTTAGTTGGATTTAAGAGGAATTCCCAGTTGGATTTAACAGGAATTCCCGGTTGGATTGGATTGATTTAACCGGGATCCCAGAAAATCCCGCAAAATGTTCCCGCAATTTTATTTCCCGATGGGATCCCGCCGGGATCCCGGTGGGATTCCCACGCCGGGAATCACACGCCGGGAATCCCGGCTCTATTTTCTATAGGGGGTGCTTTGGTTGAAGACTGGTCTGATAATGGTTGGTTGTCTCCAAACTTCCTCTAACAGTTAATTGCATTAAAGGACCACAGCACGGGGGCATCTCATCTGCGAACTTGTACTGTACTTTCAGAGGATCGTCTTTGAGACCGTCTTTGCCTGTTGTAGCACTGAGATACGTCAGTTCACATCATTACTGTTTAGCTGTTTGTGAAAGTTTTACTGCCTACATGGCATAAGGCCTATTTCCCTTATTTATCAAAACCCTGCCCTCTTTCTACAAAAATAACCCTGCTAATATTCAACATAGCATCTTAGCCAACAATTAACCAAACTTAAAAGTGAGTTTTCGTTCTCTCAAATGCGTCACTACGATTACCACAAAAATAGTTTCTCATACGTAATAGTAATATACACACACGTTAGTCTGCCTAAGGGGCAGGGCTGAACTGTCCTAACGTTAGCCTAAATTGAACGTTCGGCCGGACAAGGTAGTCTGGAAACTTGTGACTGTCAGATGGGCCTATATCATCAAATCAATCTTTATCAATAAAATCAGAAACACATATCGACTTACCTTTGCATAATTATTTGACATCGTTAAGTTGAAAGGCGCGGGGCACTATGCGAAAAGTGTCCTTGTATATTGTACGTGTGTGGTGTACCTGTACTTGTAACAATGGCGACGTTATAAACAAAACGACGCGTACAATCCCGCCTAAATGTAATTAACAGACTGAACGCGGGAAAATGACAACGCTCAAGTTGGTCAGAACATAAAGCAAGGCTCTATGGTCAGAAATAGTTAATGTACATCTAGAGACAATAGACTTTGCGAAATTAGTCAACTAACTCATCCTAATTAGTTAAGGGTCTTTTACAACTGACTAAGCGAAATTGGTCCAAACCTTCACATGACTATTTCATTTAAGTCACAGATACTTTGAAACAAGTTACGAATGTACCTTTCGTTTTAGTACTTTCCAATGATAAGTTAGTCGTCCTCACATATTAATTAGTCATTCAATAAAAAACAATCAACGTTAGTCATTGTGACAAATTAAATAGCCCGAATGACAAATTAATTTTTAACAAGCTAAAGAGCCACGAAGAAGTTCCACCATTTTTGGGCTCGGTAGGGTATTATGGCAAGTTCATACCCAACTTCTCTGCCGTTGCGGCACCATTGACAGACTTGCACAAAAAAGGCAAATTCAGACAAATCACGAGCTTACGTATATTCTGAGGACGGATGCATCGGATAAAGGCATCGGAGCTGTTTTGAAGCAAGAGGTTAGACTGTAGGGCATGGGCCTGAAATCCTTTCAGAAAGCGATTTCTGTTTTCCATCGTTTGGGGGGACACACAATATGGCTCAAATGGTAGATAACATTTTTTTCGGAACTTCATGCATTTGCCAGTTTAAAAATTGGCCAGGGATTTCCCTATGGGTGGTGAACCCAATAAAACAGTTTGCATGAATATTATGATAATTAAGATATAAATTATCTTATTCATAACAAAATGTGTATAATTAGTGCAACCAAAATGAATGCCTGCAGTCAAGCTTCATATTTAAAAAAATAAAATAAAATTGTATTGCAAAAAGCGCTTGTTGTAGCGCCTAGCTGGAGCAACAGTTTTAACTGAAAATTGAATTTCACAGAAAGTGAAACTTCAAGTTCTAAACACTCCAGTTCATAAATTGCAAGTTTATCTACCCGTTACAAAGTTAGAAGAGAAATTTATTTCAGCGTGATTTTCCGATTTTATTTTGAAGTGCACAATGAACCCTTTGAAAATGCCCCCCAAAATATTATAAGAAAACAATTTTCTGACAAACTTGCAGCTGGGTAATGACTAATGCTAATCATGGGTAGCCTATCCTGCATATGTAACATTGTAAGTAGAGACTAACGTTAGGGATTAATAGGCCTAACATAAGCATGCTAACGTTAAGTGTTTATCAGAATTTATCAACTTTAAAGAAATTCTTCAATGTTAAATTGGAATTTTCCGAGATGTATTCAAGTGCGCCACGTTAGCATGGTCGGCATGATTGATGGTTTTAGGCGACTCGGCAGATTTTGTGCCCAATTTCCGGACACCGCCGTTTTTTTATTTCGGAATAAATTTCATGACACCGAAGTTGTTCACAGAGGTTAAATAGCAAGCAATATAAGGTAAAAGTACCAGTATTTCACTGAATTAATTTTATGTTTTTGTCAACAAAGAAGTTTGGCAACACTGCATGAGTAAAGTTAGGGTATAATGCAAGGGCCTAACGCTAACGAATAGGCCTACTACACTGTGCGCCACGTTCACGACGTTAGGGAAAACCACCAACATGACTAATGTGGGGCTGGTACTCGTTTGAAAATAAATAAACTCTATGCTTACCCGCAGCTGACAAGGTTTAGGTTTGCTTCTTGTTTCTGCTTTCCAAGTAAGGAGAGCCCGTTTCTGTTTGTAGAATCGTTGGAATTTACTGAGCATTTGTGATGAAAACCGTCATGGCGGTCGTTTTGTTTACGTACGTTGCCACTGGTTTTGACGTCCCGCGTGTGGCCATAACAGCCATTTTCATTGGCTACAAAATCGTTTTCTATTTGCGCATGAAATTTAGTATCCAATGAACGCCAAGCCAAAAGTGACAAAGATCGCGAGGTACGAGAAACCCGATTTCATTGGACAAACACACGCACGACTGATTCTGTATGATATTATTCCGCACAAAATAGATACTTTTTTATCATCAAAATTACATAACATGCGAGACCTATGAATGCGGGATCAACAAAAATAATAACTATTGTATTGTTAACTTGCTTGAGAGAGTTATATCGTGTCCCCCCTCTGCCGAAGAGAACAAGGCTGAACGATACGAACGGACGCCCCACGGTCTAGGTGGAAGGGAAAAACTTCCCGATCTGCTATTTATGCTAGCAAAGAATGGTTGCCAAGAGAATAAAGCATATTCAGTGATCGAACGCGAGTGCCTGGCGTTAGTTTCGGCTGTAAACAAGTTCTAAGTGTATCTGTTTGGGAAACAGTTTATTTTAGAAACAGACCACTACCCATTGGCATATATCGCAAAAGCGAAGTTGAATAATAATCGAGTAATGAGATCGGCACTTGCTCTGCAACACTACATATATGTGGTTAGAATTGTTAAATGTTCAGAAAATCATGGAGCAGATTTTCTGAGCAGATGTCAGGTAGCAGAGTAATTAATATTATTTATTTAGAAAGAGTAATCAGTATTATTTAATCAGAAAGAAGAATCAAACTAAGACTATTTAGATGGGATACTTGCTAAAACTTGAGATTTAAATGTTCGATGACTTGTAGAGACAGATCCATAAAAACGGTATCTTCTTAAGATGGGGGATGATTGTCACGAACTAAGAATTCCAGTAAATTAATTCTTGTCACGGACTACGAGTTTTATGAAATGGATGAGTTATAACTGAACATTTATTTAATAAATTCATCGATCAAAAGTTGTGTGATTAGTTATTTAATATTTCCTACGTATGTTATTAATTATTTGGAATATGTCACTTCTGGGACATTGTACTTTATAGAGCAGCCAACACCACATTCTTATGAACTGGGTTAATACCAAGCCATGGTTGATCGAGTTCTTTTTATGTACACGTAGTTGTTGGGTGTGGGTACCCTTATTTGGTTTTAAAATGCATAGGGTGCTACAGTGAGGCAGCAGCCCACAGAGGCATGCTTTGTACCACACTAGTACCTTTACAAATTATTAAACGTAGTATCTAATAAATATTCAGTATTGGGTTGAATTTTATAGAAAGGAACTATTCGGAAGTATTTTGCACTTAGTGGCATCCACTGGCTCGAGGACGACAGGGCGCTGAGGCCCAAGCCTGAGACCCCCGCCTGGGGAACCCCGCGGATCAATATTTATAACTTAGTCTCTGTACCTTTGTTTCATTTGTTAGTGCTGTTCAGGCCCAATAGGTTCCACACTTAACTGTATCACAAACTCAATGTGTCCCGATCTTGGTGGACATTGGGACACGTCTATAGACGTCATTTTTTGCATTTTCAATCCATTGTTGGATTATTGTGCTCGTTACGCTTGGCTGCACAAGCTATTTGTGTCCATTTCGCTTGGCTGCAAAGCCGACACGGCACCCCGGCTCCTCACTGTAATAATTTTGTACTCAAGGGGATCAAATTATTAAGGTATAAGTAGTGCTTACAAGATTAGGAAATGCTTTTTAATATCAAGAGCATTGTTCAAGTTCACCTTCCATTAGAGAATAAAATGAACCACAATATGCATGAACTACATACCATGACAACTTTTTTATTCTGTATTTAAAAAAAAAAAAATTTCGTTCGACGAAATATGATTGTTCGACAGAGGCTTACCTCATGAGCAATAAACATATCTAATGAATATTTGTTGCATATCTTTAACGTCAATGTTAGGTTTAGGTGCATAATCATAGGGTTATACTTTGTTATTTCTAAGTAGCATTAACGTCGCGTGCTGAATAAGCACTTTCGATTACACTGTCCATCTCAATCGGCATCATCGATCAGTCCACGTACTCGGAAACAGCGCTTTGTTTGCATTCCGGTCACTTGATTATTCGGCATTAAGTGTGATCTTGCATAAGATGAACAAGCTATAGATCATTAGCAAAATTATAACGTGGATAACTGTGGAATTTTCCAAAACAAATCGGAAATGGTGACCATGTTTCATCCCCATCGTTTACAAAATGCGGCTTCTCTATTTAACGTTAAAAGGGCATACGAGCTGCGATCAGAAAGTTTCGAGACGCTTCCTGTTGCGAACGAACGGAGCGCATCCCAGTAATGTGCATATAGCAGGTGTAAGCAATGACTTTCGTGAGTAAGTATTCCAAGTTACATCGCCTGATCAACATCAGCACCTGTGTTACACGCATTTTTATGACCACTGGTACGAGCGCATTTTCACCATGGACCTGAATCCGAGCAGAAGCAGCACCGTGTCGAAGTCTGCGAGGATCTCCGTCAACAGTGTTACGGTCTGAAAATCTCCAGACTATCCGTAAATATACATTACTGGAAAAAGCTTGAATTTTCTCAGATGCAACAAAGAAATCAAACAAGATCACACTGATGTAAAGAACAAAGAAACAATGTGATTTAATAATGAGAATATTCGAGAATCAATAGGGTTTAACAAGTGTAGAATTAAGAAAACATCTTGTACAATATATAACTTAAACGATCTTACGGGCTAGGACTTACACTGTTAAAACGCTGTTTAAAAAGTTGTTTAAACAAGTTTAACAACCAGGTTGTTCATGTGCCCTGCTTAAACAACTGTATTTGTTGTTTAAGCAGGGCACATGAACAACCCGGGTTGTTAAAAAAGTTTAAACAGCGTTTTAACAGTGTATAGAGGTGAGGGCTCAGACGACTTAGGCAGCTCTGCAATGGGCGAGGACTTAGGCGAGGACTTGGACGGCTTGGGCACTCAGCAACGGACAAGGACCACTCCAATAATGCGAGCGAAGACAGTTCTTTGACGAGCTAGAACACGGGGCGAATTCACCTCCAAAACAGCCGAAGAGAGACGAAAACAGCGGGGGACGACACAAACTGGCTCCCGTCGCGAAAGTATAGGGATATAAGACACCAAATAATGAACAGACGACAGTTCACAGATAAATGAATCTTTTCCGGAAATAAAACTCAGCTCTAACTGTCTCCAGACGCTCCTACGCAGACGAGTCATATACAGGTCACAGGTCCGAATAAAACGGCTCAATGAACTCAATGAAATTCTTCGTCCGTCGAAATCTCAAGTCCACCGTCGAAAATCAAATCCTGAATTTATTTTGAAATTAGCCCGCATATAAAAGATTTCATTCATTCCAAAGATTACTATAAATTCTAGAGAATCGTACAAATTACGTCACATCAAAAAATAATCCTCTATACAGCCCCCCGAAAACAATTACTGTGTTTCTGGAAAAGTCTATAGCGTATACGAGATAGACCTGGCGTATGCGAGAACCTTCTGGCACATGTACACTGTATAAGGCTTGGCGTAAACAACTCTGACCCATTCATTCACAGGGTCAGCCGAGGTCGCACGCGTATACAAATAAGTGGCGCGTGGCCTGTGACAAAAGATTTGTTTTTGCCGGTTGAATGAGGGGCGTATATACATTCCGTGAGCGGAATTTTCTAACACTGGCAGCATTTACTTGTGTACATAACATCTCCCCCATAAAGAAAGAAAATTTACACAGGAAATGTTCGCTTAAAAAGAAAATATGTCTGTCTAAGACTTCTTACATTAATAAACAGAAGTATTGTGTTTAAAACTTACTGGTCTTACAACACAAACAAATCAATGTAATTAAGTACAATCTTCTAACCTCTGGACAGAGCATCAGCCAAAACATTGCTCTTTCCAGCAATATGAATGATTTTAAATGGGTATGGTTGCAAAATCAAACTCCATCGAAATAATCTTTGGTTCTTGGTCTTGAATTTCTCCAAAAACAAAAAGTAGGTTATGATCAGTATAAATGATTGTCTCCCCAGCACCATTTGTTACATACACTTCAAAGTGTTGTAGGGCAAGGACCAGACCTAATGCCTCTTTTTCGATGGTGGAGTATTTGGCCTAGTATTTATTCAGTTTCTTTGAGAAGTAACTGATTGGTCGCTCGATGCCTGACTCATCCTCTTGGAGCAAAACCGCTCCGACACCAACATCACTGGCGTCAATGGCATTTTTAAACTTTGGCGCAGCCAGAACTGGTTCATTTGTCAGAATAACTTTACATTTCTCAAAATCACTTTGGCACGATTCCGACCAAACAAACTTTACATTTTTCTGTAACAGTTTTGTCAATGGAGTGGCAATGGTGCTGAAGTTTGGAACAAACTTTCTGTAAAATCCACTCATACCCAGGAATCTCATCAGTTCTCTCTTCCCTGTGGGTACGGGAAACTCTTGAATGGCTTGAATCTTTGCTACTCGAGGTAGCACGTGACCTTAACCGACCATGACCTAAGTAGGTCACTGTTGCTTTGGCAAATTCACTCTTTTTGAGGTTCACCACGAGGTTTGCTTTAGAAAGCTTGTCAAATAGGGCACTCAAGTGTTTCAGATGGTCTTCCCGGGTTCACTGTACACCAAAATGTCATCAATATAGACAACACAATTTCTAGCCCGGCAATGACTTGACTCATCATTCTCTGAAACGTAACCGGGGCGTTTTTCATCCCAAAGGGCATCGTTTTACACTGGTACAGACTATCTTTGATTTATTGTTTATACATTGTTTTGTCATTTATTGAATTTGCATGATTTGTGATTTTGTTTCTAAATCTACTTTATTGTGTTTACTTTGTATATATTTCTATTTGTGTACATATGTATATACACATATAATTTAATAGTGTGTTGTAATATTGTATTTGTGTTGAGTGTAGAACAAATGGAGTTGTATAACTCCACTTTTCACGAAAACAAAAATAATAAATAAATAAACATTTTATAACAGATTTGCCGTAGGCTTCACGTTCAACCAGTTAGGCCTATTGTGCATGTGAACATACCCCAATGACAAAGTGTATGGAAATTGTACATGCGTTATATTTGTACTTGTTCGCAAATTTGATATATAATTTGTTTTATAAACACGTGAAAGCAGAGTGCAAGACGCTCAAGTGAACCAGGTGCCAATAAATTCTAATCGGTTTAGTAACAAGTATTATTAGTCTTGCACGGATGAGAGTTTGTTCAGATAGGCTTACCCAAAGTTTGGGTAGTTGCAGTTTTCACCAAATGGGTAAATTTAGTAAATTAAGGTGAAAAAAGCAGCCCATATACTTACAAGACACAAAAGTGTCCATAAAAGCACAGACACCAATTAATTTAAGTGAAATGCGTTTTGATTACGGGGTCATCCGTCACATCTAAATAACAATAGGCCTCGACGGTTCGAACACTCACTCTGAAGAAAGCCTGAACGGGGTTAACCGTCGCATCTAAATAGCAGGCCTCGACGGTTCGAACCCTTTACTCTGAAGAAAGCCTGAACGGGGTTAACCGTCGCATCTAAATAACAACAGGCCTCGACGGTTCGAACACTCACTCTAAAGAAAGCCTGAACGGGGTTAACAGTCGCATCTAAATACCAACAGGCCTCGACGGTTCGAACACTTACTCGAAAAAAAGCCTGAACGGGGTTAACCGTCGCATCTAAATAGCAACAGGCCTCGACGGTTCGAACACTTCTCGACGATCGCAACGGTTTATCTAAAACTTCTTACTTTTTGAGATTATCATTCAGTAAAGTAAATGCGGCTTACAATTTGTTTATCGAGCACGCGATCCGGAAAATACAGCACTCAACTATCAATGTTCGCTCTTCTAATTCAAATTACACAAACGAAGAGCATCTATATTTTCCAAGCATTTGGCAAAGAACATAACAATGGTCAACTGATTTAATACCATTCCTTAGCATTTCCGACATTTTGGCATGGCAATTCAAATACATGGCTTGCATCGTTGTGGGTGAACAATCGCAGATAACTGAGACAATAATAACATATTTATTTTAAGATGATACATTATTAAGTTGATATAGGTACGAAGGAATATGAGAAATGATGAATGGAAAGTGTCAAACAAAATATATGACAATTTGAAATAAGAAACAAATAGCTTAAGATGTCTTGTTTTCATTATAAATCTGTTGTACTTATCATCCATTTGATTTGATTATTTTAAAAAGGCAAAGTGAAATTGATTGCACATAAACGGAAAGTAAGAATCAAAGGCAGAAACCGGATTAAGCGAACTGAAGCATGTTGTGCCGAACTGAATGACCAGTGATGATTTCGTACTTCAATTACATTGAAGAACAAATGTTTATTCTAATGTTTATGCATTGCCACATATAACTATGACCTGTTTGAAATGTCTAACGAAATTTAACTCCACGAAACAAATATCATCCAAAGAATAAGCAGCATGATGTCCTCCGTATAAAACGAAAGTGAAGTATATTTCTAATGTATGCAGTAAAATGTAAAATCTAAATATTTGAGCGTGTACGTTGTTATTCCTTTTTAGTTGGACGTACAGGTAGCGCCCTTTGTCCTATGCACAGTGCACACACTCCGGCATATATGCATTAACTGCCTTTGTCTGCATAATTTGTCGCAGGATAGAATTTTTGTATATGTATGATAAAGGATATCGTTCTAAAATGTATTGTCAAAAAGTGTGATTTGGGAGTTTGGAATCAGTCACGGGTCGAGGTCAATAACGGTAGACAACATGCATATTACTATAATTATGCATATTATTATAAGTGGTGATCAAGCGACATTCTACAGATGAATTTCACATATATAAAACCCCTTCTGTGCACACCCGGGTTGAAAGTGAGACTCTCAAAGCTCATAAAAAATGGCGCTATTTAACACATTCATTCATGCATGAATGAATCACGCCATAAATGGCAGTGCAGTGCACGTTCGGCGTCCTTAGGTATTTACTTCGCCTTGGGATCCTCGCTTTCAAACACGGAATTGAAGTGCGCAGATCGATGTTATTTTTATTTTTTGGGGGGATTCCTCTATTGCAATCCGTTGTACGTAGGACCTTTTGTATGCTATTATATGAAGATAAACCATCAGGTTAAACTAAAGTTTGTGCTTCTCCGGGTTCCATCTTATTATTGTATTTAGTTGCAAATCACGTTCAGCAACATACATTATAATACCGAATAATGTATGTAGAACGGTCCGTCATCTGATATACCATTGGATGGGGCCCAAGTGGGCGGGCCCTATTGTTCTGCACGATGTTTTGATTGGATTTGACGCGTATAACGTCGACGGTGCAGTGGGAACCGTTTAAAACAAAAGAACACTACTAAAACGGCTCAATGAACTCAACGAAATTCTTCGTCCGTCGAAATCTCAAGTCCACCGTCGAAAATCAAGTCCTGATTTTATTCCGAAATTAGCCTGCATATAAATGATTTCATTCATTCCAGAGATTACTAGAAATTCTAGAGAATCGTACAAATTGCGTCACATCTAAAAATAATCCTATACACAGCCCCCGAAAACAATTGCTGTGTGTCTGGAAACGTCTATAGCGTATACGAGATAGACCTGGCGTATGCGAGAACCTTCTGGCACATGTACACTGTATAAGGCTTGGCGTAAACAACTCTGACCCATTCGTTCACAGGGTCAGCCGAGGTCGCACGCGTATGCAAATAAGTGGCGCGTGGCCTGTGACAAAACATTTGTTTTTGCCGGTTGAATGAGGGGCATATATACATTCCGTGAGGGGAATTTCCTAACGCTGGCAGCATTTACTTGTGTACATAACAACAGGCCCTTGATGACCCAAACTTCTTGTCGAGGATCATCAGCGGTGACGAGAGTAATTGGGTCTACGGCTGCGACCCAGAGACCAAACAGCATTCTTCGCAGTCGAAGAGCCCGCAGTCTCCAAGACCGAAGAAGGCGCGTCAGGTCAGGAGCGCAACCAAGAGCATGATTTATCGTTTTCTTTGATCGCGGGGTTGTGCACCGTGAATTCCTCCGCCAGGGTCAGACTGTCAACGCTGAGTTCTACTGCACCGTTCGCATTCTAAGGCGTCCGAATGAGAACATTCGGCGCAAACGGCCTGAAATGTGGCTCACTGGCAATTGGGTGTTCCAACATGACAACGCGCCCGCTCACAGCGCGTTGAAAACGCGCGAGTTTCTCGCCCGCAACAACACAATCGTCGCTTCCCACCCCCACCCCCCCCCCCCCCCTCCCCCTACTCGCCAGATTTGGCTTCCTGCGACTTCTTTCTGTTCCCCGAAATGAAGTTCAAGCTAAAGGGTCGCCGTTTTGACACTGGAGGAGATCCGCAGCGAGAATCGCAGATGGTGCTTGACGTGCTTCCGGGACGGGATTTCCAGCCTGGGAGCGCTCTAAACGTGGCATGAGCGCTGGGAGCGGTGATCGCTGCTCAAGGGGACTACTTTGAAGGGGATGGCGGCCAGATTTAAATCACGTACGGTTTTTGCTTGTTACAGGCGCAGTTTCGGAACTTTGTGATCGCACCTCGTACATCGCGGCGGATATCATACACAAGCTGACATTCCGAAATTTCTGAAAATTTCCTTTGCAATATCCTTTGCAATGGTTTTGTAATTATTCCCCCGTAAAGGTATGGAATTCTATTCCTGCCATTTACGCGTCGAATCCTGTCTGGCATTGTTGCTTGGGTCTTTAGCCGTTTGCGCCGTCAACGGCGCATATAGTCGCGTCGTGCCGTCGAATAGTCGCGTCGTGCCGTCGAGTAGTCGCGTCGTGCCGTCGAGTAGTCGTATTATTGTTGATGTCGGGTCCTTTGCCGTTTACGCCGTAAACCCCGAAATCAACAATGCGACAATGCGACTACTCGACAGCACGACGCGACTACTCGACGGCACGACGCGACTATGCGCCGTTGACGGCGCAAACGGCGAAGGACCTAAGCAACAATTGCAACAATTGCCACACACGTAAATTGCGACGCGTAAATGGCAGCAATGGAATTCCATACTAAAGGCTACAGCCGGGTGGCCGTGGGTACGGGTAAGCACATACATGGCATTTCTCAAACTGCTGCGCTTCGGCTTCGTCTCCATCTATTCCCGAGCCCCATTTCCAATTTGAAGCCTTGAATATGTAAATAAATTAATAAATAGGCTCCGGATCGGGATTAAACGATAAGACTTTGATGTACATGTAGCAAAAACAATGTCCAAGATCTTGCCTAATCTGGGGGACATTATTACGCGAAGCCGAAGCCTTTTGAAAAATGCAATGAGCGAAAATTTGCTCGTGCCGCCCTCCCATACTGGGCGCTGGGTGGGAACCGCTGATGCGCTTTGAGCTCTGATTGGATAGATTTTATGTGACCTGTGAACTAGATGTCACCAATTCCGCAGCTCAGATGCGCTGCATGCAATTGGAAAGGTCATGTTACGCTACCCAGAATGCCGTGCGTTTCCTTCACAGAAATCTGTGAAGCGCGCATCATTGGTTCCCAGCGCCCAGGTATGCGGTGGGCACGAGCAAAGAGCGCAAACAGAGATACTGTGAGCAGCAGAGGGCGCTCGAATAACTCGTCCACGTCGTGTGTCTGGTGTTCTGAACATGTCCAGCCAGCTACGTGCAAACAATCGTCTGGTAACTGGCGGAACGCATATGCATGTGCATACATGTTCACACTAATGGCGACGGCGGGTGGTGACAAAAGTGAATATACCCAGCACGATATGGGGCAGAGGGGTACCCCCCTTTTTGTGCCTATACCCTATACACTCTCCAGACTATTGTTACCTAACACATCCCCCCTAGACTTCTGAAAAGAATTCCTGAGATTCCGGGAACACAATGACCAACACAAAAGAGGGGGGGGGGGGGGGGGGTTCGCTCTGCCCCATATCGTGCACCATATGAAAGTGAAAGGCGAAGACTTTGGATCAGAAATATCGACGAACAAATATTTTAGAGTAGGTGTCCAGTAGCAACGTCCAGAATGTGTCCAAGTTTACCAGGCGATTGTGTAGTGTAGGGCCCCCTCTCTAGTTTTGATCAAATTTTAGAGTCAAGGATAGCTTGAAAAATCCAGTTCAAGGCTTATCATGACGTGGTGAGATGGGTCATGCTAATAAACCTTTTCGACATTAATGCATTGTGGGTTTGGAGGCCAAACAAACCATGTAATTTATACACAAACCTATGGCACTGTGAACCAGTCAAAATATTAATTGATTTTATGCTAAATATCTGTCATGAGTTGAGCGATACACTTTTCACATATCTTTGACTATGCATGGAACATAAGGAAAATAATAAATAGAAAAATCTATTTTAAATGGCAATAAAAATAAAGAAAATAATTGGGGAATCCCTCTCAGGGTACCAATTACTAATGAATGCACATTTCTTGAATTAGAACAGCTATAGTAATAATGTCACATTATTAGTAATGTGCCTGCTTTTCTAATGCCAGTTAGGGCTGATGCAGTTCCCATGATGCTTTGAGAATGTCAAAAAGGTTTATTAAATTAGCGTCAACAAGCGTCAACAAGCGTCAACAAAGGCTAAGCGTCAACAACTTGGCACAATTGCAGAATACCCCGCCACTCGTCTATTCCACCCCGTATCCGGAAACGCGGATACGGGGTCACGGTTGATTGCCTTCAATAAACCATCACCAAAGTACGTACACATGTACTACATACACGCGGATACGGGGTAAGGGGAAATGGCGCCCTCGGTCCAACCGCCACAATCCATCCCACCCCGTATCCGCGTATCCGCGTATCCACCTATTTTTTCCGAGCTTCCCATTCCAATTGCGCACGTTTCACGGTCCGATCCCAGCCCCCTCGGAGGATTTTTTAAAAGGGAAAATGGCGCCCTCTGTCGCCCCGCCACACTCCATCCCACCCTGTATCCCCGTATCTGGCCAGATTTCTTTATCTTCTTCTTCCCAAAGGGAGACAATTGACCACTTGAAGAAGGAATGTGATGCCCTCCATTCTACCATTGATATGCTGATGAACCCTTCTTCTCGTGAAGCCGATGCCCATTCGAAACGCCAGCCCTGTGCCCTGAACCGGAACAACCCGAGTACCACCGTGGGTTTAGCCAGTCCAGCGGTATCAACAACCAACCGCTTTGCTGCATTGGCGACAGAGGATGTCGATCCGGTCAACATCGAAAACAGCTTTGATGATTCCCGGACCGAAGCCGAGTTCCTGATCGACTCCTACTACGAAGCCATGCAGCCAAAAGTCCAGCCTGGCAAGGAACAGGGGTCATGTCCCTCAAAAAACGAGGCCTCTTTTCAATAGCAGCTCAAACAATACCGAGAAAAGCACAAGAAACTGACCACTACAGAGCAGAAACCGACACCTACCATGAAAAAACGGCCACCCACACCTAGCGAACACAACCATGCAGATATCCTAATTATCGGTGACTCAATAATCAAACGGCTATAACCCAGGAGATTGAGCAGGCAAAAGAAAGTGATGTGCCATACCATGCGTGGAGCAAAAATCAAAGATCTTGCTCCTAACGTCATACAGCTGTCGGCCAAGCACGACGTCTCTGGAGTAATCCTTCATGTTGGGACCAATAATACTTCTGACAACCCAGAGACTATTGGTGCAAAGATCACTTCCCTTGGTGAATCACCTCAACCAAGATCAGTAGCAATCTCGTCGATTATACATCGCAAAAACCAAACAGTGCCAAAACGCAAGAAGGTAGATGACTTTAATAATCTGCTTAAGTCAATAGCAAGACAAAATAACTGGGGCTTCATTGACAATGGAAACATAAACCCAAATCACCTTGTGTCGGATGGCGTGCACCTCAACTCGACAGGAGTGCGTCTACTTGCCATGAACATTATCCAACACGTCGCAGGACCACATAAGACCACTGCTAGCCGCATCACACACCAGAGGACCCCCAAAAGGCTATCCTTGTTTTCAAAAGCCTTAACAAAATGACTCCTTTGTACATGACAAATCAGTTCACACCACTTACAGTGATTCGTGAAACACGACAATCGACCCAAATGGCACTGAAAGTTCCTTTCGCCAAAAAGGAATGCTACGTGACAAGTTTCGCTGTGAGTGGTGCCAGTATATGGAATAATCTGCCTGAACAAATGAGAACCATAAACTCCTTAAGTACATTTAAATCGGAGCTACGTAAAGCCATCTATCAGTGATATTTCTGTCATTTACGCTGATCTGCGGAATTATAAACTTGGTTGCCAAAATACTTTGGAGCCGGATGGGAATTTCCCCTTGTTTTTCACCCTAAAAGGTTTTTTTTCGCGGGTTTTTCGCCCATCCCGTAAATCAGCAATAGGCTTCTGGAGAGTTGAAAAGTTAACCGAAAATTGATTTATTTGTGTAAACATTATTGTATTTGTTAAAATATTTTGTATGAATGTGTAAATATTCAGTTTTAACTAATAATATGCAGGGCCCCAATGGAAACCAGTTTTAAACTGTTTGGGCATACCCTGGGTAAAGAAATGTAATAAATAAATAAAATCCGCTTATCCACCTCCCGGTAGGTGGATTGGACTTGGACGTTTTTCCGAGCTTCCCATTCGAATAGACCTAAGACGTAATGACGTCACGCAATGTTTGCCGCGGTGCATCGTGGGTAAAAAGTGGGGACGTCGACGCTCTGTTGTGATTTGTATAGTACAATCCATACAGTCAACGTTAGAAATTCGTAAGCAAAGATCGTACCAGGAGTATAAACAAGGTGGTTCTCGAACCACGCGTCTCGCCTGCTTTAGTTTTGTGATTACCCGGGAAGAATGCAGGGGCACTGATAACGGTTGAAGGAGCAAGGGTTAGTGTAAAAAGCAAATATAATTGTAAGTTATCACGAGCAAGAACCGATGAGCATGCCTAAAACAATGGTAGGTGACAAAAGCAATGTGGAAGGAAAATGTTGTCCAAAGTTATGGAAGTTTGAGGGGGTGTGAGACGAGAGAGGATGAAAGCATGGAGATTACTGACACGACAATCATATAAAGGTTATAGTGCATGCATGACCCAAGTTTGATTCCAATTGGACTTCCAGTTTTCAAATGAGACAAGTTGGACAATTCCAGCCTATTTTACAACTTGACCTTAAATGACCTTTGAACTCAGTACTTGACCTTTGACACAAGCATCACATAAAGGTTGCAATATTGAATGTATGACCCAAGTTTGATTGCAATTGGACTTCCACTTTCCATATAAGACCGATTTTACAATTCCAGCCCATTTTACAACTTGACCTCAAATGACATTTGACCTCAGTACTTGACCTTTGACACGGCCATCATATAAAGGTTGCAATATTTAATGCATGACCCAAGTTTGATTGCAATCGGACTTCAACTTTGCATATAAGACACATTTTGCAATTCCAGCCAATTTTACAACTTGACCGCAGATGACATTTGACCTCAGAAGACCTTTGACCTCAGTACTTGACCTTTGACACGACCATCATATAAAGGTCGCACTATTGAATGCATGACCCAAGTTTGATTGCAATCGGATTTCAAGTTTGCATATAAGACAAATTATGCAATTCCAGCCCATTTTACAACTTGACCTCAGATGACCTTTGACCTCAGTACTTGACCTTTGACACGACCATCATATGAAGGTCGCACTATTTAATGCATGACCCAAGTTTGATTGCAATCGGACTTCAACTTTGTATACAAGACCAATTTGTCGAAACTTTAACCAAAATGACACATACGGACGGACTACATACGGACTACGGACTACGGACAGACGGACGGACTATGTACAGAAATAGTGATTGCATAGTAGGGCTGAGTCAAACCGAATAATTTAATATTCGATATTCGACCTTCCATTTGATCGAATATTCGAATATTCGGTAGTCGGGGCGGCCGATTTTGGGGTAAACAAAAAAGTACAGATGCAGTATAATTAACGCACGAAATTGCTCGTTATAATCATTATAATAGATTCTCACTTTTATGACTATCGCCAGCACAAGGAATGATTTAGGAAAGGTTTACAGGTATGAGATTCTTCCGTTTTTTTGCGGAATTCCGACTTGGTAGCATACCTTGCAAATCTGACTTTTGAATGATTATGTTCCGACGTTAGACTTTCTGACCGGCATGTTCCGACATATTGCAGAAAGCTGACTTTTGATTTTCAGGAATCAGATATTATGACAATGAAGTTAAATGTGTTCTGAAATAATATAGAAAAGCATTTCTACTTACTATTTTGTGGAAGACACATTTCATTCTCTGGCACGGAGAAAAGACGCGAAGACAGGCACTCGGGAGTGATTCCTTGATTGCGGGGGACGTATTAAGTCGTGAACACTAATGCGCCTATCATAATAGATTCTAGTCAACAAAAACTGCTCGACCGAATCAGCAGATCTTGGTATCAGTGTTCTTTTAACAAAATTACCCATGCATTGGTATACGTTGTTTTGAGTCTCAGGGTAGCAAATACTATCTGTGCAATGTTGCACGAAGGCCATTGGGGCAACTGTAAAAACAAAATTCCCACTGGCAATAATCGTCTTGATGTATCATGATTGGTTAGATTCTACATGGGCCGTCTACGTCTACGATGTGGGACGAGGGCCAATTGGGCCTTGATTTTGGGCGCACGGAATCTGTGCACGCCGCTGGATACATTATGAAAGATGATTGGTTAGATTTGGGCACGGACTGATCGATGTTCGGCAACAGCCAATGGGGTTGGGCGGACGATGAAGAATATTTTCAATGTGCTTGCCAGCTATAGCTAGCTGAGTGTGCACCGTACCAGTGCAACATGAATTCATAATTGGGCACGGGCCGTCTATGATATTGGGGGTAGGTCATCATAATATATATAGTCAACAAAACTTCTCACGTGCTCGTCCGTATTAGAGTGAATTAATTTGGTATCGTTGTCGGCGTTGTTGGGGCAGGGAAATTTTGTTCACCCGTTCTTGATGTTACCGTCTTAATTAGCGATGTGTGATCGATTTCTGCCAATCACGTGGAAACAAAATTAGGTTATAAACCGCGACTTCCCCAGACTTGTTTTTCTTTGTTTACACAAAAGAACATTGGTTACGGTTAACCGTAAACCGTAGCCATAAAACAAACGGCGACACGGACAATTCTAAACCTTCAGCCTTAGTTTAGCGCCGATCTGCGCACTTCCGCGTTTGAAAACGAGGATCTCAATGTCACAGTAAACAACTTTATGCTGATCGTGCGCCTGCGCTGCCTTTTGTGGCCTGATTAATTCATGCATGAATGAATATGCTGATTGTAACCATGCGGTGATGGGGGATATATAAAATCGAATCATGATGACAAACAGAGGGCGTTTACAAAGAACATGCACGAAACAGCTCCTTTTTAGAGAAATAAATTGGATTTGTGTTATTCTATATACATTCTCATTTACCAAGTATACATGTACAAACGGCATAAACAGCGTAAAGACGCAGTGATAATCTAATTATCCAAGCGTAATTTTCACAGCACTACGGCTCATGCACAAGAGATGGATATAGTCTCAACCAGTACACTCGGTGGCAGCCAGCACAGAAAACTGGCCACCACCCCAAAACTACCCCCTTATAAATGGTGCTTTAACACAAATACAAAAGGTTATGTAAGGTTATTTAAGACATGCCACACAGTCCAACCGCTGCCCAGTTGATTGTTCCCAGGAATAATAAAATGCCATACCGAAGGACAATCCTCAGGGAACAATCAAACAGAGGCAGCAGTATGAACTATGTGGCCTATTGTCACAAGTATAAAGAAATGAGAAGTAGGTGACCGACCATACGGTCTGGTCACACTCACCCCCTGAAATATTTATAATAACGAAATCGAATAACAACATGAAATGTTTAGAAAAAATAAGATGTCATTTACAAGACTAAATTACAATTTTAAACTATTTAGAGACATATCTGAATTACACAAATTGCTGTTAGGACCATATAACTCGCACCTTATACGTGAAAGTATTGATAATTTTAATCTACAAAGGGAGATCAAAATTTGATAAATGCAGTCAGAAATACAAACATTGAGTTATTGGATGAATTACGGTCGAGAGGATTATATATGTACCAATAGTCTACTCCAGGATTTGCCTGGAAATACGAGATTACCTCTATGGACTAGGTACTAATACCTCCCAATTTGGCCTCTCATAGCTAAACTCAAATCTATGTAAATCTGGCTGCGAAATTGTATTTCTCATTTTGAAGTCAAGATTTGCATAAAAATAAATTATGTAAAAACGGAGCTATTAACAAGGAATTGCTTATTTAGAAATGGTTTCAGTTCCTCAGGATAAAAATCGGACAATAATATGTACATTTGGTCGAGAGCACGATAAAAGATTGTCCACCACTAGTATATCACTAGTGAATAGAGATTATCTCAATATGGACCTTGAATCAAAAAAACCTCCCAATTTGGCCAATATTCGACATAAAAAGTCCTAAATACAATGAAGATCTAGCCATTTCTCAAAATAAACCATCCTTAAAAACATCCAATATATGTGTCAAAACAAATCCAAGATCTGGCTACATCTAATTGTATTTAAAAAAAATAATCTCTTTGTGTTTTAACAGGGCCTATTTCAACCCTAACCCAAACATGTCTGTATCCACGTTGGGTTCGCGACGCCCAAATCAAAGTGGTTGAAGACGAAATCAGGATAAAAAGAGAATAAAATTTACCACAAACAGGTTTTGTATCAACACATAAAATGGGATGTACGAAATAAAATTGAACTATTGCGATTTTAAATGGTTTTGCAATATCGTGTAATTCAGTACTTGCACAACAACTAATTTCAATTTACAAATATCAAAACCAATACAGCATACAAATAATACAAAGTGATCGTGTACCAGGTATATCCAACTAGATCTAGAATTTTCTCTGTGCACGAGTCGCAGTCACCTGCCTGGAATTCCGAAATAAATTCCAACTAGAACAATAACAATACAATGTACATACACAAACCACATTAAAACACATCACTAACTGACATAAAAAGAATACATTAGCAAAAAAAGCAAACTTAGGAAAAATAAATAGAGTTTTCAATCCTGGCTGCCAAGATTAGAGAAAGATCGAGTGTACAGGTTGGCCGTAGTGCTGCTTCTGCCTGGTGGCGTCATGAATATAAAGGTCTTGGCGAGAAAGCTGGTTGGCTGAATTCGTGCTGCTTCTGCCTGGTGGCGTCATGGATAGAACCGTCTTGTCGAGAAAGCTGGTTGGCTGAAGTGTGCCCAACTGCCCCTCACCGGATGTCCCAGTTATTCTTGGGCGAGCCCAGATCAGAATACTTCCCACAGCGAGGTTACGTCCCTCTGAAGAGGAGCCAATCGTCCAACGCGTTCCCAAAATGTGTATTGACTGCCGTTCTTACAAATTATAATTCTCAGTCTAATAGTCCGTAACGTATTCTTGGTAAATATAAAAAACGTGCATTTCCTTAATTAACACCCATCCTGCCGACTACGCCAATTTTAACCATGCGGTGATGGGGGATATATAAAATCGAATCATGATGACAAACAGAGGGCGTTTACAAAGAACATGCACGAAACAGCTCCTTTTTAGAGAAATAAATTGGATTTGTGTTATTCTATATACATTCTCATTTACCAAGTATACATGTACAAACGGCATAAACAGCGTAAAGACGCAGTGATAATCTAATTATCCAAGCGTAATTTTCACAGCACTACGGCTCATGCACAAGAGATGGATATAGTCTCAACCAGTTTTCTGTGCTGGCTGCCACCGAGTGTACTGGTTGAGACTCTATCCATCTCTTGTGCATGAGCCGTAGTGCTGTGAAAATTACGCTTGGATAATTAGATTATCACTGCGTCTTTACGCCGTTTATGCCGTTTATACATGTATACTTAGTAAATGTGAATGTGTATAGAATAACAAAAATCCAATTTATGTTTCTGAAAAGGAGCTGTCTCGTGCATGTTCTTAGTAAATGCCCTCTGTTTGTCATCATGATTCGATTTTGTATATCCCCCATCACCGCATGGTTACATTTGGCGTAGTCGGCAGGATATGTACATATAATTTATGTTTCTGAAAAGGAGCTCGTGCATGTTCTTCGTAAACGCCCTCTGTTTGAAAATTACGCAGTGATAATCTAATTATCCAAGCGTAATTTTCACAGCACTACGGCTCATGCACAAGAGATGGATATAGTCTCAACCAGTACACTCGGTGGCAGCCAGCACAGAAAACTGGCCACCACCCCAAAACTACCCCCTTATAAATGGTGCTTTAACACAAATACAAAAGGTTATGTAAGGTTATTTAAGACATGCCACACAGTCCAACCGCTGCCCAGTTGATTGTTCCCAGGAATAATAAAATGCCATACCGAAGGACAATCCTCAGGGAACAATCAAACAGAGGCAGCAGTATGAACTATGTGGCCTATTGTCACAAGTATAAAGAAATGAGAAGTAGGTGACCGACCATACGGTCTGGTCACACATGCATGAATGAATATGCTGAAAAGCGTGGTTTTGTTTGCCACTGACATTCTCGCTTTCAACTCGGAAGTGCGCAGAAGGGGCTAATGTGAAATTCCTCTATGTCAAATTCTGTTCGTCGTTTATTGAAACATGCATGATAGGATATCAGTAGAAATCGAACATTCCTGAAACCGCACCATGATTCCCCCTGCCCCTGATCAAACCACAATAAACCAATAGTGAACCGTTAATAAAAAAATTCGTTGGGATTATTACCCTCCCAATTTTCCAATTCAGAAAAAGAATTCCCATAATTTTGGGTCCACGTGTATTGTAGAAAATATTGGATCGTCGTCGTTTTGTGAGCATGGTTTTGATTTCAGTTACCATTTTGAAAATCAAAGATCATATAAAACTATCGATATAAAACTGATTGGAGAAGATTGTTAAGCCAATAATATACATCTCTCCACGCCACAATTTGTGCTCGCAGAGAGATACTTACTTGCAGAATGTTTAACCTCATTCAGATGCAGCCATCTTCCGGCCTCTTCGGACTTCCAGTCATCCGATTTCCAGTTCGAAATGCCGTTTGGAAGGTTTCATCATATATTTCCTCAACGTTTGCATCAATATATCATTACATAAAATGCTAACTTTGCAAGTTTTATAACTTTATTAATCAACGATCTATTTCCATATTCTTGGAGAGTGTTTACAATATAATTTGAGGCATCAGCTGCTATTATGTCTGGAGTTACCTTGAAATAACCCTACAGAATACAATTTCGTTATCAAAAATTGAACTGTCCCCTCTTCTTACATTCCTTTGCATTTCACCTTCGAATATTCGAACTCGAAAATAAATATTCGAATATTAGAATATTCGGCACAGCCCTATAATATAGGGCGTGTCATTCTTCAGTCTTGTTCCTTTATGGACCTTAAAAAGCCTTGAACAATCTAATGTGTGATTAAGGTTTAAATATCGGTGACTGTTTTATAACTGAATTATGCTATTCTTCATCTGGAACTGTAAGGTTTGAGAAGAATAGTGGCCTGTGGCCATCTAATTCCTGAAAACTTGTGAATTACTATTGGAAGATAACAGTCAGTGCCAAAATTCTTTCCAATAGCTGTTGGAAGTGAAGTTCCAATTCAAGACTGAAAAAGGTACAAAATTCGGCTTACTTAATTAATAAATTCAATCGCTACATATTCACATAACACATTTATTCTTGTCCATTCCATGAGCAGCATGTGAAATTTGAGAAATAACACTTCCAAGATATTTTCACCCAGCTAGCCAGCCACCCAGCTACCCACCCATCCAGCCAGGCAGCTGGCCAGGCAGCCAGAACGGAAAACCTCGCACTGTGTCTTTGTAGAATTCTTTGAAAGGTGTGTTGTTAAATTATCCCTGCATTACCTGCGCTTTGCGATTACCTGTGCATGCACACTTTGAGCGCGAAGCATCTGCATCGACGATGTACATTTACATGCACCTTCTGTGCGTGATTAGAATACCATGTAAACAGCGTGAACACGGAGCAAGTTCGAGTGGCGACCATTTGGCGACCACTAGTCGATTTTGCCTGGTACCCAATATGTATTTCGTGTACATGTTTCTATGAAAAATCGACTAGTGGTTGACAAATAGTCCCCTCGTTCCCATGGTGTCGAGCAGCGCCCTCACCGACACCACAGCTGCTCTCTCTCACCCTGGTATGGGATCATTTAAATGTGCAAGATTTTTGAACACGCATGCAAATTAGGCTCCCTGTGAGCGATGTATTCTGGGCACGTAGTAGTTTGATGGCAATACTTAAACTTCACTTCTTCGTCGCATTCACAGCTTAGGCTCTTTGGTACTAGATTGATTAGCTTGATTGTAAAATCGTGCAAAAAGGCCGGAAACTACATGCAGTTCATGGGTTCTCAGTATGGTTAACATGGTTGAGCATCAACGAAGCGTCATTTATCTCAAAATGAATTTTTTTTTTTACATACCCTTGTGATACCAGTTTTCCTTGTGGTGTTTCCGTACGTGGCGCACACTCGAGACTAATTAGGCTTCGGACTTCCTTTTAGTTTTGAAAGCCTAAGAACAGGCTTTCGGAGTTAGCAACACGCCTCGGACTGCGGCATGGCGGGCGGCGTTCCCGTTGGTATTGACAGGACCAAAAACCCGCCGTTTCGCAGCTGGAGCACTCTCACCACAGGAGATCTTAGGAATTATTTGCAACAACCACTGCTGCTACATGCACGCCAGTTTAGCGATGTTGACCCGTGCATCCTCCACCGTTTTATAGACCTTCGTTCCGCAACTTCGGCATACTGTGTCACTCAATGTGAAAGTTATGGTCAAAGCAATTGCGGAAAACGTGTTTTTGGTCCACTGACTCTCCAGATGTGCGTCCCACGATTGTCGCTTTTGGAACACAAGATGCAAGTATCAGATTTGACGGGTGTATTTTTTGAGGGGTTGGGCGTCGCCATTGCAGAAATTTCAGAGAATATATACTACAGAAAAGTCAGCAACAAAAGTTTCACTTTTGGCGCGCCGACAAACTTTTATCAAGAAATACAGTGGAATCACCAACTGCACGGTTTTAATTTCTCTATATGTTAATAAGCTAATGCTGTATTTTCACTATCTAATCAGGGCACGAGTAAGGAGTTCCCATCCCAGGGCTTACTATTGGAAACGGGGTTGAAAATAAAGTAAGCCTTGGGAACGAGGTTGCTCTCGAACTTGCTAATGATTGAACACGCTATAGCGCCCTCTCTTGGTGGAGTGCGTATTATTGTTTTGCCACGCTACACGCTAACGCTACCGTTTTATGAGAATTATAATTGTAAGTGTTATGATGGAATGTTTTGTTCTGTATTCCATTTGTAAACATGTATGGAATAAGTATGATTTACACGATAAGAGTTAGTGAGTTGTTGTTCTGACTTCGTAAGGGTCAGACCTGTGTCTGATCTCCAGGAATAGATGGTTTAGTTCAGTAAACAACTTCGAGTCAATATGCCTTAATTCTGTTACCTAATTCGCTTCTCTACGACAAATTGGCGGCAGCGGTGGGACGATCTAGATATAATGTGATTTTTCTGTGGATTTTTCTGTGGATTGTGAACTGTTCGAACTACCTTGTGGATATATACCTCGTGGATATACAATGGCCCGCAGGAATAAATCTAAGGATATTAGTTGTGTGAGAGAATGGATATACAAAAAAAAAATGAATGGTAAAACAATTATCGGTAAAAACAGTTTGGTAAAATATTAATCAAGTTAAGTAAATTATGACCAAAATATAATACTGTAACGGAACAGTCGATATTGCGCGCTAGGCTTGCCATAGTTTGTTAGTGGGTACGCGGACTGCTGTCCGTTGTACAGCGCGCAAGTTGCGTGGCTAGTTGGTACCCGGCGCGAGTATAATTATAAGCGCGTGTCACGCGTGCGCTCGTTCTCTTTCTGGTGCGCGCCCTTCCAGTGCTCTCTCCCACTGTGCGCTCTCTTGCTGTCTACAAGTATTGGCGCTGCACAGAAACTCCCGCTCAGAGATAATTGACTAGTGTGTTATCAGCGGAAGAGCCCTGAACCTTGGTTCCGGTGAGTGGGAGACTACTGTAAACGGGGAAGCAGCTAATTTAGTCGTGAGATTGGGGGAAACTCATGGGGAGGGACAGCGGGGGAAACTCATTGGGAGGGACAGCGGGCTAAACTGGGCTGTACCTGTTTAGGAAGCACCTTTGTAGGACCCGCCTTAATAGGTCTTTCAGTGATTAATAAAGCAGTGAGATCCCAAGTATACTTGATTGCCCGACCAGTTCATTTGGTGTTCCCGACCCCCGAGTGTGTTCGTGTGTAAGTGTGCGTAAAAGAACGAGAGTGTGTTCCCTGTGCGCCTGGTGGTAGACTGCCCCGCAACGAGTCTGCTCCTCCGGCCTTCTTATCGGACCGCTCGTGGGACTGCCGAGGTCACACTCCGGGTACGTCCCCTTCCCTGGTCACCTGGAGGGAGTCGCCTGGCTTAGGTGGACGACGACGAGGGTGGCACGAGGGGAGGGGAACGCCACAAATGGTGTCAGAAGTAGGATAGGCGCCAGGATTACACAACTCAAAACCCATCACGAACTATAAGAAAACGATCACCTAGATAGGCGTTATGGAAAAGCAACAAGTAGACCAACCTGGACCACCGGTGTTAGAGAAATGGCGAGTGGCCGAGAGTGGGACTGAGGCTTCCCAGTACAATGAGAAAAAACAACGCCTAGAAGTCGAAACAGAGAAACTTTGGGCAAAGTTGGGTCAACTTAATGAACAACTAGACAAACTGGAGGTGAGAAAAGTACGACTCGAAGGTTGGCAGATGAATACTGAGGCGGATGAGAAGATAGAGTTACCACCTACAAGTTACGGGTACTTTGAGACTGGGAGAGATTCACCGAATAGCCTGATATCATCGTCAACACCTATGCCAAGGTGCAGACCAACACCAACACCCAGGACCAGATATCCTACACTATCGTCTTCGTTAGTGCCACCTACAAATACATCAGTCACCTTGTCGACATCGGTGGAGACATGCGATCAAGAGAACAAGAGTTGTGCTGACACAGTAAAAGGATGGTCCGTGGAGAGGAATTTCTCAGCGAGTGCAACTGAGAAAACGGCGGAACCAGTGATACACGTTTACGGCGCGGACAGGTCTAGCCTAGATAGGCGGGATTCACCTGTTGAAGTAAAGAGAGGGGTTAATTCGACCGCAGAGTTGAAGCGACCTAATATCGTGCCAGATCGGTACAATAGCAAGACTGCATGGAGAGACTTTCTGCAGCATTTTGAGGCGTGCAAAGTAGCTAATGGGTGGACAGACGAACAGGCTAAAGCGGCAAGTTTGCAGGGGACAGCAGTGAAGGTGCTATCGAACAGACCGGAAGGTAGTCAAGCAATGACGTACAAAGAGATGAAAGAAAGGCTTGACTGGAGATTTGGACCAGGCCAATTGTCGGAAAACCATTTGATGGAGCTTCGTTGCAGACGACATGGGCCTAGAGAGACACTGAGGGAGCTAGGGCAGTCGATAAGAGAGTTGGCTACGCTGGCGTATCCTGATATAGCAGACGAAGGGAAGAATCGCCTTGCGAGAGGTCATTTTTCGGATGCTATAGAGGACCAGGCCATCCGTGAAGGAATTTTCCGGGCACAGCCAAAGACACTTGATGAGGCCGTAATGGCAGCAATGGCGACAGAGAGTTTCCTCAAGGTGGAACAACAAAGGTCTAGTCGCAACCCGAAGCACGCACGAGTTGTAGAAGGAGAAAATGACTTTTTAATGGAAAAGCTGGAGAGTTTGATGAAAAATAGCCAAAGAGAGATGACAGAGGCCATAGCAACAGCTCAGGAAGAGACAAAAGCCTGGGTAACTAGCCTAATGCAAGGGAGGTCTACAGGTAGAGGAAGCGATGAACCAAAGAAGGCAGAAGGCATTCCGAGTGTCCTTTATAGGAGACGACCTAGGGAGGATTGTGTGTGTTTTAGGTGCGAGAGAAAAGGACATTTCGCTCGTGACTGCAAATGGCCGCCAGCTAGGAGACACGGGTCGGGAAACGGATCGCAGCTGACCCCGAGGCCCGGGGGAAAGCTGGGAGGCGAACTAGGCCACGAAACCGTCGATTACGGGACAAATCAGTAGACAAGGGTCGCGTAATAAACAATTCAATTGTGACAGAAGAGAGAGTGAAGAGAGGCATGTTTGTACCAGCAGTGGTGAGAGGACAGCAGGCGAAGCTTCTTGTTGACACAGGGGCGACAGACACGTTTTTGTCGTCAACGTTGTATTACAAGATTGCACATGAGAATAGGCCACATCTTTCTGGTGAAGGCACTTGCATCAAAAATGCTGATGATGGTTCACGGATGGTGACGTTAGGTAGCGCCTGGGTGGAGTTACAAGTGGGGAGAACCACTCATCCAGTGTACGCAACTTTCGGAAGTTTACAGTCTATGGATGGCATTTTGGGTATGGACTTTTTGTACCCAACCCACGGGTTACTTAACTTGAGAACACTTGAGCTTACAGTGAATGGAGAACGGGTGAAATGCAGTGATGATTATGGAGCAGCATTTTGTGCGAGGATAGTCGTTGGACAGGCGAAGGTGAACGGGCAGTAGTGGATGTCGAACAAGAGGTGTTACCGGTTCGTGTTTTCAACCCAGGCAAGAGGGAGTGCGTAGTTCACAGGGGAACCATGGCTGGTTACCTTACACCTGTAGGCGAAAGGGAGATTGAAGGCACACAATCTGTACAATCGCAAGCGGCGGACCAACTGGATGTGCCCGAGCACCTTGTTGATTTGTTTAATCAATGTAGGACGGAAGTTGATCAGAAGTACCACGGTGAGATCGCAAAGTTACTGAGAGACATGTTTTCTCCAGGGGAGATCGAGACATAGGCCAGACGGACAGGGTCAAGCTCCACATCAACACGGGTGATGCAGCGCCTGTAAAGCAGAGGCCCAGACGGTATCCGGCTGACGAGCAAGAAGAAATAACCCGTCAGGTGAAAAGCCTTCTGGAGGATGGAAGAATTGAGCCGAGCGATAGTCCTTGGGCCGCGTATGTTGTACTTGTAAAGAAAAATGACGGGACGAGGAGGTTTTGTGTAGACTACCGCCGATTGAATTCGTTGACAATAAAGGATGCGTACCCGATACCACGCATCGACGACTCATTGGACACCTTGGCAGGTGCAAAGTGGTTTTCCACTTTAGACCTCGCTGCAGGATATTGGCAGGTGGAGTTGAACGAAGAGGCACGGCAGAAGTCAGCATTTGTCGTACGCGGAGGTCTTCACTGTTGGCGGGTCATGCCATTCGGCCTCCGCAACGCACCTTCGACTTTTGAGAGGCTGATGGAGCGGCTACTTGCAGGCCTACAGTGGGACATTCTTCTGGTATACCTCGACGACATAATCATATTCGCCAAAACGGTGGAGGAGGAGCTGGGTCGTCTAGGAGTGGTGTTCCAACGCCTACGCGATGCTGGTTTGAAGTTAAAGCCAAAGAAATGTGAACTTTTTCAGAGGCAGGTCTTGTACCTTGGGCACATTGTTTCTAGTGATGGCATTGCAACAGATCCAGCAAAGATACGGGCAGTGCGCGAGTGGCCTACACCTACAGCAGTTACTGAAGTGCAGAGCTTTCTAGGTCTTGCGTCATACTACAGGTGTTTTGTTAAAGGTTTCGCCGATACAGCTCGACCACTGCACCGCCTGACAGAAAAGGGGAAAGAGTTTGAATGGGACGACCAGTGCGAGAATGCATTTTAGATGCTGAAGACACTTCTACAGGAAGCACCTATCTTAGCGTATCCATGCCCAGAGGGAGATTACATACTCGACACAGATGCGAGCAACGTCGGGATAGGCGCTGTCCTCTCACAAGTGATTGATGGTCAGGAAAGGGTTGTCGCCTACGGTAGCCGAGTCCTAAGTAAACCAGAAAAAACTACTGTGTGACACGTAGGGAGCTACTTGCCGTAGTTGTATTTCTGAAACAATTCAGATCCTACGTATACGGGAGGAAGATCACAATCAGGACGGACCACGGGGCCCTCCGATGGCTGCTAAACTTTCGAGACCCACAGGGACAGATTGCCCGCTGGTTGCAGGTAGTGAGCGAATACGATTTCACCATAGTTCACCGTGCCGGAAGATCCCACGGGAACGCAGATGGGCTTTCGCGTCGACCGTGTACTCAGTGTGGGAGAAAGGGTGACGAGTTGGCAGCATATGCCCATATGGAACAAGAAAGAAAACCTACAGAGAAGTCAAAGAGAAGAGAATCACCTACCGTACGAATAGTGACCACGGAGCCCATAGTAACACGAGAGTTGTTAGGAAAGGCACAACAAGAGGATCAGACGCTAGGTTGGATCCTGAAGGCGAAAAGTGGTTCAGGTGAGCGGCCAGAGTGGGCGGAGATAACGCCAGTATCGCCTGCAATAAAGACGTACTGGTTGCTGTGGGACCAACTAGAAATTCGAGACGGACTCCTTTTCAGAAGGTGGGAATCCGATGATGGTCGTGTAATCAAGTATCAAGTCATTGTGCCCAAGCCACATCGTGAAGAGATGGTGCTGGAACTCCATGGTGGTGAGACAGGGGGGCATTTGGGCCAGAGGAAAACGTTGGCAAAGGTGCGCCAAAGGTTTTATTGGTTCGGAATGAGCGCCGATGTAAGGTCTTTTGTGAGACAATGTAACCAGTGCGCAACCAAGAAGTCACCTACGAAAACAAGAAAAGCACCGTTGCAGCAGTATGCTGTAGGCGCCCCGATGCAGCGAGTGGCACTCGACATACTAGGCCCACTCCCTGAAACAGAGCGAGGTAATCGCTACGTACTGGTCGTATCCGTAGGAGACTATTTAAGTAAATGGGTCGAAGCCTACCCAATTCCGGATCAAAGAGCAGAGAATGTGGCCCAGAAGTTTGTATCAGAGTTTGTAAGCAGAGTTGGCGTTCCGATAGAGTTACACTCGGACCAAGGACGGAATTTCGAATCTCATGTCTTCACCGAGATGTGCGACATCCTGGGGATTAGGAAAACAAGAACAACACCCTATAACCCAAAATCAGACGGGATGATCGAACGCTTTAACAGAAGTATGGTGTCTCTCATGATTGACCCTCACAAACGTCAACGTGATTGGGACGAGAAGGTGACGATAGCGACATACGCCTACCGTTCAACTCCTCATGAGTCAACTGGTGAAACACCTAACATGCTCATGATGGGAAGAGAACTGTACTTGCCGTTAGATCTAACTACTCGAGTTACGGCAAGGGATGTTGAAACCAGCGAGGCAACCGACTATGTTCTTCAGTTGAGAGAGGATATACAGTTAGCCCACGAGAGGGCAAGGGAAGTCCTTAAATGTAGCGCGAGGAGACAGAAGAAATGCTATGATCAGAGATCGATGGAAACAACGCTAATAACTGGCGAATTTGTATGGCTCCACAATCCCAGCAGGAAAAAAGGCCCATCACCAACATTGCAGCGACGTTGGGAGGGACCCTTACAAGATACTTCAAAAGCTGTCAGATGTCACCTACAGAATGCAGCGAAAACCAAGAGGCAAGAAAAAGGTCGTACACTTTGACCGACTAAAACCCTACCAAGGTCGGCCACTAAAGGCATGGACAGCTAGTGAAGCACCAGAGACACCTTGCCAGCCTCAAAGACAAGCCGAAGAGACAGTCACCGAAGGTCAAGTAGACATCCCATATGATGTACCCAGAACTGAATTGAACGGAGAATTGCAGGAAATAAATGGGGCCGTACCGGACACAGCGGGAGAAACAGCCGATGTTGCATTAACAACACATGGAGAACAAGATAGGACACCTGCGCCTGCAGTGAGAAGAAACCCATACAGGCACAGGCGAAGGCCACAACGCTATTTGTAATGTTGTGAGGGGCAGCCGGGGCAGAAACCTCTACAGGCCAGGCAGTGAATGTAACAAGCGTTGAGCAGAATGAGAGTATGAGGCGTGCTACAAATATAGTAAACTGTCCAAAGTGCAGTAGCGTATTCCTACATCGAAGGAGTCTGGACCGACATTTGACAGTGGAACACGGGCCACGAGTGTTCTATTGGTGCCGGCAGTGTTCACACAAGAACAATAGACGGGATAACCTACTGGCGCATTATAAAGATTGCCATCCATCTCGCCTAGATGAAGTGAGTAGGATCAAAGAGGAATCATATGATGATAGGGAGCGGGAGACACGCCCCAAAAGCGAGGCAGGAGGTCGTCGCCTAGAAGCCAAGTCACCTAAGGGTAAACGGGATGAGCCAGGTTCCCAACGAGAGGTTCAATTACGTTCTGCTGGACGGAGCGAGAGTGGACCTACTGCTACTACAAAGAAGCGTAGCCGAGAGAAGAAAGACAAAGAAGAGGTCACTAGGAAGCGTCACAGAGAGCAGAAGGCGCCCTCGACAGTTTCTCGTGCACCTGATGAGGCGGCCGAGCCAAGCAGTACCGGTGTTAGTGAGAAGCCTGATGAACCGGGGCCGAGCTCTTCTAAAACGCCGTCGGCAGCAGTGGTGGAGGAGAAGGGAGAGGCGAAGGGACTGGAAGTCATTGAAGCACCAGATATTGCTGCGGAGCTGGAAATAGCAGCAATCTTCGATGACAGCGTAATTGGAGAGCTACCAGAGATTACACTGTCGCCTACACCTCCACTGATGATGGATTTAGAGAAAACCCACAACCGAGAGGAGCCTACCATGCAACCGAGAGGGAAGCCACGGGGCTTGATAGAAATGATGAGTGAAGAGGCCAAACAGCGCAACGATGAGGAAGGAGCCGCTAAAGGTGGAGAGAATGGCCCAGTCCTATCGACACCACTGCCCCTAGAAAAGCTGTTACCGGGACAGGCTGTCCGGGTCAGGGAAGTGAAGGAGACCTTCTTGTACAGGGATGGAGACAAGACCCTGCAAGGTGAAACGACACGGGAGTACGATGTCGTCTACTTGAGACCCATAAAAGCGACGAAGTCCGAAGGTCAACAAACCCTACCAGGCCCAACATCGCAGAGAGAAGGACGCCTATGCAGGTTGATCAAGACTGACGGTGAATCAGTCGGAGCACCCTATTCGGACGAGGATCTCATTGGGGCCATGATGGGTAAAGTCAACCGCGTGGTGGAGACCACAACTCGACAGATGTACCATAGAGGCAGCAAAGTTGCAAAGGACAAAATACGGCGCACCTATGAGGTTGATTTCCTGGCGGGAGTTTCACAGGCTCCCTAGAGGCGACAAGAACGATGAGAACCTAGCAAGACTTTGTTGAACTGTTGTTAAATTGTTAAGGATCTCGTCTGCTAAGATACATTTAAAGCCCGTTCAAGTCTGTAACAGAAGAAGCTTTGTATTGTTTACGTAAGAGTTTCATAAGAGTTTTTGTAAAGTTAAATTTGCTCGTAAATCGAAGAAGAGTGTTATATATTTGTATCAGGATTTCAGATCTAAACCTTATTTTGACCTGATATTAAGATAAGCCTTATTAATTGCAGTTGGAGGTGGCAGAGCACCTTCAGGAGTTGTTTTGACTGTTCCTTATGTTATCAGTTGTTAGGTCAAGGGACTGACCAAGCTTGGGGCATGGCTGTGTAACGGAACAGTCGATATTGCGCGCTAGGCTTGCCATAGTTTTGTTAGTGGGGACGCGAACTGCTGTCCGTTGTACAGCGCGCAAGTTGCGTGGCTAGTTTGTACCCGACGCGAGTATATAAGCGCGTGTCACGCGTGCGCTCGTTCTCTTCCTGGTGCGCGCCCTTCCAGTGCTCTCTCCTACTGTGCGCTCTCTTGCTGTCTACAAGTATTGGCGCTGCACAGAAAGTCCCGCTCAGAGATAATTGACTAGTGTGTTATCAGCGGAAGAGCCCTGAACCTTGGTTCCGGTGAGTGGGAGACGACTGTAAACGGGGAAGCAGCTAATTTAGTCGTGAGATTGGGGGAAACTCATGGGGAGGGACAGCGGGCTAAACTGGGCTGTACCTGTTTAGGGAGCACCTTTGTAGGACCCGCCCTTAATAGGTCTTTAAGTGATTAATAAAGCAGTGAGATTCCAAGTATACTTGATTGCCCGACCAGTTCATTTGGTGTTCCCTACCACCAAGTGTGTTTGTGTGTGTGTGTGCGTGAAAGAACGAGAGTGTGTTCCCTGTGCGCCTGGTGGTAGACTGCCCCGCAACGAGTCTGCTCATCCGGCCTTCTAATCGGACCGCTCGTGGGACTGCCGAGGTCACACTCCGGGTATGTCCCCTTCCCTGGTCACCTGGAGGGAGTCGCCTGGCATATAGGTGGACGACGACGAGGGTGGCTTGAGGGGAGGAGAACGCCACAATACGCAATAGGCCGTGGGCCAAGGCCCAAAAAGAGCTTCTTTCGTAACGTACCTAAGGAGGATGATTTCTTTTTGGTTTGTTCAATAGAAATAAATATCACAGATAGTATTTGGGTTGTTCTTAGTTGTGAATCTTGTTTGTTAATGAGCACAACACTCTCAAACTTTAGAAAAAATCGACTTCTTCTCACGGAAAGAGGCTGAAAAGTGACTAGTCTGGCACAGTTCACCGTGTGTATGTGACGTCTGGGAGCCATACAATAGTCTCCATAGTACCGCGCCATTGTTTACGCAAATTCAGCAACCGCAGGAGACTACGAGAGACCGATGCAAAGAGAGCGGTTCTAACGTGGACTTCGGCGATACTTCTTACAATTGTCGACCTGACAGAGGAAAATTAAAACTTCAAAACACAAAATCTGGGACAGAATGTATCATAGCTCTTGCAGGTTTCCTGAGTTTGAAAATATTTTCTTTAGAAATACGTCAAAACAACAAGTGTTTGAGGCCGTTTGAGTCATGTTTACTTCGTATATCAGCTGCTTGGGTGCACGTACAGTGTATGCACCCTCAATTTCAGGTCGCTGACGCAATACTTTCAAGCAAGGCTGTAATGAAGGTGAGGTTATTTCCCCCTTATATTTTCGATAGATTGATGCAATGGTCAGGCATGTTTTGGTTGATTTTTCAAACTACATACAACGAAGACTCGGTCCCATGTATTCATGTGCATCATACATGTAGGCCTTTGCAAGGGCCAACGTTATACAACTTACAAGGATTAGCAGAACTGCATTTTCGTCTGCAGGTCTAGTGTTGGTCAAGACTGCTGTCATGGTCATTATGGCAGTGTTCTTTTTAAAATGAAATGTTGGGAGGTTAGTATTTAGTTTATTTTGGGGTTTGTGGGGGGGTGTTCTGTTGAGAAAAAGGTCTTACACACTGTGTAAAGTCATCACTTTATGAATGTTTTGTTTTCAAGGGACACTAGTTGAATAGGAAAGAATGTAGTATTGAGACGCCATTGTGTTAGTTATGTACAATGTCTATGGTCACTGATGACCATTTTTTGAAATTTTCTGTCCCAAATTTATGTGTTTTTTTCCTTTTCAACATATATCTGCAATGACTAACCATGAAGTAAGATATGTTGAAAAAAAGTAGCGGCAGGACGTTGCAATCTTTCCGTAACGGCGTTGAATATTTTTAATAATTCCAAAAACAATGAGCCAAACTGTTGCGCCCTTTAACCACCCCGCCCCTAAAAAAAACCACATTGGTTGGGTTGATTTTGCACAACATAACATGTTCCAGCAAGTTGTTTCCAATAAATTTGCCTGACAAGTTCCAAATTTTCCAATCAATTTCGTTAATTGGCCTTTATCAGGAGTTTCAGGACATCCTGGAGATATTAGCAAACTATATCAACATCTGAGAGAAGGATCCAACCATCTTGAATATTCATTTTACATGTACATGTATTTATAATTGTTTTCTTTTCTTTTCAGCACGAGGGGTCTACCACCAGTCACTGGAGGACAAAGGATCTTTCAAAAGGGCCCATAGAAATTTCACCAGCATGATCAACACAGAAACAAAATAATGTGCACGCCTTTTTGTGCATGCCCTGTTGGACTTCACCAAGGACTGGATCGACTGGGCACTCCATTTATTCATCAAGGAAGAAAGGCAACCTGATTTTACTGTGACCTTACTTTTTGAGTCCAGGCAATTATTTTGGCTTTCTATGTTGCGCTTATGCCTTGTTAAATTTCACTGACAAGGCGGCCCTGATGAAGCTACTTGGATTTTGAGAAGACATTGGAGCTAAAGTAATTTTCCTTCGAGAAAGTGTCTTCCATTACTTAACGTGACCAAATGCAAGTACTACTAAGGAATCTCTTTCTTAATATGCCATCAACCATTACGTAATTTAAGGCCACTCATTTTTCAGTCTTGTTTCTTGATGGACAATACAATGTGTGATATTCACTCAAAGTTTTAAATATCGGTGACTGTTTTATAACTTAATTATGCCATTCTTCGACTGGAACTGTAAGGTCTGAGAAGAACAGTGGACTGTGGCCATCTATTTTAAAAAAATAATGTTGCAAGATAACGGTCAGTGCCCAATTTTTTTCCAATAACTGTTGGAAGTGAATTTTCAATTCAAGACTGAAAGGAGTAAACAATTCTGAATTAATAATTTCAATGGCTAAAATCACTTTCCAAGGTGTTGTACTTTGCAATTCTTGTTTAAGTAAGTACATAATAACAAATGAAAAAAAGAAATTGCTGACAAAAGTTAACATGTTCATATATTAACAAATTTATTCTTGTTCATTCCATGATCAGCATGTGAAATTTGAGAAATTACACTTCAAAGTTATTTTCAATAAATTGATGGATTATATTTTTGTAGCTATTCTTGAAATGATAAAAAGGAAAAAATTGTACTCAATCTAACACTCTTGCAATACAGGTGTAATTTTACAAGGGGTGATTAGTCTGTCTGGAAACACCCCCCCCCCCCCCCCCCAACAAACGTTTTTGTTCAGGGTACTGAACAATTTTTTTCTGATGCAATGGTTTTAAAAAGTAAATTTAAGAACAATTTGAACTACTTTAAAGGTTTAGCATACTTGTTCATCATGCATGCTGCTCTATAGCAAATGACAAGTTTCATTAGAATACTTCAACTTAAGTTCCCTTTTTAAAATGAGGTAGAATGACAGGGAACAGGTGTGTACATCTTTATACTGATAAGACTACTATAAACAATAAATACCTCAGGAATATTCTGATATGAAGCACAAGTTCAATACATATTTGCTTTCTTTTTAAATAAATTGAACTACACTAAAAACACAGAAAGCATCTTTAACTAGTAAAGACAATTAAGATGAACATAAGGATTACTAGAACAGCTCAGTCTCACTTAAATGTTTGCTTTGGTTCTCATAATGAGCTAATATAGCTTGTAGTACTAGTAGTAAAAAATGAAAATGTGCACCCATAATATTTAACCAAGATTCCTCGTAAAAATGTATGACCCCCACGAGCTATAATTTCAAAACGTTGTCAGGCATAGTTTCATTAATACTAATTTTATTTTATTTTATTTAAAAAAATGTTGGGGGGGGGTTGGTTCTGTACTTTCTTTATGAGCTAATTTTCATAAAATTCTTTGAAAAAATACATGTCTTTGGAATTATGCGTAAATTGTTCAATATCGTAAACAAATTTAAAATTGATTTGTTCGGATAAACCTACCACCCTTCCCCCATACAAGTATGCCTTAATTTTACTTACTACTGAATGAAAGTCTTTATATCCTGTTAACAAATAATATTAGTCGAGATGCCTGGCTTACAATTTTAATAAAGTAATGAGATAAGTGAGATTACACAGCATTCCCGATGAAACCCAGCGCTTGTTAACGCGGCCGCGGATAGACATCCGCAGTCGCGGCTACTGCACGAGCGATCTCGGCGAAATTTCTGTCCAGTTCCCCCCTTTGCACACAGTGTGTCACCTTGTTCCATGACGTTTCAGTGAAGGGGAACACTTTTTCCTTTGGCAGATTGTGCAACGTGTATTATGCACCGAAATCACGAATGCATGTCAATGTCCGTCTCCTCCGGACGTCGCCATCTTGGATTGCGCAACATCTTGTTACCAGACGCTCCAATACATTGTTAACATTGATCGATAGCAGAGGGACCCGACTTTTTTTTACAGCCACGTACTCCAAAAAATAGAGCTTTGAATGAATTTTAAGAGCCCGAACTTTTTACTACTACATAAAAGCAAACAAAACAAGACAAAAAGAACAAGGTTCACACAATTCAGTCTATTTTTGGCTTCGATTTAATATGATTTGCAGGTATATTGCTGAGGTACGTTACGAAAATTAAAAACTAAAGCACTTTTTGGGACTCGGCCCACGGCCTACAACTATTCTGTAAGTTTAAATTGTCTTGTTTTAAATGTAATTTAGGTTTTTTTTACACAAGTTATGTAATCTTGGTAAAGTTTTAATAGCGACCACGTAAGTTTTACACATTTCGATGTGAAATCTGTCACGCGTTGTGTAAATATTACTTAGTTAAGGGGTATTCGACACTATGTGCTTCGTATCGATTCATAACGGACGTGTCGTCCACAACGAGCTTCGACGGAAAACATGAAGAAAAGCCTGTCCGAGTGGGGTTTTGATCATCTGATACGGACATTCGAAGGTAAACAATAACGTAGGCCAACATGTCACAATTTGGTACAGTAATTTTTCAGTATAGAGCTACTGATTTTGTAAAACATGGGCAGTGCAGGGACTCCGGTGAAAGTGTTTGAGAAAGTCAATGTAGGCTATACGATGTAGTCCTATACATTAACATGCAGGCCTGCCACACACTGTAGGCTGCGATGGTTATAGTACACAAATAGCATACACGGTTTATTAATCAGTGGCGCGGAATGTCAAAAACGGATTCCTAGTTCATATAAATGTGGCTAAAATACTGGACTTCCTTCGTATATTGTACATTTTGACAATACGCAGTGGCTATTTTTACGGCAGCCGTAACGCGACTTTCAAATGCTATTGTTACGGCATACAATGCGAACATTATATCAGATATAAAACTGCCCGTCCTGCAGAGCGCTTCGGTAGCGTACTAATTGGTAGGGCATCTGATTTTGATGGCCGCGGTTTTTGGATCAAATTCCTTGCCGTGCTGGTCCTTTCTTTTTTTCGAAAAGATTTAAGTTTTCGGTTTTAGGCCTAAATCAATTGCTTTTTCTATTTAAGTAGATTAAATTTTCTTCCCTTTGATTTAAGTGGTTTTGGAGATTAAAAAAAGAAGGAAAATACAGTCCAAGAACCATTTGGTTGATAGTCTGGTTCCAACAGTAAACATCGTGACGTTGAATACATTACGTCGGGGAACTATGTAGTTCCGTAATGAGGGCTGCTGTAACAATAGCCACTGCGTTTATTATATTTTTGAAGCCCACAAATGTTGTCGGAGCTGTTGCAAAGTATTTTCTTCTGTTTATGACGACTTTCTTTATTATAGATATTCAAATCTCTTTTTAAAATTAAATATGTGATTTGGTTGTATCCAAAGTTCATAAAATCTGGGTACATGTGAAATTGCTTTTGGGTCATTATTGGGGTTATTTCTTATATTAAATATGAAATAACCCCAATAATGACCCAAAAGCAATTTCACCTGTTACAGTAGGCCTACCCAGATTTTATGAACTTTGGATACAACCAAATCACATAATTATTATTTTATTTTAAAAAGAGATTTGAAAAAAGAAAAAAATGGCATTATTCAGCAATAATGCAATTTTTTTCTTTTTTCAAATCTCTTTTTAAAATAAAATATTTTCTAAAGGAAACTTTTGATTCTATTAGCCATGAAGGTGCATGAATTGTCCCTATAATGTGCCGTTTCAGAAATTGTGTAAACTGGTGTGAGCTATTACTCATTGGACACACAAAGTAATTAACAGGGTATATCTTGTATACTTAATGTCGTTATATTCCTATTTATCCAGAACAAAGGAAGAACTTGGCCTACATGTTCTTCCACTTCTGTTTACTGGAAGAAGGAAGGGGAGAGGAGGCCGTATCAGTTTCAGCGAGTCTTCAGGAGCATTCATGGACTTCCAGAGAGTAGGTAGCTAAATCTTACATCTTCTATTTATTAAACGAACGGTTCACACTCTAAAATTAAGGCCTGGAACAAAACATCAACTTTAAGACCTTCATTATGAAACCTTTTGACCCCCATTTGTTAAAATGCAATTCGCCCGTCACAAGATAAATATGCACTGCCATCAACTATACAATAATATGCAAGTACAGTTTCAGCCATATGCACTAAAAATATGACTACAATGCTCTTTGAAGGTAGTGACATTTTTGCTGGTTCTGCCCACAACTTTTCCTTTCTTAGCCTGCCCAATTGAATACATTACGTCGGGGAACTATGTAGTTCCGTAATGAGGGCTGCTGTAACAATAGCCACTGCGTTTATTATATTTTTGAAGCCCACAAATGTTGTCGGAGCTGTTGCAAAGTATTTTCTTCTGTTTATGACGACTTTCTTTATTATAGATATTCAAATCTCTTTTTAAAATTAAATATGTGATTTGGTTGTATCCAAAGTTCATAAAATCTGGGTACATGTGAAATTGCTTTTGGGTCATTATTGGGGTTATTTCTTATATTAAATATGAAATAACCCCAATAATGACCCAAAAGCAATTTCACCTGTTACAGTAGGCCTACCCAGATTTTATGAACTTTGGATACAACCAAATCACATAATTATTATTTTATTTTAAAAAGAGATTTGAAAAAAGAAAAAAATGGCATTATTCAGCAATAATGCCATTTTTTTCTTTTTTCAAATCTCTTTTTAAAATAAAATATTTTCTAAAGGAAACTTTTGATTCTATTAGCCATGAAGGTGCATGAATTGTCCCTATAATGTGCCGTTTCAGAAATTGTGTAAACTGGTGTGAGCTATTACTCATTGGACACACAAAGTAATTAACAGGGTATATCTTGTATACTTAATGTCGTTATATTCCTATTTATCCAGAACAAAGGAAGAACTTGGCCTACATGTTCTTCCACTTCTGTTTACTGGAAGAAGGAAGGGGAGAGGAGGCCGTATCAGTTTCAGCGAGTCTTCAGGAGCATTCATGGACTTCCAGAGAGTAGGTAGCTAAATCTTACATCTTCTATTTATTAAACGAACGGTTCACACTCTAAAATTAAGGCCTGGAACAAAACATCAACTTTAAGACCTTCATTATGAAACCTTTTGACCCCCATTTGTTAAAATGCAATTCGCCCGTCACAAGATAAATATGCACTGCCATCAACTATACAATAATATGCAAGTACAGTTTCAGCCATATGCACTAAAAATATGACTACAATGCTCTTTGAAGGTAGTGACATTTTTGCTGGTTCTGCCCACAACTTTTCCTTTCTTAGCCTGCCCAATTGAATACATTACGTCGGGGAACTATGTAGTTCCGTAATGAGGGCTGCTGTAACAATAGCCACTGCGTTTATTATATTTTTGAAGCCCACAAATGTTGTCGGAGCTGTTGCAAAGTATTTTCTTCTGTTTATGACGACTTTCTTTATTATAGATATTCAAATCTCTTTTTAAAATTAAATATGTGATTTGGTTGTATCCAAAGTTCATAAAATCTGGGTACAGGTGAAATTGCTTTTGGGTCATTATTGGGGTTATTTCTTATATTAAATATGAAATAACCCCAATAATGACCCAAAAGCAATTTCACCTGTTACAGTAGGCCTACCCAGATTTTATGAACTTTGGATACAACCAAATCACATAATTATTATTTTATTTAAAAAAGAGATTTGAAAAAAGAAAAAAATGGCATTATTGCTGTTGTTTCTAAAGGAAACTTTTGATTCTATTAGCCATGAAGGTGCATGAATTGTCCCTATAATGTGCCGTTTCAGAAATTGTGTAAACTGGTGTGAGCTATTACTCATTGGACACACAAAGTAATTAACAGGGTATATCTTGTATACTTAATGTCGTTATATTCCTATTTATCCAGAACAAAGGAAGAACTTGGCCTACATGTTCTTCCACTTCTGTTTACTGGAAGAAGGAAGGGGAGAGGAGGCCGTATCAGTTTCAGCGAGTCTTCAGGAGCATTCATGGACTTCCAGAGAGTAGGTAGCTAAATCTTACATCTTCTATTTATTAAACGAACGGTTCACACTCTAAAATTAAGGCCTGGAACAAAACATCAACTTTAAGACCTTCATTATGAAACCTTTTGACCCCCATTTGTTAAAATGCAATTCGCCCGTCACAAGATAAATATGCACTGCCATCAACTATACAATAATATGCAAGTACAGTTTCAGCCATATGCACTAAAAATATGACTACAATGCTCTTTGAAGGTAGTGACATTTTTGCTGGTTCTGCCCACAACTTCTCCTTTCTTAGCCTGCCCATGTACTCAGCTCCAGTTCAGGAAAAGTTACTTTTTCCATGTCCTGCCCTGAGCAGCATTGTGAAGCACATTTAAGATCTACACATCAAATGCTAGTGCTAGTTTTTACTGTAGATCTGTCATTTAGTTGAAGTGCTGTTTATAGAGGTTGCTGGGCTAGCTTCACTGAATTTGCTCAGTTTGTTTCTATGTTGAAGTCTAAATCATTAAAATGCACATAAAGTTCATGCCTACATGGCTATACACGTTTAGCAAAGAAATCCTTTTTAAGTTGACTTTTTGTTGTAAATAATTAGGGATTTGGTTTATGTACACAGTATTGCTTTTTGTACTTCTTTAGGAAAACATGGACTTGGAACACGGTACTTGACCGTAAGTAAATCGACCGCCTCAACCATCACCACAAGTCTTCGTGATCATGGAGAGGAGGGCTGTGCAACCATCCCGCTTCTTAAAGCACTTGATGTATGTTTCAAGTCCTACTTTGTGTGTAGTCTACAGTATCAGGATAAGTGCGATGGGGCATGGGAGTTCTTAGAATCAGTAGTGTATGGCATCAAGGGCATTGTTAAAAGTAGCACTATCAGATATTTTAGAGACTTCAGCTCCAGCAAAATGTACGCCCATCATAATTGTTTCAGGTAATCTAAAGTTTAATTAATTACCATACAAAGTTGTAGTAATAAAAACAGTACAAATATGTAAAATAGAATAATAAAAATTAAGTTTGTTAGTCTTTTCATTTTTTCCGACCTGAAAATTCAACAGTGATCAGAACAGTACAGTACAAGGCAATCTTTATGATTGCCAAGTTCTGAAACATTTCAGTGTAATACTGAATTTTAAGCAGACTGCATTATTGTGCATTTAACATTTTCCAGAAGTTTTTAAGAATCTTCGAATGGTAGTTTGTTGAAGCCAGAAAAAAGTTCACATCAAAGTAAAAGAAATTGTTTTCTTGAACAAAATTACATAGACCATATTTCAAATGACGACTGACTTTTCTTACAACTCCAACAAGAGTCAAAATCTTTTGTCTGACATGTGATTCTAATTGAAATGTTCAAGAGACAGAGTTGTATTAAAGAACCTCACTCATAATAAGTAACTGTGTGGTTGCATTTGTTTGCTAAGCATTTTATCCATAAACTAAAAAACAAACCTGATAATGTATCTTTTGAGAAAGAAAAACTAGCTTAAAAAGATTAGATTTTCTGTAGTTTTTAGCTTTAACTCTTTTAATCTAATTAATGAGATACCTGCGAGTTTTGATAACCAGTCTAGAGCTTTATCCTTAAAGACTTATTTTTGTGTCACACATGTATATAACCGTTGAACTTTGTGTTTTGCTGTTATTGTTGCAAATTAACACTGACTTATGGACAAACAATACTTCTGAAGTATATTGTAACTAAAAATATTGAATAAAATTGGACAATGATTACTTGGAAATTGTAATAAGTGATTGAGAATATATTTAAAGTTATGTTTTGCAATAAATGTTCTTGATTATGTGTTGATTTATTTCATTTTTAAGAAACGTATTTAACCTTTTATTAATATATACCAAATTACCTGAAGATTTAGTAAACTTTTGGCATGGTGAAACAGTAAAGAAACACCTTAAAATAAAGTATAATTCTAGTCATTCTACATAGAAACGACATATTTTTTAACTTCCAAATTTGGTAAAATTTTACGGAATTGTTTTTACCGAGATATTAGGCAAATGTTCGTACCAATTATGAAAGTAAAATGTTACCAAACTTTTATGAAAAACCTTACCCAACACCTGTTGTGTAAAGTTTTACCTAACTATTAGCAGGTTCGTATGGCACATTGCAGTATGTAAAAGTGTACACAGCCTGAGTAATATTTTTTCTGTGAGTGTAGGCAGTGGTGAAAGCAATGAGACACAAGCGCTGAGAGAACGTCTCTATATGGGTCTTTCACATAGAAAGAGATGCCGTAGAGACTTTATTGAGATTGGGAAAAATTGAACTCGTACAAGGGCTATGCGATTTCATAAAGTTCAAAGTGCCAGTTGCGATGTTGTTGTGACACGGTTGAGAGTCGGTTGAGATGGCCTTGTGAAATTGATCATTTGCGGCGCGAAATTCAAAATCGCAGACACCGCAACGGACAGCGTGGCGGCATTGTTGAGACAGGTGGAGACAGAGTTGTGTCAGCAGTGAGACGGTCCCACGATTGTTTGAGATTGAGTTGAGACAGTGATACGGATAGCAGCGGGTGTGCTGCGTGGGCGTTGCGATTGATGCGATTGTGTTGCGTTGGTGTTGAGACGGCTTGGCGACAACGATGAGACGGTGGTGGGACAAAAAAGGGGCGGGGCCAGATCGGATGGCGCGCGCCTGGGAAAGGGGTATACAAAGCTGGTCTCCCACATAACGGTCACACATGCTCATAGTTTTCCTGCAAGCACACATCGAAGTTTTAGCAACATATATACATATCAGCATTATGCCTCCTAAAAAACGTGGTGGTGGTGGTGGAAAGAAGACAAACAAGACTGTGAAGCCTCGGATTCCTTCTCCTTCTCCTTCTCCGTCGCCTGCAGGTGATGTCTTAGAATCACAGGAGTCATCTCTACATGAAGAAAGTTCAGCCAGCACCAGATCTCCTTCTCCTCCTCCTCCTCCTCCGAAGAAAAAAACTGAAGCCTGCTCCTGCTGCCAAGGCCAAGTCTGCCAGTACCAGGGCGATGAGCAAAGAAGAGCAAGACGAACTTTGCGATTGGGTGCAGAACCACCCCCAACTGTACAACAAAAAGCTTGACTCCTATAGAGATAGTGCTGCAAACGCTCGTCTGTGGGCTGAGAAGGCCAAGGAGATGGGGTATGATGTTGAGCTCCTCATCCAATGGTACAGATCTACTAGGACTGCCTATTCCAGGCTGAGGAAGAAGCAGTCTGGGGCTGGGGCCCACGATTTCACTGAGAGGGAAGAGTGGATCGTAGCAAAGCTGGGCTTCCTCCGTGGCCACATCATTCCAAAAGGAGGAAAGAAGCTTGGTGGTGTAAGAATGAAATGATGGAGAATGTGGCATTTTGAACATTGACAAATTGACATGTTGTATTATACTTTTATGATAATGTACTAATGTTTGTGTTTATGTTTTTTGTCTTTACAGTTGGCTGCAAAGTTGACAAAACCTGGGACTTCAACACAAGTGTCTACCGATGAGGATGAGGATGAGGATGATGCTGTTGAAATGGGGGAAGTGGTTGATGAACTCTTGCGACAGGGTCATGGTGCTGACGATTGTAGTTTGCCTGATTCCCAGACTGCTTCACAGACTGCTTCACAGACTGTTACCAGAAGCAACACACCACTTCCACTCCTGAAGAAGAAGAGGTCATCTGTAGATTCTGCAATAAAGCTGAGGATTAATGAGTCGAAGGTGCTTCAGGAGAAGGTAGCTGCGCTTATTAAGGAGGACAACACAACCAAAGATGCAAAACACAGTTTGGCCTCTTCTATGCATCTATGGTCCCAAGAGTAGATGACAGCCTGCTGACAGCCTTCTTTGATGAATCCTATGCTCTGCTGATGCAGTACGTCCATCGGAGTGAACGGCTGGCCCAAGTTCAAGCTCACCAACAGCAGCAACAGTATCAACAGTACCACCAGCAGCAGCAGTTTGTTGCTGTAAGTATATAATTGTGGAATTTGTGAACATTTCGATTTGGACTTTGACATTTTCAACAATTATTTGACTTGAATTTTACTATCATGTACTTATGTTTGTCTTTTGCTTTTGTCTTCACAGCAACAGTTCCCTCAGCAGCAACAGTTCCCTCAGCAGCAACAGTTCCCTCAGCAGCAACAGTTCCCTCAGCAGCAACAGTTCCCTCAGCAGCAACAGTTCCCGCAGCAGCAACAGTTCCCGCAGCAGCAGCATCAGTACCCTCAGCAGCAGCATCAGTACCCTCAGCAGCAGCATCAGTACCCTCAGCAGCAGCAGCAGTACCCTCAGCAGCAGCAGCAGTACCCTCAGCCGGTGATTCAGCAGATCAGACCAGTGTTGACCACTTCATCAGCCTCTATGGTGCCAATGACTTCTGTCCCAGTTATGGCGACTGCTGCTGGTGGCATCCCAAGTACCTCTTCAGGTGTGACCATCACCTGTGCGCCAGCAACACCAGGCCTTGACATCATAGCAACGGCCATGGTCCGGACCATCGATCTGCAGCCCATTACCCCTGCTACACCAGGTCCTGCCACATCTCTCCAGGACATGAACCTCAACACCCCCAGCATCCTCGTCATCAGGAGGACCAGTGAGTGGCCTTTGCGTCACTGAGTGGCCTTTGCGTCACACAACTCAAACATCGAGCCCTTTTTAGGGCTCCCAAAACCTCCCGAAATGGGTTGGTCAACTAAGTTGTCAGATATCAGTGTGTCCCGTGTTTTCAATCCCTCGGCTTCCCTCCCCAATAACAAACTTTGAAAACAGTTTGACAAACTCTCAGAAACTTTGGACTACTTTGGATTTTTGAAAAACTATCAGAAAAACTTTGACAAATAATGATAAACTTACTTTGGCTGTTGAACAAAATTCAAAAACACTGATCCTTTTAGATCATGTTCAGCTGCCAGGGGTCTGCTCCTGCAACAGAGTTGTAGTAGTGCTTCAGGTATTCTCTCTGTTGCTTGGCTGCTTTTGAAGCTCTGTTTCCTGGCATCCGCTGTAGCTGGTGCTCCCATGTGTTGCCTCTTCTCCACTCTCCAGGAATCAGGTTGTGATTGTCATCTTCTCTGTCCATCACAGCATTCTGGGCCCCGGGAAATCTCATCCTCATCAGGTTGTGTAGACATATAGCAGCCATGACAATGTCAACCACAACTTTTGGCTGAAACTTGATGGTAGTGAGGAGGCAGCCAAATCTGTTTGCAAGGATGCCAAAGCCATTCTCGGAGACTCTTCTACAGCGGCAGATTCTGTAGTTGAACACTCTCTCTGGGACGGCCAGGCCTCTTCTTCCATATGGCTTCATCATGTAGGTCCGGAGGGCAAAAGCGTCATCACCAATTCAGCTGGAGGAATACCAAGAACACCAGCATCAAGTCCTTCTTTCAATTCACACTCATCAAATATTTGTGCATCTGATGCTGTGCCTTGTGTCCCAACTTCAGCCCAGACGAACTTGTAGCTGCCATCTACCAGAGCCATCAGCACAATAGAGTGGAATCATTTGTAGTTGTACCAATATGAGCCTCCTCCTCTAGGTTCCTTGATGGCCACATGCTTACCATCCAAGGCACCCAGACAATGATGGAACTGCCATCTTCTGCTGTTGACATCTTCAATTCTCCTCCAGCCTTGTCGTGTGGTGGGAGTGGTGATGACCTCTTCTTGATACTCTCGGACTATGGCATCACAGACATCTCTGATGAGCAGGCAGATTGTATTGTAGGCCACCCTGAAACCATACATCAGAGACTTTGAAGTATCACCAGTGGCCAAGTAGCGGAGGGTGATGGCAACTTTCAAACCAGGATCCAGGGCCTTCCTCCAGTTTGTGTCTTTCTTTGCAATTCTTCTGGTCAATCTGTCCACCAACTCTTGAAACATATCAGGCTTGAACCTCACAAAGTTGGTGAAGGATGCAGGATCTTCCAGTCTCAGTTCTACCATCAGCTGTTCGAATTGGCCAAATGCAGGTCTTCTCAGTAGCCAGGGCCTTGTCCACCATCTTCTCCTCCGTCTCTGTTGTTGTGCCTGCTGTGCTTGTTGTTGGGCAGCAGCAACAGCAGCATTTTCGGCATCGTCTATTTCCAGTTGAAGTTGTGCAAGTCTCAATCTACGTCTGTTATTCATGATTTTGTCTGCTCATAAACTGTTCCAAATGCAAGGAAACATGCCTTTTTATAGCCTATGACGTGAAACTGACATGAAAGATACATGTAATAATTCGTCTCGAGCATGTTGCAACGCTGCCTCAATGCTATCTCAATGCTGTCTTATCATCATCTCAGTTATTCGCACCTATGTCACAGCGTTCGCACACAGTTGCAGTGCAGTCGCAAGTGCCCTTTTCTTGCCGCAAGACTGTCTCCACACTGGCGCAACACCTCTGCAACGCCATCTCAACACCATCTTGTCATGAGCGTCACCGATGGGGTTGCGACAGTCTGAGACAAGGTTGCGACGGTGTTGGGCCAGTGTAGCGATGATGATGCGATCTGATTTTGTTTGCGATTGTTTTCAAATTTTGAAAACACTCGCAGCCGTCCGAGATGGTTATGCGATGTTATGAGATGCCATGAGATGCTTCTGCGTCCAGTAGCGATTTGGCCAACTATCCCAGATCGCTCCCAATCTCATCGCCGTCTCATCTCTGTGTGAAAGACCCATTAGGCCCTGTCAGACTGTCTGCGATCATATATGCGCTCTCAATGCGTCCTTGAAAAATGACTGGGGCGCAACAACAACTACTAGATTGCAGCGAGAACTACATAGGTCGCCAGATGGGCGCCAGAGGGTCTTAATGGTCTCCGATGAGCGCCAAAGTTTTTGAACATGCTCAAAACAATCGCAACACCTCTGCGCTCTGGCCAAGGCGCCGTAATGACGCAACTCGGGCGCTGTGCGAGCGTGAATCGTGCGACATTGCCGTGGCATTGACGCAGCCTAGGCGCAATTAAGGCAGTCGGTGTGGTCGGTGTAACTCGACTGTGTTGCGCCAGGCTACGTCAATGCCACGTCAAAGTCGCTCTCATTGCGTCCTTATGTATATGGCGTCCTCGTGGCGCTGTTAATGCGTTGATATGGCGCTCATATTACGCATGATGCGACCAAGCGGCGTCTGTTTGTGATCACGCTGGGCTTCCAGAAGGGACCATGTAGCTCATGGAACGTGCAAGTAGTTTTCAATCCGTCACCAGTTCGTTGTTGTGGCGTCGGGGTCCGCTCGTAAGTCCGACGCCTCATAAGTCCGACAAAATCTCACCCCCAACCAAATAAAGGCTCTTAAATCCGACGCCTCATAGGTCCGACGACCCATGGGTCCGATGCCCCATAGGTCCGACGCCTCATAAGTCCGACAATTAAATTTACTTTTATTTCGGTTCATAAGTCCGACGCCTCATAAGTCAGACGCGTCATAATTCCGAAATTACGGACTTATGAGGCGTCGGACTGACGATACGGCCCTGTGGCGTCTACGGTACGATATGAGCTACTCAGACACACAAATGTGTATAGCCTGCTCTGCCACTCCACATTCATTTCAGTAGCAGTCTTTTCAGCAGTTCACCTCTATTGGCCTTGGCTGCAGTGGCTACAGGCTTTGGCTTCTGCACAGGCTTTGGCTTTTTCACAGGCTTTGGCTTTGCCTTGGCAGGTGACTTTGTCTTCTTGGTCTTCACCATGATGAACTTGTAGAATAAAGCTGAAGTGTGATGAGGAACTGACGAGGAGATTGACCGTTTTGTCATGGTATTTATACAGCGCAAGTGACGTCCCGTGAGCGTTTTTCGGTCGTACTGAGAGCGCGACGCGAGCTACAAGGACGTATCAACAGCGAGTAGAGCGTAGTGTGAGCGCAGTGACAGCGCAGCGGCAGCGACTAGATCGAGTAATTGGGCTTGACAGGGGCGCAGAGAGAGCGAGTTGAGCGCATCGTAAGCGCGGGATGAGCGCAGTATGAGCGTAGCTTGGGCTACTTTCTGGCCACTTGAGACAGAAAATTGTCATTTTCTTGCGTCCTCGCTGCGATTGTTAAATGTATTAAATAGTTTTGGTCGCCTTAAGGTCTCCTATGAGAGCGCATATAATGTGACAGGGCCTTTGGAATCGGAGAAGCGAGCACAGCTTTTTGAAACACGACTTGCCCGTCTTGAATCAGAAAGGAATGATACCGGTACGCAGGATGGAGGTGTGTATGATCCATTTACCAATGTGATTAATGCCCCGAACAACTGAGCAGCAGTTTGAACATGACACCGACTATCATTGTGCACGACCTGGAAATGTGAATCGCCGCGATCGCAACCCTGTGGATTTACAAAGGAGACGGGAAGATATGATACCGCGACCAAAGATGGTGACGTTCGACGGTAAGGAGGAATACGTGAACTTTGAGATTTCCTTCCAAAGAATTGCTTCGCGAGCTAGATGGTCCGATGGAGAGTGTTTGGAGCAGCTGCATCAGTGTTTGCGTGGAGATGCAATGAAATTCGTGAGCGGATTTACAAGCATGGTGCAGGATGATTACACTATGATGATGACAGCGTTGAAGCGACAGTTTGGTGACTGAGCATTGCCAGAAACATAAAGAGCTCAGTTGCACACCCTCAAGCAAACCGCAAGAGGATCCACGGCCGAATTTGCTGCTAAGATACGTGCCAGTGTCGTTAAAGCCTACCATGCAGCACCGGAAGAACAAGATAAATTGGCCGTTGAACATTTCCTGAAAGGGCTACCAGATGTGCAAACGAGCATATTGTTGCTGTTCACGAAAGATTCAAAACAAATTTCGCCAGGAAATCTGTGCGCGCCGTGAGTACGGTTGGTGAGAAGCAGGAACCGACAGCTGAAGTACGCCGGGTGAGCGACAAACGCCTTGTGACGGAAGAGCTACCCAGAGCACCCGAGATAAAATGGTAGGAACACAAAATTGTAGAATTTTACGATAAATAGAAAGCAAAACTTTTCAGTCTTGATTTATTTTCATTTTACTGTGTTTATCAATTTAGGAGGAGGTGAACGACCGAGGAGGGATGATCTCCTGGAGTAGGTGCTGGAGGTTTTGGCACCAGCATCCAAAGACGGAGTCGTTGGACGAGGGGAGGGAGAATCCATCCCTAATGCAGGTGGAGTTATTTGTATATTTATCTTCAAGAAAACTTGAATCCTCCGTGTGTTGTGCTGCATAATCCATTGGTAATTCAAAAGCTGCACGTTTGCGTCCCATGTGGATCATCACGTCTGTTTCGACGCACCCTTGTTACGTTTTCCGGAACGCACCAGCAACTTGTCATGGCCCTTGTTCTTTGGATGCGAATAAAATCGGCAAATCTGACCGTTATTAATGCGTGCGTTTACGTGGTACGTTTCGTTTCGCACACAGCGCCGTGCGCGCGTGTTCCATCTTTACTGCGCGTCAAGTTTGCTTGAAGATACATTTAAATTCGTTATCACACTTCGGCTTCGTGGAATATGGGACACGGACGCACTACATTATTCCGTGTTCCAGTCGGCGCTCGTGGGATAACTAATATAATATGTATAATAATTCGTCAAACAATCAACAAGGGAAACTGACTAGGTAAACTTGAATACATTTTCAAAAGTGAACAAAGAAACTGGCAGGAGCGGGATTCGAACCTGCGACTTTTGGGTTACCGTACCGGCGCTCTACCAACTGAGCTATCTTGCCCTAGGTTGGCGGTCTCCCAAATTGTCAGTATCTTTTTTCGGGTGGGCGCTCCTGCCAGTTTCTTTGTTCACTTTGAAAATGTATAATAATTCATAAATTAGTAGCAAAAACAGTAGCATAAAAACATGTAGTTAATTTGATACCCATTTAATACAAATTGACACTGATTATTTATGGAGGCATGCATGTGTTTGCTGACAAGACTCGCTCACATGTCACACTCACATTTCTCTTCTCTACTGCACATCTGACAGTGAAATGTACAGAGGCTGTTGGAGGCTGACACTAGACATTGCTTTCTCTCCATTTATATTTTGCTAGATCACTGCTTTTATGTAGTTGTAGCTTGGTGGTCACACACTGATGATTTTAAAAACACAACTGTCTACATGTACGTGCAATTTAGTAAAACACTTATGTGCAGCGTATTCTTATTTTATTCAATCAATTGCTCATTTTTCTTGTTCACAGCATCTACATGTACCACTCAAGAAGATGACGAGGCTGACGATGATGAGGTCGACGATGATGACGATGATACATCGAACACCTCAGCAGCTGAAGCTGAAATATTCGAAGCTGCCACACCGTCAGTATCATCATCATCGGGGGCTAATTTGCCCATACAGACTGCAACACCCAGTACCAGCGCCTTGGGAATGAAACAGACATCTTCATGTAAATCCTATGTATCTAATAGGGAAGTTTATGACCTGGAAAAAGAACGTTTGGAAATAGAGAAAGAAAGACTCCAAATTGAGAGGCAACATTTGCAAGTTGCACAGGAATTGAATGTGAACTTGCAAATGATAATTGCCATCGCTTGCGAGCAGCACAGTATTTCACTGGTCCCTGATGAGAGCTCTTCTTAAAAGTACGGATTTCCAAACATTCCTTTTTTATGTCATAAGGTTCCCTATAATTTTAGAATACAGGGTGGGTTGAAAAGAAAATTACCAAATTGGAAAAAACATATTTTAGAAAATACATGTATGTGGCTGGCTCCATTAAAAAATAACACGGGGATAAAGTACATGTTATTGACTAGTAACCGTGAGAATTTCACAGAATTGAGAACTCTATTCCGGAGTTCTGTTTTTATGATAAGATCACAACATTCAGCTTCCACCACTGACTTTACCGTTCTACAAGCTGATGAATACCCATTACATATTGGGACATTTTCCAACTTCCCTGAATGAACGAAAAGTTGCAAAGGACAACACAACAAAAATAGCCATCAATATTTCATTTTCAGGAAAATGAGTCGACTTGGTTCTCATATTCAAAGCACAAAATTTGAATACTCAATTGTATATGAATGCCTTTGTGTAATCTGTAATTCTCACTGGGCTTAATAGCCAAGGACAGCTTTTACAAAAAAGGCTCTTTTAGTAAAACATGCATAACTTGTGATATCATGGATCAAGGTCTTTATAACTTTTTCAGATGAGAGCATGATCTTTTAATACATACTTCATTTGTGTGTCAAATTAGATTATTTAAAGAAAAAAAAACATTATTCCAGGTAAAAAAACGTTAATCAGGTCAATTTCTTTTTGACTCACCCTGTATAATTTAAGTTCACACAGTTATAGTTTTGTCCTTCATGAAAATATATAGAAAGATAGTATGCATCTTTCACACCTTTCAATTTTCAGACTTTCTAATTGACAAATGTTATCCCTGCAGTCGATTTCATGTAACTTTATACAATGACATAGGTACACTCGGGCCACAACTTATTGTATTTTTTTGCACATTTCAGTCATGACAATTTCAAGAGTTTCTCAGTGCCAGAACATGCCCAACTTTGTAGATCACCAAGTACGACAGGAAAAACAATAACAAACACTGATTAATATATAGTTCATTACCACCTTTTATTGTCTGCAACTCTATCAAAAAGGGGTGTCTTACACATCAAATCCCCATTATATTAAAGACCAACTAAAACGCAAAAACAAATTTGACTTTTTGGACTTATATGATAGTTTATGCCTCCCAAAACTAATGTAACAAGTTTCATGATTCTACAAAAACAAAAAAAATGTGTTTGAGCCTTTTCCTTCTGAGCCACTTTGACTCGAGTCAGAAAAGGACGAGGTCAACTGCGTGCCGTATCGCGCGAATGAGGACGTATCGTGTAGAAACATATGACGTCACTGTATTATACGACAATGTTTTACGTAGAGTCTGTACGTATTTTTTTGTCTAAGGCTAGTAGTACTTGCTGTGCTTTTTGCACATGATCCAGGTGTAACGCTACGGTAAACATATTTTAAAGTGTTGACATCTTTGTGAGACACATTTAGAATTGGGGTTGTAGGCTTGTTTTTCCTGAAAAGCTAGTTATGATTCATACTTTCCTTTGTTTGCAGTCGACTTTTATTGGGACCTGCGCGGTGAGTTGTGTGTGAGCTAATGCTATACTCTAGTCTGGCGACTTTGCTAATGCAGCCCTAAGGACCCATCCTCGACTCCATGGGCGCGTGTGCGTTCCTTCACTAACCCCTGGCCGTGTGGAATACGTAAACGACGCTGACTGGCTATTCGAAATGAATATTTATGTACTGAAAGTGAACCGCGCGCGTAATCCGAATGTTGAACGCCCTGTGTGCGCTCGCGCCCGCGTTAACATCCTGTTCGTCACGTCACATCAGCAAAACGACTCCGAGCACTTGTTTCCATTATCAAGACAAGGCCACTAGTCTTGGTGGCTACGATAAACGATATGGAATTTTTTTTTTCTGGTCAGGAAATACATGTATTTTATGTTTAAACAGAGATAGAAAAGGCACGTCACATATTATAAATTCGAGTCGAGGCCGAAAATCAAAATTGTTCCAATCGATAGTAAATTTACTCATTTATCCAGTTCAAGAAAGCAGCTCATTCTCAATGACAGTGTTTGCCGCCGCTGCAGAAGATGCATCGAAAGGTTTGACAAATTTGCGAAAACAGCTGAGAAAAACATTTTTAAAATTACACAACTGACATCCGGCGATAATGGGCGGAAACGGTCATGACGGTCGTCATACTTTTCCTTCCTCCCGATCCCACCAGGCCGGCTGTTACTACTACTCAGTGCAGTGTTAGATTTAACGTCAGGCGGGCAATACATTAGGCATCATTATTAGGAGCTAATCTCATCCTTCCAAAAGATTGATTCTACAAATAGAACCTTCCTACTAAAAACACTGCGTCGCGCGTTAAACACATCGACTGCAGTCCTAATTACCATATCCCACTATGTGGGATATGGTAATTACACAATTCCAGGGGTTAGGATCGAGCAAGGCATGGTGGGAAAACATGGCGCCGCAAGATCGTGCCCATGGTAACGAGGTTGCTAAGGACCTGCACCTTCTCATACACACAATTTCTGTTAAAAGGTACCAGACTCAATCGCATGCAGCGCATGCGGTACCGTGCGTGTACAATGCATGTTGAGTCAAGCGAGCGTGGACAGGGAGACGGCCGGGGCCCTGGCTGCTCGAGCCGGCAACCGCAGGGAACGTCGTCGTAATCTGGGGCGCGTGAGTCCGGGACAGGATTGGAATGCTCGGTGCCTTTAGAGTTGGAATGGCTCCAGCCTTCAAACGGAATTGTGCCTTCAAACCCAGCTGAGTTTTCATACTAACACTATCATCAATACAGTCTTTGGCGAAATGTTCTGCACATATTTTCGACCATTTCGACAGCCGAAAATCAGATATTGTATTGTCTACAAAGCGGACCCTGCACTGTCGCCTTTGAACTCCATTCAGCACTGGGAAACGCAGGAAGGTTAGACAAAATAACAGAAAAAACGGAGGAGTTATGTCGACCAAAACTCTTCCAGCAGCATCAACTCCACGTACGTACGTGCATAAGTGTTTGGCTGTAGTATCAACCGACTCTACACGTGTACGTCACGGGGTCACATACATACATTTACATACATAATGAGCTTTCGCGAAACAGAATAAATGGTTCAGAATAACAACCCTGTTTTTAAATAAAAAGATCCCTCTCGTCTGCAAACTAATCTCCATCAGTTAAAAGAGTATTTAAGCTGTCGGAAAGTCCAAAAAGTAAAAAAACAAATTGGCGTTTTAGTTGCTCTTTAACTTTACACAAAATTAATCAATCACTGAAATGTACACTGCCACCTCCATCCGCCATTAGGGCTATTTACAAAACTGAGAATGATTTTTAATAATCATATTTGGGGTCGTATGATTTAAGGCTTGCAATTTAGCTCAGGTACTTACGTGATACATTATTCCAAGTTGCACTTGACCAAATATTGAAATATTTAATGTGAAAATTTATGAAATGTCTGAAAGATGTATATCTTGTACATTAATAATGTCTTTTCTCGGATTCAAAAAGGTCTCATTTTACACAACGTACATGTACATGTATAAATATCCCGTCTTATAATTTTAAAAACAGGTGCAGAATGTTTGATATAGTTAAAAATTGTTGCATTGATACATGTAAGTACATGTAACAGATCAAGATTCAGCTAAAAATAGAGAAAATGCACTCTCCAAAATCAATTGGCACTTTACTGCCATACATCCTTAATCCCCCAAATCCTCCAAAAGCCCCTTGTGGACATAGGACGAATAAAGGGTGTACATGTACGTGTATGTGTACCTTCATTCTTGATGTTTTACGAACAGAATTGTTTTACCTGGTACATGTATATGGTCAAGTACATTGCTAATTTGGGGACCTTTAAGTAAATGTATTTACATTTGCTTTGCATTTCTCTGGGCCCTTGGTGACCTTGGTGACCATCTAAATCTGTTGAGATCTACTTTGTTTTAGATTTTGACTTTCCATTTCTTTGACACTAAAACCTGCACGTGCAAGTATAGGCCTACATTGTAATATTAATTTAAGCATTGCTGAAGTGCTGAATTACAAGCTGATCTCTGTAAATGGACCATCATGGACAGGTTCATTATATGGGGGGACTTCAACTTCATCCTCCTCAACTTGGTCATCTATTTCTGGCTCACCGAACTCCTTAGCCTTGTTATGGAGAACGGCGCAAGCAAGAATAACAGTGATTGCCCTCCTTGGGCTTATCCTTAGTCCAACTGCCAAACAGGGGAAGCGCCTTTTCATTTGGCCAAAAACCTGCTCAATTATCACCCTGGTTCGTTTTAGACTGGCATTGAATCGCCGCTCCCCTCTGGTGTGTGGGTCGTGGTAGGGTGTCATCAACCAAGGGCGTAGGGCATACCCAGTATCCCCCACTAGCAATCCTTCAAGTCTGTGATAGAAAAAGAATGGCTGTTCCAAATTGCACATGTAACTTTGAACCTTAACACAAATTGTTTGTTCTTCAATGGGATTTATTAACGTACATGTTTTGTAGGTCTCCTCTACTTTAGTGTTGTCAAAGGAGGGTGTAATTAGAATGGGGGGTGTAAATTTTATTCTTTGGCCAAACGTGCTTCTCCTAACCTGACCCATTCTACCATAGTAGGGTTAGAAGTTGATCAAGTTCATGTACATGAATGCAATTAACATGGATAGTATTAAAGGTTTCTACTTCATTCTGATACAAACCTTCCATTTTCAAACATGTCTCCAACGACACTGGCATGTAGTATGGCACTATCGTGGGTGCTCCCAGGCCATCTGGCAACCACATTTGTTATTTTGTAGTTGGCATTGCAAATCATTTGCACATTGAGGCTGTGAAAGCCTTTGCGATTGACGAACACATACTCGTCGTCTCCCATAGGTGACCCGTACAGGCGAATATGCGTACAATCAACGGCACCTACAACCCCTGGGGGAAAAACATACTTGTGTAATGCAAAGTACAATATTGCAATTGACCTGACATTTAGTTGTATTTTGTACGGGCTTGCTATTAAAAGCTACACATATTGATAAAGATAGATAACATGGTAATTGAAGTGACCAAAAGAAAAAGATTGTTGTACCTGCATGTAGGTACAACTGTTCTTGCATATTGTCCTGTGTTTTAAATTAGACTGAAACAAGGAAGTTGTAGAGTATGTTATCTGGGAAACCTGCCTTCACAAAGAAATCATGCTTTGTTTGTGTCAGCTCTCTTGCAGTGACAGGAAATTTTACAGTGTCATTCACTGTGTTGGCAAGTGCCCCCGACACTCTGTGCAGTATTCTACAAGCTGATGGCACCGATACATCATGTAGGTCTCCCTGCATTGAATAGAACGATCCTATCGCGTAGAATCTCAATGCTACTAACACCTGATGAATTGGCGATATTGGATTACTCCTCTGTAAATAATGCAAAATGTAAGATGGACCCATATATTTAGAAACGTTAAGAAAGTAAGATTCTAATATACAGGGTGGTAAAAAAAAACCGGAACTGCATACTTCCGCTACCTTTAGAGTCAAACCACCTGTACCGAATGGATGGAGAATCTTTCTAGAAGAACAATGATACTAAGACCTCCCGATTCGGCCCTGGTAGTTTTTGCTCCAGAGCCTATTTTGTGAAGCAAAGTCGGGGGTCAGTTGGGCCCGAGATGCTGTCATCATCCTCTTTTCTGCATGGAACAAATGGCCAAGTGACCCGACTTTGATTCACAAAATTGGCTCTGGAGCAAAAACTACTGGACCGAATCGGGAGGTCTAAGTATCATTTTTCTTCTATAAAAGATTATCCATCCATCGGTACAGATGGTTTGACTGTAAAGGTAGCAAGAGTATGCCGTTCTGGTATATTTTTTTGACCACCCTGTATACAATGTACAGTATGTATGTACCCAGTATTAAAATTTGCATTTAAATACATGTTTTCTTTATATATATTTTCTTTCTTTAATTAACCCTTTCTCTCTCAGGGCCAAAATCGACCCAGCTGCTGTACAGATCAAAGCCTATCAAATTGACAGATTGAAACACACACAAACTGAGAGAGTTGGTGTTCAGAGTTTTTGATATGCTGTGATACAAAATGTAGTTATAACTATAAGAGGGTTTTAATGCAATATTTTTTTCCCTTGTGAACAATTTATGTAAATATACATGTACAGAAATATTATTTGAAATAATATACAGAAACGTTTTACAGGCCATTTTTGTCGTGTTTGTAGTGCTTATTGTACCTTTATAGAAAACCAACTTTTGTTTGAGCGTTTGATTTTATTGTTCTTAAAGTTTCCAACTCCCACTCTACCGGTGAACTGGCTAACTTATCTACATTTTGAGAATTTGCTTTAACCCCCTACAAGCCCCATCCCTAACCCTACCCCTCCGTATTTATGGATCTTTTAGAAATCAGCTGAAGGAAATTTTAGGCCCCCGATTTCGAGGAGTGTCATCTAAATTTTGGTGTTATGCTTCAGAAACATTCAACCAGTTGTTATGAAGCCAAAGGTTAGAATATTCACATTTTGATTATTTCTCTGTGGTTCAGACTTTGTGGCAGAAGTCGAAGCCAAGGTTTCTTGGGAAAAACTTCCCATCGATCTCTCGTCACATGGGGGCGCTATTCAACTTTTTGTGACTAAACGTGACGTGTTCTAGGAAATTTAACTAAAATAATTGCAATAGACGTAGATTTGAGGAAATGGTTACTAGTTAATTTAACTCAATATCACTACGGACAATTACCCGTGTTGGGCGCTCCAAAACCTGTCGCAGACCTTCAACAATTCTAAAAATCCCCTCCCGAAAGAACCTATAGCGCCCCCTTACTTCTTCGTCTACAAGATTATCTAAAGGATTTGTCCAATCTCGAAATAATCTTTCTCGCCGAAGTGCTCTTCGGTCTTCACGTTGGGCTAGCAGCACCAACGCCATTTTTAAGACACGTAGCAACGACTTACGCCACCTAAAGTCATGGCGTAAGTTACGCCACATTTTATAGCGTAAGTCAGTGAGTTACGCCATATCCCGATACTGCGTAACTTTCGTGAAATCCGTCCTAAAGTTATTGCGCAACTTACGCAATAAGATGTGGCGCAAGTGGACTTACGCCATAAAGTAAAGTTTCGTGAAATCGGCTGCTGATCAGCGAAGTGACGGGCCTCTTACGCAACGAGGTAGATGAGCTGCGCCGGTCTATCCAAGCCGACATTAGCGAAGCTGTTCTTTCTGCCACCACGTCCCACGAGATTAAACAAGCGACCAGCCGTTTACATCAACTCCGAGTCCACCACGGGGAACCCCGAGATTGCACCATATGCTCCCAATTGTAACTGTCCGTTAACAAATATTGGAGTATTCCTTAAGAGACTAATAATACAAAGTTGTACCGTGGTACAAACATGTAGATTCAATGCATCTTGTATTAGAGTCGCATATTTTATTGTTGATCAAATGTCTACAATATATTCTAAGCAGCGTACATTCTTCATAAAATTATTGATGTGTGCTGAACAGTATAAATATGTGAAAAGTAAACAAGTTCCCATTCCTTTTGAGAGGAGGGGAGGTTGACGATTTTCGGTGTTGACATCAGGGGCGGATCTAGGTTTTCACTAAGGGGGGGGGGGGGGGGGGGGTTACCTGAGGTGATTGGCCTACACACCCCAGCGTGCCGAATTTTCGACACCCGACACTGGTTATTTTTAATTTTTTTCTCAGCCCAAGGGGGGGGGGGGGGGGGGTTTAAACCCCCAAACCCCCCCCCCCCCCCCCCCGTAGATCCGCCACTGGACATTTTGCGTAAACTAGTATACTCCGTTTTCGGTTTGTACTTGTTCATAACATTGTAAATTATTGTGGACATTCGTAAAGACGATAACAATTTTGGTTAGTCATTTGAAATTGAATTATTTGATTATTGTTAATAATTTGTAAGAGTAAGTTAGGCTTTCTCGAGGATCGATGATGGTATGTTGTTGCAATTTACTCTCATAGGCCTTCTTTCAATATTTTGTATCTTGCTATATAATGTACAGACTGGATATAATTAGTTTTAAAGTGTTCTCTTGATCGATAAAATTAACAGGGATAACAGATAACATAAGGGCACTTTTCGAAACCAATTCGATGTAGAATTTGAATGAGTTTAAAATCGTTACTCCAATGTCATTGTATAAATAAAGAGGAAATTGTGACCAAAATTCAATGTTGATCTGTTAGGTACGCATTAAGTTGGCTTTAACAAGCCTATATAGTTCTTACAATAGTTTGTTAGGAGACATTAATGTTCAGTTTCTATTAAACCGTATTCTTTAGTTCTCGAAAAACCTTTGTAAATAGTTAAGAAAGCTCAAAATTATTTAAGGACTCTAGTTCTTGAATTTGTAACACCATTGGCGAATCCTATAAGGTTGAGTCGTTCTTGATGGAATCAGACATTTGAGCCGAAGAATGCAGATCCCAGGCTGGCACCTGTAAAAGAAGCAGAAATTAAATAAGTGATATGCAACACTTAAATTGAGGAAGCATCTTTAATTGCATTTTTATTGTGTAATTAGCGAAGGATAAGCTTTGTTCCTTGTCCACAGGTTGATTCACATTCGATTGCTTGTAAGCCTAGTAGTAGTACATGAATAATTCACTATGTTTATTATTGTATATGACTTACCTAGCTCCTCTATCCCAAGTACATGCAGGACACTTTTCGAACGAACTGGGGGAGAGTGTTGTGAAATTGCAATCTTTATTGCTCATTGATTATAGTTAATTGCTTATTGATTATTGGTAAATGATCCCTGCATTACCTGCGCTTTGCGATTACCTGTGCGTGCACACCTTGAGCGCGAAGCATCTGCATCGATGTACATTTACATGCACCTTCTGTGCGTGATTAGAGTACCATGAAACAGCATGAACATGATTGAACACGCTAGCTCCCTCTCTTGGTGGAGTGCGTATTATTGTTTTGCCACGCTACACGCTAACGCTACTGTTTTATGAGAAATATAATTGTAAGTATAGGTTTTCCCGGCCAATTTCATAACAAATTAATTCAATTTCATTAACATGCATTCAAATTCACGCATTTCCCCTAATTCAATCAAACCAGGGTTTCTTTTTAGCTACTATTGCATTAAATTTCGTGTTTGTGCACACATGATTTCGTTCTTTTCATTCAGGTTCGTTTCAGTCATTCTATTTCGTTTATAGGCATTCAAGACTACATTTTCACCAATCTTCAGTTGAATTTCTACTACCTATCTATAATTCATGAAATCAAATTCAGACTCATCGAAGCGCACATAAATTTGTTGCTAGTTTTTGTTTTCTTTTTCGTTTATGGGCAATGAATTTCAAATTCTGTGCGTTCAAATTGAACATGAGTTATGGCTTGTTTATTCGAGGAAGCTGGCAATAGCTCTCTTAATGGCACTTGATTTTTTCTTTGTTAGATGCGTTTCCGTGTTGTTTGCATTTCATTGACGTCATATGCATGTGTTTTGTCTTAATTGCAATACTTGTTCCTTTTGCTTTGTTACCCCATGATTAAAGTTAAAGCCTGTACCCTGTATCTAGAAGACTTTTAAGTAAAGTTAAAAAAGTTATGGTGTTAGGTTTGAAATAAGAACAAAATCTAAAGCTATAGCCTTGTGATAGTTTGCACTGGTCTTTATGTTTTGTTCTTTATTTTTGCTAATGTTCGGACCACGTCAAATTGAAATACGAATCAGAAAGCACAATTTGAATGTAAACATTTGAAAAATGTTTGCCAATTGATGAAATTGAATGGTTGACCAGCCTCTTGCTGCTGGCTTTTACGAAATTGAATGATCTTTGCGACCTCATGAATTTGAATGATCATATTTGGCCAGTGAATGCTAACTGCTGAAATGGAATTACTCCTTTTGACTGTTGAATGCTGAATCAACGGAGCATTCATTTTCAAACGAAATTGAATGAGCCGAGTATTAAATTGAATTAAATTTTGTTTAAATTGGCCGGGAAAACCTATATTATGATGGAATGTTTTGTTATGTATTCCATTTGTAAACATGTATGGAATAAGTATGACTTACACGATAGGATTTAGTGAGTTGTTGTTCTGACTTCGGACGGGTCAGACCTGTGTCTGATCTCCAGGAATAAATGGTTTAGTTCAGTATACAACTTCCAGTCAATATGCCTTAATTCTGTTACCTAATTCGCTTCTCCCGACCGAGGAAACCCACGACAGGTGCATGTTTCTCTTTGTCATGCGATCTTTTTAGGTGATCGGGCTGATCTCCGAGAACCATGATCTCTAGATGTGCATACAAGTGTGACGTGTATGATGACGTTATCCTGTATCAACAGCATATCATGAACTAATACAGGTATGATATTCATAATTGGGATCTGATAGATCTAGGATTGAGCAATATTTTTAATCCGTGAGAGCAAAGTCGTGTTACATTTCACTTCCGGTGTTACCGGAAGGTCAAAGTTAGTAATTTTTAAATGCGAAGAGAAAGTTCAAATAAAAACTAACCGAATAGTTCATGGGATAAACATGAAACCTAGTGTCAACATAAAGCTTGATGCTGAGAAGTACATATCTTTATAATATCTTTATAATGTCACTATGACGTCACCAGATGTCAACTTACAAGTGAATTGAAAAAGTTTTAAAAAATGTTTTGAACTATAACTTTCGAATTCAATGAGTTTGTATTTTGTAATCTGGCAGACCTGACCTTGCCTGACGTTTTTTTCAGACACAAAGTCGCTTCACCTTTGCTTCCGGGGTTACCGGAAGTGCAACAATAAATAAACTAAATTACTCAAATGTATCAAATGTTAAGAGTGGCATGCCAAACAACAGAAGGCTTGATGACGTCATTACATGAAAGGGCGCCCCTAACGGCACATCTAAGAAAGTGATTTTTTTATATTCGTTTTCCAGACATTGACGAAAGTGGACGATAAACACTTGTTAGACAAAAGCAAATAACTTGACGTCATCAAACTGGAAGTTATTGTGTGGAGAATTTGGTAATGAAGATTTGTTTGTACATTATCTCCGTCATTCAATACACAGTACAAATATTATTTTGCACAAATTATTAATGATACTAGATTTCCAAGGTTGGTCATCAAACTGCTGTGACGTTATCAACGCGGAAGTTATGTGTACATTTATGCATAAGGCGAAGTATAAACAAAACATGTTTAGCGTCCCCGCCCGCTTCCATTTTCGGGGGCTTCCTGGATTTTTTTACCATTGAAAAATGAGGTAACAAAAACCCAAAATGTCAACCGATCCAATGGAAAATAAAATACTTGCGAGTCAGAACTTTCTGACATGTCCAACATGTCTCCTATATTATGTGCCTTTGAACAGTTGAAAATCCTACAGTTGTCGAATTTTTTTTTAAGAATGGCGCCATCTTGAAAAAAAAAATATAAAGCTCCTCCTCCTTCCTTTAAAAAACAAACAAACCAAGACGCTAAATATGTTTGTTTTTTACATGTATAGCCGTCCCCTCCCCAGAAATATTGGGGGACAAGTCCCCCCTCCCCCGGGATCGCCACCCATGACTTCCAACGTACAGTTGTAGAATGCCTCGCCCTATCACCTCGTGTTTGTGATAAACAAACACCAAACCTCCAGCCCCGAATTTCGAGTGGCTCTTTGGATACATCTAGGTCATTATTTACTTCCAATCGGGGTAATTAAACACAACCATGAGTAATCTGTTTTGTAAATAAACAAAAAGAATAGAAATCATAACCATCATTTCAGGCCGGGTTATTGAATTGCAGAGACACTGAGCTTTAAAGATAACTAGGTTGACAGTCCCTTGTGGGTCCAGAGTCTCTTCGTTCTTTCAGCCTTTCTGCTTTTCGTCTCTGAATCTAGGGCTGGAAAGAGGACCTTAAATTGTGAGACTAAAGTGGTAATTTTAATTGGGTAAGATTAAAAATCTCCCTTCTAATTTACAACATCCCAACGCAAATTCCATCTACACACTTATTACACAGTACCAACCGATATATTGGATTCGAATCAGGCAAGCTCGGTGGTCGAGTGGTTCAGTCGTCTGCATTAGTAAACAGGAGATCGTGGGTTGGAGTCCAACCTGAGTAACCGTGTGACTTTTTCCCCACATGCTTTTGGAAAGCACTGATCATACAGTGCTTCGTGCACTACGTTTGGAAAGGGCAAAAAACCACCCCCCAAAAAAATACAAAAAAAACAAACAAACAAACAAACGGAAAAATAATCTTCCCAAATTTACAACATCTCCGATGCAAATTCCATCTACAGAAACGAAGGGAGGTACAATCGCTATTGCTGACGGAATCATTTTGACATGACACAAAGTTGTTTTGTTGGTTTGATTTCTACGCGTACAATTCAAATTATTTCTTGTCATTGGTTTGGTTTGGTTTGGTTTAGTTTAGTAGCAGCAGTACGTGAGCTTGTGGTTATCCTCTGTTTTTCAAGTTTCAAGCTGTTTCTGGTTTTGCTACATGACTGAAGCTTTATTTTCTTCCGCACACACACACAGGTTATGCACGGTTGTCATCTCCACTCATCTCATTCTTCATCTTCTCCTCCGCGTCGAGTGAAACCATACTCACGTTCACGACTCCTTCATTAGTACCGGTTGCGGCTCTTTTCCGTGGCCTGCAGTAAAAACCAGCATAATCAAACCGTTTAAAAAGTGTATTCGCTGGGGATTTCCCTATATATTGTGCGCAAGATATACTTTGTACACATGTGCCAGGCAGACCGACAGACTGCACAGATGACGAACAAACGCCTTCTCCTTGAATGGAAATCTTGACCAGAACCCAATCGGAGCAGTCAATAAGCCAGTTCGGTAATTCAACTGTGCATGTGCACAATGCAATGACGGGTCGTTGGTCATTCGGGATAACTAACGCGCGCGTACACTGCAAAAACTGGGGTGTTAAAATAACACTAACGGTGTCTAATTTGATTCTTTCCCGGTATCTATATAGGACAACACCCATGGTGTTAATTGACACCAAAAGTTGGTGTTAATTTATTCCAACACTAAACATGGTGTAACTGTATAACACCAGAAATCGGTGATATTTTGCATTATATTTGGTGTTACATGTACTCTAAAAAGTAAGAGGCGTATTTTTACAGGAAATTCCAGGCAGAAAGTAAGTCCAAATTTATAGAAATGAATTTAGTGGGAACCAGACTAATTGAAATAAACTTATTACACATTATTATGGTAAGGTGTACAGATGCTACGGTAACCTACTTACACTACAAAGTCGATATTGTCGTAATTTAGCTTTATATTTAGCATTTTTCCGCCATGCTGAAGTCATGGTTTCCATAAACAATTTCAATATTTGAATACGAATGCGATGTAATGCGATTCTTTATTAATGTTTACACAAAATCTAAATTTTGTTGTGGAATATTGTTTGAACAATTACTCATTATGGTCAAGAAATTGTGTTTTTGGACGAAACACCACAATTTAACGTTACTTTTGTGAACTAAATTTCCTCACCATACTACACGAAGAAGTGATGCCGTCCAATCTGATTGCTGGATCTTCGAGCAGAACTATTTAACACCAAGTTATTCAAGTTTCTGTTGCACGTTTGAATAGATTGGTGCTATTTTAACACCAAAAGAATCACCAAAACGTTTACACCAGTTTAGTGTTAGCAATTTAACACCAGAGTTTTTGCAGTGTATAAACGCGCAAGGTGGTCGCACAACGCATGTATCCGTGTTAAATTTAACCAGAATGGGCGTTCGCGTGACATAAACGTCAGCAATTTTATCCCGAATAAAATTTGACCTGGACTGTTTCATCGACTGCCCAGACGATATAAACCATGAGCACCGTTCCATGACCAGCTCTTACCAGATCAAGCCGGTGAAGTAGATCAATTTGCCGTCAAAGAAGCATTTGCAAAACACAAAGACCGAAATGTATATTAATGCACATAATCTAGTGTTCGAGGGATGTCTGCAAATATTGCACTTTCAAAGTTTGAACTCAATGAATGTTTCCCTCCGGCGACCCACGCAATCAGTACTTTACTGTCGCTTTATAAAATGTTAAATACTACTACGCTGAGTGGTTAATTATATTTTATCTTTCACAACTTCCTAAGTCAGATATAGCCAATTAAAGTGGTAGAGTCCATGTACAGGTGTCTGGGTCATGGTTGACAGTGTTTATTGCCAACAGGAAAATTCTGAGGGGAATTTAGGTTGGGGGATTAGCTTTAAACTGATTGGACTGAAAGCTGCAGTTTTGTTTTAATGATAAAGTTAGAGGTCACCGTACCTCTATTACAATTCCATCTTGTAACTAAAGCATCATTTCAAAGTATACCAGCTTTCTAGGACATAATGGGTTGGCTATTTCCAACTTTAAACCTTTTGTATCGTCGCAGTGGATTCAGAGCAAAATAATAGGGATCTTCTTTTGTCAGGAATCTTAAATTATGTCTCCGTTACTGCAGAACAAGTGGTGTAAGAATGGACACAGTCCGTGTACAATTGACTTTTGCTTGATGTTTTTTTCTGAGCAAGGATTTCGCTGTTCATTTACTCAAGCTCCAAAATTAGGAGTATCACCAAAGCAAACATTTCTAATAAAACCGCGTGTTCATTGAGTCTTCCTTTGTGTTTAATTGTAGGAATAAATAAATAAAGACACAATCTTTGGTTTCGACTCCAATCCGAACATCTAACAATAATGCTATTTAGTTTTCTAATTCCGGTGTTTAATGTGCGTTTTAGTCTCCAAAATTCTTCGAATGGACGTCACTATCCAGTTGTAAATCTAGTTGCTGGTGCTAGTTTAACCCCAATCTAATCACCTACAAAAGTGACTGCCTCTGTCTCTGTCCCTGTCCCTGTCCATGATTTGTTTTAGCAAGAAACAATTATTGCAGCAAACTTTTGTTATTGGTAATGATCCCATGCAATTTGTTACTGAAGCCAAAATCTTGGGAATCTGGGTACAAAGCGACTTCAAATACAATGTCCAAGTTAACAGTATGCTTAAGAAGGCTAATATGAAGTTTTGCATGCTTAGAACTTTTAAAAGTGTCATGGCCACATTTTACGAAAACAGCAACACATTTTCCACAATCTCCTCTAAAACAAAGCGTTTTTACAATAGCCCAATTCCATTTTATATACGCACACTTATATTTTCTTTTATTCCTTTTCTCATAAATTATTTATTTGTCGGTTTGTGTCTGTTAGTGGCCCTTTTTGTCATTTTTGTAATGAATTGTAAGATTTTTCTATTTCTTTTATCAAGTTTGTCTTTTTAAATGCAAACCACTTCTACTTTGGTCTTTTACAGGCTACCCGGTACTATTTGTGGTACCGTATTGGTACTAAACCAGTATAATAATAATGTCCCTGTCCCTGTTTTGGTTTTTGTTTGGTCTGAATGGCAAACTGTGCTAGGTGGAACAACTTCGTAGAATGTTTGGTAACCTCACTATTTTAAACTGAGTAAGCTTTTGTAGGACACTCCTTTCATCTTGATTTTGTATCAAATGTATGATTACAAAGATAAAACTTCAATTCCTTGTTTTAAACTTCACCTCTTACTGTAGTTCTCTCCCTCCTCGATGGTAGTTGGGATGTCTCGTCCCATTGTCTCCGGCAAGAAGAAAAACAGGGGCACGGCCGCCGAGAAATTAAGGACGCCGAAGATAAGCATGGTAGCCGGCTGCCAGAATTTCTGAATACGGGTCACGTACGGAGCGAAGGTGACTCCCAGGCCATATCCCATACCGTTTAAGCCAGAGCCGACATTCCTAAACAAGAAAGGATTGTGTGCAAGATAGAATGAAACGCGAAATCGGAATCTCAAATACGACTGTAGAGCACGCCACTTTTGGATATAAAACACAGTGCACATGCAATGGAGAAACTGTTACCCAAATTGGAAGATTAAAGAAAGAAAAGAAAAGAAAACTTTGCGGATCAATAAACGTGAAGATAAAGCTATGGGCCGGTAAAAATATTATCCACCCACAGTTTGAGATTGTAGCACAGGTCACTTTTGGATAAACACAGTGCACAAGGCGAAGGGGTCACTGGAACTTTTCACTTTTCCAGGAAAATTTCCAAAAAAGGATCAAGCAAAAATATTTGCGGATCAATAAACGTGAAGACAGAGTTGTGGTCCGGTAAAACTATGATCCCCCCCCCCCCAACAAGTTTGGGACAGATTTTTAATTTTTTTGTTTGTTTAATACATTTCACCGGTACACTCAATATAGCTGGTACCAGTAAAATTTATTGGGAAACCAAAGGAAAGGAAACGAAACCAATCGAACGGAAACGAAATGAAACAAAGCGATTGATAGCATCATACATTACGTAATTGTATACGTGATCATAATATGACGGATTCTGCATTTTTCTCACCTTATCTGAGTGAGGAGTAGCTCAGCTACATATAGATCGAAGATGCTAAGGGCACCAGCTACGCCGAATTTTCCGACCATGGACAGTACCGTCTGAGCAACTGATCCGGGAGCTTGAGGAAAACAAATATATGAAAGGATCTGACATGATATGACAAATTGGTTTTTATGATGGGTTTTGGGTTTCAGGATTTTGGGTTTTGGATTTTGGGTTGTGGGGTTGATGGTTTTATGGTTTTGTGTTTTGGGGTTTTGGGATTTTAGGTATTGGATTTTGGGTTTTGAGATTTATGGTTTTGGGTTTTGGGGTTTTGGGTTTTGCGTGTTGGATTTTGTTGGGACGGATCCAGGATTGTTTGCAGGGGGGTGTTTCTGAATTGTTTTGCGTACATTTGCCACAAAATTTTACACACAAAATGTTTCGCCTGCGAACAAAACTTTACAGGGGGGCGGGGGGACGGGAGGGGGGGGGAGGGCGGAAACACACTTTTTCAACGTTGATGGTGTCATTTAACCTCTTTGTTTTGTGCTTACACGTACACGCAAAATATGACCTTTACATGGTTTTGCTTTTCTTTTTGCTACGGTATTTGAGGCGTAGGCCCTTACAAGCAAAACCAAAAAATGGCAACGAGCAAGTGGGGGGAGGGGAGTCCTGACCCCCCCCCCCTCCCCTCTGGATCCGCCCCTGTTTTGGGTTTGGGTTTTGGGTTTTGGGTTTGGGGGTTTTGGGGTTTACCCATATACTATTTTCTCCCGGTTGCTGATTACAACGACTTTGATTCTTAGCTGGCTCCATGGTGTAACAATAATACTGGAAATGTTAGGCCTAATCTATAGTACGCATACAAAAAGAGTCATGTAGGTTTCTACTGTTTAATTGATCTCACCAACAAATGCAGTAGCAAGGCAGCCGGCTCCTGACACCAAAAGGGACGCCACCAACGGCAATTTTCGCCCAATGCGATCAACGAGGAGGTACACAATTACGAAGCCTGGTATTTCAACAGAGGTGAGCAGAACAAAAGATAGGTGGTCGTTGGTGCCTATGTTCCCGCTGTTCAGGTTTAACCCGTAGACAGTCAATGAAATGCAAAACCTACCGAATCAAGAGATATAAGATTAGGCTTCCCCCTAGCGGCATTTGAGGCGTCATAAAAAAACAAAAGGAAAAAGTAATTTTTTTCGATGGTTTTAAGACGATTTAGACGTTGTTAGCCCTCCCTGGCACAAAAAGCTGGATACGCTACTGCAAACCATTACTTCATCACGGCGGTATAAACTGAATGTAAAGCTGAAGTGCGACATTATTCAGTTAGTATGTAGTGTTCAGTAGGTTATCGTACACTGTAAAAGAAATTCCCGTACAATTAACGGTCCAAAGGTCGTATTTTTTACGATGGACAGTATTTAAATTTACTGATAACCTGTATTTGTTTACGTTTAAAAGTCTGTAAAAACTACAATTTTTACGAAAACGAAATAGGTAGTACCGGTACTGAAAGATAGGTTGCCATTAATTAACTGCAAATTAACAGAAATGAATGAAGTGGAAACCAGACTAAACAGAAGCAAATTATTTTACATGACTATATATGTTAGAGTGTGCAAATGGTACGGTAACCTATTGAACACAAAACACTAAAAAGATGGCGTGCTTTAGCTTTATCCCACCGATAATAACGTCATGGTTTCCCATGAGCAATTTCAATATTTGAATACAAAAGAATCATTACATGTTTGTAAAAAAAAATCTAAATTCTGTTGTGGAATTGTTTGAATAAAACATGTTATGGTTAAAGTGTATTTTTGGACTAAACACTGCAATTTAATCTACATTTTATGAACACAAATCTCCTCATGTCTGATTGGTCGTGCAATTGCCCCGTACTGAGCGGCCTTTTACGTGTTTGCCCGTAAAATGTAACGCGCAGTACATTTACGGTTAGTCACTGAGTGAATATTCACATGTGTTTAAAGGAAACATGCTTCTCAAACTGGCCGGATCAAATATTATTTCATGAATAAATTCATTTATATGTATTAAATGTGAATTAAAAGCCAAACTGGTTCAAGTGAAGTTTTAGTGTGATTATTTGCCGCCAAAAAAATTGACCCCCCCCTTTTGGAATTTGTTGAGACTCAAATTGAGGGCGCTGTTCGTGACGTAGACCGAGGCACCGAAATTCATGGATCGACTGGACCCGGTAAATGACGCATGTACTTCGTATACACACGTACACTAGGTCTACACGTGCAATTTCGTAAGTTGCAACAACTAACATCGAACTTACCCTGATTTTCTCCCTTTTAGCGAAGGCTCCTCGGAGAATGGGCCATTTAACTGCTTTCGCCTGTACCTTACTCACATCTGGGAACTTTGTTGGGATGGCAGTGGACTTGAGCATATTTTTAATGGTCATCCCATGATTTGAAAATACCAGTATCGAAACACGACGGCTCAAAGTGGTCGCTACATAACGCTCTTGTCACCTTCACTTTCGCCGTCCAAATTCTCCGATATTTCGCATCAGTTGAAAATAAATGAAGGCTTACTCCAGCCTTCGTTGTTTTGCTGCACCCAGCAGCCATACACCTTGTCGGCATGGCCGAAAAACACTATTTTGCTTAGATTTTGGACGAAGAATGTACACTTAATGTATACGCGTGATGAATGGGGCCGGCTCGAGCAGAATATGTAATGTGCCTCGATCTACGTCACACACTTATGTTAATGAGGGTCCCACTCAGGGGGCGGAGTAGCTTGGACAAACATTTTCAAGATGTTTTTTCTCATATTTAATCTGGGAAATAATTGTCTCTAGACACAAAATATCATTGTCATGATAATACTTTATTGTTTTAAGCAGGAATAGTGCAATATAAATCCTAAATTATGTTTCCTTTAACAGTAAACAATTCCGGAATTGTTTACAGTGTAGCATTTTTTACACTCTAGCCATAGTAATGTATAGTACAGTTAATTTATTTCTGTAAATTTGCAGTAGTAGTTACTAGCAACATATCTTTCAGTAACTTACTCACGGTGTGGATACTTAAATAAACGGGAATTGGTAAAAGGGACAGTTACGTGAAATGACAGTGTTCGTGAGTCGTCAGATAACAGTTTGCACAGTAATTCCACGGCTGTAGTGTTTTACAGGATGGTACTGGCGTGTAAACTGCCAGGAAATCCCGGGAAAAACCGTTTTTTTTATGCAAATCGCCCATCACAAGCAATGGGGCACTCAAGGTGTGGGCTACCGAGGAAAGTGTGGAAGAACCAGCCCCTCACACTGAAACAAGACAAGATAACTCTGATTTCTTCACAGTATGAATATGGTCGGGATGGGTGACTAGTCCACTGCAAGACATTAATACCCATACCCTCTACCCATATTAAGCGTATAAGTGCTATAGCCCACAACTTGCAGAATTACCCACACAGACCACAAATTCAATGCTCAAACCACTAGGCCACGGCACACACTGTGTAAATTATGTGCGAATATCACGGAACATACTTTATATATGTGTTTGCAATTATTGATATCACCACTATACTTACGACATCCAGCAAATGACGACTTGACGGGTAAGTAAAATCCGTGACTTGAATAGATCGATCATAGTTGCCTGCTGAATTCCCTGCAATTTCCATGACACAATACTTCGGTTAAAGCAGAGGAAAAGGGTCCTATTTCTGGCTGTAAAATTATTTAAATATAAAATGATACAAATAACACTGTGAACCCATGGGTGTGTCTGCCAAATGTTTGGTTCATACCGCCAATGCACATGGCACCACGGGCGTGGGTGGGTTGTAGTGCCGGCTGTGGAATAACACTGGTCACACATTTTATAAATTTTGGGGGGCCGAAAACAAATATGACCAGAAAAACAATCGATTTGCTACAAGCTCCAAGAAAATGTGTCACAATGCAACGTATCATTTCTGACTAACATACATGACATAAGTTCACTTAGGCTATATTGATTCAACCCGACTCTAAAAAAGGAGTTACCCATGAGAAATGCGGTAAATATAGTTTCAACCTTTATGCAGTGTGGGTTTGAATCAAGAACCAGTCCCTCAGTCTGGTCACTTCCCAAGTCGAGGATGACAGCTCTCAACCCGATTCCATAAAAACAAATAGAGCAAACTCACAATTGTATGCATCATTTTCGTACTCAATGATCCCAAATTAGTAAAGATTGGCTATTTCTATTTCTATTTTCGTAACATTTTGGCTGCAGAACAGTGTAATTAGCATAAAAGAATCGAACGCAATACCTTGAGCTCAGCAATGTCCTCTTCAGTAAAGAGTTTATCCGGAAGTTCCGCCTTGTTAACCCGCGCCATATTCCGGATGGTCTTCTCTGCCTGATCGGTCTTACCAGCTATCAGCTGCCAGGCTGGTGACTCCGGAATAAATCTTCGTGCACAAAAGTCATTTGCTATTATCAAAGCAATCAAGAACAACTACTACAACGGCGGCAGCGGCAACGGCCCCAGCGGCAACGGCGGCAGCGGCAACGGCGGCAGCGGCAACGGCGGCAGCGGCAACGGCGGCAGCGGCAAAGGCAACGGCGGCAGCGGCGACAGCAGCAGCGGCAGCGGCGCAGCGGCAGCGGCGCAGCGGCAGCGGCGCAGCGGCAGCGGCGCAGCGGCAGCGGCGCAGCGGCAGCGGCGCAGCGGCAGCGGCGCAGCGGCAGCGGCGCAGCGGCAGCGGCGCAGCGGCAGCGGCGCAGCGGCAGCGGCGCAGCGGCAGCGGCGCAGCGGCAGCGGCGCAGCGGCAGCGGCGCAGCGGCAGCGGCGCAGCGGCAGCGGCAGCGGCGCAGCGGCAGCGGCGCAGCGGCAGCGGCGCAGCGGCAGCGGCGCAGCGGCAGCGGCGCAGCGGCAGCGGCGCAGCGGCAGCGGCGCAGCGGCAGCGGCGCAGCGGCAGCGGCGCAGCGGCAGCGGCGCAGCGGCAGCGGCGCAGCGGCAGCGGCGCAGCGGCAGCGGCGCAGCGGCAGCGGCGCAGCGGCAGCGGGGCAGCGGCAGCGGCAGCAGCAGGAGGTGGTGAAACAGACGTTTTCTTCAATTCAAGGTTACACAATTGGAGGTGTTGGGAAATCTTTGGGGAAAACTCACGGAATGAGAAAAACGAAGGCGATTCCGATCAGGGATACGACCAGTGCGAATCCTCTCCACCAAGGGATGAACCACGAGATCCCCGGGAGCAGGGCTATGCCCACGGAAGAGAAGCACATCATGATCAATCTGGCAAGGCTGCGCTTGGGTGTACCGATCATTTCCATTGCTGCGGAGAGACGAAAATTACCCAAACAAAGAGATTGTAAAATAAATCCGATGTACAGCATCGCAAACATTTAAGTCTATCAGATATCCTATCGCATCTTGTCAAGGAATGCTGTTTTATACCCCTCAATACATTTTTGTGGAAAACTCAATAACCCGGGGCCTATAGACCATGGGCGCCAATCCAGGGGAACACGTCCCCCCCCCCCCCCCCCAATATTTGTTGTGGAGGGGACGGCTATTGCAGTGTGTCTCCCCCCCCCCCAATATTTTGCCATGGGTCATTGACTTTTACATGCACCAGAACGCACCAAAACACACAAACATCAGCACACATTTTCAAAGATTTCCCAGGAGACACAAGAGACACCAAATACAAAATTTCCGATTACATGATCTCTCTAATAGTATTTGAGCTGATTGTGCGTTCTTCCGAAAAAGTATTGGTAAGGGATGGATATGTAATCTGCAATATTTGTTGTTGTATTTCAAGAGGTAAGTATAAAGTTAACCTGTTTTTAGCATCCCCATAGTACTTCGTACGTGGTTGATAACAATAAAACAAATTAATCAAATACTATAGGGGTGACGTCATTGCACAACTAGCGCGTCAAAGTTGCTATTGGTTGTGCGTTTTTTCTCCGCCCCCCAACCTTGACGAGAAATCGCCACCGCTGCTATAGAGGAATTCCAAATTGAGGAAAATAGCGCCGATCTACGCACTTCCGGGTTTGTAAAAGAGGCTCACACGCTAAATATACAGCTTACTATGCTAAACGTGCGCTGCGCTCTCCCATTGCGTGATTTATTCATGCATGAATGCATTTTGAAAAGCACTGTTTTTGTTTAGCACTAAGATCCTCGCTTTTAACCAGTGTTGGAGTACTCGTCCCCGTACTCGTACTCGGCCCGTACTCGACTATCAGTACTCGAAAATTATTTGGACTTGGCCCGTACTCGATTCTTTGTACTCGAATTTTGCACGGACTCGACGGTTTGGTATACCCGGTACTCGACTCCAGTACTCGAGAGTATAAATCGAGTACATTTCTTTTTAATCGATTCCGCAACACTAGCGCGGGGCGCTGGGTCTAGTTCCCGCCTCCTCAATACTACTAACATTCGAAGTCGTATAGCACCGAGGATTCGTGAATCGGGAGCCAGCCAAGCATATGCTTCTTATGCTTGCTCACCGCTTCACGGTTACTAGTGAGGCCATTTAGGGATTTTTCCCAAGCAAAATCCTTGTCCCAGCGCTTCGTGAGCACATTTTAAGCAATGTATTGTCCGTTGCCTCGGAAATCTTGGGAATTTTACAGCGTGATCGCATCCGCAAAACAGCGCAAGGCTTTTTCCGGCTGGTGGCGGCATGGCTCGGCCTAGGCTACGTACGTGCGTACATATTTATATCACATGTGCTGCTAGCTACATCGTTCATGTCGTTGGGATTTAAACCAATAGGGGGACAAGGAGCGCTGTGTTTTGGGCCGTTTATGAATATTTAACAGGTCAATCGCCGTGATCATTCATAAATAATTAGATTTCCCTGGCCTTATCAGGGAATTTGAATGCCGTATCAGAGAGCGCCACAATGCCACTCAAAAGTGAGATCAACGATCACCAAAAAGGGATGATCCAAGCCTGGCATGGGGAGGGGGAATTTCCAACAGCGAGATTGCCCGGAGGTTTGAGATTTTAGAGGGTACCGTGGGGTACAATTTGCGGAAATTGCACATAATAATTCTATGGAAAACGAGGCAAAATCTGGTCGTTAAGCTGACCGCCACCTCGTGTGAAGTTCGCGCCGAAACTTCCCACGAAACCGCCCCCGAGATAGCTAGCCGTTGTCGTCGACGCGTCGCGACCTTGCCGAGCCAGCGAGCCAGCTAGCGCGCTCGGCGCTGTGGGTGTACATTGTAGATAGCAATGCATCGTCCGCGCTAGCCCGACCGTATCCAAGAGACTGGCAGCTGTTGGCTTAAATGTGAAACGTTTCGCGTCACAAGCCCCGCCTCACTGCCGACACGAGGCCCGTCAAATAGCAAGCTTGATTTTGGGCTGAATCCGCGCCGCGCGCGCTAGAGATATGTTTTTTCGTCAATTTCGCGTTCCACGGGCGCCGCCATTTTGGATTACAGGGCGCCGCCATGTTTTTTGTTGTTGTTTGCTTTTCCGCTCGCCGCCCGACCCGGAGACATAAAAAATCTGTAATCCAAGTTAAAAACAAAACAAAACAAAACGCCTTAGTTTTCCTTGCTCTATGGTTTATGCATGGAAAGATTGAATATGTCATCAGTTTCGGACATAATTAAATGGGGATATAAAGATCACCGAGAGTTCGTCACCGGTGGGAAAAGCAGCACTTAGACTTTTTCCTGAGCTTAGCATTCGAATTACGCACGTAAGTCCGATTCCAGCCCCTCGGGGGATTTTTTTAAAGGAAAAATGGCGCCCTCTATCGCCCTCTATATATTAATTAAATTGTATTTGTTTTTGTACATTTTTGGTACTCGGACTCGGACTCGGACTCGGACTCGGACTCGGACTCGGACTCGGACTCGAACTCGGACTCGGACTTAGGTACTTGGACTCGGCCCAGTACTCGGCCTTGAATGTACTCGTACTCGGTGCTTTGGACTCGGACTCGTCACCAGTGTACTTGGACTCGGCCCCTAAAGTACTCGGAGTACTCTGTACTCGGATTTGAGGACTCGACTCCCACACTGCTTTTAACCCGGAAGTGTGCAGTGGGGCTAACGTGATATTCCTCTATTAAACGAACGAACATGCAGTCGTGTTTTCCTATACAACTGACACTGCTAGGTGTAATTTCCTATTCAAAATGGACATGAGGATGTGATTTTAACAATGAGGGTCCAAAATCACATCCTACTTACATCTGAAGCCTGTGAACTATTATCCCATCCTGACGAAGAGTACAATGTTACGGAGCCCCTAAAGGGACAGGCATGATGAATTTTTATTTTTATTTCGTTCCCTCGAAATATTATTTCGTTCCCTCGAAATCAATTCGTTCCCTCGAAATATGATTTCGTTACCTCGAAATAGTATTTCGTCCCCTCGAAATATTATTTCGTTACCTCGAAATAATATTTCGTTCCCTTACAATATTATTTCGTTACCTCATAATTAAATTTCGTTCCCTCGAAATCATTTCGTTACCTCGAATTATTATTTCGTTACCTCGAAATGTTATTTCGTTACCTCGAAATAATTATTTCGTTCCCTCGAAATAACTATTTCGTTACCTCGAAATATTATTTCGTTACCTCGAAATATCTATTTCTTTCCCTCGAAATAATTATTTCGTTACCTCGAAATAAATGTAAGTATGGAAGGCCTTTCGACAAATGAAAGAAAATTCCTCAAGATGTGTCTGGTCCGTGTACGTCGCGGCCAATATCAGTGAACCCCTGTCAATACTACACAGAAAACAGTAAAAACCAATTTCAACTGAAAATTCGAAATTCTATTTTTAATTTTCAAATGAAGAAATGAAAATAGGTGTGTTATGTTTGTCTTTTTTGCCATTATGGTAATGTTTACTATTTCTAAAATGTTGAGGTTATTCCGCAAGTCGCAGGTTCGAATCCCGCTCCTGTCAGTATTCTTTGTTCACTTTGTAAATGTTAAGGTTAAGTGATAATGCACCGTCATTAAAATTAGATAAAAGCTGCACATTGGAAAAGATGACTTTCGGAATGATGAGTTTCCTCATTCATTTGCAAATATTTTGTGTGCAAAATAAGTATAAAATGATTTACGGATTTACGCCACCGCCTGTAGTTTTAACCGGCGAGTATACTCTGGTGTTGTTATTGTCAATTATGTATGCCTGCTTCTATTTTTGCGTTTAATAGGAGACCTTTAACAATAGAAGACAAAGGGTGAACATTACCATAACCCCAAATCCCATAGACTTTGTACACGAATTTTCTACGCGGCACTTTGGTCACTAAACAACCTCAGATCTAATACTCAAACTTAACACAAACATAGACCCTAAAGCTGAAATTGTATGCCGAAAAGAGTGACGTCAAGATGACGTCATCACGTGTCACGTGACGTCATCTTGAATGTGCATTTTTCAAGGGCCCACATCAGAGAACCGTAGGTCCGATTGCGTTTAAACCTGGTATGTGTTAAACCAGCACGTGTTATAGATGAAAATTGAGGTGCCGTCATGATGACGTCAGCATACGATTTTATAGTAATTTTAAAGTTTTTGAACCTTAAAGTTTCTTCAAGCCATATCTCATCAACAGAACATGGTAAATTCGAAATTCTTTTTGTAATAGCTTTGTTAGCTCATTCTTTCATATTAATGTGAAAGAATGTGTTACGTTATGACGTCATCAAAAATGTGCTTTTTTAAACACAAAATGGTAGTTCCGATCGTCATACAAATTGGTGGGTCGGTAAATATTGTTACTGGCATGCGAATTCAGAAGTGACGTCATGATGACGTGATCGACTGATTTTATATGAAGTTTAAATGGTTCAAATTTCATTCTCTCAAAATCTTACACTATCATTGATCAGATTGACTTCAATCTTGACACAGGCCAAGACAAAGTTGCAAATATTTGTTTTCACAAGTGCTGTTTGATGACGTCATCATGGGTCATGTGACATTATCTTAAGGGTGCACACTTTGAGGTCCCTTATCTAGAGAACCGTGGGTCTGATTCGGTCCAATCTTGGTTTGTAGATACGCTTATGTTATAGATGGAAATGGATGTGACGTCATGATGACCTAATCATACGATATTATATTGATTTTTCAATTTTTGAACCTTTAAGCCACATCTCATCAACATGTTAACTTCGAACTTCATGTTGTAATAGCTTTGTTAGGTCATAGATATTTCAAAATAAATGTGAAAAATGTTGGATTCTCTTCCCTATTATTGGTTAAACCCTCTCACGTGACCGGTCACTGTCATACTTATCTTCACTTATTAGGCATGCCTAGTAGAACCACTAAGTCGGCTTTTCGGGGAGACGGATATTCATGCGACAGCTGTCGTACACTAAACTACATGTATATGCCTCGCTAAGTTGCGTGTCGTTTGTATTACATAATACGGTAATAATTACCGAAATTATTATAACGTTCCATTTTCAATGCCCAAGCCTCGCTTATAAGCAGCGGTGGGTAGTCGAATGTAGCACAGTTCTCCACAATAACGAAGTCAGTGAAATGAAGTGCATGCTCATTGCCATGTACTATTTTTGATCCAAGGAGCATGGACACGTTTACACATTTTCTACCAAATAATTACACAAAAAAGTGTAAAATTTCAGTACAGGGATTCGGTAAGCGTATACCTACGCAGACAATATTTTTTGCCCTTCACAGCCCTGAGTTCGAATTTGGCTCTTCGTGAAAACCAAAAATCCATTTTCTGGCAATTTTGCCCTTCTCAGCCATAGCGTATTATTATGGCTGAGAAGGGCAAAATTGCCAGAAAATGGATTTTCGGTTTTCACGAAGAGCCAAATTCGAACTCCGTGTTACAATAGGGCTGTAAAGGGCAAAATTGCCAGAAAATGGATTTTGGGTTTTCACAAAGAGCCAAATTCGAACTCCGTGTTACAATAGGGCTGTAAAGGGCAAAATTGCCCGGAAATGGATATTAGGTTTTCACGAAGAGACAAATGACACTATGGGGGCAAAACAGGCAATTTCTCGCTTCTGAGTTTTCACGAAGAGACAAATGTATTAATCAATTAATAACTCTCTAATTAATTGACTTATCGCTCAGCTGCCAATGACTTGTGAAAGACCGAGAACTGAACTTTAACATAGTGTCAACACTAAACCAACATGTGGTATAAATGCAGGTAATATCTTCCATTTAAAAAGTGAGCAGCTTAAAACCTAATTTTCTTGTAACTCTATTTTAGTGCGGAGAGGCAACATTCGTCTGTTCGTAAAAACTGTGACGATAGACTAGGCAGAATTTGTGAAAATGTGCATATTTAAAGTGCTGAAGGCAAATGATGTTAATTTATGGCATACAAGCTTTTTAGGGGTATTGAGGGGTGCTGAACTCAAATCGGCTGTATGCCCAGCTCAAAAATGGCCCATAATGCCTCAAAATTGAGAAATCCAAGATGGCAGCCACCGACGGGCTGAAATTGATTTTGTACATATCGTTTTGACTAAACAAGGTAGAAACTTGAATGAAATGTACTTTTGTAGGTTTTCATTATTATGGGGAATCCAATGCAATATTAAGTTTTGAGATCAAATGTGAAGAAACTGCTGGAAACTCATATTTATTGCAAAAATTTTCATTATTTTTAAGATGAATAATTCGTCGACCAGATAAGATCCACAAGCCCCATCCCTCTCCCTCCCCACCTGGAACACAGTCCGCCTATTTGTTTAAAGCCCAGAGGTACACTACATATAACTTAAATGTTATCAGGAAACACATTAGGGATGCAATACCCATTTTGCTTAGCAAAGTATATAAGGTACCCTCACAGTGCCGCGCTTCGACGTAAACCAGCATTTGACAAGCAATTTCTATATTTGTAACATGACAGCAATGACAAGAATTTTGACTTAATTGTGCATGAATTGCATGAGTTTATCATGCATGTACCTGCTGTTAAAGCGTTATATACAGTCCTTCATTGTACAGGTAGATGTGCACACATGAACTTATTCCCGGTCGTTTGATTGATTGATTCGCCTTGATACCTCTGGTATTTTGCTCCCATCTTGAACACAGTGTTAGCAAATGTTTTGGCATAGTCACCAAACGTTCTAACGTGCAACATTTGCAGGAGTTTGTGGTTGCGTCAGTATGTTTGCTAACACAGATTTGTTGGTGGAATGTAGACTACTACCACTAGTTGTGGGACGGTCATGAGTTCATGTTGGAGGATGTTTTCTAGGTTTACCTCGTGTCCTGCTCTATAAGCTGTTATGAGCCTTTGTAGAATGTTCCTGTCCACTTTGGTAGTGTTTTGCGTGCCTTTTGAAGGTTTCACGACTTTGTACAAAGAGGCAAATGTCTTGGCCTTATTCTTTTGAATTGGTGATTTCAGATCCAGGTGCTGGTTACTATCTGGAGGCTCACACAGACGTTTGTCCACGAAGACTTTCATTTGCGCCTGCCCAAGGTGTTCTGCACCAAGTAGAGATTCTTGAATCACAGGCGTGACCACATCCTTGGTGAATATGTTCTGCAATGTGTCACTACCATCTTGAAACACGCCATGCTGTTTCAACGATACAACTATGCTGCCTTCATCAGAGTCGTCTTTCTCCATCCTACTTTTCGTGCACTCGTGTGTGTACTCATCGTTTTCATCATCCGTTGTCAGTCTCAGCATGGCTGTTGTCTGAGAAGCTATGACCGTTCTCAGATTATACGACAATGTACATCTACTGAGTGCGGATGCTATTCTGGTGATACCTACTAAGCCTCCACTCTTCCTTCCTGTAGCGTTTAGCCATTTCGTACTTTGGTCCGCCGAATCCTGATTGAAGCGTCGATCAGTGCGTTTTACTACGAAGTTGCCTTCCTGGAACTCAAGGAGGACGTCTGGTGGGAGAACCGACATCTCAGCCAGGTATACAGTACCCCATCTGGCGTAGTTAACATGGCCGTACCTGAAGAAGAATGGCAGCATACGTTTGGATGCATATAAGTGCAGATCCCATGATCCATCACGTTGCGCTCTTGTGAAGCAGAGTAGGATGCTGACCTTAGTCATATAGTTCCACCAGAATTCAGCATTCGGGTCATCAACTGCAAGAGCTTTCGGGAACTCTTTTAAGGTGCTGCTGAAATCTGTCGGTAGTCAGTCTGTCGATAATCTGTTCAATGTGATCGGTGTCTATGTATGTGTAGACATCTGAGAGTTCGGCTCTCAGTGCAACATCAACCCCCATCCAGCCGTGGGAGGGGTCGTTGCCAAAGAGCCTGCAGGGTAAGTTTGTGCGTCCTGATGGCACGTGCATACCCCTTTCCTCCCATGACATGCTGCGCAGCGTTGCCTCCCAAAAGATCACACTCTACCCACAGCTCGTTCAGGCCAGACTCACTCATGTGTCGTCCTATTACACCCAGACAGTTCATGGCAATGAAGTCCTCCAAGGCAAGGTATAAGCACGTCCTTGTACTCTTCTACCGACCACTTCAGTTCCAGGAGCTTCGGATAAAGTGCCTCGTCCACCGTCAGAACAACATGCTGATGTTCCATCGATTTGGCCACATGGAGCACTCGCTTGACGACCGTGTTCAACGTATCGAGTTCAGATGCAGGAGCCTGTATAATAGGTAGGTGCCCTACTGTAGTTTTCTCCGGGTTGACTGTGCTCGCTTTTTGATTATACATTGTCCAGGAAGGCATTGTTTATGAGATGACCGGGACAAGATGAACAGGCGCGGATCCAGGGGGGGGGGGGGGGGGGGGTGTGGGGTTGGAGATCAAACCCCCCCCCCCTGCTCGTTGCCATTTTTTTTTTTTTTATTATTATTTTTTGCTTGTAGGGGCCTACGCCTTGCAAATACAGGTCATATTTTGCCTATGGGTGAGAACAAAACAAAGAGGTTAAATGGCGCACCAACGTTGAGAAAGTGTATCAGCCCCCCCCCCCCCCCCCCCCCCACCCCCTTGTAATTTTTTTTCGCAGGCGGAACATTTTGGGAGTCACTTTTCTGGGCAAATTTCAGAAACCCACCCCCCTGCAAAAATTCATGGATCCGCCCCTGATGAAGGCCATGTCAGTTGCGTGCGCATTCTGTGATGAAGGACATTCCTTAGGTGACTGTGTGAAACAATCAGCTTAGATCACACCGCTGAATGGACGCTCTGTGGTTCCTCTGTTTTGTACAGGTATGATGTCAGTCATCGCCTCGGGGATTTTAAATGATCCTGTCTTGGAAATGTCGAGCACAAAAATCACGCGCTTCTTCCATGGGGTGATTTTGGAAGGCACCTTTGTTTACGCGTTAATAACAATGTTTTGTGCACACAATCTTTTCTCTAATGGTCTAAATAGATGAATAGGGGTCCTCTGGACATACACACAAAAGATGTAATCATTCTGGAAATTTGCATGTTGTTTATCACTAATTTTCCGAAAATCTACCCCGCATAGCCTAGCCCTAGCACAAAAAACACTCTGATTACATGTGTGTACATGTACATGTACACCCAGTCCACTGAGGCTAGTACATGTTTGATCCCCCCCACCCACCCACCCAGTCATGTAAACGGGTGCAATCGTGGACCTCCCATTGTTCCTCTTTTGTTTATACTCTAACTTTTTCGGAAGGCCTCCCATTGGTTTTGTACACGATTTTCAATCGTGGACGTTAGGTCAAACGTGGACCCCTTTGTCTACGCCCGAATTCTATTGTCCTAGGTCCACGATTGCCGGCATATACAAACTCACACACACACAATGGACATGAAACAGTAGCAGACAGCATCAGTACAGTAATAGAGTGGGGACTCTGTTCTGGTTGTAAATAGACATCTGTGGTTTGCAGGGGCGGATCTAGGTTTTCACTAGGGGGGGGGGGGGGGGGGGGGGGGTTATCTGAGGTGATTGGCCTACACACCCCAGCGTGCCGAATTTTCGACACCCGACACTGGATATTTTTTAAAAATTTCTCAGCCCAAGGGGGGGGGGGGGGGGGTTTAAACCCCCAACCCCCCCCCCCCCCCCCCCGTAGATCCGCCACTGGTTTGTATCCTCTCACAAGGCCAGCAGTAGTCATAGTACACTGTACATGCACTGTGGCTTGTGGCTAGTACATGTTTGATTCATCAATCCCCACCCCCAGAAATTGAACAGTTGAAGACAGCGTTAGTACAGTTGTAGACATCTGTGGTTTGTATCCTGTCACTAGGCAAGCAGTAGGATGATTTATGACACCCCTGGAGAGGCTGGCTGGGCCAGACAGCGGCAAAACACAAAGAGCCCATTTTTTTGCACAACTGAATGGGCTTTTGGCTGGGGCCCAGGTTTCTCATGACTGGAGTGACCCCAAGTGAACTCCTTCTTGAAAAGCGACTATACCACTTCAAAATACAATGTATCATTGAGGATTACACAAAAATATGAATGGAATAGACCGACGGCTTCATATGGAAATTAGAAAAAGAATAAAATGTGCCTTCCGAAATCTCCACGCGGCAGCTAGCATGGTTAATGTCCACGTTGTCCGTCGAGAAATGGACGAAGCGACCCTTTACTGGATTTGGGGGAACAACAGCACCGTCATCATCCACGGTCTCTAATGTCTTCTTGGCCAAGAATCTCTACTTAGTGCAGAACACCTTGGGCAGGCGCAAATGAAAGTCTTCGTGAACAAACTTCTGTGTGAGCCTCCAGATAGTAACCAGCACCTTCATCTGAAATCACCCATTCAAAAGAATAAGACCAAGACATTTGCCTCTTTGTACAAAGTCGTGAAACCTTCAAAAGGCACGCAAAACACTATCAAAGTGGACAGGAACATTCTACAAAGGCTCATAACAGCTTATAGAGCAGGACGCGAGGTAAACCTAGAAAACATCCTCCAGCATGAACTCATGACCGTCCCTATCTTTGGCCACAACTAGTGGTAGTCTACATTTCACCAACAAGTCTGTGTTAGCAAACATACTGAAGGCAACAAGTCCAAACTCCTGCAAATGTTGCACTCGATGATGAACCCAGCTGCCTGCTCATTGATGGCCAAGCACTCGTGATGGCACTTGGAAAGCCGCCTAACGTTGGAACATTTGGTGACTATGCCAAAACATTTGCTAACACTGTGTTCAAGATGGAGCAAAATACCAGAGGATCGACAGTTTTCGACAGGTATCAAGGCGAATCAATTAAAGCAGGTACAATGACCAAACGCAAGCAGCGCCACAGACCGGTACGTCGTAAAATAGAAAACGACTCATCAGTTCCTCTCCCATCAGACTGGTCTACTTAATGGCACTCGAGGAAAATAGAGCAGATCTCGCTCTACTACTTTCAAACCATCTGATTGAACACAGCCCAACAGATGAACCAGTGGTTGTTGTAGCAGGGGGATTCGCCGAAGTCATCTGATCCAAATCTCGAAGTTTCTTCTCTGAGGGCTGACCACGAAGAAGCCGATACCCGGCTGATTTTGCACTGCATCCATGCTGATATGGAAACGATAGTTGTGTCAGTACGTGATACAGACGTGCTTCTTCTACTTCTAGCACACTGTGACAGAATGAGATGTACACGTCTCTACATGAAAGCTGGGACATCGAAGGCTCCAAAGTATTTCCCAGTACATGAAATTCGCATGTTGCTATCTGCTGATCAAGTGGACACACTACTTGCCTTCCATGCCCTAACCGGCAGTGATAGTGTGTCTAAGTTCAGTTGCCATGGAAGAAAACAGCCTGGCAGGTGTTGCTGCAACATCACACTGATCTGATTGGTCTTGGCAAGGGTCATCTCACCGAAAACATAGCTATATCAACAGAGAAATGTATCTGTTAGATATATGGCGTTACTATCGTGGCCCTGAAGGGCTAGGGACGTGCACACATCGCACATTTCTGCGCAGATTTCTGCGATGTCGTATATTTTATTGCAGATTTCTGCACAGATTTCTGCACAGATTTCTGCGATGTCGTACATTTTATCACACATTTTATCGCACATTTCTGCGCACATTTCTGCGCACATTTCTGCGCACATTTCTGCGCACATTTCTGCGCACATTTCTACGCAGATTTCTGCGCAGATTTCTGCGCAGATTTCTGCGATGTCGTACATACATCTTATTGCAGATTTCTGCGAAGATTTCTGCGATGTCGTATAGACCGTGGGGCGTCCGTTCGTATCGTTCAGCCTTGTTCTCTTTGGCAGAGGGGGGACACAATATAACTCTCTAAAGCAAGTTAACAATACAATAGTTATTATTTTTGTTGATCCCGCATTCATAGGTCTCGCATGTTATGTAATTTTGATGATAAAAATGTATCTATTTTGTGCGGAATAATATCATACAGAATCAGTCGTGCGTGTGTTTGTCCCTAACGTTAGCGTTAGGCCCTTGCATTATATTATGCCCTAACTTTACTCATGCAATGTTGCCAAACTTCTTTGTTGACAAAAACATCAAATTCATTCAGTGAAATACTGGTACTTTTACCTTATATTGCTTGCTATTTAACCTCTGTGAACAACTTCGGTGTCATGAAATTTATTCCGAAATAAAAAAACGGCGGTGTCCGGAAATTGGGCACAAAATCTGCCGAGTCGCCTAAACCATCATGCCGACCATGCTAACGTGGCGCACTTGAATACATCTCGGAAAATTCCAATTTAACATTGAAGAATTTCTTTAAAGTTGATAAATTCTGATAAACCATTAGGCCTATTATCTCTAGTCTCTACTTACAATGTTACATAGGCTACCCATTACCCAGCTGCAAGTTTGTCAGAAAATTGTTTTCTTATAATATTTTGGGGGGCATTTTCAAAGGGTTCATTGTGCACTTCAAAATAAAATCGGAAAATCACGCTGAAATAAATTTCTCTTCTAACTTTGTAACGGGTAGGCCCCCTAGATAAACTCGCAATTTATGAACGGGAGTGTTTAGAACTTGAACTTTGAAGTTTCACTTTCTGTGAAATTCAATTTTCAGTTAAAACTTTTGCTCCAGCTAGGCGCTACAAGCGCTTTTTGCAATACAATTCTATTTATTTTTTTTAAATATGAAGCTTGACTGCAGGCATTCATTTTGGTTGCACTAATTATACACATTTTGTTATGAATAAGATAATTTATATCTTAATTATCATATTCATGCAAACTGTTTTATTGGGTTCACCACCCATAGGGAAACCCCTGGCCAATTTTTGAACTGGCAAATGCACGAAGTTCCGAAAAAACCTGAATTTATTCCCCAACCTGTCTGGGTGGCTTTTTTCAGGCTGTTACTATACATGTATACTGCAAACAGATCCTTGGGGGGGGGGGGGGGGGGGGGGGCTGAACAAAACAGCTTTGTTGAAAATCAGCTTTGTTGGGAATAGAATGTTGAAAAGAATTTACACACTAATGTTATTATATTGTCTTGCATCGGTGTTATGTTTATTTAAATATAGGTTTGCATTTCTATTAATTTACCCTTCAGATAATAAGAACGGTTGACCTGGTGGCTGATATTTTTGGGCCGAAATATACATTTAATAAACATTTCAGTTTTAATGTGTTGTGTGTATTTCCTTTGTTTTACAGATATCAACGCCGGTGCACGGACAAGAGAGCGCTTCAGACACTGAGCCTGCTGAACAAACAGATTTTGTAGCTGATGAACATGGCTGTTATTACCACATGTGGGATGTCGAAACCAGTGGCAACGTCAAAACAATGAACATAGCTGTTTTATTACTACCATGGGACGTCGAAACCAGTGGCAACGTCAAAAAAATTGTCTTAAGTCAATATGGCCGATACTCGTAACGAAAATGAAACAGAGTCCACCAAATTAAAATGCTATGCACATTTATCTGAAGTTTATGAAGACATCAAACCAATAACTGAGACATCGTGGACAAAGTTTTTAGAAAGTGTACACATTTGGAAGGATTTGGGTGGGAAATCGGCTGACATAACGAGGTGTTTCGTAGCAGATTATGATGGCAGTGACGGTATACTACCTGGTTCCAGACTCGCGATGCCTAAGAAATACGCCTTAAACTGTACACAAAAACAAACGTTGAGGTACAAATATTTCGGTGGGAAAACTTTAATTCTGTTAATAGTCCAATCCAGGATAGCAATCCACAATGTAACAAACTTTGTTGAGAACAAGTTGGAAACTCTGGCTTTTTCATATTTTCAAGATTACGGTACATGTAGCTCGATTACCAGATTTTCAAGTTACATTTTTAAAGGTGTAATGGCAGATGTGTATTGCCTGAGAGATTTGGTTTTTAAATTGTTTAGATAACAATTTTAAGCTTAAAAATAAAAGCAAAATAGGCACTTTGAAAAAACAATCTTGAAATACGGTAATGTTACAATTCGGATGTGTTGATAGAATTTGTTCAATCAAATCCGCCTTACAAAATACTTTTTAAACTGTCAACAAGAAACAAACGTTGAGGTACGCATTTTATCAGTGGATAATAAAACATTGATCCTGTTAATAGTCCAGTCCAGGATAGCAATCCACATTCAACAATGTAACAAACTTTGTAGAGAACAAGTTGCTAACTGTGGCTTTATATAATTATAAATCAGCTATAAATAATGGATAGACATGAAGAGAATATGCTATTGGAATGAAAAGAAAATTAAGGTATTTGCACCTAATGAGAAATTGTTGTGATTTGCGTCATTGTAATATTAACTCAAATATATGGGTTAGCCCTTCCAGCTGACTGTATGCGATATAGCCTTAGGTATCAAATTTGCCAGTGATCCCATCTGCACAAGAGTGGAAGGTTGTGGGTTCAAATTCCACCCAAATAGTATGTGATTTTGTATACCTTACATAGACTGGAAAGCACTGAGCATGCAGTACTAATTGTAATGCATGTAATACTAAGTCGGGAAGGGCAAACCCTTATTTGAAATTGAAATAACAGAATGATATTAGGACACACAGGGCTCTGCTTTTTCATCAGATTGGAAATGTTTTCAATTTGATTTCCAAAATGTCAAAGGAATGCTTCTTACAAAGACTACATGTAAACTACAAAAACTACACGTACATGTATATTGTTTATACAATGTAATTATTCTTTTGTGTCGGGTTGAAACATGACAAGTAATACAACTGAGGTAATGTTACCACTGATGTCGTTCACCTTTTTGAGGGTTGTGTTGATTTCTTTAGACCTTATAAGAAATTGTTCATAAATTGCAAATAAATATTATCCATGCTTTTTGAAAAAAATATCCTTTTTTTCAATGAACACATTTTCTTCAACAGATAACATTACAAAATGTTTTTATGAATTTTTGCAACCCTCTATTTTTTTAACCTAAAAATGTTCGCACACTCGGAGAATTGTGTGGATCAAACTTTTAGACATGACATTTGCCATAAAGTCTAAAACTTGTAATAAGTGATCCTATTGATTTATCTTCACAGGTAATTCTATAGAATTGTCAATCAAGTGGCATGTTTGAATTAATTTTGTTCATAGTGAATTTTACTGAAAGCATGGATAACACAAGGGAAACGCATGGAAATACTTGAAGCAAAAACTTTAATAATACATGTGCATGCACATGTTTTGAAATTCCTAATCCATATACGTGTATCTACTTATTGGCAAATGTTAAGGATCCCCCCCCCCCCCCCCGAGATGTGTTATCTTTTTTAGTTCAATGCATACAAATAGTTTCTACATGCGTTAAGCCAACAATATTTCATTTTACATTAACCTCAGTGAACTTAAAAATGACCTAATAAAAAATATGAAGCAAAATCACATATTACACCTTTTCAAACCCACGTACATGTAGTTTGTGTACTCCAGCTTTATCGTCGAAAACAAATGTGGGGATTATAATGCCTCAACAAAACATTTTCATTAAATTTCAATAAGTCGAACCATATTTGACGAAAATTAATCTGGTAAAAATAATAGAATACCTATAAAATCTTTGAAAATAACAATTCACATAGCTGTGTTTACTATATAAAACAAATGAATAATTTCCTTGAACATGAAAAAGAAATTCCCATCGTATCATAATATTTGAGGCACAATATACTGAGCTTGATATATTTTTTCAATATATTTTTGATCAAGCGAGGGCGCTGTTTTTCTTATGTTTTTCTTTAAAGTGGAAAATGTGAAGATTTGTTCGGGAATTACACATTAATGTGCAATTTTTTAGCGTGGGATCAAGTGAATCCTTGATTATACACATGTTATCTACCATTTGAGCCATATTGTGTGTCCCCCCCAAACGTTGGAGAACAGAAATCGCTTTCTGAAAGGATTTCAGGCCCATGCCCTACAGTCTAGTACATTTTATTGCAAATTTCTGCGCAGATTTCTGCGCAGATTTCTGCGCAGATTTCTGCGCAGATTTCTGCGCAGATTTCTGCGCAGATTTCTGCGCAGATTTCTGCGCAGATTTCTGCGCAGATTTCTGCGCAGATTTCTGCGCAGATTTCTGCGCAGATTTCTGCGCAGATTTCTGCGCAGATTTCTGCGCAGATTTCTGCGCAGATTTCTGCGCAGATTTCTGCGCAGATTTCTGCGCAGATTTCTGCGCAGATTTCTGCGATGTCGTACATTTTATCGCACATTTTTATCGCAGATTTGTGCGCAGATATTTGCGATGTCGCACATTTTATTGCACATTTCTTTGCAGGTTTCGGCCGTGGAGTCTGCCGCAGACTCAGAATCTCAAACGCTTGGTCAACAAAGTGTGTTTTTTGGTGGTTCCAAAACTGATGAACGCAGATGAACCCAGTAACTGCAAATAATACCCCACGACCGCGCGCTGACCTACAGGGCGCGCGCACGCTGACCCACAGGGCGCGCGCGCCAGATCAGATTACAATTGCAATGACTGCTGCATGCATGATCCTGTAGTTATGATACATACTGCATGTACAAGTATTTTGTATGTGTTTGTGCCACAAAAAATTATACGATAGGCCTACAGTCGAACATAGTCCGTGACACCCCACCCGCCGGCCAAACGCCAAAATGTACCATGACAGAACCAAACGAAAATAACTAAATAAGTAAATCTGTATTTATAATTGTAAAATAAATAATGCACCAGCCCCTTCCAATACAAAAATAGAGTTGTAGGCCTATGTATCGAAATATATTTTGACTAAAATCGGCTGTGCGTGCAATGATGAGCAAATCATAGTAAAACAGCTATACTGATGGCGATATTGAGTCCACGACCTTGTGTTACATTAACGACGGCAGGACATTATGGAAAGTTACATCATAAGAGTTATGTCAACACTATCAAATAATAAACACAATAATAACAGTTATTACCAATAAATAATATACGCCAATGAAAAGAGATTTCACCAGTGGCGAGTAAATCCGTGTCGAAAAGTGGGAATGATTATTGAATTTGTCAACGAAGTACTACATCTTGAACCTTTTCTCAACGGGGGATACCCCCGCCCCAAACACCGCTTGAAATTTGAAACATCACTTTGTGTACAATTTCCCCTTTTTACATTTACGAAACAAAAAAAGAAATACAAATCAGCGGGCCCCTGAACTCCTCCCCGTGTTTACGCCACTGACGCACAGATCCCCACATCACTATGATAAAGATGACTACCGAAGAAACAAAGAAATAAACACCCCGACAAATATTCAAACAACCCTAATTTTCACCTGTTTTGCACGAATTATTCGCTTATTACGTTTTATGACATGAACAATTCACATACCGAGTACATGGATCGGATGTACTGTACATGTAATGTATGTACTGTACATGTTGACTATACATTACATGTAGACTTGATGTGCGGAAATATTGTTTCACACAGCGAGTTGTTGACAAGTGCCATTGGAATAGCAACCAAGTGAAGTTGTTTGAGCTCCATCTATCAACTGTTTAACAAAACAATGTACTTCTAAGTTCTAGATTTTAATTTCTTTTGTTAGCTGCTAAAGAACTGTCTGCAGCCGCTACCCCTCTTTTAGTAGCATGATCATTTTGTTATTGAAGTGACGGGTCAAAATATACCTGAAGCTTTTTATCGACCTCAGTTTACAAGAAAGATACGAACAAGATACATCCAAATGAATGTACACATAATACATAGACCCTTTTACGGATACCCAGCCTGTGGGATTTTGTGTACAAAATTTAGCGCGAACTGTCCCACAGCGACAAGACACGTTGCAGTTTTGCTCTGCACATTTACATAGAAAAGCGCAGCGTGTGCCGAGTCGTCCTCTCTGGCAACAGTTTCGGCATGTACATGTCATAGGTTCTCCAGCGTAAGGTTCTACTTTTATATCGCCAACCTCCAATTCCATGAAACTTTCAGACAAATATTCCATGGCACTTGTGTACATGTGAATGAAATTTTATGAAATAAACAGATGAAATTTGAACGTTTTTCTAATAATCTTACTCTTAGAGAACTGAGTGCCACGATGTGTGCTACTTGTTTATAAGTATGTGTGTACACGTATGTGTATTTCAGTACGCAGACGCTGGACATGCGTGCGTGTTCCAGGGGGTGTAGTTTCCAAAAGCCAATTCTCAGAACAGCCATAACAAACGGATGGAGGTTAAAAATAGCACATAACCGAAATGAAGCGCAAGGGGGCGCACTCCAATATGGCGCGAGATGGCGCGACGACACAGCCCCTTTAACGAATAATATTCTACATGCTCAACATTTTGAGAAGACCGATTACTTTTTGTGACATTTAAAGGGAACCAGGGACAGGAGTCCATACATCAAGTCATTTGCCATGTTTTCCCTCTTTCTACATTCCCTATTCTAGTAAGAACATTGCCCACCAAAATGTTTGATAAATTTCTCAGGTTTGGAGGAATTACAGAGGATTATCCTCAAGATTTAATGTTCATAACATGGACAGACATTTCATTTAAAAGTGTTGGGAAGTCGTAATGAAATACATCCCAAATTTGTTCCTAATGTAAAGCTATCTATTGAGACATTGCCACTGGCCAATCTCAGGTTAAACCTCCAGGTATTTTTTAAAGTACAGGGTGTATCTTCAAGACTTCATGTTCATAACAGGGACAGACATTTGTCACAAAATTCTGTCCATGTTATGAACGTTGTTCAAGTCGCATCTTAATTTCATAAATAATAAACAGACTACTTTAGTTTGAGTGAATAACAATTCTACATTAAATAAGTAATATAAATGGAACTAGGGCTGTATTAATTATAACAATAATATACCTGTATGACTCAAGAATGTCTGTCCATGTTATGAACATTATCCTAGATTGACTAGTAATTTCCTACATATGCAGTGAATCAGCCTAGTTATTTTTCAGTGCAATCACGAATGATACAGGAATGTCTAGAAAACAAACATTTACAAAAAACCTACTTTGAAATCCACCTCCCATGTCTCACCCAAAAAGTTATCAGTTGTAACCGTTAGTGTGGACAGTTTTACGTTCAATAATTAGCTTCTAATGAATGGGCTAATGATAACTTTTCATTCTAAAGTCTAGCTTTGGGACCATAACGAGAATCCAGTTTGGACCCCGGATATGGCGGTGTTTGTACACCACCGACCGTGCACATACGTATGGGGAATAGCGAGCTAGAAAATTTGCCATTTCGTAGGTCCACACTGAGCGCGCACATTGTGCACGTACAGCAATTTTCTACATTCGCGCTCACCATATTATGGTGAGCGCGAATGTAGAAAATTGCTATTTGGTTAGTCCACATTGAAGTTTTCTGCAGTTTTCTGCACTTTTGAATGAAAAGTTCTCATTATTCCTTTGATGAGAAGCTAACCGAATTGGTCTTATCTAAATTTGGAGCATGCAGAATGTATTCGTTATTTAAAAACCTGTAATTTTGCTAAAACCTTAAACATTTTGTTAAACCCCAAAAAACTTGTTTAAAAGGCACACATGTAGTGTACCTCTCGGCTTTAAAGGAAACATGATATAGGATTTATATTGCATTATTCCTGCTTAAAACAATAAAGTATTATCTTGACAATGATATTTTGTGTCCAGAGACAATTATTTCCCAGATTAAATATGAGAAAACAATTTTTGAAAATGTTTGTCCAAGCTACTCCGCCCCCTGAGTGGGACCCTCATTAACATAAGTGTGTGACGTAGATCGAGGCACATTACCCATTCATCACGGGTATGCATTGTGTGTACATTGTACGGCGAAAATTCTTCGTCCAAAATCTAAGCAAAATAGAGTGGTTTTTCGGCCATGCCGACAAGGTGTGTGGCTGCTGGGTGCAGCAAAACAACGACGGGTGGAGTAAGCCTTCATTTATTTCCACCTGAAGCGAAATATCGGAGAATTCGGACGGCGAAAGTGAAGGTGACAAGAGCAAAGAGGTCCGGCCCAGCAGCTTTTCAGCGTTATGTAGCGACCACTTTGAGCCGTCGTGTTTCGATACTGGTATTTTCAAATCCTTTGGGATGACCATTAAAAATATGGTGAAGTCCACTGCCATCCCAACAAAGTTCCCAGATGTGAGTAAGATAAAGGCGAAAGCAGTTAAACGGCCCATTCCCCGAGGAGTCTTCGCTAAAAGGGAGAAAATCAGGGCAAGTTCGATGTTAGTTGCAACTAACGAAATTGCACGTGTAGACCTAGTGTGTGTATACGGGCCGGGTCCAGACTATCGAGTCGATCCATGAATTTCGGTGCCTCGGTCTACGTCACGAACAGCGCCCTCAATTTGAGTCTCAACAAATTTCAAAAAGGGGGGGTCAATTTTTGAGCGGCAAATAATCACACTAAAACTTCGCTTAAACCAGTTTGGCTTTTAATTCACATTTAATACATATAAATGAATCTATTTATGAAATAGAATGTGATCCGGTCAATTTGAGAAGCATGGTTCCTTTAAACAAATAGGCGGACTGTGTTTCTGGTGGGGAGGGAGAGGGATGGGGCTTGTGGATCTTATCTGGTCGACGAATTATTCATCTTAAAAATTGGCAATTTTTGCAATAAATATGATTTTTCAGCAGTTTCTTCACATTTGATCTTAAAACTGAATATTGCATTGGATTCACCATATATGAAAACCTACAAAAGTACATTTCATTCAAGTTTCTACCTTGTTTAGTCAAAAAGTTATGTACAAAATCAATTTCAGCCCGTCGGTGGCTGCCATCTTGGATTTCTCAATGTTGAGGCATTATGGGCCATTTTTGAGCTGGGCATACAGCAGATTTGAGTTCAGCACCCCCAATACCCCTAAAAAGCTTGTATGCCATAAATTAGCACCATTTGCCTTCGGAGTTAAGACGTTTTGAAAATTGACCCAGTCTAATACATGTGGGCAGCTTCAGTGGATAATTAGAGCAGACATTCACGTCTCAGCACCGCCGTTGGTGTGCGCCTTTCACAAGGCGCCGCAGACATGGCCACAGTAGTCATCATCATCATCATATCGTTCGGCGACGCAACACGTACATCACAGAGCTCTGCCAGAAATCGTCAAAAATTCCACCTTAGGTTAGTTTCATCTTACGTGTAAGTAAGAATTCTTCTTATCGGTGTGCGAGGAACATTCTGAGTGATTTTGGGTGGTTTTCTTCACCATTTCGAGGCGCCAAGGCGTCTCGAAATTTCTAACCCTTTTCGTGGGACGTTTGTGTAGGGCGCCATTATGGCGAGGCCTGCATATACAATGAACCGGCTCAATCGACCGAACACCGTGCGTTTTTATGCTCGAGACCTCCATATCAAACCGCAAGACGTGTACGAGGCTGTAAAGAGAGAGCTCGATACAACAACTACAATAAGATGCATTGCAGAGCTCGACACCGGATGGTATAATGTGACATTCAAGAACGAAATGCATTGTCTACAAATTGCCCGAATTGGTCTTCGAATGCACGGCATGTTGGTAGAATGTGAACGGGTCAACCTGCTCAGTTCAGTAGTAGCCTACATCAAGGTGCCCTATGAGATGGACAACAACGTAGTTGTGAACGCCTTTCTGGCCTATGGGACAGTCGCAAATATAAGACGGCAAGTGCACCCTTTTGATAACACCATCGAAACAGGGGTGAGGAGTTTAATGATCAAAAATCTTAAACATCCTATCCCCAGTTTCCCTCGCATCGGGGGGGGCTTCACCTTACCCGTCAGACACAGAGGGCAAATAAGAACTTGTCGCATTTGTGAACAACCTGGACATTTTGCCCGCGAATGCCAAATGAAAGGGAGGTGCTTAGTATGCGGAAAGTACGGACATAGAGCAGAAGAACACGACAGATACCAGGAAACGACCGACGTCAGTGAAAGTGATGCAATGGGAGATGACAAATCTGACAGGGATGCCAATTCAGACTACACAGCTGATGAAGAAAACGACGAAGAAACAACACACGAAGACAACACAAATACACAGGAGGACAGGGTCGAACCACCACCAAACATACAAAAGGTTTGAACCAAGAAGACGTGGTCAGAACAGATGGAGGAAAGCGAACAAAGGAAACAAGAGGAGAAACTACAGAAAAAGACACAGGAGAGACAACAGAGACGAGCAGAAGTACAGCAACGAGGACGACTAACGACAAATAAGCCTCCAAGTGAGAAGAAACAAACCGAAGAAAGCCAGCCAAAACAACATGGAGAGCAGCAGAAAGCATCAGACGAAAAACTACAACAAAACTGACGCGAAACAATTAGGAGAACAGGTAGAAAAACATGCCAAACAGCAAGACGAGAAACAACAGACAGGGGCACAACAGGAGACAATGGATAAAAATGAGGAAGAATGAGCAGCAGGCACGACAAAGCAGTCTACGGACAAAAACACCGATCCAGAGACGGACAAACCAGGAACATCACGATAACACAAGAAACAAGGATTCTGGGATGAACAATCCGCGACGGATGACGAATACAATGCATCCGAAGTGTCTGAAACGGATATGGAGCCAGAAAGGAGGGCATCCGAAAACGAGAAGCCAATGGACACTCGCGTCCAAGGTGAACACTTGGGCGAGTTGGTTCCCTACTGTCGGAAGGGGGTACAGAGATTTCGAAGGAAGAGAGTGACAGGTGCCATCGCACTACAGAGAATGGGATCTTCCCAATCGTCCCAACAACCTTCACAGCAAGCAGGGCGAGGGAGAGGAAGGGGAAGAAATAATGTTGGTTAGTTGTTAAATCATTCTCATTATTATGAGCCAATGCGTGCGAGTGTCTTCCTTTTCATTATGATGGCCATTAGTGTCGCTACAATTAATGTTAATGGTTTGTGCGACTTCAATAAACGCAACTTTCTTTTTGATTATTTCACTCGCTTTAAGACCAGTATTGTTATCATGCAAGAAACTCAAAGTACAAAAAATGATGAAAAAGCGTGGACCAACGAGTGGGGTGGCGAAATCTTCTTTAGTCACGGCGACAGAAATTCGAGGGGGGTGGCAATTCTTATTCCAGGGAAATGTGGAGTTAAATTTCTGGGTGACCAGTGCGACAGTAATGGTCGATGGGTAAAAGTTGATATTCTGTGGAAAGAAGAGAAATATTCTATTATGAGTGTGTATGCGCCAAATGTTTTGTATCCTCGCATTCATTTGTTTGGAGAATTAAAGGAAATTGTTAATGATGATAGCCGATGGATTATTGGGGATGACTTTAACTGCCAGCTAAGTCCCAATTGCCAAGACAGAAGTGCGTGTGTTTTGCAAAATATTATTCAAGAAACTAACCTCAGCGATGTCTGGCAAACAATTCATCCCAATGAGGAAGACTACACTTTTTATCACAAAGGTTTAAAAAGATCCAGTAGAATCGATTATTTTTTTGTTTCGCACACTATCCTGAACGAAATAATTAGCATCACTAACAGCGCTATGAGTGTGACTGATCATCGATTTATTAGTTTACGTTTAAACAAGGAAAATGCCATTAGAGGACAGGGAAGATGGAAGTGTAATAATTCTTTATTAGATGATGATCAATGTAAAATTAGAATTGAGCAATTCTGGATGTATTGGAAAACCAAAAAGAGTAACTTCAATAATATTCTTAACTGGTGGGATATAGGGAAACCCAAATCAAAGAAATCATTAGAGAATACGGTATTGAAAAGAGGAGGACAGAGAAATACCACCAAAATATAATCCAAAAAGCTTACGAGAAATTGATTCTCAATCCTCTCGGTCAAACGAAAGAAATCAGAGAAATTGAACAAGAGTTGAAATCATATGAGATGAAAGAGTGGGAAAAGTCGAAATCTAGAATACACAATATCCATCGGGTAGAAGGAGAAAAACCGACCAAGTTTTTTCTGTCCACCGAAAAACAATTAGTTAATGATAATGCCATGAAATTTTTACTCTATAAAAACAACACATTTTGTGATAATTCTGTTACTATGACACAGTGTGTTAGAGATTACTACCAAGAGCTTTATTCGAGTCAAGACATTAACAAAGACCAGTTAGACAACATTCTTAATTCCACCAAAACTGCACTTTTTGAAGATGGTATTGCGGAAGACATGGACAAAGAAATGAGTGAAAATTAACTTTTCGCGGCTCTTACATGAAAAAAATTAAGTCTCCAGGCCCAGACGGTCTGACAATGGAATTCTATTTACATTTTTGGCCAATTCTGAAAAATGATTTTCTTGAAGTTGTCACCTTTTGCAAGGATTCAAATACATTGCCTGATAGTGTATGAACAACGCTCTCATCAGATTGATTTTTAAAAACAGAGGGAAAAGATGTGATTTAACAAACTGGAGGCCTATCAGTTTGTTAAATGTCGATTATAGAATAATTAACCAACCGTTTAAAGAAAATAATGCCGGATGTAGTGGGAGATGACCAAACGTGTGAAGTTAAAGGTGGAAATATTAATGACAATTTGATTATGTAAATTATAACAATAAGGAGGCTGCCATTCTAAGTCTAGATCAGGAGAAAGCATTTGATAGAGTTGAGTGGGAATATATATTTTGTATAATGAAGAAAATGGGCATTCCGGGTAAATTTATTGATTGGATAGAATTTTATACAAAAACTCAACTGGTGCCGCTATTGTGAACAACTTCATCACAGAACCTTTCAGAGTCAAAAGAGGGATAAGACAGGGATGCCCTTTGTCTCCACTTTTGTATTCAATATGTGCAGAAGGTTTGGCTAACCTTATTAGAAATACAGATCAAATTCAGGGGTTATTCTTCCGACGACGACAGAAAGTTTTAAGCTTGTGCAGCATGCAGACGATACATCTGCTATTATCACCAACAACCAAGAATTTGATGTTTTAGATAATATCCTTAAAGGAAACATGATTTAGGATATATATTGCATTATTCCTGCTTAAAACAATAAAGAATTATCTTGACAATGATATTTTGTGTCCAGAGACAATTATTTCCCAGATTAAATATGAGAAAACAATTTTTGAAAATGTTTGTCCAAGCTACTCCGCCCCCTGAGTGGGACCCTCATTAACATAAGTGTGTGACGTAGATCGAGGCACATTACCCATTCATCACGGGTATGCATTGTGTGTACATTGTACGGCGAAAATTCTTCGTCCAAAATCTAAGCAAAATATAGTGTTTTTCGGCCATGCCGACAAGGTGTGTGGCTGCTGGGTGCAGCAAAACAACGACGGGTGGAGTAAGCCTTCATTTATTTCCACCTGAAGCGAAATATCGGAGAATTTGGACGGCGAAAGTAAAGGTGACAAGAGCAAAGAGGTCCGGCCCCAGCAGCTTTTCAGCGTTATGTAGCGACCACTTTAAGCCGTCGTGTTTCGATACTGGTATTTTCAAATCCTTTGGGATGACCATTAAAAATATGCTCAAGTCCACTGCCATCCCAACAAAGTTCCCAGATGTGAGTAAGATAAGGGCGAAAGCAGTTAAACGGCCCATTCCCCCCGAGGAGCCTTCGCTAAAAGGGAGAAAATCAGGGTAAGTTCGATGTTAGTTGTTGTTGCAACTTACGAAATTGCACGTGTAGACCTAGTGTGTGTATACGGGCCGGGTCCAGACTATCGAGTCGATGAATTTCGGTGCCTCGGTCTACGTCACGAACAGCGCCCTCAATTTGAGTCTCAACAAATTTCAAAAACCCCTTTTTGAGCGGCAAATAATCACACTAAAACTTCGCTTGAACCAGTTTGGCTTTTAATTCACATTTAATACATATAAATGAATATATTTATGAAATAGAATGTGATCCGGTCAATTTGAGAAGCATGGTTCCTTTAAAGTTTACAATGAAGGGTCGGGTTCCAGAATTAACAAACAAAAAACGCAAGGTCTCTGGGTGGGAACGTGGAAAAACGGGGCTGACAAACGGGGGGATTTTGTGTGGCATAAAGACAAGATTAAAATTCTTGGCATTTACTTTGGGAATGTGGACACCTCGGCGGACAATTGGGAACCTGGGATTAACAAAATGAAAGTCACCCTGAATAGGTGGAAAGCTCGGAAATTAACTCTAAAAGGAAAACCTGTCATTGTGAATAGTTTGGTTGGGGCCGGGATCTCCTATTTTGGTGCAGCCATAGCATGTCCCAAGCAGTACATTAAGAGTATGGACAACGTTATTTGTAACTTCTATTGGGATGGCAAACCAGATAAAATTAAAAGGAACACTATCAGGAGCCTGAAAGAAATGGGAGGAACTGGCTTACTTAAAGTTAACATTATGAAGAGGTACAGGGAATCATCCAACAAATAGCGTATACTTTTTGATTATTGGATATCCGAGGCTAGCGGAAAAAAAACAATTTTGGTTGGTATGTTTTTAATAACCCCCCGAGTAGTAATTCCTGGAACTCCCACATTTTATAGAGATCTTATTACTTCCTTTAATGAAACGGGAGGTTGTTTTAAGTTAGAATTTACGAGTGTCAATGAGACTCTTGAAATTCCCTTATGGAAAAATTATATTATTACTACTGACATGGAAAAGATATAGATAGTAAAATTCTTAAGCCCAAAGGAATGACCAAACTTTGTCATGTCGTGCATAAAGGTAAATGGATTACATACAAACAACTTGCTGATATTTGTGGTATTAAATCAATAAATGCGGGAAGAATATTATCTGGATTGAAAATGCACGTAAAGGAGGAATGGGTGTTAGAACAAAGAGAATGGCCTCCTAATCACATCAGTAGCAAGGTTTACTTTTAAAATTTTGAAAAAGATTTTTGTGTGTTGTCAAAAATTTCTGTCAAAGTAATTTACCAAAACCTTATCAAAACATTGTATGTTCCCCCAATTGCGGAAAGGGCATGGGAAAGTTCTCTTTGTTTTAAGCCAGTTTGTAATATAGTATGGAAAAACTGTTGGTGTAATTAAATGGATCATGAAGTTATGAATATTTGGTTTAAGCTCAAACACAGGATTTTACCCACTAAGGCTAAATTACATAAAATGGGGATTACTATTGACAACACCTGTTTGCTATGTAATACAGGAGAGGAAACAATAGAACACATTTTCTTGTCATGTCCAAAGCACCTGGATGCCTGGATCTTTGTAGAAGGTAAATTAAGAAAATACAACAATGACAAGTATTTTGTCTTAAATGACAGTAAACGAATTTTAGGGTAGGCAAAGGAATTACAAATGTTTTCCTGCTTCTCATTGGGGAATTGCATAAAACCATCTGGAGTATTCGATGTAATGTAGCTGTGACCGCAGTTGTGTGTTTACAACATCCTGCCTCTTGGTGGCGCTGTTTTGCGCGCTCGTTAATCCCAAGTTAATCCCCTGCAGGTGCTTATTATATTCCTTTGTGTTTATTACTTTCCAGTTTTTACGTGAAGCTTGTGAAGCCTGTGGATCTTGTGAGTCCTGATAAGCCTGTGAAGCCTGTGAATCTTGTGATTGCGACCCTAAATGTTTTAAATCTGAGCATCAATTTTAATCCCAGGTTGATAGACATTAGCAGTGACCTCCAGTAAACCAAACCCAATAAATCGAACCTTGAACTTTTAAGTGACTTCAAGAAACTGATTTATTAAATTAAAACTTGATAACCGCCACAGTAAAACTCTCCCGGATACCATGACAGATGAGAATACATTTCAGATGAAGAGTCACAATGGAAGAGAAATTAAACTAACAACAAAAGGCATGGAGTATCAGAGAGAGCAGAAGCGTAGAAGTTCAGAACGACTATACCGAGAACTCAGTGACAAAATGCAACAGATATCCAGACTGATGAATTGTGCATCCTCCCAGCTAATAGTGCATGATGAATACCGACACTGGGTCATGCTGTATTCAGAGTTCCGCGAGCTCATGTCAGAAGAAGAGCAGTCGCAGCCCGGCCTGACCAGTGAAAGAGACATGCACTTACTTACTTCAAGGTCACTGTTGAGGATTTTCTTTCAAAGTCATCACAGCCAAAGAATAAAGACGACACTGCCTCGGTGATGAGTAGGAGATCCCAGATGTCAAGTGCACCAAGAGCCAGCTCGCGTTCCTCTCGCTCTAATACTGAGCTTCTCCGCATTCAAGAAGAACAGAAAAGGGCAGAATTGGCTGCTCGCTCGGCTGCCATAGACCGCATGCATGAATTAGAGCTGTCACGTCTCGAGCTTAAAAGACAGGCTGACCAGCTCAACCTCCAGACTGAGATAGATGTAAGTAAGGCTCGCATCAATGTACTGGATCAATTTGATGCTGTTGACACAGAAGCCAAGCAGACAGGACTTAATGTTAATGTCGTGAATGATTCCCTTTCTGCCACTGATGAATCGTTTGCTAAAACAAGTCCTGCCATAAAGCTGACGGAACCACAGCAAAGTCCAGTTTCTTCACCTCACGCATGCACACCAACATCAACACCCCCTGATCCTATCCAACATGATAAACCTTCAAGTAATCCACCGAATGACCTGTTGAGTGCTATCACTACTCTTGCTGAAGTTCTCACACACAAGGAAGAGAAACTACCAAAGAAGGAGCCTCAGATCTTCAAGGGTAGCGTTTTTGATTATCCTGTGTGGCTGAACTCTTTCGAGGTGCTGGTAGAGCAACGATGCTCCCTTGCCACAGATAGACTATACTACTTGGGACGATACACTGCAGGAGAGGCCCATCAATGCATCAATGGTCTGCTTGCACTGAACACAGAAAGCGCCAAGAAACTGTTGGCTACTCGATACGGTGACAAGCTGATGGCCGCCAACACTTACCGAGAGAAGATCGACAAATGGCCAACAATCAAGCAGGGAGACGGCAAGGCACTTCGTAACTTATCTGACTTTATGTTCCAATGTGAGACAGCTATGGCCACCCTCAGCCAACTGAAGATGCTCAACGACCCCTCGGAGCACAGGAAGATTCTTTCGAAGCTTCCAAGGCAGATTCAAGAACGGTGGCTTCGTGTTATTGACCGTCAGATTCATGGTCCTGATGGCAGTCGTGCAGAAATAAGCACTGATGATCAGCCAGGTGAATACCCACCGTTCACTGAGTTTTGCAAGTTCATAGCCCGAGAAGCACGAATTGCCTGCAGCCCCTTCAATCAGAAATCTGATGACACCAAGAAGAAGGAGACGTACCCCACAAGACCTCCTAAACCCAGCCATGTCAGAAGCTTCGCATCAAAGACAGCTGAGATTTAATCGAGTACTGCGTCACAAAGTGTATCCAATGCCAGTGGTCCCACCAAATCATCCGATGTCAGAAGCCTGTGTTCTCTGCAAGAACCAGCACAGCATTGATTCATGTCGCAATGTCACATGTTGAGGGCGCTGTTTAGCTGCTGCCATCAAATTGAAATTTGTTCCTGTATCTGTGATTGATTTTGTTCGTTTTTACTTGTTTACCAGTGCTTTTCATCATTTTTTATCCGTCATCATCCCCGTTTGTGAGTATGAACTATGCCTGTGAACAATGAAAAGCAGTATCTGTGGAGGATTATCGACAAAACGAAGCCTGTTTTGGTCAGGTTGATTTGTTTAACTGTTGTAATAACATTGACTACCTGCGAAAGTATTTTCGACACCTGCAAGACTCATGACTTGGAATGTGTGTCGTCAGACATGAATACAACTATGTCGTATGCCTCTCCCAATTTTCAGTATTCTCGAGATAGTTTATTGACTATCCTAAAAACAATCCCCAAGACTAATTTAAAATTGAGTCAGGAGATCTTCCAAACAATATATGATTCTGGAATCAACAAACGATCTCGTTATAGAGGGCGTCGAGCTGGAACTCATATCCGACGACAAATACCTGTCTTGCAAGGTCACCGGATTCGACCAGTTCCTAACAACACACCTCGTGGAACGTCACGTGACCTTGTTAAGGTTCACGTTATCCCTCATCTTTATGGACATCAACATCATTATCACCTGCCATCTGCATTTTTGTGCAATGCCAGATCGCTGAGAAATATATTTGACGAACTGCTCTATGTTGTTCTGGAGGATATGTTAGATATTATTGCTGTAACAGAAACATGGTTTACACCAGATTTCCCCCTAGACTTGGTATCAATACCAGGATACACCATGTTTTCTAAATGTCGTTCCTCTCAAAGAGGTGGAGGTGTGGCAATCTATGCAAAACATGACCAAAACCCACAGCAGCTCCATGTGGAAATCCCAGAGGATCTCGAGATAGTGTGGATTAAACTTCAACCGCCGCGCCTTCCAAGATCAGTGTCGCATATTATAGTTGCTGTTGTTTACTACCCTCCGCATAGTGTAGTTTCTGACTATCTGCTTGATCACATTAATGAAACTATAGACAGGCTCTTGAGCATTCACCCTCATGCTGGTTTTGTTATTGCCGGAGACTTTAACCAGCTTGATTTAACCCAGCTTGTCGCTAACACCCGATTTAAACAGGTCATCAAGCAACCAACAAGACAGAACCGGATACTGGACAAAATTGTTTCCAATCTGTTTGACCTATATGATGAGCCAGTCATCAAATCGCCATTAGCAAGCAGTGATCATAGTACAATAGTCTGGTGCCCACTCCAAAATTATCACCATTCTAAAAACATAACTAAAACGCGTATAACTAGACCTCTGCGTGATTCTGACATTCGTCGATTTGGAACCTGGATATGTCATTATGACTGGGCTCCTGTCATGCAGGCTGAGGATCCTAATGAACAGTGTAATGCTTTTTACAAGGCTCTGAGCTCGGAGATAGATTACCATTTTCCATTGCGAATCACTAAACTTCATGTTCGAGACAAGCCATGGATGACTTCTGTAACAAAGAAACTTGTTCAACAAAGACAAGAGGCATATCATTGCAAGAACTATCGTACTTGGAAACAATTACGAAACAAAGTCAAACGGGCCATATGCATCGCCAAACACAATTACTACAACAAAAGAGTTAGAAGCCTTAAAGCATCTGACCCTACTGCATGGTACCGACAGATAGAACTTCTAACCAATAGTCATCAAGAAGAAAAACCTGTCAATGTCCCAGGAATTAACCAAAATGACAACTTGGGGATTGCAAACTGCATCAATCAATACTTTGCTTCTGTGGCTGATGATCTCCCGCCTATAGACACAACAAAGTTACCAGCCTATCGCCCGTCACCGTTTCCTCCACAAAACGTCCAACATTGGGATGTGTACCGTGAACTAAAACAAATCAAGTGTGGGAAATCAGGAGGACCAGATAAAATTCCTGCTCGTCTCATTCGAGAATTCGCATATGAGTTGACTACACCTTTAACTCATATTTTTAATACATCGCTTGAACTGGGTATTGTGCCTGATGTCTGGAAACGAGCAGTCATTGTTCCAATACCCAAAAGTTCTCCTGCAGTGATTGACAAGTTGAGACCAATTGCCCTTACAGATCATTTTGCTAAAATCCTTGAGGGCTTTGTAGCTAGATGGACTGTTGAGGATTTGAAGCCTAGTATGGATCGTAAACAGTTTGGTAATAGGAAAGGTCTCTCAACGACACATTGCTTGATTGACTTATTGCATACCCTCTATGGACATGCTGAAACCAGAAAAACAACCTCCACACTTGTATTAACTGATTTTAGCAAGGCATTTGATCGGATCGACCATAACATTGCAATAAAGAAATTGACCAGTCTTGAAGTGGATCCATCACTTGTCTATTGGATTGCTAATTTCCTTACAGACCGCAAACAGTGTGTATGTTATAGGGCTATTACATCTGATTGGACTGCTATGCACGCTGGAGTCCCACAGGGGACACGATTGGGCCCTATTGTGTTTTCCGCTGTTATTAATGATGCCTGTCAACATTTCAGCGACCAGTTGCATTATTGGAAATACGTGGACAATTTGAGTTTGGTTGAGACCCATCTTGCCAATGAACAATCTGGTCTTCAAGAAACTATCGATGCTTTAGTTCAGTGGTCAGAAAATAGTAATATGCGTCTGAACCCTACAAAATGTACTACTATGGAAATTAATTTCATGAAAGAGCCTCCAACACCATCTGTCTTGTATATTCAAGATAATGCCCTTGAACAATCAGAAACTGTTAAATTGTTAGGCGTCCATATACAGCAAGATCTTAAATGGGACACCCATATTAACACAATACTCCAACAGGCTAATGGTCGATTTCATATGCTGCGTGTATTTAAAAGTCACGGCTTACCAGTTGAAGATCTTATTACTATTTATATAGGGTACCTTCGTCCCCTCTTGGAATATGCAGTCCCTGTTTGGAATGGTGCAATAACAAATCAACAAAAAGATAAATTGGAAAAAATACAAAAGCGTGTCCTTAGATTAATCTTGGGTGTTGAATATAATAACTATAAAAGTGCATTAGATTCGTTTAAATTAGAAACATTGACTGACCGTCGCATGACACTGTGCTCTAGATTTGCTAGGGATTTGATGGCTAATGAGTATATGTCGCATCTTATACCACAATCTCAAAGTAACCAAGTATTACGCTGATCAAAATTATTATCTGAACCAAGATGCAAAACAAATAGGTTAAGAAACAGTGCAATACCTCATTTAATTCATATAATTAACTCAATGGTTTAAATTGTTTGGTATTACTTGCGGGTAGCAGTTTCATCCTTTGTCTTATACGTTAACCCTATCAATACCGCGCGCGCCACCTGGGCTCAATGTTGCATGGACGTTCGCAACCATCGTGCTTGTTTGTCACAGGAATTTATAAGCTTTACACGACCAGCGTTCTCTGTTGGCACGAGCTACTATTGTTTGCAACTGAAATGTGAACAGCGCCCTCACTTTGGGCAGCGCTGTGCAGTTGGTTTACACTTGAAAAGGCACGCGCGCGAAAGGCAGTTTGCATCCCCACGCCACTTTTAGCCGCTATCATGGCAGAAAACGCTTCCAAGATTTTGGAGGAAATCTTCGCAGATAGCGGTTCAGATATGTCCGATGATGAATCTTCTCTAGCGACATCTGACGACAGTGATGGCGAAGCTATGCAAACTTCGTCAACTTCGTCGGGAAAGCCAAACTTCAGGTAGGGAGGTTCATAAAACTTAAAAGGTTCAACTTGGCTAGTCTCGAAATGTTTCGCATCCGTCATTCATGTCTATAAAAATATTCCTGGGATACTGTAATGTAACCTTTGCTTTTTAGTGTTCTTTCGCGGGGAAAATCATAAAAAGCACTGAACGTTTAAGTTTGCATTGCATAATACGATGGAAATCCAATTAGAAATTGATGAAAATATTGAATTTGTACCTGAAGTATGCAAAGTCAAGTGTGATGATTTTGCATCCAAATCAAAGTTCAGATAGGACAGCAAATGCAATGCTGAAGAAAAAACACATTTCAATTCCACTGAATTGGGCCTTATTCAATTACTAAAAAAAAGACTGGCGGCAATAATAATCTATAAAAAGGAGGAGATTTGAATGTAATTAAAAACTACAATTTATATTAATTAATGTACATGTACCCCCGAAATCAAAATATTAATCACAATTTCCTATAAGAACATTGGTCTACAAATGAACAGCAGCCTCGTACATGTTTCTGAATGTCCGTATTTTTACTTGTTCGCTAAGAATAAGATTGATAAGTAAGATACTAGAAATATTAACTACAATCTGTGTCTTATGTGAATTTAGGGATAAAAGGCCTACAGCAATTAAATCATGGCTGCACTTATTTCAGTGGGAACACTAGATATGAGCATCCAAAAACAGCATTGTATGGACAGTTTGTCATTAAAGGTAATACAACATTTGCGACCACCCACCCCCCCCCCCCCCCCCCCACCCCACACAGACAAGAAAAAAAAACTACCTCATTATTATGAATGACCGTACTTGACAGTCAAGAATAGTCTCGAGCATCCTGTGAAATCAGGGCACCTAGTGTGCTGTTCTGTTTAACCAAACTGACATTTTGTAGCAATTTCCAAAGATGGTTGGCCAACCGTCGTCCAAACAAATACTAAACCCCGGATCAATCCGTTTGACCCAAAAAACAAAAGCTAATGTTGTATACTACCTTAAAGAAAATGTGCCTTGAAATGAATAGCGTCCCATTACCTTTCTGAATGTTCCTATTTCAGGTGTGGATGGAATAAGGCAAGCACCTCCTACAGCAAGCGCCCACCGATGAACTTCAGTGAAGAGACTGGCTGTACGGAAGATTTCAGTCACCTGTCACCCATGCAGATCTTTCAGCTCTTCTTCTGCCAAGCAGTGTGGGAGTTGATGGTGGAGGAGACCAATCGCTATGCCGACCAAACAGTGTGTGCAGATGCAGCCAATCATCAGCCTGCCTGGACTCCAACTACTGTTCCTGAAATGATGGCATTCATGGCCTTGCTTCTGTGCATGGGTATCAACAAAAGGCCTCACTACAGCATGCACTGGTCCAGGTCCGAAGTTCTGCGAAGTCCCATGTATTCGGCGACCATGTCTCGCAATCGATTCACTGCGATCCTTCGATTTTTCCACCTTGCCAACAACAGAGCTCAACCAGGTGATGCTCCCCCTGACAAACTGTCCAAGGTTCGCCCGCTGCTCGACATTGTATTGCCATCCTTTCCTCGCATTTACAAGCCAGGCCGAAACCTCTCACCGGATGAGACAATGATCAAGTTCAAAGGCCGACTTGGTTTCAAACAGTACATGCCACGAAAGTCCGCCAAATGGGGATTGAAATGTTTTTCATTGAACGAGTCAGAAACCGGTTATACATGTGCCTGGAAGGTGTTCACCGGCTCTCAGCCCACATCAAAAGAATCTAGTCAATCCTCCGTTGGTTATGCTTCAACACACCACCCACCTAATCTTTCATCTGCTGGGCATGTAGTCCTCGACCTTATTAAAGGACTCGAACATAAGGGACATTTCATTTTCATGAACAATTGGTACACGAGCCCGGCTCTCGTCTGCAAGTTGTCACAGTTAAAGTTCGGAGCTCGTGGAACTGTACGCTACACCTCACAAGGGATTCCAGATTGTGCAAACCTCAAAAAGTTCCCCATGAGAAGAGGTGCTGACCCCCAGTTTTACACCAAAGCCGGGCAACTGTGCGTCGTTTGGCAGGATGCCAAACGTGTAACTCTTCTTACCAATTTTGGAAACTGCGATATCGACACGAAAGACATTCGGAGCAAAAACAGTTTGAGTGGACTTCGTACAATCAAAAAACCTGCTGTCGTCAATGATTATAATAAATACATGGGAGGAAGTGATCTCGCAGCACAAATGTGTCAGTACTACTCGCACCCTCACAAATCGATGAAATGGTAAAAAAGAGTTTTCGTGACCATTCTTGACATCTGTTTGTTGAATGCTACCATTGTATACAACAGCATCCCTACAAACCAGCACTTGACCACTTTGGATTTCAGGGTCAAGGTGATAGAAGGACTTCTAACCACCTGGAAGCACAACCCAGCTCAGCATGCCAGTCAAGTCACATGTGGTTCCAGCCGCTTTCCAAATCATCACTATCCTGGGAGAAATGTTGCTGGCAAAAAGCGCAACTGTGTTGTTTGCAGTACCAGAGCCAAGCGGAAACAAACTCGCATAATTTGTAAACAGTGTGACAAACCAATGTGTGTAATACCATGCTTTGAGAAGTTTCACAGTCTGTGATAAGCATTCGCCCGAGTAGGTTTTATTGCGGTCCCCCCCCCCCCATTTCAATGTTGGAGTGATGGTGCACACTGCCAACCCAACATTGAATCGGGGGGGGGGGGGGGGGGAGCTGCATACACAGCATTTATACCCTGCATTGGTGCACAGCGCCCGCTGAAAATTGATTCAGCATTGACCATCGTGCGAAGCATGCTAAAAATCACAAAGCTAGGAAGTCAAAATAATTGGTCAGCGAGGTTAACAATTGAGCATACATGTAGTTCATAATTCCACAATGTTGCGCCTGCCTGTGCACACATTTCATGTCGTATTGACTGCACACGCAAAACATTGATCAGAAATTACACATCTTACGATTGACGCAAAATTGCAACTAATAATTATAATAAATGGGGAAGGTACCAAAATAATCATGAATAAATAATCTTCCTAAACAACCGTTTCCTTAAAAAAATACCAATTTGAGTGAAAATGGGAAAAAAATACTAAAATGCACACTATTTTGTTTACATGTACTTGTCTAGGTAGACCTGTATTTTTGCAGTCTCCTGAACTCTGATCGACCCTTCGAATTTGTCAGATCCGTAATACATTGACATTCTAAAAGATTATTTTTTCACAATTTTGTTCATGGCTTGTAACGGAGATGGGCAGCTATAGGGAGTTAGCTCGATTTGACACATTGTATAGATTTTCATTGCTGGTCAAATCAGCGCTAGCGACGCGTATTATAGTTGCTTTGTGTACACTGTATAACTTATGTTTCTAAATCTTTACTTTTTTTTTTAATGTGTTTTGTTATGTCTGGTATGCCTTACACAAGCTGTCGCTTTTTAGGTTTTTGCCTCTTTAAGATCTTCTTGACTTGATTTTCTTATTTGTATTCTTTTATATCTGTTGTGAATTACCATGAAGAGGAAATAAATGTTGCTTGTTGCTTGCATTAAAAACATCAAACGTTTATATACATTTGTACATGTACATGTAGCCAAAACTATTCAAGATCTTGCCTAATCTGGCGACAAAATTTCGCGAAGCCCGAGCCCAAGCCAGGGTTTGAGAAATGCCCTCTTAACTGCATCCAAACGTTACCAATTTGTTCAAGTTTGTGCAATTATCACAACAATCCTTGAGAGTTGGGGATTTATGAACCACCCCTCAAAATAGATCTCTTTTCAAAGAGCAATATTTTAGTTCTCATTCAATTAGTTAGGTTGGGGTGCTGTTTCTCAATGAACCTCAGGATTCCACAACACTTCAAAGAAGAATAGCCTTTCATTACATTGCCTTGTGAGGGCGCTATACACTAAAACTTGGCCAAAAGTGTCTGGTAAAGAACTGGACATGTCATGTACATGAGTGTGGTATCCAGAGCACAGTCACAAAATATGCCTTGGTATTGAAAGGGTTATCCTATTAATTAATTTTACCACCTTCCTTCCCTATTACCTGGTCTCTTTTTTCCACTTTGTTATAACCTACCCCAACCTATTCCCCTAACACCCCCCAACCTACTTCCCCAATCTACCCTTCTAACCTATTCTTTTACTCCTAACCTACCCCCCCCCCCCCTCACCCCTTCTCACCCCTTCTCACCCCTTCGTACACAGTAAAGACGAAGAACCATATGCCATTCGTACCGCATTGGGATGGGGCGTTGTTGGAGTAATGCACCGCAGTAACGACGATCTAATTTATTTATTCAATGTTCAGTCCCTTTCTGATAGACGAGACCAGCTCACTCTGCATTTCGCTAAATCCTTACTGTCAAATAAACATCGTCATTTTTTGCCACCAACTCGGCAAACTGTTTCGGGGCTCAATTTAAGGAATTCTACACAAATTACCATGCCCCAAATGAGAACTCAAAGGCTAAAAAAATCACCATTAATGTCTATGATTAAAATCCTCAATGTTCAACAATCAAACTAAATATATTTTAGCTCATGAATACAGTAATTGTCAGACTTTCTTTTTGTTTTTGTTCTTTTTTTTAAAGTTAATGTAACTTATTCTTCTTAATGATTGTGTAAATTTTAATTGTTTTATCTTAAGTGTTAATGTAAACTAGACATTTTTAGTCCTTTGACTTTTTGTTTGGTGTTTTTTAGAAATAAAACCGAAATGAAATGAAATGAAATGATCACACCTGTGGGTTTTCGACAGCAACCCCAGGAGGACAGTGTCACTTCGCATTCCGAACCCAGGTGAGGGAAGTGAGTCCAATGCAGATCAGCAAGATGTTTGAGCTTGACTTCGGTGAGAGGGCCACTGAGGAGAAGACGTCCGTCGAAGACGGGAGATTCCTACAAAAAATGAAAGAAGGAATACACACCAGAGACGACGGACACTTTGAAATGCCCCTGCCTTTGAAGACAGACGACGTCAAGCTACCAAACAACAACATGATGGCTGCAAAACGACTCATGAAGCTGAAGGTGAAAATGATGAACGACCCCAAATACAGAGAAGACTACAAAAACTTAATGAAGGACATCATAGAAAAGGACTTTGCAGAGAGGGTCCCTGAAAGGGAATTTTCCCTTGATGATGGATCCGTGTGGTATATCCCCTCATCATGGGGTGTACAACCCAAGGAAGCCCGGGAAGATAAGAGTCGTCTTCGATTGTAGTGCAGAGTTTGAAGGTGAAGTGCTCAACCGACACTTACTGCAGGGACCTGACCTAACAAACAACCTTGTTGGTGTATTGTGCCGTTTCCGTAAGGAGCAGGTTGCCTTCACATGTGACATAGAAGGAATGTTTCACCAGGTTAGTGTTGACGTGAAGCACCGCAACCTTCTAAGATTCTTATGGTGGGGGGCGGCCAGCTGGACAAGCCACTAGTAGAGTATCGTATGACCGTCCACCTCTTTGGGGCAACTTCGTCTCCAGGATGTGCAAACCTTGCACTCAAGTCAGCTGCTGATGCCCATGAAGACAGCTGTGGGAAGAAGGCTGCATATTTCATCAAGAAAGACTTCTATGTCGACGATGGACTAAAATCTGTCGCCACTCCTGATGAAGCACTACAGCTAATAGAAGATAGCAGGAAATTGTGTGAGAAGGGAGGTTTCCATCTCCACAAGTACGTATCCAACGACAAAGCAGTTTTGAATATCCAGAACATTGATGTTTTCCATGATAATCTGCCGATGGAGCGCACCCTAGGAGTGCAGTGGTTCATCGAATCTGATGCCTTTCAGTTTCGAGTTCAACTCCAGGATAAGCCACTCACACGCCGTGGAATTCTTTCTACCGTTAGCTCCATTTTTGACCCCCTCGGTCTTGTATCGCCCGTTCTGCTCATTGGGAAACGCATTCTAATCGTGCACAGAAGATACGAGACTACACCTCGCCAGCTGACTGGAGATACATCGACACAAATAGTAACCCAGCAGATCTAGCCTCCCGAGGTTTGTCAGCTCAAGAGTTGATGGACAGTCAGCTGTGGTGGAAGGGCCCAGAGTTCCTGTCAACGACTGAAACCCCACTACCTACTGCTGAATGTGTGGAGCTGAACCCAGATGATCCCGAGGTGAAGAAGGTGTCAGTCTTCAATGTGCAAACAGAAGCCACTGACTTCGCGAGTATGACGGACAGATTTCGTCCCTTCTCTAGTTGGTTTCATCTCAAGAGAGCCGTAGCAGGATGTCTTCGCTTCACTGAGAAACTCTAAGCACTAAGAGGCCTACCTTCCCCATCAACCGCCACTTGCTTGAAGACCGGATGACAACCTATGTTCATGTAACAGTTGAAGAGATGCAAGAGGCAGAACGAGTGATTGTGAAGCAGGTGCAAGCTGATGCTTTCCCTACGGAGATCCATACTCTGAGCAGATCTGCATCTAATGATCACACAAGTGATGGGAAGCAGAGCAAATACCACCAGCCAGTCAGCAAGAACAGCCCTCTTTGCACGCTTGACCCAGTTCTTGACGACAAAAACATACTGAGAGTTGGTGGCCGCATTAAGAGAGCAGCAGTGCCAGAGGGCATTAAGCACCCCATTCTGCTTCCACGTGATGGCCATGTGAGCAGTCTTGTGATTGAACACATGCCACGTTCAGAGCGGTCATGCTGGCAGAGGCATGACCTTGAATGCTATTCGCCAAGCTGGATTCTGGATAGTTGGTGCCAGAGCAGCAGTCACAGGCCATGTGTGGAAGTGTGTGATGTGCCGAAAACTTCGAGGTGCAGCTTGTGGACAAAAGATGTCTGACCTACCACACGATAGACTCGACCCAGCTCCACCATTCACCTACAGTGCCATTGACTACTTCGGCCCATTCATTGTGAAAGAAGGACGAAAGGAGCTGAAGCGATGGGGAGTGATCTTCACTTGCATGTCATCACGTGGAGTCCGACTCCTTCCTAAATGCATATCGTCGGTTTGTCTGCAGGAGAGGTCCCGTGAGGCAGCTTCGCTGCGACAGAGGCACTAACTTCATTGGAGGCAAGAACGAACTTGATGTAGCCCTGGCAGAAATGAACAACCAGAGGATCTCGAGGGAATTGCTCAAAGACAGCTGTGACTGGATTGTCTTCAATATGAATGTTCCCAATGCCAGTCATATGGCAGGAGCATGGGAGAGGATGATCCGTTCCACCAGAAATGCTCTATCAGCTCTCTTGAAGCAACATGGCCAGGTGTTGGATGACGAACTGTTGAGGACACTACTGACTGAAGCAGAAGCTATTGTGAATAGCAGACCTCTCACCTACATCGACATGAAGTCCCCAGATTCCCTTGAGCCACTTTCACCGAGCCAGCTACTGACGCAGAAGACCAGAGTTGTCCTTCCCCAACCGGGCGTCTTCGTCCGCCAGGACCTGTTCTGCCGTCGCAGATGGCGCCGCGTGCAGTTCCTGGCCAATGAGTTTTGGTCGAGGTGGAAGTCTGAGTACCTGCCAACTTTGCAGGAGCGAAGAAAGTGGATGAGACCTAAGAGGAACATTGGCAAAGGAGACATTGTCATGATGATGGATGACTCACTCCTAAGATGTCGATGGCCATTGGCTCGCATCATAGAGACGTACCCAGGACTTGACGGCCATACCCGGAAGGTCAAGCTACAGGCGGGTAGATCTGTCTTCGAGAGGCCAGTCCACAAATTGGTGTTGCTGATGCACCGGGGAATCCCCTACGAGGAGCCAAACGCCAAGTAAAACCCCAACTAACTGTGACATTTGATACCAGGATGGATGCACCACGTGACTTTATCATATTTTTTCGTCCTCGGTAGTACTGTTGTGTTGACTGTTTTCTACCGAGTTGTAACTTTCAGCGTTTCAAATTGTTTTATTGACAAACTGTTTATTGGTAGTTGATTGTAGGTAATTTGTGAGTTTAAATTAGGGGAGCCATGTGACCGCAGTTGTGTGTTTCCAATATCCTGCCTCTTGGTGGCGCTGTTTTGCGCGCTCGTTAATCCCAAGCAACCGAATCGTTTTGACGTCGTTTCCGACTGTGACTCGTAAAACCGAGGTTCTCCCCACAAATTAGACCTAGGGACAGAGGTAAATTGCTTGCAATGTATTTTAGAAATTATAGTGTTAGTTCTGAGGTAATTTGGAGTGACTTATTGGCGCTATTTGTAATGTTTTAAGGTCAATAATCTGTCCGATAAGTTTGATAAATATGTTTGTGCAGCAACATACATTTACATGTATCACCACTAGCACACGTAACTGTACATGTAGATATACCCTGCAGGTGCTTATTATATTCATTTGTGTTTATTACTTTCCAGTTTTTACGTGAAGCTTGTGAAGCCTGTGGATCTTGTGAGTCCTGATAAGCCTGTGAAGCCTGTGAATCTTGTGATTGCGACCCTAAATGTTTTGAATGTGAGCATCAAGTTTAATTCCAGGTTGATAGACATTAGCAGTGACCTCCAGCTCCAGTAAACCAAACCCAATAAATCGAACTTTGAACTTTTAAGTGACTTCAAGAAACTGATTTATTAAATTGAAACCTGATAACCGCCACAGTAGCTATGAATCACATGGACGGCGAGAAGGTTGATATTCTAGCCAGTTGCAAAACCAATCTAAAAAGATGTATTACGCTTGAAAAGACCCGGCTTTCTGACATTGAATTTATGTCAATGTACACAACAAATAAGGCTTTATGTTATGTAGAATTAAACCAACTAAAATTTTGTTTCTAATGTTTCCATTTATATGGATTTAAAGTAACGATTTTCTGTTTTAGCATATTTCTATTCCTTTTGTAAATATGTAAATATGTAGATTTGTATGTACTTGGTTGACAAATTCGTAATAAACGAAGCTGCATAGCTTCGAAGAGAACAAATAGATCTCCTGGGTGCGGCAAATGGGCGACTCTTCCCGAAATAACTCTATTTGGGCGACACGAGTGTCGCCCTTTTAGAGCACTTTCCCCACGCGCCTTACTAGAAAACACTCCAAAGGGGCGACTTTTCGAGCTGTGCACCGCGTCTCTGGAACTCCTTGCCAAACGAGTTAAGAGATACAACTGATCTGTCATCATTCAAACGCGATCTTAAGACTCATCTCTTCAATCTCTCATTTGAAAGACAGTGATTTACAAGTGACCGGCGCCTTTGAATGGTTTACCAGATACTGTGCGCCTTATAAATTATCTGTAATTATTATTATTATTATTATGTGTCGCCCTATTCGACCCTAGATGGGACAGTTGGGAGACATTACCATAGACTTGTGCACAACTTTTTTCCGACTTTGATGTAACCTAACCCAAATATCTCCTATCCTACCCCCACCAATTTTGGTATACTAATGTTTTGGACCATTCTCTATCGATATAACTCAGTTCCGACAGTAAAATTCTCACTCCTTAAGGGGGCTGGGTACTTAGGGAGACATCAAAATGTCTCCCTAAGTACCATTGTCTCCCTAAGTGATGATTATGAACTACTAAATGTCTCCCAAATAGCCCTAATAGACTAATAATACAAATAATAATAATAATAATAATAATAACTAGGACTCTATGTCTCTTCGCTGAACAGAACATAGGGCTTTTCCGCATTATTTTTTTATGATGTCACTGTGATTTTTGCTTGCTTGTGACAAGTCTGCCTACCCACCAGGCTTCATGACAATTGGACCTAGCAATTTACATGTCTTACGAGAAATTATGCCTTTGATGACGTCATTATAATGGTGCACATATTTTGCATTTTTTGGTTACATTTTTTTGTTACATATGTAGGACCTAACAAACCTATTACAAAAAGAATTTCGATATTAGCATGTTCTGTTGATGAGATATGGCTTAAAGAAAATTTTAAGGTTCAAAAACTTTAAAATTACTATAATTTCGTATGATGATGTCATCGTGACGTCACCTCAATTTTCATTAACAACAAATGCTTGCCTACCAACATACTACGTTTGAGCGTAATAGGACCTACGGTTCTCTAGATACGGGCCATTGAAAAATGCACATTTAAGATGACATCACGTGACACGTGATGACGTCATTACCCTGTCAATTTCAGCTTAGGGTCTATGTTTGTGTTAAGTCTGATTAAGATCTGAGGTTGTTTAGTGACTAAAGTGCCACTTACAAAATTCGAGTACAAAATCTATGGGATTTTGGATAGAACTAAAAATTCATAGAAAATCAGCCGATGACGTCGTCATCATGACGTCACTTCGGATTTTACATGCTAGTGGCACTATCTACCTACCTACCAATTTGTATGATGATCGGAACTACCCTTATATGTGTTTCGAAAAAGCACATTTTTGATGACGTCATAATGACGTCACACATTTTTTACATTTATGTGAAAGAATATAGAAGCTAACAAAGCTATTACAAAATTTTTTTTGAATTTAGCATGTTCTGTTGATGAGATATGGCTTTAAGAAACTTTGAAGTTCAAAAACTTTAATATAACTGTAAAATCGTATGATGACGTCATCATGACGTCACCTCAATTTTCATCTATAACACGAGCTACCATACCAACATACCAGGTTTGAAGGCAATCGGACATACCGTTCTCTAGATATGGGCCCTTGAAAAATGCACCTTTAAGATGACGTCACATTACACGTGATGACGTCATCATGACGTCACGTTTCGGCATACATTTTCAGCTTAGGTTCTCTGTTTGTGTTAAGCCTAATTAAGATCAGGGCCCAATTTCATGGCTCTGCTAACCACAGCTTTCCGCGCTTACGATTACCATTTTGCGCTAACAGCGCTAGCGGAAAAATTCTGCGCTAACCCTGTAAGCACAGAATCTTTAGTTACAGGATGTAAGCATGCTCATCTCATGAGCCAAAATTCCCGCTAACGCGTGAAATACGCTTGCCGTAAGCACAGAATTTCCTGCTACAGTAAGCGCGGATTTTTCGCTAACGGCAAGCAGAGCCATGAAATTGGGCCCTGATGTTGTTTAGTGACCAAAGTGGCTCTTACAAAATTCGTGTACAAAGTCTATGGGATTTGGGATAGAACAAAAGAAATCATAGAACATCAGCCGATGACGTCATCATGACGTCACCTCGGATTTTACATGCTAGTAGCACTATCTACCTACCCACTAATTTTTATGACGATCGGATATACCCTTATATGTGTTTTTAAAAAGCACATTTTTGATGACGTCATGATGACGTCACACATTTTCCCATTTATGCGAAAGAATATAGGAGCTAACAAAGCTATTACAAAAAGAATTTTGAATTTAGCATGTTTTGTTGGTGAGATATGGCTTTAAGAAACTTTAAAGTTCAAAAACTTAACAATTACTATAAAATCGTATGATGACGTCATCTTGACGTCACCTCAATTTACATCTATAACACGAGCTAGCCTACCAACATACCAGGTTTGAAGGAAATCGGACCTACCGTTCTCTAGATATAGGCCCTTGAAAAACGCATCTTTAAGATGACGTCACGTGACACGTGATGACGTCATCATGACGTCACTCTTCGACATACAATTTTAGCCTAGAGTCTATGTTTGAGGTAAATTTGGTTAAGATCTGAGGTTTTTTAAGACCTAAAGTGCCGCGGACAAAATTCGTGTACAAAGTCTATGGGCTTTTGGTCAGAACTAAAAGACTGACTTTTCCAAGGAAAACTTTATTTAAATCCTTGAAATATACAAAATAATACATAATGTATGTACATAATTAAAAGAATTGTGAGAAAAATACATTCAGTACTATAAAGCACTGTAAAACAAAGAGTAAACCAATAATACAAAGTAATTGCATAAACATTAGAAACCAAAAATTAAACTATTTATGCAAGGGAGCATAAGAAAGGAGAAAAGAAGGGGGATCCTGTACGGCTGGGGAAACAGCACGATTTTGGCTGACCCCGTCGAGGATCCCCGGGAGGGGGAGCCACCAGATAACTGGGTGTGGGCCATATGGCCCACTCCGGCGGCTCCCAAAGGGGTAGGCGAAAGAAAAAGAAGGGAGAGAAAGGGGTAGGGTCCTAGATGGACCCTGGGATGGGAGGGGGAGGGTGGACCGAGAGGGGTCAGAGAGGTGGGGAGGGGGGGGGGGGAACAACCATGTCACAATTACAAAATTGGGGACATAAATTGTAAATGGTAGAGGGGGAACAAAAGGGAGCGAATGGGCTAGGGCCAGCCCGAGTCCCAGTGGCAGAGCCGTAACACGTCACACCTAAGCTAAGGCGAACAGCTATCCAGGACTCGGGCTAGTAACCCCACCCCGCCAAGAATACACCTATTTGTTTAAAAGAACCATGTCAAAACGTTATTATCACAGACTAGGAGGGCATTATTTATACACTATTTATTACAGAAAGCATTGACGTTATCCGACATTTTATAATAAGTGAAATCAAGGAGAATTTTGTTTCTAAGGCGGTGCTGCCATATAATAAGGGGTTCAACGAACCGGGAGGTACGATATAAGAAATATATGATATTTTTGCAGCGGATGATGAGGAAGTTCGCTAGACAAACCGCCTCCTTTTTGCGCCCCTTGGCGTGCGGAATCAGCGCCCAATAGACGTCAAAGTTGAGTTGTAGAGACGGAAGTAGACGATGGAGCAGTGAGTGAAGCAGATTGAGAACAGGTTGTATAGCCGGACAGATAATGAAGAGGTGATGGATCGAGCCCTTCTCTCCGCACCATCCGCAGGTAGAAGATATGTCAGGGTTGAGATGATGTAGGACGGAGAGAGAGGGCAGAAAGTTGTGAAACAACTTAAACTGAACGTCGCCCTCTTTCTTGGAGGTAGGAAGTTTGTAAATGTTCCGCCATTGAAGTTGGGTGGAGGAATTGAGGAAGCCCAGTATGTGCCAGTGAGAGGAGGAGAAGCTTGAATGATGGTTGATCTCCTCGTTGAAAATGGCATACATAGATTTGGATGGTGCGGAGAGTCCATTGTTGTAGGAAGGTAAGTTGAAACCGACTGGACAGTCCGGAAGAATGGAGATGTTTTGAAGATCGGAAAGTGGTAGGATGCATCCCTCCTCAGAGAGCAGATTGGGATATTGAAGGATGAGCGTGGAGAGTAGGCGTTTGATGTCCAGATTCAGAAGGCGTAGAGAAGGAGGTCGGAGTCCTTGAAACGAAGTGACGAGGGTGCGGGCATCGATCCATCGGCCGGTGGTGGGATCCAAAAGATGGCGGACGAGTTTGACTCCACACGCCGCGAGACGCACGGGAGGGGTTCCCCCACCATCAGCTGCATCGCTCAGAATAGAACAATTTAAGGGCAAATTGTAGACATGGTTGATAGAATCGGGTTGTGTTTCGACTCGAGCTCCGGACGCCGTCCAAGCACGCAAGAGATCACTATGAAACACGGGGATGCTAATATGAAATTTTGGGTCTGTTTGGAGGTGAAAAAGATGAAAGTCAAAACCGAGTTTGCGATATTGCCTGAAAAAATGGCCGATCAGAAAGTAGGCGGGATGGGAGTGCAGTCCGAGGAATCGTTGGACAGTGGCGAGTCTAAAAGTGAAAATGCGTGCTTGGAGGCATGCAAGACCAAGTCCTCCTTTGTCGGGATGTTTATACAGCGTTTCTTTTGTGAGGTAGTGCCTTTTGTTGGACCAGACGAAGTCAACAAGGGCATTCTGGAGTTCACTTAGGACATTAGCAGGAGGGGAAAGAACGGCAAGAGTATGATACATTTTGGAAGCGGCCAGTTGATTGGCAATTAAAGTTTTGCCTTTGAAAGAGAGGGCGTAAAATAGGCGAGACCAGGAGGACAACGTTCTATGTAGTTTATTCTTGCATTTAGCCCAATTCTGTTGGACATATTTGTTCGAATTTCCTAAGTGAACTCCGAGAAAGGGGAGACCTTCACTGTTCCAGGAAAAATTAAGAGGCTTGTCGCTTCGTCCGGTCCAGGAACCGGCCCATAGACCCTGTGACTTCTGAGTGTTTAAACATGCAGCAGAGGATTTTGCGAAGAGGCCGTATCGGAGGTGACAAATACGGAAATGTCGTCTGCGTACACCGATACAGCGCACGAGAAATCCGTGACGGGAATATGAAAGGCCTGATCGGCCAGGTTATTTCTGAGGTGATTTAAGAGAGGTTCTATAGCGATGGAGTACATCCCTGAGAAGGGGGCCGTCAGTGAGCCACACACTTTGACTAGGCTCTCGGCGCCGCCGTACAATATTTGAAGATAGGAGATGAAATTCTTGCCAAAGCCCATGGCTCTCATGGTGTCGAAGAGATAGCCATGATCAACATTATCAAAAGCTTTTTTCTGATCCAAGTTGATCACGGCGAGGGGGGTGTCAGAAAAATTGGAGTAAGAAATGATGTCGCGGATAAGATTGATGTTGTCGTAAATGGATCGGCCAGGGACACAGTAGCTTTGGTCTTCGCCAACGACGCTACCAATGCACTGCCTCAGTCTGTTTGCAAGCAACTTGGCAAAGATCTTGTAATCGGTGTTGAGAATGGAGACCGGGCGCCAATTGGCAATGTCGGCCAGGTCCCCCTTCTTGGGAAGCAGGGTGATGGCTGCTTTCCGTAGGGAATGGGGTAAAGAGCCAGATTGGATGGAAGACTCGAGGACAGATAAAAAGTCATTTTTTAGAAGGGGCCAGAAGGACTGAAACAATTCTGAAGAGAGGCCGTCCAGGCCGGGCGTTTTATCTTTGCCAAGTTGCTTGACAGCGAGCTCGAGTTCCTCAATAGACAGAGGACGATCAAGGTCCTCTGAATCTTCAGAGTCGAGCTCGCCGACATCTTGTAATAGTTGATTGAGGGCGCTCTTGTCAGTGGGGACTCGGCTGTAGAGATTTTTGTAAAAGTCACGAACGTGCGTCTTAATTTCAGAAGGATTGTCGGAAATAGCTCCAGAGGGAAGACGGTGTGAGAAATATTTTTAGATAGAGAATTTGATTTTTCCAGATTGAAGAAATAGGCAGAGCACGAGTCAGTCTCGCTGAGATGTTTAAAACGAGATCTGACAAGAGCGCCCTGAGCTTCAGTTTTAAAAAGAAAGTTTAAATGGTTTCTTTGTTCAATAAGGGTGGCCCTAGTTTGGGGTGTTAAGTCCGGCGCAGACTGAATCTCATCGATTTTACGGTTTATTTCCAAAAGGGCTTGCCGTTTTTCTTTCGCTAATTTGGAGCTGTACATTTGGGTAAGGGATTTAATGTGCAACTTTCCAAAGTCCCACCAAGCGGCGAGATTCGGAAAGTTGCACTTGTCCTCTCTCCATTGTATCCAGAATTGAATAATAATATCGCGGTAGTTGTTATCTCCGAGGAGCGAGTTGTTGAAATGCCAATAGGCACTGCTCCTCGGAGTATGCGAAGGGATTTTAATTGTTAAGGTAACTGCACAGTGGTCTGAAAGGGAGCACGGAAGAATAGAACAGGAGTAAATGGAAGAAAGAATAATAGGTGACACGTAAAAGCGATCCAACCTGGCTTTGGAAACCCCGCATAGTTTAGCGGGATTATTCCTCAGCCAGGTGAATTTTTGGTCGAGGGGATTTAGTCTGCGCCAGGCGTCACAAAGAGACAATGCATTGACAGCGTCCCTGAGAGCCATGGCAACTTTGGGTCTGTGCTCGATCGGCATACACAGACGATCAATAGCCGGGTTTTCGGTACAATTGAAGTCACCTCCGATCACAATGACACCGTCACCGCAGCCGGAACAGTGGTCCAGTAATTGATTGATTGCAAGTAAAGCGTTTTTATCGAACTGAGGGAAATTGGATTGACGCCCATGCGCGCAACACTATGAACACATGCATTAAAAGCTTAAAGGAAACATGCTTCTCAAACTGGCCGGATCACATTTTATTTCATAAATAAATTCATTTATATGTATTACATGTGAATTAAAAGCCAAACTGGTTCAAGTGAGGTTTTAGTGTGATTCGTTGTTTTGCTGCACCCAGCAGCCACACACTTTGTCGGCATGGCCGAAAAACGCTATATTTTGCTTAGATTTTGGACGAAGAATGTACACTCAATGCATATACGCGTGATGAATGGGGCCGGCTCGAGCAGAATATGTAATGTGCCTCGGTCTACGTCACACACTTATGTTAATGAGGGTCCCACTCAGGGGGCGGAGTAGCTTGGACAAACATTTTCAAGAATTTTTTTCTCATATTTAATCTGGGAAATAATTGTCTCTGGACATAAAATATCATTGTCAAGATAATACTTTATTGTTTTAAGCAGGAATAATGCAAAATATATCCTAAATCATGTTTCCTTTAAGCGTCGTACAAGTTGTATTTACCGTATTACAGTGCATTCAGTGATACATGCACTTTTAAGGCAAAATTTGTAGAAGGCTGGCCTGAGTTATAGGAAAAAAGCTAATTCCTCTCGAAATCTGATTCCTAATGTAATGACTTATCTCCTACGCCAATAACTCGTAAAAGGTACATTTTCGTAACAATATGTGACCCCCATGTACTTAGGTATAACGTCTCCCAAGTTTGACTTTTTGCGATTATATTACCAGAATAAATATAATCAATGGGCTTTCCAATGAAACAAAATTTACCCATATGCCTTATTGTAATCCAAAATATGTTATGAAAGGAACGACTCTGAAAATAAAAGACGCGTCTGCCACATCCCTCCATGGAAATGCCTCGCTACGCTAAAGCCGCAGATCACCTACCTCGAGAGAGCCATACCAAATCGTTGGTAAGGACAAGATGGTGATCATCAAGGAGACACTGATCTAATATATACCCCAGTCTCCAACCCGCGTGAAGACTTTGTCGAACCGCATCTTTTGACTCTGATAGCCAGCCCTGAGGAAATGTCGGCGAGTAAAATTTCTGCTATCGATGGGTTTCTTCACGAACGTTCCCCGGCAGATCTGATATTTCAGTCATGTATGTGACGATTTGTTTTTCTCCAAACGAGGACATCAGTTTTCTATTTAATATCTCCATACGCATAAATGATATCGGCTAAACTTTGACTGAAGCTGGTATATCACCAAACATCATTAAACTGGGGTGGTGAAGATGGCTAAATATTACAATAAGCAACATTTTGATAACATAGGAACCCTCTTGAAATACAGAGTCTCAGTTCTATATTAACCCCACGCACTATGTTGGAGTTTATGTAAGGGCGTTACGCAACAGTGCAGGACTCGTCAAAACGTGCGTTTTGATAGACTGCGATTCTAAACAGCCGGCCACAACATATTCATTTATAACTGTCAATTGTCGCTTTTAACTTTTTAAAAAGATATAAGAGCACGAGTAGCTACTTTTCAGTAAGAATTAAACATCTTGGCTACAAATTGATAACCTGCACCATAGCTCAAAGTTTAGCCAGCCAGCCAGCCAGCCAGCCAGCCAGCCAGCCAGCCAGCCAGCCAGCCAGCCAGCCAGCCAGCCAGCCAGCCAGCCAGCCAGCCAGCCAGCCAGCCAGCCAGCCAGCCAGCCAGCCAGCCAGCCAGCCAGCCAGCCAGCCAGCCAGCCAGCCAGCCAGCCAGCCAGCCAGCCAGCCAGCCAGCCAGCCAGCCAGCTAATGCAAGTTTGGAACCAGAATTATGTTGTTATTTTGTGTCAATGTGTTTGCATGACAGTCGAAATCTGCATTTGTTTGAACCAGATGTAAAACGGACACCTCGTACTGTGTCTTTGAGGACGATCTTTTTTGTCAATCCCGAGTGGCTGTTTGGAACAAAATATACATCTAGGTCATTATTCACTCCCAACTGGGTCAATACTACCATGAGAAATCTGCATTGTAAAAAAAAATATAAAAAAAAATACACGATCACTTCAGGCCAGGTTTACTTGCAGATATACTATGTATCTTCGTTCTTTTAGCCTGACTGCTTTCCGTCCCTGAATCTAGGGCCAGAAAGAGGACCTCGAATTGTGAGAATAAAGTGGTAATCTTTAATTGGGTAACAAGTCGATTTTACAGAAATGAAAAACGAAGATATAGACGCAGGTTCCAAATTATTGCTTTATTTCACTCATCTTCCGCGCAGTTACTGCTGGCCGAGTAGTAGGGGAAGGCAGGGCATGAGACACGGGGCAAGATGTGGACGCTGTTATAACTCGCAAACTAAGCAACGCAAAGTTGTCTTGCTCTTGGTTTGAGTTCTAGGTGTATAACTGAAATGATTTCTCCTCATTGGTTTAGTAGAAGTAGCAGCAGTACGTGAGTTTGTGTTGTCCCCTTTCCTGTATTTTAAGTTCTCAACTTGTTTCTTGTTTTGTTTCACGACGAAAGGAGACACGTTTTTCAGTGGATTGAGCTTATTGCAGAGACAAAATTTGAACGATTTCTCGTCAAGACCGTTCGGTTTAGTAATAGTAGCAGTACACAAGTGGTTGTCTTTTTCTTAACGTGTTTCTGGTTTTGATACATGTTTGCAATTGAAGCCAGTATTTGCAATTAGCTAAATATCCACCTACATTTACACCTGCAAAGCTTTGTCGTCAATAATCTTCGGTTTAATAGTAGCATTACATCTTCATTATCAGATTATTTCTGGTTTTGTTACAATACTACCCGAGGCCCGCATTGAAGGGGATTGAGCTTAAAGTACATTAAGCTCTTAAGACAAGCGCAAAATTACCCATGTACTTCTGTACGTGTATAACTGAAATGATTTCACGTCAAGACTGTCTGGTTTAGTAGTAGTAGCAGTACATAAGCTTGTGATTGTCCCAGGTGCTCTCCAAGTCCGGCACGCTGCCGTCGCGATACTTGGTCAAGTCGATTAGGTCGTCCTGACCGTCCCATCTAAACCACTCCTCCAGGATGGTCATGCGGTCCACGCTCTGGCACTCGCCGTTCTTGCGGAGCAGGAAGAAGGGCTGGTCCACGGGCAGAGTCAGCGGGGCCCCCTCGTCGCCGTCCTCCCGGCAGCAGAAGTAGATCTTGGTGTTGTGGTCGTAGACGCCCTCGGGCAGCTCGCCGCTGTGGTCGTTGCGGTTGAAGAGGTTCTGGTCGTCCCACTTGATCCATCCCTCGCTGAAGCCTGCAGAAGGGGGGGGGGGGGGAGAATAGAAATTTATATTGTATATATTAGGTCAATACAAAATACAGTTGCTATGTACATGCTCTGACTGAAAATTTCAATTTAATGGATTTGCCCCAAGTAACGAATTACGGAATCAAACTATTTTTAAACGTAAAAAGGACATTACCACACACTGTGCAATGTATTTGGTCTTTCTTAAATTGTTTTATGTGCTACGCAAGAAGATTGATATACATTAATATTGTAATACATTATTTGAACCTCAGGCCTATTCAATCTGTAACTTGTCGGCGAATTGTGTGTGTGGGTGAGTTTGTATATGCCGGCAATCGTGGACCTAGGACAAAAGAATTCGGGCGTAGACAAAGGGGTCCACGTTTGACCTAACGTCCACGATTGAAAATCGTGTACAAAACCAATGGGAGGCCTTCCGAAAAAGTTAGAGTATAAACAAAAGAGGAACAATGGGAGGTCCTCGATTGCACCCGTTTACATGACTGTGTGTGTGTGTGAGTTTGTATATGCCGGCAATCGTGGACCTAGGACAAAAGAATTCGGGCGTAGACAAAGGGGTCCACGTTTGACCTAACGTCCACGATTGAAAATCGTGTACAAAACCAATGGGAGGCCTTCCGAAAAAGTTAGAGTATAAACAAAAGAGGAACAATGGGAGGTCCACGATTGCACCCGTTTACATGACTGTGTGTGTGTGTGTGTGTGGAATGTCTTATATAGAAAGCTCATTCAATCCAATTGCCAATTCTATTAAAAAAGAAAAATTGCAGGGTGTACACTCCAAATGCACCGAAGTACCAGTTCTAAGCGTCTCACTTCCTGCCGCATGCATGCTTTTGGGGATCTGGTGTCCACAATAATAACAATCCATGAAAAGAGTTCACGAAATGCCTTAAAGTCGATCTACACGTATTGCTCGTTTTTATTGTTTTCATGGAATATTAGGGAATGGTTTTGAAGATTTTGCTTACGTCTAGCTTCCCTCTGGTCAAATGTGCATTCTCGCGGTCGGAAATCCGGGAACTTTGCTTGAACTTTGTACAGAGATCAATGGGTTGGTATGCAGCACGAAGGGTAGACTTGATTTCAAGTCCGAGATCGCGGCTAACGTCATTAGCCATATTGGTTATCACACACTAACTCGCGATCGTGATTAAAGGTTAACTCACAAGAGGACGCAAGAGGACGCTATTTCCGGCACTACCGTATTCTTGGCTATCAGTGCCATTTTCCAAACCCCAGCTTCGTCTCCGTCTTTGGCTTCGTTCATGCAGTTTGACAATGGTGATGGAGCCGAAGACGAAGCCTAAGCTGGGGTTTGGAAAACGGCCCAGGCCGACAAAAACCACGATTACAGAATTGGAACCAAGTCTACACGAAGGGGAAAACAAACATATCGGGCGCCGTACAATTAATATGACAAAGGGGGAGATGTGACGTCATGCCGATTGCGAGAATACGGAACTGTTGGTGTGAATGATGTTCAATCGGAGAAGCCTCTCTGTTATTCCTATTACTCTCACTTCAATCTCTTGGTTCATCATTTCAAATTCTGTTGACATATGCTATCCGAAAATCTTCGTAAGAATACTTTAAAGACATCATTTAGAGAGGGTTTTAGTAAGTTCAAAATATTTGTACAAAAATTACCAAAAAACTTGAGGGATACAATACTGCAGATAATGGTTGGATCCATTTTGAGTTCAGTGGGCGTAATGTGCGTTAGAATGACGTCACACGTTATACGAAGTCGACATTCACGGGATCTTATTTGCCGTTAATACTAACACAAGTTGCTTTTAGCCTGCTGTCTATAGTCGTTATAATCGCTGCATGCATCTAGAATGAGTCTTCAATAGACAGATCCCGAATTGACGAAAAAAACAAAACACCGATAACAGTTGCTGGTTTGAAGGGGATGCTATCATTGTTAAAAAGGAAACAAATGATGTCACGTTCATTCGCGTACAATATTTATACACGGGAAAATCCTTAAATTTTTTCAAAGTCGCTGTCCGAGTCGTCCCAAAAACATAATATAATGCACGCAAGTTTATTTAAGAATCATTACTATATACTGTAAAAACGTTGGGCAAGGAAAAATTAGGCAAATATGATTTACCCACAGGTTGGTCATTTATATTACAAATATTGCTCATTTTCCAAAGATTTTACCCAACACCAGGTGCTCTAAATTGTTGAAATACGTTTGATAAAAAATGTGTAAAATTTTATTAGATGTTTACCCCAACTGAGTTGGTAAATTTTTGTTTGTCAGTTTGGGCAACAGTTTACCCAACAAAATGAACGGGAACAACAGTTACCTTTTCTCTGGTCTGTTTGTGTCAAACGTTTGGTCATGAGGGGGATCTAAAATGTGCCAAATTAGGGAAAAACTAAGCTAACAATGGATTTAACCTGTCAAAATCTACTCAGTTAGTGAAGAAAGTAGGCAGACTCGCTGGTTAGCGTTTCAAGCAGAGAAACCACATTGATTTGTTCATTACACCTTTATCAATGAATACAGTGATTTTACTTGAGCATTTCAATACTTGGTATATTTCGGAAGTGAATTTGGCAGTCCTCCAAAAAAGCTTAAAAATATTGGTCTGGATTAGACCAATTTCTGGGTTTTGAGAGAGTACGTTTGCGCGTTACAAAAGTGTTACATTTTCGCGCGCCTTCTGCACGTGCGATCAGTCCGCGGGTTACCATGCAGTCGTGCACACATCACATCGAATAATGGCCGGTGAGTATGGGTGTCTGTACGCTCTCGTCTTGTTCAACTTCAAGTACTGTAGAAACTGCCCGAAATATCTCATCTTGTGAGCTGGTTTACCAATCGTCACCGTTTTCACGAACTGACACTCACGCGCACCTGGGTGTCAGTTCGTGAAACCGCGTACTGAGTAAATTTCGCTTTCACGAACTGACACCCAGGTGTGCGCGCGCACATCGGGCACTGACTGGCTAGAGAAGACTTCGTTTTCACGAATTGACACGCAAGCATGTAGCGGAAATACCATTCCAAGAAAAACGGTTTAAAATCTTTGACACGAATCTACTCCATCTGTATACTTGTGGGTTTACAGAAACATTGAACAGAAAACATCTAAACTCGTGAAATTAAGAATGGATTCAGTTAGTGAAAATGAAAATGTGTTTAGCGCGCGCTCCCCTACTTGGGTGTCAGTTCGTGAAAACGAAAATTACTCTGTTCTGTAAAATACGTGCGCGCCCTCCCAGCAAACACATAACATTTTAAAAACATTTTTGAAAAGTTGTAGTTAAAACATTGTAAAAATAACATAAAATAATGTTATCAACACGTTTAACTTCATGGTAACTGAAAACATTTTTTGTATAACATTTTAATAATGTTATACAAATGTTTAAATGACACCTAACTGTGCCGGTGAAAGACAGCATTTTTATAACATTTAAAAAACATGTTTGAAAAGTAATAATTAAAACATTTTTTAATAACGTAAAATAATGTCATCAAAACGTTTAACTTCTCACTTATTGGAAAGATTTTTGTATAACATTTTAATAATGTTGTCCAAATGTTTAAATGATACATAACTACCCAGCTAACACACGGGGTTACCGCAACGTTGCCTGAAGGTTGCGGTTTCGTCATGTTACACAGTAACGTACATACAACGTTGCAACAACGTTACATGTTGACATATCGTAACAGTACTGTATAAGTATGACTAAAGTCCTCCCTTAGCTAACAAGCGCTCGTGGCCGAGTGGTTAAGTTCGCTGTACTAACACTTCTCTATCTTTTGCAGAATTTATTACGATGTAGGTTCAAATCCGGGCAGTTCTTCGTCGAAGGAAAAGAAACAGAAACACAGAGTGATAGGGATGCGTGGAAGTGGAGGGTGGAGGTGGAGGAGTCCGAGGATAGGATGTGTGTTGGGGAGAGGAACAATAGGGGGCTTCCAATCATGTATTTTAATCTTTGGCGGGACGTTGTAGGAACGTTAAATGATGATGTTTTATAAACATTTTCATGATGTTGTCTCAAATGTTGTTACAACATTTTTTAAACCACACATTTTAACATTAAAAAAACATAATCTGGAAACATTATCATAACATTTACGAAAACATATTTACAATGTTTTTACAATATTTTTGTGTTTGCTGGGCTGGCACTCACGCGCTAGAGAGTGTCAGTTCATGGTGTCGGTGACGCAATGTTTGACAAGATATTTTGATAAGGTGATCAGTGATTCACATAGGCCACCATGTCTTCGATGGTAATCTTTGTTTCTTGGACAACATGACAACTACTTCGTAGTACCATCGAGTAGGCGGCTGATGGCCGCCTGGGCAGTCGTTCTACAGGCGGCTATAACTGACCCCATTCATACTGTGAAGAGATCAGATTATCTTGTCTTGTTTCAATGTGAGGGCTGGTTCTTCCACACTTTCCTTTGTAGCCCACACCTCGAGTGCCCGTTTCGGGCTTGTGATGGGCGGAAAAACAATTGAGTGCTTCGGAGTTGTCATTCATGTCACCCTTTTGACTAGGAATTTTGACGACAAATATCAGTAAAATAGCTTACCATAATTGGAATCCATCGAAATGAAATCAGTTCAACTTTCAGAAAAGGCACAACTACCAAACAAGTCTAATTTTTTGGAGACATTTTTGACGACTCGACGCCGTTTTGTTATATTTTGTTAGTCAAACGATATCATGGCCCGTCTGTCTTTTGTACTGTCGGCGTTCAATACAACTATGTGGAAATCAGGCCCTTGCCCAACTGGGATGAAAGCCGGCCAAATATAATTTGGATCTAATGAACATGAAGGGGTATAAACTTAAACTCACGGTCTGGGCACAGATTGCCCTTCTTAAAGATGCAGTACTGCCCTGGTTCCCACTGCACACTGCTACCGCCATCCATGTCGTAGTCCGTCTTGACGCAGAAGTTCTGCTCCACGTACGTTTTGGAGCGCAGGCCCTTCAGATGCAGTGGGTTGGACCACTTGTTGTTGGGCAACAGATCCTCAGTGTCCTGGTACCTCCTACCCGTCTTCCAGTAGTAGTGGGTGTTAGGGCAGCCGGTGTCCGCCATGGGCAGGGCGTAGGTGCCCTGGGGCCACAGGCTGGGGAGCTCGGCTGCCGATACCGCCGAGCAGACGAAGGCGGCGAATAGGAGCGGTCCAAGAGAGTTGGTCATTGTGCTATTATTCTACAACAAATCAACAACACAATTTCGTCATTGAAAATACGTTCAATGCTTCTGATTAAGTTTCAATTACTAATGATTAATTGAATTTTAAAAAAGGTAAATGGTAAAATGGACGCAAATCCCGGAAAGCGAAGCATGCGTTGCGAGAAATGTGGGAATACATGCAATTAATAGAGAAAATAGAGACAACGACGAACATAACAAACAGGACTGACTAAATAGTGATCGCTACTAAACAAGGGTATGTTAATGAATCGCTACATTGCTAACAATCGAATTTTTTTTTATTTACGTTTTAAGATGCTAAGCGCTGGGTAATGTCTGATACTATGAGCTTAGCGTATTCTATAGAAGTATTTACTGTTTGATATCAACTGATCTACACCTGTATTATCCGGTATAATTGAGACATGGCACGAAGCTACATTGGGTATAGATATTTATTCTTCTATAATATACCGGTATTTGTTGTAATCAATTGACGAACACGGAAATTGTGGGCCAATACCCAAGATGGAGACATTTCCAGGGTAAATGATCGGTGTGCAGAAGAAAGTTAGAACAGACTAATAATTCTAACGACATTTTTTATCACTGTGATCTGATGTCATTGATGTTTTGACCTGTAATGCCTGTTCATTAATGACTTGGCTATTCGTCATTAATATGATTTTGCCTTTGAGAAAGAACTTGCTCAAGTTCGAAACGTCAGGCCAGCTAATTTTGTTGATTTGTATATTTCAGGTCAATCCAGTCAGTTAGCAGTTTACAGCATTTTAATTCATGTTCATTGTCAAAAATATGGGAAGGTATATGAAAACTAGATTGGCGTGAAAGCATTGCTATATGAATTCTGTGAATCAACGCCCGTTTTATTTTGATATAACACGCATGAATTAAGAAACGGTTACCATGAGAAAAATGTAGAAAAAAACCTACCTCACTTGAAAACTTACTTCGATACGCTTGACAACAAACGACGTCCTATAACTACTCCGTGCGATGGAGTGAGTAACGACTTATGTACGCTGCCGTGTAAAAGATTAGATTTTCTCCTGAATTCGTAAAATATCCCGATAGGTTGTCTCTCCTTCAGAAGGAGCTCATTTGCATACTATGATTGACATATGGCGATATTGCCAGGTTAATTGACAGAAGTAGGTAATCAAGAAAACGAGAACTTCTGATAATATAAACCGTATCGAATGTGACGTCACGATATTATAATATGCCTATCCATAATATGGCGGGCTATGGTTGCTATGGCAGCGTGAGAACTCTATTTGAAAGGAAGCACTTTCAAATTGCAGCAGGAACTGGAACACTGTGTGTCCACGTCCAGTCAGAAAAGTAATAAATGACACCCAAACGCCAAGCTACTACCACAATGCGTAGCTTAAAATGCGTAGTATACAACATTTGCTTGAATGTGCTGTAATTTTCAGAAATGAATGGATTGATGGTTAGTATTTTATAGCAAATGATGTAATGATACTTGCCCACCAACTGTGTTAGCTTGCGTTATCTTGCGAATTTTTGCGCCAATTTTTTTTGCAAATGTTGCAATTTGTTGCGATTCTTTTGCAAAATGCTGTTGCCCACCGGCGCAACGAGCGCAAGAATGTGCCGTCTTGCGCTGCATTGCGTTCGTTGCGCATGCTTGCGTTAGGCCTGTACACTGCTTGCGATGCATTGCGATGCATTGCGAAAGACGTCTAGAGCAGCTTGGCTTGCGCTATTTTGCGCTATTTTTGGGCAGGTTCAAAACTAGCGCCAGTCAGTTTTTCTCCAACGATGGTCGTCCGACCATCGCAGGAAATTAATTCCGCTTTTCTTAAAAGTAAGGTATTTCAGTAGTTCCTTTTTTATGTTTGGAAATGTTGTATATCACCTTTAAAGTCTACCGAACAAAATTTCAGTCACGGGCAATATAATCGTCAGACTAAAACTGTCTACTGTCTGCCTTGCTGGTCGTAATGTTTACATTGCATTTTTATTGCAGTCTTTACTGCTGGGAAACCTGATTAATTAACACTGATGACTAAATTCTCAACAGTAGGTGATTTGTTATATGTATAAAGAGAGCTGCCGGGTGACTTACTGGCATTAGAGAATTCAAATCCAGTAAAGGTTGTCCTGGAGTCTTCTGAACAAAATATTCACAGTGGACGGAATCTATATTCCTTTTACAAAAAAAAACAAGACGCTCAGGTCACAAACACATGGCTGGGTTGGGACAAGATATTGAATTGAACAAAAATAGCTATCATTTGGTTGTCTTTTCATACAAACGAATGGCGTATATTAAAAACAAACGCCGTCTATGTTTATGCTTGCAGGGGCGGATCTAGGTTTTAACTAGGGGGGGGGGGGGGTTACCTTAGGTGATTGGCCTACACACCCCAGCGTGCCGAAGGCACGCCTTGCTAGGGGGGTCCGGGGCATTAAACCCGTAAAGCATGCCCCCCGGAAAAATTTCACTGGGCAGCCCAAGGGGGGGGGGGGGGGGTTAAACCCCCAAACCCCCCCCCCCCCGTAGATCCGCCACTGTGCTTGTGAGCAGCCAGACAGTTAACAAATTTTGTCATATAATAACACTCATGTTCAAACAAAATCATTCAAATACAATTTCTTTTTTAAATATAAATAATTTCTTGTCAACAGAGATAATAAACACAATGCCTTTTTACCGTTCTTCATTTAATGTTAATTATGTATAGTTTAAAGTGCTTTGCTTTGCTGGCATTGGCTGATCACACATAATAATCGAATTGTATGAGTCATTTTCAGGAATTACGCAAAGTACGGAAGAGCTATACTAATCGAAACAGAAACGCAGTTTCGAAATCGAGTGGATTGGATGTTCAAATTAAAAATCCCATGACAATAAGTAATCCTTCCAAATTATTCCTGGGAACGAAAACGCTCACTGCAGGTGGGCAGAGGCCGGACGTAATCTCTTCGGCCGAGACCCGAGTTCAGAAGGGTTATGATTAAGAAAATGATTGACAGCTTGTATTATCAGTTGTCGTGAGTTACCGGTACTCTTGATTTCATTTCTAAAGAGGTTTGAAGCCCGAGTTACCCACAATTTACGTCATAGATGAGTTGATTAAGCTTACAAAAACCTGGCAATGAGAGATTTTGAGACGCTGGGGGAGCAGACATACCGGTCCTTTTCCATTGTTCTCTTACTGCCGTCGTAAACGAAGCATCTCACTTACCTGTACGAATTAGCATTACCGGTGTGGCGTGAATTTCAGTCACTATGAAATACGGGCTTTTTGGTAGTATTGCACATGCCTAAGTGAAGATAATTAGGAGAGTGGCCGGTCACGTGAGAGGGTCTAACCAATAATAGAAAAAGGAGTCAGATTTTCATAGGAGTCTGATTTTCATTTGACACCGGTACCTGTTGAATTGGAACCAGCACTCACTGAAGGCGAGCACCTTAAACAGTCAGTGACATTTTTAGTGTTCTAAATCAATATCAAATTAATCTCCTTACGTCCAAACCAAAAAAGATGACACAAAACAACCTTCTCTTTATATTCGGTTTTAATATGTTGTTATTAGTTCCAATCGAGACAACTTCTTTGTGATTTAATGATAGATTTATAGACAGAAATGCCAAGGACTTTTCATTGCAAAAATCTGGTAAATTGCTTATGATATACGGTAACCCAATGAATAAAGATAATACGGAGGGAACGTTGTTTGGAGCACGCTAATGCGTAATTAAACTCGTACGTGAGAATTTGTTAATAGAACAAATAATTGCAAATTCTCTTCGTCAAGTACATAAGAAGAGAATTACTATCTCATTGTAAGTGTGAGAGTAAGCTGCAGAGCTGCATGCGATATGCAAAGTAGCATGCAGTGAAGCGAGTACCGGGGTGCGTTTATAAGGCGTTGGAATGCTGTTTGGTGGCATTCGCAATCACCACGCCACACAACTCATTTTTGGTATTCCGCACACTCATTGTCTCGTCACCGCACCTAAGATGGATGCAAACTCGGCGGAAGAAATAACCCCCGAGATTATCGCAGGGCAGTCTAGCGTCGACATAAACCTGCTCTCTACAATACTGGACTGTAAGCTTGATAAATTCAAGAGAGAGCTATATCCGAAGAGTCCTCATCCCAACTACATTCAGCAGTTAAACGCGCCAGACTGACCCCTGCGACGTTCAAGAAGGAAGGCTGTAAACACCAGTACACTCACAACGAAGAAGTCGAGGAAAAACTTGAAGACGCCATCTCAAACATCGACGTAGGCGAGATCCAAAAGGCAAAGACTTGCTTCAAGAAGGTATTTCCATTATCGACAAGCGCCAGAAAATAATCAAAATAGCAGACGCTCATGGCTGGGACACTGTTCAAGCTTACGCTAGCGACGATCTTGCTAGCGATAGCGAAGACGACAAGCGACTGTCCAAAGCAGTTCGTCAGGCCGAATACAAAAGACGAGAGAAAGACCGACTACGCCGCAGAAACACAAGAGGCCGATCCAATTTTCGTCCTTCATCTAGCTTTGCAACCGGAAGTCCTGCACAAACAACCCCAGGAGTGCTCGCCAAGCCCCGCCCGTACCCAGGAGCTTCAGCGTCCCGAATCCACCAAACATGTTGGGCATGCGGACAGACCGGGCACTTCCAGTGACAGTGTCCACAGAAAGCGGGAGGAGGATTACAGCAGTGATTGCTTAGAGTTAAGCAACATGTTTCATAAAGATTACGAAATCAAATCTTCTCAGCTTAACTCTGACTTTGTAGGCGTTGCAGGCCGTTTGAATAATTGTAAACAGTATTGGCTTAATACTTTCGATCCACCACAGTTTGTCAAAAGCATTCTCGATCATGGTTACATAATTCCTTTTCAAAGTTTCCCACCAAAAGCTTTCCTGAGAAACAACAAGTCAAGTTTGAGCCACTCCGAATTTGTCACCGAAGCAATCTCAAAATTATTAAGTACAGCAAGCATCACAGAGCAAGTCTCCCCCCCCCCCTCATGTAGTTAATCCCCTTACCGTTTCCGAAAGCAAAAAACTCCGGCTAGTTTTGGATCTCCGTCACGTAAACCAGTACACGTATGTACCCAGTTTTAAATACGAGGGCCTCCCCGTTTTGGCTGACATGTTTTCCCAACATTTCTATTTCTTTACCTTTGACCTCGAATCCGGTTATCACCATATCAGTATCTTCGCACCTCATCGAAAGTTTTTTGGTTTTAGTTTGACCTTCGAAAAACGAGTTCGTTATTTCAGTTTTAATGTGCTTCCTTTCGGTTTAAACACAGCTAGTCACTGTTTCACCAAAATGCCGAGACCCTTAGTCAGAAGATGGCGTTCTATGGGCCATTCCGCAATCGTATATATCGATGATGGTATCTCTGGCCACCCCGATAAGCTTTCAGCCTTAGCTGCAAGCCAGATAGGCCCTAGTGCAGAAAGACTTAACATTTTCCGGTTGGAAAGTTTCCACTTCGAAGAGCGATTTCGAACCTAGACAATTGGGGGAATGGCTGGGAATGCTTATTGACACAGTTTCCATGACATTTAAGCTTCCAGACAAAAAATTCTCTAAAATCCAGAATGCCATCCGAGAATGTTTGGACAAAAGTTCCTTTCATGTACCGGTGCGTGAGGTTGCACGGATCGCAGACTTTCTCGTATCTGCCTCCCCTGCCCTAGGGAGACTGACAAGGCTTTTCACAAGACACTTGTATAAAGCTATAGAATCGCGTCAAACTTGGTCAAGTAAGATATTACTTTCTCCCGGCTGCATTTCAGAGTTTGAGTTCTGGCACAAACGCCTAGGTGACATTAACGGTCAACCGATTAAGCCAGTTGTTCGTGCATCTTCCGCAGTTTATTCAGATGCTAGCGATTCTGGTTTTGGTGGTTTCTCGGTCCACAGGTTTATGGTCGGACAGTGAGCGAAAGGAGAGTTCCACAAAACGCGAACTCAGAGCGGTCTTGTACGTTTTGCGCTCCATAGGCCCAAAATTATCCGGCCAAAAACTGAAATAGTTCACGGATAGCCAAAATGCCTGCCGCATTATCACGGTCGGAAGCACGAACCCAGAATTGCATAATCTGAGCATTGATTTGTATAACTGTTGTTCACAATTTAACGTCAATATTGACCCCGAATGGCTCCCTCGCGAGTTGAACAAGCGTGCAGATGAACTGAGCAGGATTGTGGGTGCAGATGATTGGTCACTAAATCACAATGTGTTCGCCCTTTTAGACAAGAAATTCGGTCCCCATTCGGTTGATAGATTCGCGTCGTACTACAACACTCAATTACCGAGATTCAATTCCAGATATTGGAATCCCGGCTGCGAAGCTGCCGATTGTTTTGCCCAGGATTGGTCCCTTGATAACAATTGGGTTTGTCCACCTGTTGCTATGGTACTAAAAGCAGTGCAGTACATGATGAATTGTAAAGCAGCGGGAACAGTGATTGTACCGGAATGGCCGTCCGCTTTATTTTGGCCAGTGCTTTCACCCAAATGTGGGTCCATGAAGAAATTCCTAGTTGACTTTGTGTTTTTGCCTAAAATTCCAGACTTGTGTATCACGGGTAGAGGTCAGTGCATGACATATAAGCCAGGTAAACGGCTCTTTCAGGGTTGCCCAAGTTTCAAATTCTTAGCTATGAGATATGACTTTAGAGAGGCACGAGTCCCTCAGGCGAGCTGAATTGTTTGCACTTATGGCATAGTCCGCGAGAGACGGAAAGTTGCCCACATCGTAAACGGTGAACATTGAAATAATGACGAAACACGATGTCATGAGCCCACAAGAGGCCGAACGTGAGGATCTTGAAACAGATGATGTCGAGTGCATATGGGTTGAAATTAAGTGTAAACAAAGACAGCCTGTGCTTATTAGTTCTATTTATAGGCCACCTTCAAGCTCTGTTGAATTCATTGATAAACTAAGTGATATTATTAATAAGGCCTCCTGTGAATGTAAAGAAATTATTGCAACTGGGGACTTTAATTATGATGTTTCAGTTGACGATGATAGTATGAACTCAAACCCAATTATTTCTTGTTTTGGTATATTCCAATTGGCGCAACTCATACATGACTCAACACGTGTCACTGAGTCCACTCAAACAATAATCGATCTCATTTTCAGCTCCCATCCAGAGCTAATAAAGGAATGTGGTGTATTACCAGTCCTAATCAGTGACCATTATCTTGTTTATGGTCAACATAGTTGGAAAACACAAAAAATTAAAGGTCGCTCAATAAATTTTCGATGTCTTACAAATATAGACAATGATGCATTTAAAGACGACCTCCTTAATGCACCATGGCAAGATGTACTGGACTCTTATGATGTTGATGAAGCGTGGTGCAAATGGCACTCCATATTTATGAGTATTATTAACTTTCATGCGCCAATCAAAACTAAACGTATTCGGGGTGCCTCTTTACCTTGGCTCGATTGCGAAATTCTTAAACTTATGAGACAGCGGGATCGTGCACACAAAATCGCAAAACGCTCAGGCTCACAGATCGATTGGGACTCTTACAAAAAGCTGCGGAACAATGTAACTAATACAATCCGCACTAAGAAGAGCGAATACTATACATCAGTCATAGAAGAAAATAAAAGCAATTCATCTATGCTATGGAAAAAAATAAAGGAGGTACTTCCTAAAAAACAGAAAATTGCTCCAAATTCTATCACTTCCCCAAATGGAGAAAATATTGACGATCCCACTGACATTACTGATACATTAAATGAACACTTTTCTACAATAGGAAAACGTACAGCTAGAAATTGCCCATCGGGCGAACTTGAAAACAATGATACCTACGCCTCTATTGTTGATTCTCTGGATGAACTTGAAGAATGCACTGTACCTAATATTACAGAAGAGTTCGTTCAAAAGCAAATATCATCCATGTCGGTTGGGAAAGCAACAGGTCCGGATGGCATCAGTGTTAAAATGATTAAAATTGCTTCCCCTTATATTACTAAATCTTTAACTTATATTTTTAACCTCTCCATAACATGCGAGCAATACCCTAAAGTTTGGAAACACGCCTTGGTAACACCAATTCACAAGGGAGGAGATAAATGTAGTACAGGTAATTATCGGCCTATTTCTATACTGCCAATTATCCCTATCAATACCGCGCGCGCCACCTGGGCTCAATGTTGCATGGACGTTCGCTACCATCGTGCTTGTTTGTCATAGGAATTTATAAGCTTTACACGACCAGCGTTCTCTGTTGGCACGAGCTACTATTGTTTGCAACTGAAATGTGAACAGCGCCCTCACTTTGGGCAGCGCTGTGCAGTTGGTTTACACTTGAAAAGGCACGCGCGCGAAGGGCAGTTTGCATCCCCACGCGCACTTTATAGCCGCTATCATGGCAGAAAACGCTTCCAAGATTTTGGAGGAAATCTTCGCAGATAGCGGTTCAGATATGTCCGATGATGAATCTTCTCTAGCGACATCTGACGACAGTGATGGCGAAGCTATGCAAACTTCGTCAACTTCGTCGGGAAAGCCAAACTTCAGGTAGGGAGGTTCATAAAACTTAAAAGGTTCAACTTGGCTAGTCTCGAAATGTTTCGCATCCGTCATTCATGTCTATAAAAATATTACTGGGCTACTGTAATGTAACCTTTGCTTTTTAATGTTCTTTCGCGGGGAAAATCATAAAAAGCACTGAACGTTTAAGTTTGCATTGCATAATACGATGGAAATCCAATTAGAAATTGATGAAAATATTGAATTTGTACCTGAAGTATGCAAAGTCAAGTGTGATGATTTTGCATCCAAATCAAAGTTCAGATAGGACATGACAGCAAATGCAATGCTGAAAAAAAAACACATTTCAATTCCACTGAATTGGGCCTTATTCAATTACTAAAAAAAGACTGGCGGCAATAATAATCTATAAAAAGGAGGAGATTTGAATGTAATTAAAAACTACAATTTATATTAATTAATGTACATGTATCCCCGAAATCAAAATATTAATCACAATTTCCTATAAGAACATTGGTCTACAAATGAACAGCAGCCTCGTACATGTTTCTGAATGTCCGTATTTTTACTTGTTCGCTAAGAATAAGATTGATAAGTAAGATACTAGAAATATTAACTACAATCTGTGTCTTAGGCCTATGTGAATTTAGGGATAAAAGGCCTACAGCAATTAAATCATGGCTGCACTTATTTCAGTGGGAACACTAGATATGAGCATCCAAAAACAGCATTGTATGGACAGTTTGTCATTAAAGGTAATACAACATTTGCGACCACCCACCCCCCCCCCCCCCACCCCACACAGACAAGAAAAAAAAACTACCTCATTATTATGAATGACCGTACTTGACAGTCAAGAATAGTCTCGAGCATCCTGTGAAATCAGGGCACCTGGTGTGCTGTTCTGTTTAACCAAACTGACATTTTCCAAAGATGGTTGGCCAACCGTCGTCCAAACAAATACTAAACCCCGGATCAATCTGTTTGACCCAAAAAACAAAAGCTAATGTTGTATACTACTTTAAAGAAAATGTGCCTTGAAATGAATAGCGTCCCATTACCTTTCTGAATGTTCCTATTTCAGGTGTGGATGGAATAAAGCAAGTACCTCCTACAGCAAGCGCCCACCGATGAACTTCAGTGAAGAGACTGGCTGTACGGAAGATTTCAGTCACCTGTCACCCATGCAGATCTTTCAGCTCTTCTTCTGCCAAGCAGTGTGGGAGTTGATGGTGGAGGAGACCAATCGCTATGCCCACCAAACAATGTGTGCAGATGCAGCCAATCATCAGCCTGCCTGGACTCCAACTACTGTTCCTGAAATGATGGCATTCATGGCCTTGCTTCTGTGCATGGGTATCAACAAAAGGCCTCGCTACAGCATGCACTGGTCCAGGTCCGAAGTTCTGCGAAGTCCCCTGTATTCGGCGACTATGTCTCGCAATCGATTCACTGCGATCCTTCGATTTTTCCACCTTGCCAACAACAGAGCTCAACCAGGTGATGCTCCCCCTGACAAACTGTCCAAGGTTCGCCCGCTGCTCGACATTGTATTGCCATCCTTTCCTCGCATTTACAAGCCAGGCCGAAACCTCTCACCGGATGAGACAATGATCAAGTTCAAAGGCCGACTTGGTTTCAAACAGTACATGCCACGAAAGTCCGCCAAATGGGGATTGAAATGTTTTTCATTGAACGAGTCAGAAACCGGTTATACATGTGCCTGGAAGGTGTTCACCGGCTCTCAGCCCACATCAAAAGAATCTAGTCAATCCTCCGTTGGTTATGCTTCAACACACCACCCACCTAATCTTTCATCTGCTGGGCATGTAGTCCTCGACCTTATTAAAGGACTCGAACATAAGGGACATTTCATTTTCATGAACAATTGGTACACGAGCCCGGCTCTCGTCTGCAAGTTGTCACAGTTAAAATTCGGAGCTCGTGGAACTGTACGCTACACCTCACAAGGGATTCCAGATTGTGCAAACCCCAAAAAGTTCCCCATGAGAAGAGGTGCTGACCCCCAGTTTTACACCAAAGCCGGGCAACTGTGCGTCGTTTGGCAGGATGCCAAACGTGTAACTCTTCTTACCAATTTTGGAAACTGCGATTTCGACACGAAAGACATTCGGAGCAAAAACAGTTTAAGTGGACTTCGTACAATAAAAAAACCTGCTGTCGTCAATGATTATAATAAATACATGGGAGGAAGTGATCTCGCAGCACAAATGTGTCAGTACTACTCGCACCCTCACAAATCGATGAAATGGTGGAAAAGAGTTTTCGTGACCATTCTTGACATCTGTTTGTTGAATGCTACCATTGTATACAACAGCATCCCTACAAACCAGCACTTGACCACTTTGGATTTCAGGGTCAAGGTGATAGAAGGACTTCTTTCCACCTGGAAGCACAACCCAGCTCAGCATGCCAGTCAAGTCACATGTGGTTCCAGCCGCTTTCCAAATCATCACTATCCTGGGAGAAATGTTGCTGGCAAAAAGCGCAACTGTGTTGTTTGCAGTACCAGAGCCAAGCGGAAACAAACTCGCATAATTTGTAAACAGTGTGACAAACCAATGTGTGTAATACCATGCTTTGAGAAGTTTCACAGTCTGTGATAAGCATTCGCCCGAGTAGGTTTTATTGCGGTCCCCCCCCCCCCCCCCCCCATTTCAATGTTGGAGTGACGGTGCACACTGCCAACCCAACATTGAATCGGGGGGGGGGGGGGAGCTGCATACACAGCATTTATACCCTGCATTGGTGCACAGCGCCCGCTGAAAATTGATTCAGCATTGACCATCGTGCGAAGCATGCTAAAAATCACAAAGCTAGGAAGTCAAAATAATTGGTCAGCGAGGTTAACAATTGAGCATACATGTAGTTCATAATTCCACAATGTTGCACCTGCCTGTGCACACATTTCATGTCGTATTGACTGCACACGCAAAACATTGACGCAAAATTGCAACTAATAATTATAATAAATGGGGAAGGTACCAAAATAATCATGAATAAATAATCTTCCTAAACAACCGTTTCCTTAAAAAATTACCAATTTGAGTGAAAATGGGAAAAATAAAATAAAATGCACACTATTTTGTTTACATGTACTTGTCTAGGTAGACCTGTATTTTTGCAGTCTCCTGAACTCTGATCGACCCTTCGAATTTGTCAGATCCGTAATACATTGACATTCTAAAAGATTATTTTTTCACAATTTTGTTCATGGCTTGTAACGGAGATGGGCAGCTATAGGGAGTTAGCTCGATTTGACACATTGTATAGATTTTCATTGCTGGTCAAATCAGCGCTAGCGACGCGTATTATAGTTGCTTTGTGTACACTGTATAACTTATGTTTCTAAATCTTTCCTTTTTTTTTTAATGTGTTTTGTTATGTCTGGTATGCCTTACACAAGCTGTCGCTTTTTAGGTTTTGCCTCTTTAAGATCTTCTTGACTTGATTTTCTTATTTGTATTCTTTTATATCTGTTGTGAATTACCATGAAGAGGAAATAAATGTTGCTTGTTGCTTGCATTAAAAACATCAAACGTTTATATACATTTGTACATGTACATGTAGCCAAAACTATTCAAGATCTTGCCTAATCTGGCGACAAAATTACGCGAAGCCCGAGCCCAAGCCAGGGTTTGAGAAATGCCCTCTTAACTGCATCCAAACGTTACTAATTTGTTCAAGTTTGTGCAATTATCACAACAATCCTTGAGAGTTGGGGATTTATGAACCACCCCTCAAAATAAATCTCTTTTCAAAGAGCAATATTTTAGTTCTCATTCAATTAGTTAGGTTGGGGTGCTGTTTCTCAATGAACCTCAGGATTCCACAACACTTCAAAGAAGAATAGCCTTTCATTACATTGCCTTGTGAGGGCGCTATACACTAAAACTTGGCCAAAAGTGTCTGGTAAAGAACTGGACATGTCATGTACATGAGTGTGGTATCCAGAGCACAGTCACAAAATATGCCTTGGTATTGAAAGGGTTATCTCTAAGATTCTAGAAAGATGGGTGCACTCGGCAGTATATAGCTACCTCGATGATAACAATTTGATACCTAGTTGCCAATCGGGATTTACACCCTTGCACTCAACTGAAAGCACTCTACACGATTTAACAAACAAGTGTTTTGAGGATATGGAGCAAGGTGAAGTTACAGGTAGCGTGTTCATAGATCTCAGTAAAGCTTTTGATCATGTAATCCTACTAGGCAAATTGAAGAAGCTGAATTTGTCATCTTCTGGAATTAATTGGTTTAAGTCGTACCTAGACGGTCGTAGTCAGTCTGTAAATATTAAGGGCACAATATCGAAGGTCTTGCCCATAGACATAGGCGTTCCACAAGGGTCGATCTTAGGGCCACTTTTATTCATTGTTTATAGTAGTGATTTTCCATCCTGTATACCCCAAAATTGCAACTTATTTATGTATGCAGATGACTCCACGTTAACTTGTAGCTCCTCTAGTATTAACGAAATAGAAAGGAACTTGAATGTAGCTCTTGCTAGTATTCACAACTGGTGCCAAAGAAACAAACTAGCATTAAATGCCAACAAAACCAAATGTATGCTTATTGGTTCAAGGCAGAAAATATCCAACGTCGACCTGAACGTGTGCATTGCTGATAAGGTTATCGAAAAAGTGAAATCTTGTAAATGCTTGGGTGTAGTTGTTGATGAAACATTAAGTTGGGGTACACATGTTGAATACGTAAGGAAGACTGTTTCGTCTAAATTGGGTGTGTTAAACAGAATTCGTGATTACGTTCCCCAAAGCAGCCTGCACACACTCTTTGTAAGTTTAGTTATGCCATCTTTAGAGTATTGCTGTACGGTGTGGGGAGGAAGGTACATATCTCACGACAATACCCTCAACAAACAACCTTCCTCACCCCCTCAGCTGATATGTTTGCCAGACTAAATTGGATTCCTTTTAAGGAAAGAGTTCAGTCCAAAAAGGCTATTTTTGTTTTCAAAAGCCTTAACAAAATGACTCCTTTGTACATGACAAATCTGTTCACACCACTTACAGTGATTCGTGAAACACGACAATCGACCCAAATGGCACTGAAAGTTCCTTTCGCCAAAAAGGAATGCTACGTGACAAGTTTCGCTGTGAGTGGTGCCAGTATATGGAATAATCTGCCTGAACAAATGAGAACCATAAACTCCTTAAGTACATTTAAATCGGAGCTACGTAAAGCCATCTATCAGTGATATTTCTGTCATTTACGCTGATCTGCGGAGTTATAAACTTGGTTGCCAAAATACTTTGGAGCCGGATGGGAATTTCCCCTTGTTTTTCACCCTAAAAGGTATTTTTTCGCGGGTTTTTCGCCCATCCCGTAAATCAGCAATAGGCTTCTGGAGAGTTGAAAAGTTAACCGAAAATATATTTATTTGTGTAAACATTACTGTATTTGTTTAAATATTTTGTATGAATGTGTAAATATTCAGTTTTAACTAATAATATGCAGGGCCCCAATGGAAACCAGTTTTAAACTGTTTGGGCACACCCTGGGTAAAGAAATGTAATAAATAAATAAATAAATAAACGTTTCTCGCTCATGAGCAACGGCAGTTTTACGCACGAACACCTTCACGTCTGTTAAAATGGTTTATTATACAGACAACTTTACCCGACCGTAATATCCAAATTAACCAAACATGTATGTTTTTCAGATGTACTGAATGAAGGAGTTTGGAAGGAGTTGGCTTCAGACATCAACATAACAGACAACAACTACTTATACAGCTTGGCTTCATCTCTACGAAGCACCGCCCTATCATCAAAAGCCGGTTCTACAACGGAAACGTATCTCGGAGGTTGGAGGCGATGGAAAGCGTTCGCCCTTCGCTACAACTTGCACGTCTTACCTGTTAAGCGTTCGGACTTGGCGATATACATCCAATATTTATCAAATTCGGCGGCTTCATTTGCTCCCATTGACACAGCCAATTACAGTATTCGATGGGCCCATATCTTAGCTGGTATCGCTTCTCCCACTGACGACGGATTCATCAAAACAGTCGTAGAGAGGGAGCCCGTCGTTTACTTGCCAAACCAAAGTCCCCAAAGGAACCCATATCCGCAGAGACGCTCGCCAAGCTGGTCGCCGACAAAGGAGGACAGTACGCGTCTTTGGCTGACATACGTCTGCTCTTTATATGCCTGGTCTCGTACGCTGGTTTGTTAAGATGCAACGAGATAATTTCCTTGAGAGCCCGAGACTTTTCAATTTTTCCAGATCACATGACAGTGCATTCGGCAAAAAGAAAAAGTGATTAGTTACGTCAGGGCCATACAGTCTACATTGCCAGGTCAGGTAAACCCACATGCCCAGTAGCTATCACAGAACGCTACATGACAATGCTCGACGTATCGAAGTCACCGTCTCATCCATTGGTCTGCGGGTTCCGGCGGAGTAAGCACGGTTTGAAACCCATGAGCAAACCACTCGCCTACACCACCGTCAGGGAGCTGATCCTTAAAGGGCTTGCACTATACGTTGACGATGTCTCATCTTTGGATACACATAGCTTGAGAGCAGGCGGTGCTTCCGAAGCCGCCTCGGCCAGGTCCATAAACGAAAGATGTATCATACGCCAGGGAGGTTGGAAATCTTCAGTCTCCAAAGACATGTATATAAAGGACTCTATCGCGAACAAGCTTTCGGTTACCAGAGCTATGAAATTATAAGCTTTAACATAATATGTAACATGTGAATATTTTAAAGCAGCACTTTGCTACCCAAGCCATGAAGTCATAATAACGATAACAGACGGCTGTTTTATTTCTTTACTAACTTTATCCTCGCGCTGTTTAACGAGCCGCGACAGAGCGCGGGTGATTGCAACACTTGCAAGAATAAAACAGTTGATTAAAAATATTAAACATACAATTAGTGTTTAATTGTAAGTGATTGAGGTGGTTTTGTCGGGGCTGAGATGAGATTTGCAAATTCTCTTCGTCAAGTACATAAGAAGAGAATTACTATCTCATTGTAAGTGTGAGAGTAAGCTGCAGAGATGCGTGCGATATGCAAAGTAGCATGCAGTGAAGCGAGTACCGGGGTGCGTTTATAAGGCGTTGGAATGCTGTTTGGTGGCATTCGCAATCACCACGCCACACAACTCATTTTCCCCCTATTACATTGTATATTATGTTTGACACTTTCCCTTGTATTATTTATACGCATATATATAGTCGCATTGTTTAACACCCTCCTGTGACGTCACACTATTGTTTTCCCTCTCCATTATTTTGCACGAATGGAGCGCGACGCGCCATTCTGCATTTTACGAATGGCGTGTTGCACTCAACCCCAGTAGGAGATATAGGGCAAAGTGCGAATTTTACAACTTATTTTCATTTGTATTTTACTCCCAAACAAATACAGCATTGGACAAATATATGACAATTGATTAGGGTTTACAGTATAATTTTCCATTTACACATTGCCCAAAAATGTATTTATGACACGAATGAATAAATGAATGTGTTTTGCGTTAGAAAAATACTGCAGTCCCTGTCCGAACTCGCCATGTTCCCACCTTGGTGTCAAATGAAACGTTTGCCATTTGAATTCCCCTATTGATATCGTTCAAACTACTTGGAGTGCAAAGGATAAAAGAGATTACGTGACCAACATACCAATGTATTGTCAACATTCCTTTACTGGCTTTCTTGATTTTACAAAACACGACATTCGTTTATACAATAATGAAACATTCTTGGAGGGTGTTAAGACGGTTAATACACTCGGTAGCACGCCGTTCGTGGGTGACGAATGGCCCTCGGGCTGCGCCCTCGGGCCATTCTCACCCACGAACGGCGCGCTCCTCGTGTATTATCCTACTCATAACAGCGGACCCTGGAGCTCGTTCTGCCTTTTTAAGCAGTGCTCGATCGCCTTCAGGGGTCAGATAGGAATTTTCCAGAGTTGTTTGCCCCGGGTTACCTGAACTGGGTTTTTCTCTGGTTTTTCGCCTATCTCGGGGTCGCGTGAACTTCATCCTTGAGCCAGAACGGTCAAGAAGTTCGAAAACAAAAAGAGAAAGACCCGCATACTTTAACATTGTTTGTTTTTGCTTTTTGGTAAACTTCGTTCCTTGCAATTGTATAACCAAATACACATGTACGTGTGCATCTGACTTAACGAGCCGCGACAGAGCGCGGGTGATTGCAACACTTGCAAGAAATAAAACAGTTGATTAAAAATATTAAACATACAATTAGTGTTTAATTGTAAGTGATTGAGGTGGTTTTGTCGGGGCTGAGATGAGATGTGTTATTTCATGCTCCTTCGCTTCGCTCATACGCATGAAAAATAGTTTTCTTCTATTAGACAACACAATGATTAAACGCAAACACATTATTTCTGAATCGCATTAATTTATTCCGAGCATGGGATGCGGTCGCCTGTAACCGTTGAGTTATACACTGCTACGAGAATAATGTCATATATACCCCCCCCCCCCCCCCCCCCATTATCACATCTCAGTTCCTCCATTTACTTTCTCATAACAACATTTATATAAAATCATAATTTTAAAAGTATATTTACATGTACAGGTTATTATCAGACTCGACTGAATCATACAGTCGTACTTCCCCTTTGCCATCACATCTCAGTTCCTCCATGGAAAAATGCCCTTTAGGCCGGGACGTTCCGTCCATCTCGGTACATCGTACCATCCTTCAATTAGGGCTACTTTTTCATATCACAACATTTATATAAAATCATAATTTTAAAAGTATATTTACATGTATAGGTTATTATCAGACTCGACTGAATCATACAGTCGTACTTCCCCTTCGCCATCACATCTCAGTTCCTCCATGGAAAAATGCCCTTTAGGCCGGGACGTTGCGTCCATCTCGGTACATCGTACCATCCTTCAATTCGGGCTACTTTTTCATATTACAACATTTATATAAACATGACTAGCAAGTTAATCATATAAGTTATCCTACTCTTTATACATGCTGCTGTATCAGTCACCAACGCACCTCCAGCACACTTCGTGTGGAAGGCATTTTAATAAAGCAACTACATATATATCCTTAAATGCATCAGATGAAATCGTTCAATTACTATAAACTTAGCCTGAATTCTGCGATACAACATTAATTGTAGGTCTTTAAGTCACTAGTGTTTCATTCCTTATGAGTATCTCCGATACTTTCATTCTCTGATTGACATCTTTCCTATGAAACTCGCTTATTTGCTAAGTGAGTTGCAACGCCGGATCTCATACTGTGCAGGCCATATTTCGTTGGGTGCTCAACGCCTACTTGCTCGAGTGCTTCGAGAAACAATTTCCTGCATCTAGTATAGGTCAGGGGCCTATGCAATATTGGCGTGTATGATGTACTACGGCGAAACGACAGAGCCGTAAATAGATAAACATCCTGGCCAATTTCAACGTTACAATTTGACATATCTAAGTAATAATCGAACTGGTGAGTAGTCATCTCAGGTATCGGAAAAAAAAAGGTTGTATTTCCTGCTCTGAAAATATCCGTTTTTGATCTGGGAATGAATATACTCGAGCCTGTGTATAAGTTCGAAATGACGAGCTTTAAGTTGTACCATTTCGTCATGTTTGAATAAGAGTAAATTTTAGTGACACGTAAGGGCAATTCCACCGTCACTCACGTTACATTTATATGCCATGAGGCTACTTCGACCTCTCACTGCTTTCAAAGTATCTGATCAAGCTCAATCAAACTAGCCATACAACAACCTTGGGGTAAGGGGTACTCAAAAATGAAAAGAAATTCAACCTATTCATTCTTTTCTTTTTATTTTTTTAAATTTTTTTTTTAACACGTGTTTTGTTGGTCATTCACGTTACAAAAAATGACATGAACAAATTTGCTTGCAATTTTGTTAAAGTCTCCTCAAACTGTACTTTGCAACACAAAAGTAACTGTTTTACCTTTCACTCGACCCATAGCTAGATATAAAAAACCCATGTTGAATCAAATCAGTGTGTATTTTAGATGAAAGGGACATGAGATTACATACAGTGAGGTATCGTCACTCACGTTACTTCCTCTTCATGTTTTTCTTTTTAACACGGCATAAAATCTGAATTTGATGAACTGCAACATAAACTCTTTTCTTGTAATATATGAACCTGTCTCTGCCTTAAATACAAAAACTCAATAACACGGTTTGCATGTTAAAACAAGGTGTCTAAAATACATTCCGTCTCAGTAGCACACCACTTAAATAAAATCTCTTCTTTTTTGTTGTTTTTTCTTTTTTGTTAAATTTGACACCACATATGATGTGATGCTTGTAATTCGGAAGATTTCATACATTTTCCACTTTCTAGACTTGTCTACTTTTGCGTGGAATTGCCCATAAGCTGTTCGTGGTTGTATTAGAGAACTTTCGGGAAGCCCGAATTTTGGACCATGGTTTTAACCAAAATCTAGAGAAAATTGTTCTTTTTGGTTGGGAGGATTATGCAGTACTCTTGAGCAGAAAGAGTATGTTGTACCATAGGCGAGTATGCGGGATAAGGCTTGGAAATAACAAGAGAGAAGCCATTTTAGGGCTGTTGCAGACGAAATACGTCAAGTATGTAAACTTCAATTACCTCAATCACGCACAGGCAATAGTGCAATGTTTTGTGTTCTTCGAGCCATGAAAAGAAAAAGCATACATTTGAACATATCCAGTTGTCCTGCTCTGGACAACGGCAAAAATATCAGCCTTGAATTCCTCCAATTCCTTCGGAAAACCACACCAGGATATCTGTTTGAAAATTATCTAATGCAGAAAGGAGAAAAAACAATAGTTATATCTGATCGGAGGCATGGAACTCTGGGCCAAATATCTTGTTATTTCTTCATTTTTCCAATACATTCAAGCCACTCAAGCCCTCTGCTGTAAAAATTCCTGGTATGCAAGGTTTATAACACGACCAAAACAACGGCCAAAATGGAGAGAATGGCATCCATGGGCAAACCAATGCTCCACCCCCTTTTTTGTTTCCCTATACGCATGGAGATGTTGAAGCACACTAATACGGACCGTGGTCGACACTAGGAGACCATTTTCTTTCGACCAATCTTGTGCAAATGCACCGACTCCGGAAGTCCCGGGATTAGAGTGTCTTGAGAACAAACGAAGCAGTCCACTGTGAGTGGACCCCATAAATCATTTGTTTGTAGTCTAGTGCTTTTTGAAATTTCCCAAATCGTCTATATCTATTAGTCTAACTTACTAGATCAGCCTCTTCGTTTTGATTTCTGGGAATCCATTGAACCTCGAATCGAATATAATTGGTGAGACAGGAATCGAAAATGTCAACAGCTCACTTCTGCAAATCCGTCATACCTCGACTATATGAGCGGCTGACTGGCTCTGTATAAATATTCCACTGAATTAGAAACTATTGGAAGAAGGGAAAGGATTGCAAAATGAATGGAATCTATTTCCACTGTTTATGGGCCGTATGGAAATAATTACAGAGAATCGCACCTGAACCCGATGAACTAGCATCTGCAGCATGATATTTTGCTGATAACTGTACGCGAATATATCTCGTACGTTCATTAAGACGTGATTCTTCCAGAATTCAATGTTGGATATAGGCACAATTCAACCAAACTTGTGAAATTGTCTGTGTGACTGGCTTTGGTGATTTTTATTTGACAGTGTTTGGTCATTAATCGAGTTATACAACCACAAACTGGACTACGGAAATCACTTGCCCTACGAAATAATGGAAATGTCCAATCCTTGTAAGATGTGACCGTTGTAGGTCGAATATCGATAAGAGTATCTTATCTGTACGCCTTCTTACAACCGGTAAGGTACCTTTTACCGTGTACTAATTCATACCTAACCATTGGGTACGAAAGGACTGATCCCTTTGGCTTTTCTCTGTATTATATGCCATGACAGGGGATGACTGGGTTCTTGGCTGGGCTCTTGAGAACTGGGTCCAGTGAAGTGCGGGCACTCTCTTGCCCAATGACCTGGCTTCTTGCTGGTGAAACATGTCAGCATTTGGCAGGCCTGGCGGAAGGGAAAAATGGAATACCAACAAGCAAAAAGAATTCTGGAACATGTAGTTTTATTTGGCTGATTGACTTCAGGTCAATTGCGTAATCATTCTATAGACATCGGTCCTCAGATATGTCAGGAATTCCTTATTCAGATTAGCGAGCCGATAAGCATTCATCCGTAGCCCCTTTTAAAAAGGGAGACGACGCGGCGTCCCCTTCACTTTCAGGCCTACGTCTCACTGCTGAGCACATCGCTTTTGCGTTATAGCCATTCTCTCACGTTAGCTTATGTCCAGCCCGAGAGACGAAGACAGTGGTAGGAACACTCAACTACTTTTTGAGCAGTTTCAGCTTTATTTTGATGAGGAATTCAAAAAACTTTCAAATACGAGGTCAGGCGTTGAGCCGAGCGTCGCGGAGCTTCGCAATAAGATAGAAGCTCACGAATTGACAAGACCAGGGAACGCAGCCCAGTACCTTTTTTGTGGCGAATTACAAATTCTACTTGACCAAATCAAGACTGCCGTCCTTCAGTCCGGCAACACCGACGCAGCAATCTGTGGCATTCAACAGGCGGAGGATCTACTCGCTGACCGGAAACGAAAAGTCCAAATAGCTGATTCAAGCAAGCGGGCTGGCTGGATGACCGTCCAACATCTTGAAAAGGGCGACAAGAAGAGCCAACCACCCGAAGAGTTGCAGAGAGTCCAACTAGCCGAGGAAGCTGCCTGTACAGAGTTAGAATCCAGAAAGAAACTGAAGAGGTATCCCAGTGATAGACACACACAAAAAAAAAAAAAAATCCGCGCAATAGATCTTTGTCAAATTTCACAGGCAGCTGACATAGGCACGCCCCATGCTTTACAATAAACATTTCTGAATTAACATCCTGATTCCTTTGTCATTTCTTGAAGTCTGTCATTAGAATGAAACTGTTTTTCATGCGTATGAGTGAAGCGAAGGAGCATGAAAATGTAGTTTTATTTGGCTGATTGACTTCAGGTCAATTGCGTAATCATTCTATAGACATCGGTCCTCAGATATGTCAGGAATTCCTTATTCAGATTAGCGAGCCGATAAGCATTCATCCGTAGCCCCTTTTAAAAAGGGAGACGACGCGGCGTCCCCTTCACTTTCAGGCCTACGTCTCACTGCTGAGCACATCGCTTTTGCGTTATAGCCATTCTCTCACGTTAGCTTCCAGTTGCCTCGCTTTTCCTTTTCCCTTTTTATTCCTCTGCAGGCTTGCACAATGATGTGTGCTTCAACTGCAAAACGGTTCCGCGAGTGTCCCTTCAACGTCGATCCTTCAACGTGAAACCTTTAGTGACTCACTGGAGATCTTGCGGTATCCTTATTGCTCTGTATTTAGATGACGGGTTTTGTGTACTACCGAATACGAAAGGCAATGCAGTTCAGAATTTGGAGACTGCACGAGCAGTTTCTCGCCATGTCAAGTCAGATTTGCTACGGTCTGGTCTTGTTTACAACTCGGAAAAGAGCAATTGGGACCCCGTTACTCGTATTCAGTGGTATGGCATGTTTGGGACTCTGTTGCTGGCACCTTGCAAGTCACAGAAAGCAGGGTTATCGCCGGCCAGCGATTCTGGTCCGAGTTTCCCGACAATCTCCAAGTCTATCGAGAACGCATTTTTCATGATGTTTTAATGGCCAAAGCAGCAGGTACCACTCAAGCTTAACTGTATAAATGCAGAATGTTTTTCGCCTGGTTGAGAGGGTGCAACAATCCCATACAATTTCCAGTCTCTGAAAAGATTATTGCTTCCTTTTTATCTGCTAAAGGTCAGTCCACTAATTCAGACAGCTCCATTGTAACTCTCGCATCTGCCATAAAATGGTTGCACTTAATACTCGATATTTCGCCGAATCCCGTCGATTCGCCAATAGTGCAGCCAGTCCTGACTAGTTTACGGAGAGTACTACATAATCCTCCTCACCAAAAACGGCCTAACAATTCAACAAGTGCATACGATTATCGATCATTTTGGCAATCTGAGCTGTAGTCTGATGCAGTTGAGGACTGCTTGTTATGTGTCATTACATTTTTCGCTTCTCTTTAGGCACGATGAGATGGTACAATTAACGGCTAAACACATTTCTGAGCTACCTCATCAGGCTGGATTGCGTATCTATATTCCAAGATCCAAAACGGACATCTTCCGTGAAGGCAGCTTCGCCTTTCTCTCAGAATCCAATAGTAAATATTGCCCGGTAACATACTTAGAAGATTTTTAGAACTTTGCAACATTAAGATCGGAGATGACGTTTATATTTTCACAGCCCTGTCCTTTTTGTCGTCCACAAATTCGTATAGGCCCTTGCTGAACAAACCCTTAAGTTATTCCAGATGTCGGGAGCTCTTTCTGGATGCTCTTAAGCAAATAGGAATAGACGATCCTAAAAGTTACGGTTTGCATGGCATGCGTTCCGGAGGGGCCTCTCATTTGGCCAACAAGGGCATATCCGAATGGAACATGGTCGGTGGAAAACCTTACAAGCTAAACACAGATATGTTAAGCGAGATATCGACCGTCGCCTGGGTATTTCAACTATGCTAAATACTCCCTGAATTAATCAATTCGGCAGCCAATCTAGTGTCTTAATTTCTTGTCTTGGTCATTAATGAATAAACATTACTTCTATTCTAATTCTAGTGCACCCCCCCCCCCCCCCCCTCCTCCCTCAGAGAGGCTGAGGCTCCAAGATGGAGCCGGGACTTGTTGTATTAAAAATGTACTTTTCTTTATAGATGCTCTTGTCATAACGTCTTTGAATGATGCATTCCGGACAGATAATCCGAAGAGCCGAGAGGGCTAAGGCTCCTCGATGGAGCTGGAACTTGTATTAAAAATGTACTTTCTTTATAGATGCTCTTGTCATAGCATTTTATCAATGAATTCCGGACAGATAATCCGAAGAGCCGAAAGGGCTGAGGCTCCTGGATGGAGCTGGGATTTGTTGTATTTAAAAATAATAATAATAATAATAATTCAATTTCTGTCACGATACTTTTGTACACAAACCAACAAACTGATGTCGGACACATGATCAGAGAGGCTGAGGCTCCAAGATGGAGCTGGGACTTGTTGTATTAAAAAATGTACTTTTCTTTCTAGATGCTCTTGTCATAACATTTTTGCATATTGCATTCCGGACAGATAATCCGAAGAGCCGAGAGGGCTGATGAGGCTCCTTGGTGGAGTTGAGATTGTTGTTAAAAAAAATGCATGTAATTTGTATGTTTTTCCGTAGAAATGTTATACTTGTAGGTATATTCAATATGCCCATTTCTCAGGTTGTTTTCCAGACATTGTCCATGACTCTAAAGTTAAGCTGAAAACGTTTTGTTGGATATTGTGCTTCAGCAGCTGACATAGGCACGCCCCATGCTTTACAATAAACATTTCTGAATTAACATCCTGATTCCTTTGTCATTTCTTGAAGTCTGTCATTAGAATGAAACTGTTTTTCATGCGTATGAGTGAAGCGAAGGAGCATGAAATTAACGTTTCCTACCGAGTATAACTCACGGCGTGCGACGACCTGAACTGGTGCGATTTTTGCCAAGTAGCTCTTATATAGAGCTACACTGCATTGCAATTAACTTCTCCATAGTTAACCACTGATGCGTTACATTCCATGATCCACTCCCTATCGCTAATCCAAAACCCGGGGCGCTACAAAGGGCATTGTGCCGTCCAAACAAGGAAAACCCCATTTATACGTCGTCAAACAATCCACGGTACGGTAACCCGGAGGTCGCAGGTTCAAATCACATGCACTCCTGCCAGTTTCTTTGTTCACTTTGAAAGTGTTATTATAGTTAGGCTCGTAACATTGTTTCGGATTATTCATAGTGCTGTGTTTTATGATCAATTTTGCAAACACTTTGTACGTTTCAGTTTCTGTCTCCATTGTTTACACGCTCAACGTCTCTTTTTGTGAGATATTACTAAAGGTGATTAAATAGAGACAGCATCCGGAGTAATATGCCAGACTCATAAAGTCCGTGTGGTTGAGGATTTTGATTTTCAGAGTAACAGTCATTAGCGTTTCATCGATTATTTGTTTTCTATTTTACAGTAATGTTACTTCTTCGTTTCCTATAACCTGGGCCCAATTTGATGGGGTTGCTTAACGATAGGCATAACATCTTTGTTAGCTATAGCAGAAGAAATGTTGCTAGCTTAAGTGCTATTTCACGGTAAAGTCATGCCTGTCCGCGTATGGTAATTTCTATTGTTGTGTCAATATTTCAAGCACATTCTGCCTTTAAAGTTAGGGAGCTTTTCCTATGCTTAACGCTTACGGAGGTTCCGTTAGTAGAAAATCATGTGCTTAGCAACGCTGTAAAATTGGCACCAGCTTGGTAATTGCGGTCCATTTCAAGGGATTTTCAAGAGCGTCAAAATATTGCAGGGCATGTATTCGATATACAGTTTCAGTAAAACACTTGAAATATATTAAGTTGGAACAGGTCCAAGTTTGACAATAGTCTTTGACTGCAGCATAGGCGGATTTGTCATGATTTTTATCTGGTGTAGTTCTCTTTCACTTCAAAAATCAGGTCTAAGTTGAAGGAATGATGTACTAGGATTTGTTTATGACTTCAATACCTACATGACAACTTCCCTGCCATATTATGACGACTTTCAACCCTTTTGTAGCAAATACGGAGATATTTCAACGTTTTGGTTCTTATGTTTCATGAGCCAAGGCGTGATGTCACCTAAGGAAAAACAGCAGTGTCTCCATATCATTGTGTGCAAACATATATGAAACTTTTGTGACACATGGTTTATATGCGTTAAAGGAAGTTGAACCTTATTTTACTGTATGTTTCCTTTCACACACCCCATCAATTCAATACATTGATTAGGTTGTGCTATAAAACGTTGCCTCTAATTCGATTCAGGTTAGGCTCGAGCGTGTTGGTTCGAAAACCCATATCACTGTGCCTGTGCAAGATCAAGCTTTTTGCGCCCTCGAAATTCCCTATTTTGCAACATAATCAGACTGTTACAGAATCAATTCTATAAAATTTTCAGCGCTGTTGCGCGGTCGTATCTCTTCAGAAGCGTTCAATCATCTGGTTGGAGTCGAACATGAAGTGGCCTACGTACTCGCTCCTGGACGGGTCAAAGACCCCGCCCCAGCAGACGACGAGGGCGTACATATTCTGCCAACCACCGGAAGCCGTTAGACCGAGTTGCTAGGCAACTGCCGCCCATTGTGCGCTATGACGTTAGGTCCGTCGACCTGTTCAGAAATGAAATAATAAATCCTTAGCTTCATTCAGGACACACGTTTCAATTTCCGCTGACAATTTGGGAATAAAAGTTAGATTCAGAACATTTTGCCAAGCATTTGTACCCATATAGACCTTGTGCGTAGCGGCCACCATCGAGATAGATTTTAGTCATTTAAATGTGGTAACAGTGTAAGCACAAAAGTTCTACCCATGCCTGTCCAAGGGTAACAAAGACATTAGCCTCAATGATGGGCGCTGACGAATTATCCATTGAATACGAACATACAGCTGACCTGTACAAACATTAAAAAGGATGTTGATTGCTGAGAGAAGTCTGCGGTATTTTGTAGTTTCATGTAGATACGTATTGTAAAATAGAATAGCCAACTATTTTTGCCATGAAATAATACAAGTGATTTTTGAGAGCTAATCTTATCAAGTCTCCTCTAGTCCGCTGCTGGTGCCATTTGTCTAAGTCATCGTTGCGGGCAGCAAACAAATCTAACGTCATAACACGAACTCCCCTTTGTGTCTAGCACAGACCGTGTGTAATTTCAAACCGTAGCCAAGTAATAACCCTATGTATTGTTGACGTAACGTACTGTTAACTGGAGTGCATCATGTTGGAAAACGGGATCACCGCCGCGGCTCGTATACGATTTTTACATATAACCATTTTCCATGCTCATTTTTCGACCTTCTGGCTCCCCAGGAAAATCCCCTGCACAGTAATCATCTTTTATAGTTTATGACGGTGTTATCTTCTTTGATTGTCTTTTCGTCGAAAACAGATCGTACGTCAGCATTCTGCACGTAAAAGTATAGTCTTGGTTCAAGACGTTGTTACGTATAATACGCGATAACCGGCCGCCGCAAGAGGGCGTTATTAGCCACGAACTATTAATAGCCACGAACCGCCAGTAACAACGTCTTGGGAATCTTGTAAAATCTCCCCCCGAAAAATGGGGGAAACTAGTGCGCATGCGTCAATTCTGTATGAAAATGAGGAACATTTTCTCTTCACGCACGCGCACATACGAAAAAGAGCTGCCATAAAGTTGCACAATAGTCTGGTAGCTATCTATACTACTGGCCGAAGGGGCACTGGTAAGTTCGCGATCGAAGCTGCTTGCTTTGCTTTGCATTAATTGCAGGCAGCCGGCCGGCCGGCCGGCTATGCGCTAGCGGCTGCAGTGTTCACCGCTCGTGTTCGCATGCGACGTCTTGCAACTGTGACGATCGATGCGAGGTAGATACGACAGGTAAGGTGCCGGGCGGGACCGGGCAGGCAACCTGTCCTGGGTGATGGTGTGTAATCTGCGGGAAATTACTTGCAAGAAATACCTCTCCGTTATATTAAACCGTAGGGGCTCGGACAACTCGACCGTTGGCCGACTCGACTCGAGACAACTCGACCGTTGAGACAACTCGACCGTCTTTGCGTCAAATGGGAAGACAATTAAGTCGTCCTTGGAGACAAGTCTTCCGTTGAGACAAGTCGTCCGTTGAATTGAAGTCGACTCGGAGGTAGGGGAATCGCTGCTGTCTCGGCGGGGATTCGCGTCCAGCCTCAAAGCAAACATGAGCCTGAATTTTTGTCGAGTTTCACCAGTGGAGAAAACCCGCAGGAGATCTAGAGTGCGTCTCAGTATCTTTGTGAACTGTGTGACAATCGATTCACCAGAGTACGACAATCTCCGTTTTCCCCGGCCGTAAAGACAAGGGCCTCGTGATACGTGAGCTATTTGTTTTATTATTATTATCACGGCCTTTTTTATTTTATATCTCAATCAAATCACCTAACAAGGTCTCCTCTGCACCATTATAATATCAATTATCATATTCAGCCCCGTTAAGATTTTCTGTTTATTATATTTCCATCATTCCGGAACTTTTTAGTTCATTCCCTCGGCCCTACCAAACAATCTAAATAGCACGGACCTGCTGTACCTTTATCTTCATATACTAACACTCCGGGGCGGTAGTAGTCAGGGGGTTAGACTATGCATAATGCATTTATTTATGTATTCATAATGCGCGCTGCAACATTAGGCTAAGCAGGTGCGTGCGCACAACACGGCTTCAACAAGATTCCCAAGACGTTGTTACTGGCGGTTCGCGGCTGTTAAGTTTGTCGTGATAACGCCCTCTCGCGGCGGCCAATTATCGCGTATATACGTAACAACGTCTTGAACCAAGACTAGTAAAAGTATGGCGAGTCGAGCGATGATCCCGACTGAAAACTGCAACGTCTGCGGTAAACACTGACATGACGTCATCAATACGTAGGCTATTCGGACACGGCCCGTGCCCACACCAGGGCCGTTTTCCAAACCCCAGCTTCTTCTCCGTCTTTGGCTTCGTTCATGCAGTTTGGCAATGGTGATGGAGCCGGAGACGGAGCCTAAGCTGGGGTTTGGAAAACGGCCCAGGCATTAAGGGACGATTTGCGAAAGTGCGCCACCAAGAGTTCGTAATGGAGAGGCCGTTGTACGCACTGCGTATTTGAAAAGCGAAATTCCGCACTGTTTGGGAATCGCCTCCAATGCCCCCTAGTTTTACCGATGATTTTTTTTTTTTTTTAATATTAATCAACCTATTGCATTTTTGAATAATTTCGAAGGATTTTTACAAATACATAATTCAGTTCTTTTCCAAAGTTGTCGAAAATTTCAAAAGCATCCTGGGCCAATTTCACGACGCTGTTTATTTATGGAAGTTGCCCAATACAAGGCTTAAAAGCCACTCTGGGTAAAGGGCTACAACAGAGGTAGTGAGGTTGGCCACATTTTAGGTTGCCAGCCTTAACACCCTTACGGTTTTCCTGGGTCCAGATCTAAATAGATAAATAGATAAATATTTATCAAAGAAGTTATCCCAATGTTCAGACCTATAGACCCAGGCCGGGTAACTTCCGCCGTTGGTGAGACCAACTCTCCTTCCCCTTTAACAAATTAACAAACTTTCACAAAAGATTTGTTAAGCAAAGATTTGTTAAGCAAAAATAGGTTAACAGTAAAAAGAAACATGGTAAAATGTACATTGTTTGCGACTGGTTCTCAGGTTAAACTTAGCATGAAAATGTAATTGGGCCAATGTCTTTAAAACATAATTACTGTCTAAACAACTTATCAACATTTTAATTCAAACCCCAATAAAAAGGTCCATGGATATCTCTGAGCCTAATTTCACGGAGTCCGTAACGGTAACGACAAAATCGCTAGCAGAAAATTCAGTGCTAGGGGTTATTGTAGAATTTGTTTGCTGGATTGGTTAGCACAGCATTGCGAGCCTGTAGCACATAATTCGGCGTTACGGATTCCATACAACTGTGCTCTGGTCAGCCACACTCACCACGCAGGGCAGTTTGTCGCATATGTACTGCGCGTGGGAGCTTCGCCCGTCCGTTCCAGTCGTCGTGGCCTGCGCTGGATAACGACTCCCCGTAATCGGTGTGGGGCAGAAGGTGAATTTCAACAGCGCCATCTTGTGGTAGCCCAGCGGTTGTGCGGCAGAGATGGTGATGACCTCCGTCAGGTAGACTGGCATAGGTAACTTAATTTAATCTTTTGAAGTCCGTTTCTTGACCGCGGCGGGATTTGCACGGAAACGCCTGTGAGCTGCCCCCTTTCTAACCTGTTCACATAACAGAAATAATTATAGTACGAGATACCGTAGTTATTACAACTTAACTTCACTCAGATAGTTCATTTCGTACCATGATAATCGTGATTGTACTAATGACCCACGGAAGATCTAATGGGTTCATTTTAGTGTGGTCAAATTTCATTATTAATTCTTATCCCTTTATGCGCAGGCGCACTCTAATTCTGTTTACGCTTATTGCTATCTTACATGAGAAGAAAGCTCTGCATCCAGCGTAAAGGAGATAGCCTCTGATTCGCCCGCTTGACCCTTGATGTAGATATCGTTGTTGCTAGGCCACGAATACACAGTACAGTTGGCACCAGGCACGCCGTCCTAGATGTTGGAACACAGTGCTCTAGAATTGTCCTGTAACAAAACAAACAAGTACATCCACACAATCGGCAAGAGTTAAATATGATTTAAAGTCTATTTGAATATTACAGATATTGAATTTATTCGAGCCGAACATTTCAGAGACTGAACAAAAATAAAGATGCGATGTCTGTTTTCACATGTTGGTTTTTAACCTAACAGCCTGTTAGTTCGTTTTAACCATACGCTTGCATTAAACAAATGTTCATTACACAAATTAACAATCTGTAATTGTTAAATTGAAGTAAATGTTGCCGAATATGGAAATTTTCTTCAATGCAAGGAAAATTCCTACGATTACCCCCCCCCCCCCCAATGGCTTCGTTACAGCGCCCTCATTAGCCAAATGTTTCATTTCGTTAACTAGTCTGGTTCCCTGACCTGAAGATTCCCTGACGTCTAAATCTTAGGTCAGGTTGCTACCACGGTTTAATATAGATCATGACGTACAGTGTTAGTCCGAGTGACGTCAGTGGCATCATTCAAATTTAATATTCTTGCAAAATCCAGCCGGCAAAATACTGCAAGAGTGTGGCATTGATTTTTCAGTTTTTATATATATATAATTGAGAATTCATATTTCAGGATCTGTAACGGGCCTGACAGACATTTTGTTATTGCGAACATCAATGTTAACAGCCGAATGTTACCGAAAACAAGTTCGGAAAACTTGTTTTCGTCACGTAACAACATTGGCGGCTACCGGACCTAATATTCATCAGAAATAGTCAGAATATTTTAGTCTGGGAACCAGACTATTTGTTAACATACGTTTTTTTGATCATCTACCACGTAGTACCGTAGAACACCAAAGGTGGGATCCCACTCGGGGTTGTTGTTCAGCAACACGGTAACGCTGACTTGCATGCCCTTCGACTCTTGGCAACGATGACCAATCAAAAGGATTGGCTGATCCTGGGCCAACGTCTGCACCTCCGTGGTGATGTACTTGGTTACAACGGGCAAGTTGGCTGGTTTGGCGGCGTCCAGAGGGAGCGTTGATTTGGCTAAACCTGGGTTAAACAGGACTGTGTAAAGAAAGGGCGCCAAAATGTCACATTCTGAAAAGAAAATGTTTATAGAATTTATACCGTCCGTGCTTTAAAAATAAATATTTTCTTTTGGGCGTCTGCAACCTTCCAGAAAAGCTTTGGTTCTTGATTGCTTTGGCGCATTTTAATGCACACAAAGATACACCCGAATTATTGTTGGGCCGCAAATAGTTCGATATTTGTGAAGTAGTTATTCGATAACTAAACGTGGGAGGATTTTTTCGTTCGATGTCTCATTCAAAAGTGAATAACTTTAGTATTGCTGGAAAAGTAACAATAACAACATTATTTTGGGGGGTGTAACTCAACAAAGCACGGGCATATATATCTTTAAATGTAGTGTACACGATTGGTAATCCTCCAATTGTTTTTAATGAATTATTATGAAATACCTTACTAGACTGTAAGTTAATAGTAGTCTCAATCATCCTGTGAAATGATGGCACCAGGTGTGCTGTCGTTGTCAAGAAAAGTGGAAATTTATATCGGTTTCCAGCTGGAAATCGTTGGAAAATTGCCCTGTAGCCTTAGTCAAGGCGCGCGTGGCTATACCCGGACGAGTGGCGCGCCCCGGATATGTTGGCATAGACTTCTTCGCAAATATAAATACCACCTGGTTGAGACTTACGTCACAATGGTTAAAAGGGATTGTGGGAAGGAATGAGACTGCTATTTCCTTCCCACAATGCCTTTTTACCATTGTGACGTCTCAACCAGGCGGTATTTGCGAAGTTGGCCACATGGTTAGCATTCGGGGCGCGTCACGCAGCCACGCGCATTGACTGAAGGCTATCATCCGCCCGACGGTTAAAAACAAGCGCCGTTTTTCTCTTGATTTTTTTGCCATTCAACAACGCAAAAATTTGAACAGGTCAATGAAACGATATTTCCTATAAAATACTAACCCCCCAAATCCGCCCATTTATGAAAATGGCAACAATGACCAATCATGTACACTACATTTAAGTCAATGCAACTGCCGTTTCCCTCATAACCGCTACAACAACCATCACCATCATAATTAGCATTTCTCTGACCGCCACCGCCATCACCGCCACCGCCACTACCACCGCCACCACCTTTGTCAGTTAATATTTTGTGTTATAAACCAACAATGAAAATGTACCAGGAGAAAACTGGACTGCCTAAACATTAAAATAACGAGCTAAAACACGTGGGGTGGGGCGTATTCCCTCAAACCTTCCATCCCACTTACCGGCCGCCAGAAATGTGACTACCGCAAATACCTCTACCCGATGCATGACGGAGCCTTTGATCCGAATAAAACAATGCCTGAGTCCAAATGGATGAATTTCTCTATCCGACAAAATCAGCTCAAAGCAGGTCTTTCAAGTATGACGAAGGCCGCCTGTCAGGATTTTTCCCAAGCCAAATACTGACCCGTCTGTAGTCGCCCGCGGTCTTTTTATAGACAACCATCCACCCCCGCAGTGACTGGATATTCTTCGATTATCTGGGACGTCAGCATGTACGAACTCGAAGAGCCAATGAAATTCCTTCTCAGTCTCGTTTTGGAGAACTCAGACGGAAATTTCAATCGCACTTTGATACCGTCGACCATATCAAGTTCTATTGACTGGAGGGTAAACACTCTATTTGGTCATGTTTTGTAGAAAACGGTGGTTTTACGAGGGTGGGCTAAAAGTTCGTAGGTTGACTCTGAAGGAGTAATGCCGGATGAATGAAACTTAGCATGCATTTATTTCAACCCTTTTGATAACTAATTGCATGCTGTTGGAATCTCCCGTATGAGAGTTGAGAACATTCCGAGTACAGAACTTGGAATGTCAAAGGTTTCCGCTGGTCTGTGCCGCGTCTTCTGACCCCTGATCAAAAGCGCACAAGGCTGGTCATGTCAAGGGATAACTTGAAGCATTTTGAAGCATAAGGTTCTTGAAAATGGTCCGTCTTTAAGCGGCTAATTGGAACAGAAGCCATTCTTGGAATAGGGCCCTTGCTGAAATTAAGTGTGCCCAGGAAGGTGGGAATTATGAATATGAAAGAAAAATATGAATTTTCCAAAACATGTGCGGTACACTTTCTCTCAAAGACGGCATTTTACACGAAACTTTATATACCGCATTTCCAAATGTTTTTGAAAATGGTCCGTCTTTAAGCGGCTAATTGGAACAGAAGCCATTCTTGGAATAGGTCCTTGCTGAAATTAAGTGTGCCCAGGAAGGTGAGAATTATGAATATGAAAGAAAAATATGAATTATTCAAAACATGTGCGGTACACTTTCTCTCAAAGACGGCATTTCACACGAACTCCGAATACCCCCATTTTCAAATATTCAGGAAAATGGTCCGTCTTTAAGCGGCTATTGGAACAGAAGCCATTCTTTGAATTTTCCCTTGCTGAAATTAAGTGTGCCCAGGAAGGTGAGAATTATGAATATGAAAGAAAAATGTGAATTATTCAAAACATGTTCGCTACACTTTCTCTCAAAGACGGCATTTCACACGAAACTCTAAATACCGCATTTCCAAATGTTGTTCAAATTGGTGCGTCTTTAAGCGGCTAATTGGAACAGAAGCCATTCTTGGAATAGGCCATTGCTGAAATGAAGTATGCCCAGGAAGCTGAGAATTATGAATATGAAAGAAAAATATGAATTTTCCAAAACATGTGTGGTACACTTTCTCTCAAAGACGGCATTTCACACGAAACTCTAAATACCGCATTTCCAAATGTTGTTTAAAATGGTGCGTCTTTAAGCGGCTAATTGGAACAGAAGCCATTCTTGGAATAGGCCATTGCTGAAATTAAGTATGCCCAGGAAGCTGAGAATTATGAATATGAAAGAAAAATATGAATTTTTTAAAACATGTGTGGTACACTTTCTCTCAAAGACGGCATTTCACACGAAAATCTAAATACCGCATTTCCTAAGGTTCTTGAAAATGGTCCGTCTTTAAGCGGCTATTTGGAACAGAAGCCATTCTTGGAATAGGGCCCTTGCTGAAATTAAGTGTGCCCAGGAAGGTGGGAATTATGAATATGAAAGAAAAATATGAATTTTCCAAAACATGTGCGGTACACTTTCTCTCAAAGACGGCATTTTACACGAAACTTTATATACCGCATTTCCAAATGTTTTTGAAAATGGTCCGTCTTTAAGCGGCTAATTGGAACAGAAGCCATTCTTGGAATAGGTCCTTGCTGAAATTAAGTGTGCCCAGGAAGGTGAGAATTATGAATATGAAAGAAAAATATGAATTATTCAAAACATGTGCGGTACACTTTCTCTCAAAGACGGCATTTCACACGAAACTCTAAATACCGCATTTCCAAATGTTGTTTAAAATGGTGCGTCTTTAAGCGGCTTATTGGAACAGAAGCCATTCTTGGAATAGGCCATTGCTGAAATTAAGTATGCCCAGGAAGCTGACAATTATGAATATGAAAGAGAAATATGAATTTTCCAAAACATGTTCGGTACACTTTCTCTCAAAGACGGCATTTTACACGAAACCTTAAATACCGCATTTCCGATGTTTTTGAAAATGGTCCGTCTTTAAGCGGCTAATTGGAACAGAAGCCATTCTTGGAATAGGTCCTTGCTGAAATAAAGTGTGCCCAGGAAGCTGAGAATTATGAATATGAAAGAAAAATATGAAATATTCGAAACATGTGTGGTACACTTTCTCTCAAAGACGGCATTTCACCCGACCTCCAAATACCGCATTTTCAAATATTCTGGAAAATGGTCCGTCTTTAAGCGGCTTTGGGAACAGAAGCCATTCTTGGAATAGGCCCTTGCTGAAATTAAGTGTGCCCAGGAAGGTGAGAATTATGAATATGAAAGAAAAATATGAATTTTCCAAAACATGAGCGGTACACTTTCTCTCAAAGACGGCATTTCACACGAAAATCTAAATACCGCATTTCCTAAGGTTCTTGAAAATGGTCCGTCTTTAAGCGGCTAATTCGAACAGAAGCCATTCTTGGAATAGGTCCTTGCTGAAATTAAGTGTGCCCAGGAAGGTGAGAATTATGAATATGAAAGAAAAATATGAATTATTCAAAACATGTGCGGTACACTTTCTCTCAAAGACGGCATTTCACACGAAACTCTAAATACCGCATTTCCAAATGTTGTTTAAAATGGTGCGTCTTTAAGCGGCCATTTTGTAACAGAAGCCATTCTTGGAATAGGCCATTGCTGAAATTAAGTATGCCCAGGAAGCTGAGAATTATGAATATGAAAGAAAAATATGAATTTATTAAAACATGTGTGGTACACTTTCTCTCAAAGACGGCATTTCACACGAAAATCTAAATACCGCATTTCCTATAAGGTTCTTGAAAATGGTCCGTCTTTTAAGCGGCTAATTGGAACAGAAGCCATTCTTGGAATAGGGCCCTTGCTGAAATTAAGTGTGCCCAGGAAGGTGGGAATTATGAATATGAAAGAAAAATAGGAATTTTCCAAAACATGTGCAGTACACTTTCTCTCAAAGACGGCATTTTACACGAAACTTTAAATACCGCATTTCCAAATGTTTTTGAAAATGGTGCGTCTTTAAGCGGCTAATTGGAACAGAAGCCATTCTTGGAATAGGTCCTTGCTGAAATAAAGTGTGCCCAGGAAGCTGAGAATTATGAATATGAAAGAAAAATATGGAAATTTAGTGTTCCCAGGAAGGTGGGAATTATGAATACGAAAGAAAAATAGGAATTTTCCAAAACATGTGCGGTACACTTTCTCTCAAAGACGGCATTTTACACGAAACTTTAAATACCGCATTTCTGATGTTTTTGAAAATGGTCCGTCTTTAAGCGGCTAATTGGAACAGAAGCCATTCTTGGAATAGGTCCTTGCTGAAATTAAGTGTGCCAAGGAAGCTGAGAATTGTGAATATGAAAGAAAAATATGAAATATTCAAAACATGTGTGGTACACTTTCTCTCAAAGACGGCATTTCACACGAAACTCTAAATACCGCATTTCCAAATGCTTTTTGAAATGGTCTGTCTTTAAGCGGCTAATTGGAACAGAAGCCATTCTTGGAATAGGCCCTTGGTGAAATTAAGTGTGCCCAGGAAGGTGGGAATTATGAATATGAAAGAAAAATAGGAATTTTCCAAAACATGTGCGGTACACTTTCTCTCAAGGACGGCATTTTACACGAAACGTTAAATACCGCATTTCCAAATGTTTTTGAAAATGGTCCGTCTTTAAGCGGCTAATTGGAACATAAGCCATTCTTGGAATAGGTCCTTGCTGAAATTAAATGTGCCCGGGAAGCTGAGAATTATGAATATGAAAGAAAAATATGGAAATTTAGTGTTCCCAGGAAGGTGGGAATTATGAATACGAAAGAAAAATAGGAATTTTCCAAAACATGTGCGGTACACTTTCTCTCAAAGACGGCATTTTACACGAAACTTTAAATACCGCATTTCCAAATGTTTTTGAAAATGGTGCGTCTTTAAGCGGCTAATTGGAACAGAAGCCATTCTTGGAATAGGTCCTTGCTGAAATAAAGTGTGCCCAGGAAGCTGAGAATTATGAATATGAAAGAAAAATATGGAAATTTAGTGTTCCCAGGAAGGTGGGAATTATGAATACGAAAGAAAAATAGGAATTTTCCAAAACATGTGCGGTACACTTTCTCTCAAAGACGGCATTTTACACGAAACTTTAAATACCGCATTTCCGATGTTTTTGAAAATGGTCTCGTCTTTAAGCGGCTAATTGGAACAGAAGCCATTCTTGGAATAGGTCCTTGCTGAAATTAAGTGTGCCAAGGAAGCTGAGAATTGTGAATATGAAAGAAAAATATGAAATATTCAAAACATGTGTGGTACACTTTCTCTCAAAGACGGCATTTCACACGAAACTCTAAATACCGCATTTCCAAATGCTTTTTGAAATGGTCTGTCTTTAAGCGGCTAATTGGAACAGAAGCCATTCTTGGAATAGGCCCTTGGTGAAATTAAGTGTGCCCAGGAAGGTGGGAATTATGAATATGAAAGAAAAATAGGAATTTTCCAAAACATGTGCGGTACACTTTCTCTCAAGGACGGCATTTTACACGAAACGTTAAATACCGCATTTCCAAATGTTTTTGAAAATGGTCCGTCTTTAAGCGGCTAATTGGAACATAAGCCATTCTTGGAATAGGTCCTTGCTGAAATTAAATGTGCCCGGGAAGCTGAGAATTATGAATATGAAAGAAAAATATGGAAATTTAGTGTTCCCAGGAAGGTGGGAATTATGAATACGAAAGAAAAATAGGAATTTTCCAAAACATGTGCGGTACACTTTCTCTCAAAGACGGCATTTTACACGAAACTTTAAATACCGCATTTCCGATGTTTTTGAAAATGGTCCGTCTTTAAGCGGCTAATTGGAACAGAAGCCATTCTTGGAATAGGTCCTTGCTGAAATTAAGTGTGCCAAGGAAGCTGAGAATTGTGAATATGAAAGAAAAATATGAAATATTCAAAACATGTGTGGTACACTTTCTCTCAAAGACGGCATTTCACACGAAACTCTAAATACCGCATTTCCAAATGCTTTTTGAAATGGTCTGTCTTTAAGCGGCTAATTGGAACAGAAGCCATTCTTGGAATAGGCCCTTGGTGAAATTAAGTGTGCCCAGGAAGGTGGGAATTATGAATATGAAAGAAAAATAGGAATTTTCCAAAACATGTGCGGTACACTTTCTCTCAAGGACGGCATTTTACACGAAACGTTAAATACCGCATTTCCAAATGTTTTTGAAAATGGTCCGTCTTTAAGCGGCTAATTGGAACATAAGCCATTCTTGGAATAGGTCCTTGCTGAAATTAAATGTGCCCGGGAAGCTGAGAATTATGAATATGAAAGAAAAATATGAATTATCTAAAACATGTGTGTTACACTTTCTCTCAAAGACGGCATTTCACACAAACTCCGAATACCGCATTTTCAAATATTCTGGAAAATGGTCCGTCTTTACGCGGCTATTTGGAACAGAAGCCATTCTTGGAATAGGCCATTGCTGAAATTAAGTGTGCCCAGACTAGGAAGGTTGGAATTATGAATATAAAAAAAAATATGAATTTTCCAAAACATGTGTGGTACACTTTCTCTCAAAGACGGCATTTCACACGAAAATCTAAATACCGCATTTGTTCTTGAAAATGGTCCGTCTTTAAGCGGCTAATTGGAACAGAAGCCATTCTTGGAATAGGCCCTTGCTAAAATTAAGTATGCCCAGGAAGCTGAGAATTATGAATATGAAAGAAAAATATGAATTTTCCAAAACATGTGCGGTACACTTTCTCTCAAAGACGGCATTTCACCCGAACTCTAAATACCGCATTTCCAAATGTTTTTGAAAATTGTTCGTCTTTAAGCGGCTAATTGGAACAGAAGCCATTCTTGGAATAGGCCCTTGCTGAAATTAAGTGTGCCCAAGAAGGTGGGAATTATGAATATGAAAGAATAATATGAATTTTCCAAAACATGTGCGGTACACTTTCTCTCAAAGACGGCATTTCACACGAACTCCGAATACCGCATGTTATTAATATTCTGGAAAATGGTCCGTCTTTAAGCGGCTATTGGAACAGAAGCCATTCTTTGAATTTTCCCTTGCTGAAATTAAGTGTGCCCAGGAAGGTGAGAATTATGAATATGAAATAAAAATATGAATTATTCAAAACATGTGAGGTACACTTTCTCTCAAAGACGGCATTTCACACGAAACTCTAAATACAGCATTTCCAAATGTTGTTTAAAATGGTGCGTCTTTAAGCGGCTAATTGGACCAGAAGCCATTCTTGGAATAGGGCCCTTGCTGAAATTTAGTGTTCCCAGGAAGGTGGGAATTATGAATATGAAAGAAAAATAGGAATTTTCCAAAACATGTGCTGTACACTTTCTCTCAAAGACGGCATTTTACACGAAACTTTAAATACCGCATTTCCGATGTTTTTGAAAATGGTCCGTCTTTAAGCGGCTAATTGGAACAGAAGCCATTCTTGGAATAGGTCCTTGCTGAAATTAAATGTGCCCGGGACGCTGAGAATTATGAATATGAAAGAAAAATATGAATTATCTAAAACATGTGTGTTACACTTTCTCTCAAAGACGGCATTTCACACAAACTCCGAATACCGCATTTTCAAATATTCTGGAAAATGGTCCGTCTTTAAGCGGCTATTTGGAACAGAAGCCATTCTTGGAATAGGCCATTGCTGAAATTAAGTATGCCCAGGAAGCTGAGAATTATGAATATGAAAGAAAAATATGAATTTTTTAAAACATGTGTGGTACACTTTCTCTCAAAGACGGCATTTCACACGAAACTCTAAATACCGCATTTCCAAATGTTTTTGAAAATGGTCCGTCTTTAAGCGGCTAATTGGAACAGAAGCCATTCTTGGAATAGGCCCTTGCTATAATTAAGTGTGCCCAGGCAGGTGAGAATTATGAATATGAAAGAAAAATATGAATTTTCCAAAACATGTGCGGTACACTTTCTCTCAAAGACGGCATTTCACACGAAAATCTAAATACCGCATTTCCTAATGTTCTTGAAAATGGTCCGTCTTTAAGCGGCTCATTGGAGCAGAAGCCATTCTTGGAATAGGCCATTGCTGAAATGAAGTATGCCCAGGAAGCTGAGAATTATGAATATGAAAGAAAAATATCAATTTTCCAAAACATGTGTGGTACACTTTCTCTCAAAGACGGCATTTCACCAGAACTCTAAATACCGCATTTCCAAATGTTTTTGAAAATTGTTCGTCTTTAAGCGGCTAATTGGAACAGAAGCCATTCTTGGAATAGGCCCTTGCTAAAATTAAGTATGCCCAGGAAGCTGAGAATTATGAATATGAAAGAAAAATATGAATTTTCCAAAACATGTGCGGTACACTTTCTCTCAAAGACGGCATTTCACACGAACTCCGAATACCGCATGTTATTAATATTCTGGAAAATGGTCCGTCTTTAAGCGGCTATTGGAACAGAAGCCATTCTTTGAATTTTCCCTTGCTGAAATTAAGTGTGCCCAGGAAGGTGAGAATTATGAATATGAAATAAAAATATGAATTATTCAAAACATGTGCGGTACACTTTCTCTCAAAGACGGCATTTCACACGAAACTCTAAATACAGCATTTCCAAATGTTGTTTAAAATGGTGCGTCTTTAAGCGGCTAATTGACCAGAAGCCATTCTTGGAATAGGGCCCTTGCTGAAATTTAGTGTTCCCAGGAAGGTGGGAATTATGAATATGAAAGAAAAATAGGAATTTTCCAAAACATGTGCGGTACACTTTCTCTCAAAGACGGCATTTTACACGAAACTTTAAATACCGCATTTCCGATGTTTTTGAAAATGGTCCGTCTTTAAGCGGCTAATTGGAACAGAAGCCATTCTTGGAATAGGTCCTTGCTGAAATTAAATGTGCCCGGGAAGCTGAGAATTATGAATATGAAAGAAAAATATGAATTATCTAAAACATGTGTGTTACACTTTCTCTCAAAGACGGCATTTCACACGAAACTCTAAATACCGCATTTCCAAATGTTTTTGAAAATGGTCCGTCTTTAAGCGGCTAATTGGAACAGAAGCCATCCTTGGAATAGGCCCTTGCTATAATTAAGTGTGCCCAGGCAGGTGAGAATTATGAATATGAAAGAAAAATATGAATTTTCCAAAACATGTGTGGTACACTTTCTCTCAAAGACGGCATTTCACACGAAAATCTAAATACCGCATTTGTTCTTGAAAATGGTCCGTCTTTAAGCGGCTAATTGGAACAGAAGCCATTCTTGGAATAGGCCCTTGCTAAAATTAAGTATGCCCAGGAAGCTGAGAATTATGAATATGAAAGAAAAATATGAATTTTCCAAAACATGTGCGGTACACTTTCTCTCAAAGACGGCATTTCACCCGAACTCTAAATACCGCATTTCCAAATGTTTTTGAAAATTGTTCGTCTTTAAGCGGCTAATTGGAACAGAAGCCATTCTTGGAATAGGCCCTTGCTGAAATTAAGTGTGCCCAAGAAGGTGGGAATTATGAATATGAAAGAATAATATGAATTTTCCAAAACATGTGCGGTACACTTTCTCTCAAAGACGGCATTTCACACGAACTCCGAATACCGCATGTTATTAATATTCTGGAAAATGGTCCGTCTTTAAGCGGCTATTGGAACAGAAGCCATTCTTTGAATTTTCCCTTGCTGAAATTAAGTGTGCCCAGGAAGGTGAGAATTATGAATATGAAATAAAAATATGAATTATTCAAAACATGTGCGGTACACTTTCTCTCAAAGACGGCATTTCACACGAAACTCTAAATACAGCATTTCCAAATGTTGTTTAAAATGGTGCGTCTTTAAGCGGCTAATTGACCAGAAGCCATTCTTGGAATAGGGCCCTTGCTGAAATTTAGTGTTCCCAGGAAGGTGGGAATTATGAATATGAAAGAAAAATAGGAATTTTCCAAAACATGTGCGGTACACTTTCTCTCAAAGACGGCATTTTACACGAAACTTTAAATACCGCATTTCCGATGTTTTTGAAAATGGTCCGTCTTTAAGCGGCTAATTGGAACAGAAGCCATTCTTGGAATAGGTCCTTGCTGAAATTAAATGTGCCCGGGAAGCTGAGAATTATGAATATGAAAGAAAAATATGAATTATCTAAAACATGTGTGTTACACTTTCTCTCAAAGACGGCATTTCACACGAAACTCTAAATACCGCATTTCCAAATGTTTTTGAAAATGGTCCGTCTTTAAGCGGCTAATTGGAACAGAAGCCATCCTTGGAATAGGCCCTTGCTATAATTAAGTGTGCCCAGGCAGGTGAGAATTATGAATATGAAAGAAAAATATGAATTTTCCAAAACATGTGTGGTACACTTTCTCTCAAAGACGGCATTTCACACGAAAATCTAAATACCGCATTTGTTCTTGAAAATGGTCCGTCTTTAAGCGGCTAATTGGAACAGAAGCCATTCTTGGAATAGGCCCTTGCTAAAATTAAGTATGCCCAGGAAGCTGAGAATTATGAATATGAAAGAAAAATATGAATTTTCCAAAACATGTGCGGTACACTTTCTCTCAAAGACGGCATTTCACCCGAACTCTAAATACCGCATTTCCAAATGTTTTTGAAAATTGTTCGTCTTTAAGCGGCTAATTGGAACAGAAGCCATTCTTGGAATAGGCCCTTGCTGAAATTAAGTGTGCCCAAGAAGGTGGGAATTATGAATATGAAAGAATAATATGAATTTTCCAAAACATGTGCGGTACACTTTCTCTCAAAGACGGCATTTCACACGAACTCCGAATACCGCATGTTATTAATATTCTGGAAAATGGTCCGTCTTTAAGCGGCTATTGGAACAGAAGCCATTCTTTGAATTTTCCCTTACTGAAATTAAGTGTGCCCAGGAAGGTGAGAATTATGAATATGAAATAAAAATATGAATTATTCAAAACATGTGAGGTACACTTTCTCTCAAAGACGGCATTTCACACGAAACTCTAAATACAGCATTTCCAAATGTTGTTTAAAATGGTGCGTCTTTAAGCGGCTAATTGGACCAGAAGCCATTCTTGGAATAGGGCCCTTGCTGAAATTTAGTGTTCCCAGGAAGGTGGGAATTATGAATATGAAAGAAAAATAGGAATTTTCCAAAACATGTGCTGTACACTTTCTCTCAAAGACGGCATTTTACACGAAACTTTAAATACCGCATTTCCGTTGTTTTTGAAAATGGTCCGTCTTTAAGCGGCTAATTGGAACAGAAGCCATTCTTGGAATAGGTCCTTGCTGAAATTAAATGTGCCCGGGAAGCTGAGAATTATGAATATGAAAGAAAAATATGAATTATCTAAAACATGTGTGTTACACTTTCTCTCAAAGACGGCATTTCACACAAACTCCGAATACCGCATTTTCAAATATTCTGGAAAATGGTCCGTCTTTAAGCGGCTATTTGGAACAGAAGCCATTCTTGGAATAGGCCATTGCTGAAATTAAGTATGCCCAGGAAGCTGAGAATTATGAATATGAAAGAAAAATATGAATTTTTTAAAACATGTGTGGTACACTTTCTCTCAAAGACGGCATTTCACACGAAACTCTAAATACCGCATTTCCAAATGTTTTTGAAAATGGTCCGTCTTTAAGCGGCTAATTGGAACAGAAGCCATTCTTGGAATAGGCCCTTGCTATAATTAAGTGTGCCCAGGCAGGTGAGAATTATGAATATGAAAGAAAAATATCAATTTTCCAAAACATGTGCGGTACACTTTCTCTCAAAGACGGCATTTCACCAGAACTCTAAATACCGCATTTCCAAATGTTTTTGAAAATTGTTCGTCTTTAAGCGGCTAATTGGAACAGAAGCCATTCTTGGAATAGGCCCTTGCTAAAATTAAGTATGCCCAGGAAGCTGAGAATTATGAATATGAAAGAAAAATATGAATTTTCCAAAACATGTGCGGTACACTTTCTCTCAAAGACGGCATTTCACACGAACTCCGAATACCGCATGTTATTAATATTCTGGAAAATGGTCCGTCTTTAAGCGGCTATTGGAACAGAAGCCATTCTTTGAATTTTCCCTTGCTGAAATTAAGTGTGCCCAGGAAGGTGAGAATTATGAATATGAAATAAAAATATGAATTATTCAAAACATGTGCGGTACACTTTCTCTCAAAGACGGCATTTCACACGAAACTCTAAATACAGCATTTCCAAATGTTGTTTAAAATGGTGCGTCTTTAAGCGGCTAATTGGACCAGAAGCCATTCTTGGAATAGGGCCCTTGCTGAAATTTAGTGTTCCCAGGAAGGTGGGAATTATGAATATGAAAGAAAAATAGGAATTTTCCAAAACATGTGCGGTACACTTTCTCTCAAAGACGGCATTTTACACGAAACTTTAAATACCGCATTTCCGATGTTTTTGAAAATGGTCCGTCTTTAAGCGGCTAATTGGAACAGAAGCCATTCTTGGAATAGGTCCTTGCTGAAATTAAATGTGCCCGGGAAGCTGAGAATTATGAATATGAAAGAAAAATATGAATTATCTAAAACATGTGTGTTACACTTTCTCTCAAAGACGGCATTTCACACAAACTCCGAATACCGCATTTTCAAATATTCTGGAAAATGGTCCGTCTTTAAGCGGCTATTTGGAACAGAAGCCATTCTTGGAATAGGCCATTGCTGAAATTAAGTATGCCCAGGAAGCTGAGAATTATGAATATGAAAGAAAAATATGAATTTTTTAAAACATGTGTGGTACACTTTCTCTCAAAGACGGCATTTCAGACGAAACTCTAAATACCGCATTTCCAAATGTTTTTGAAAATGGTCCGTCTTTAAGCGGCTAATTGGAACAGAAGCCATTCTTGGAATAGGCCCTTGCTATAATTAAGTGTGCCCAGGCAGGTGAGAATTATGAATATGAAGGAAAAATAGGAATTTTCCAAAACATGTGCAGTACACTTTCTCTCAAAGACGGCATTTTACACGAAACTTTAAATACCGCATTTCCAAATGTTTTTGAAAATGGTGCGTCTTTAAGCGGCTAATTGGAACAGAAGCCATTCTTGGAATAGGTCCTTGCTGAAATTAAGTGTGCCCAGGAAGCTGAGAATTATGAATATGAAAGAAAAATATGGAAATTTAGTGTTCCCAGGAAGGTGGGAATTATGAATACGAAAGAAAAATATGAATTTTCCAAAACATGTGCGGTACACTTTCTCTCAAAGACGGCATTTTACACGAAACTTTAAATACCGCATTTCCGATGTTTTTGAAAATGGTCCGTCTTTAAGCGGCTAATTGGAACAGAAGCCATTCTTGGAATAGGTCCTTGCTGAAATTAAGTGTGCCAAGGAAGCTGAGAATTGTGAATATGAAAGAAAAATATGAAATATTCAAAACATGTGTGGTACACTTTCTCTCAAAGACGGCATTTCACACGAAACTCTAAATACCGCATTTCCAAATGCTTTTTGAAATGGTCTGTCTTTAAGCGGCTAATTGGAACAGAAGCCATTCTTGGAATAGGCCCTTGGTGAAATTAAGTGTGCCCAGGAAGGTGGGAATTATGAATATGAAAGAAAAATAGGAATTTTCCAAAACATGTGCGGTACACTTTCTCTCAAGGACGGCATTTTACACGAAACGTTAAATACCGCATTTCCAAATGTTTTTGAAAATGGTCCGTCTTTAAGCGGCTAATTGGAACATAAGCCATTCTTGGAATAGGTCCTTGCTGAAATTAAATGTGCCCGGGAAGCTGAGAATTATGAATATGAAAGAAAAATATGAATTATCTAAAACATGTGTGTTACACTTTCTCTCAAAGACGGCATTTCACACAAACTCCGAATACCGCATTTTCAAATATTCTGGAAAATGGTCCGTCTTTACGCGGCTATTTGGAACAGAAGCCATTCTTGGAATAGGCCATTGCTGAAATTAAGTGTGCCCAGACTAGGAAGGTTGGAATTATGAATATAAAAAAAAATATGAATTTTCCAAAACATGTGCGGTACACTTTCTCTCAAAGACGGCATTTCACACGAAACTCTAAATACCGCATTTCCAAATGTTTTTGAAAATGGTCCGTCTTTAAGCGGCTAATTGGAACAGAAGCCATCCTTGGAATAGGCCCTTGCTATAATTAAGTGTGCCCAGGCAGGTGAGAATTATGAATATGAAAGAACAATATGAATTTTCCAAAACATGTGTGGTACACTTTCTCTCAAAGACGGCATTTCACACGAAAATCTAAATACCGCATTTGTTCTTGAAAATGGTCCGTCTTTAAGCGGCTAATTGGACCAGAAGCCATTCTTGGAATAGGGCCCTTGCTGAAATTTAGTGTTCCCAGGAAGGTGGGAATTATGAATATGAAAGAAAAATAGGAATTTTCCAAAACATGTGCTGTACACTTTCTCTCAAAGACGGCATTTTACACGAAACTTTAAATACCGCATTTCCGATGTTTTTGAAAATGGTCCGTCTTTAAGCGGCTAATTGGAACAGAAGCCATTCTTGGAATAGGTCCTTGCTGAAATTAAATGTGCCCGGGAAGCTGAGAATTATGAATATGAAAGAAAAATATGAATTATCTAAAACATGTGTGTTACACTTTCTCTCAAAGACGGCATTTCACACAAACTCCGAATACCGCATTTTCAAATATTCTGGAAAATGGTCCGTCTTTAAGCGGCTATTTGGAACAGAAGCCATTCTTGGAATAGGCCATTGCTGAAATTAAGTATGCCCAGGAAGCTGAGAATTATGAATATGAAAGAAAAATATGAATTTTTTAAAACATGTGTGGTACACTTTCTCTCAAAGACGGCATTTCACACGAAACTCTAAATACCGCATTTCCAAATGTTTTTGAAAATGGTCCGTCTTTAAGCGGCTAATTGGAACAGAAGCCATTCTTGGAATAGGCCCTTGCTATAATTAAGTGTGCCCAGGCAGGTGAGAATTATGAATATGAAAGAAAAATATGAATTTTCCAAAACATGTGCGGTACACTTTCTCTCAAAGACGGCATTTCACACGAAAATCTAAATACCGCATTTCCTAATGTTCTTGAAAATGGTCCGTCTTTAAGCGGCTAATTGGAGCAGAAGCCATTCTTGGAATAGGCCATTGCTGAAATGAAGTATGCCCAGGAAGCTGAGAATTATGAATATGAAAGAAAAATATCAATTTTCCAAAACATGTGTGGTACACTTTCTCTCAAAGACGGCATTTCACCCGAACTCTAAATACCGCATTTCCAAATGTTTTTGAAAATTGTTCGTCTTTAAGCGGCTAATTGGAACAGAAGCCATTCTTGGAATAGGCCCTTGCTAAAATTAAGTATGCCCAGGAAGCTGAGAATTATGAATATGAAAGAAAAATATGAATTTTCCAAAACATGTGCGGTACACTTTCTCTCAAAGACGGCATTTCACACGAACTCCGAATACCGCATGTTATTAATATTCTGGAAAATGGTCCGTCTTAAAGCGGCTATTGGAACAGAAGCCATTCTTTGAATTTTCCCTTGCTGAAATTAAGTGTGCCCAGGAAGGTGAGAATTATGAATATGAAATAAAAATATGAATTATTCAAAACATGTGCGGTACACTTTCTCTCAAAGACGGCATTTCACACGAAACTCTAAATACAGCATTTCCAAATGTTGTTTAAAATGGTGCGTCTTTAAGCGGCTAATTGGACCAGAAGCCATTCTCATTCAGAAGGCCCTTGCTGAAATTTAGTGTTCCCAGGAAGGTGGGAATTATGAATATGAAAGAAAAATAGGAATTTTCCAAAACATGTGCGGTACACTTTCTCTCAAAGACGGCATTTTACACGAAACTTTAAATACCGCATTTCCGATGTTTTTGAAAATGGTCCGTCTTTAAGCGGCTAATTGGAACAGAAGCCATTCTTGGAATAGGTCCTTGCTGAAATTAAATGTGCCCGGGAAGCTGAGAATTATGAATATGAAAGAAAAATATGAATTATCTAAAACATGTGTGTTACACTTTCTCTCAAAGACGGCATTTCACACAAACTCCGAATACCGCATTTTCAAATATTCTGGAAAATGGTCCGTCTTTAAGCGGCTATTTGGAACAGAAGCCATTCTTGGAATAGGCCATTGCTGAAATTAAGTATGCCCAGGGGCCGTATTCACAAAACTAATCTTAGTTGGGTACTTAAGTTTACTCTTAAGTCCTAAGCGCCCCGCTAACTTAAGTTGGGTGCTTAACTACCTATTCACAAAACGTCTAAGTACCCCACTTATCTTAGTGCCCCGCTTAAGTTTAAGGAAATAGCTTAACTAAAGTATCCCTTTTGCTCATGCGCACAGACTATACGTCAACAATAGTTGCCACGACAACAACGCAATCAATCAATTATCCACTTGTCCGATGTGTTAATTAATTGATTGTGAATACATGAAACATTAATAAAAATACAAAGATAGGCCTATACTTGAAACTGTGATCAGCAGCCGGATTTTAAAAATCGCGTACGCGCGCGTGCTTAACTTACGCGCGCGTTAAAACACGTAAGTACATTGAGTTGTCTTTGTATTACAAACGATTAATGTAAAACAATGGCGAAAGTTAGAAAGCCAAAATTTTCCGAGAAAGAGAAATTACTTCTTCTAAGTGAGTGGGAGAAACGCCAGAGTATTCTGAAACCGCGATTCTCATCTAAGATAACATCCCAGGCAAAACACAATGCCTGGCAGGAAATCGCAGACTCGTTGAATGCCCAGTTTCCTTCTGTACGCTGATATGTATCTGAACTACAAAAGAAGTGGCAAAACATGAACAGTAAGATGAAAGACGAGGCATCCAGACATCGCAAGGATTCGTTGAAGACGGGTATGGGATTCATCTTTATTTACATCAAGCATCGTTTTAATACCAGTCTAAATCATGGGACACATGTAACCTGCAGCTCATAAATAAATTAACTTTAGATCCCTCCCACCCTCCACCTCCCGGCCAGCAAGTCTAAACTTGTTATTGAGATTCTTAATTCTGATTAATTATATCTGATAAACTGTATTACAAATTTCAATTGAAAGGCTAACTGGTAAAGGTCTTTGAATTGCTTTTTTTCTCGCATAATACGCTCTTTGAACTTCCGGCATTTTCCAAAATATGCCGCAATGGGAACAATTAGAAAGAAAGGGGCTTACGTCTAATATATGCCCTATTGTACAATAATTTGACATTACGGAACATTTTCAGCCTCGGACTTATATTATTCAAATCTAATCTTTATCGAAACTTTTACCGCAGTTGTTAGTCCAGATGAAGATTTACTCTTTTCGTTAGTTTGTTTATGATTGTATGATTTGAGGTGACATTTTGCTCAAGACGATTGCATGGTGATGTCAACTTGTTATTTGCTCTCTTTTATTTCAAGGGGGAGGGCCATCGCCACCTGATTTGTCTCCACTGGACCAGCGACTGATTACACTGGTAGGGGAGAATTCCCCCACTATAATTGGTATCAATGGTGGTATTGATAGCCTTAGCCTACCACTACCAGATGAGCAGCCATCAGCAGCCACTGCCGATGATGTTTCTGTTGCTGCAATACCATACGAATGGTATATCATTTATAAATAGCTATGGACATTTAATAACACAGTTGTGAGAAAGATTTCCAAATGAAATTTGTCGTGGGACGTAAACGCGAAAATCTTTGAAAACATCTGCTTCCATCATTTCATGAGAATGTAATCGGTCTAAACTTTTGACGTTCGACCACACAAACTAGTATGGCATTGGTAATACATGTCCCATAATCCCAAAATGATCAAACATGTCTTCGAAAGGTCACCTAAAGTAACGTATAGTACATGTAGAAATCACCGCTCATCAAAGTATTTTGCCGGGACAAAAAAAAAACGGAGTCCCTTTTTTATACTCAAAATGACAATTCAGCACTAGAATAATGCTGAATAATGAAAACTTTAAAAAGAACAGTTTTCTGCAAAGAAACCTTTAACAAAAACAAAGCCTGTAAACTGTGAAACATTAATTCATCATTTAATCTTCTTTTTCTGAATAGCAATCATGTCGGTGAAGTGGAGCCCATCATCCTCTCACAACCAGAAAGTGAGCATCGCCAGTCAGTGAGGGTGCCTAGAAAGAGGAAAGCAGACGTAAACGATTATGAATATGGGAAGCTGCTGGTACTGGAGCAGAAAAGGAGTGAAACCGAAACGAGGAGAGCGGAGGTCGAAATTGAAAAGCTAGAGTTGGAGAAGGAAATGCTTTGTCTGCAAATAGCAATCTTCCAGCAGAACCAGAATCAGCCTGGTGGAATATCTTGAGAGGGAATCTGGCCAACGCTAAAACATTGGTCTATTTATTTTCTTTTTGAAAAACATTTGTGCAACCTTTTTGTGTTCCCAAAAGTTGTTCACGTTTTTGTTGTGTCGTTGTGTTATACACAATAAAAGAAGCTCAATATGATATACTGCATTCATTATTTCTCACAAGATTTTTTGAACATTCACCAGCGTTGTTGATTATTTTATGATTTGACAAAATTAACAAGAAAGGAAAATTGTCAATAAAGCAATGTTTACAACACGTCAAACAGAAATTATTAACGTTTGCAACCATCATCGACTTAATATAAAAACTGGGGTTACTCATTATATTTCGCTTTGAATTACAATATTTGCTGACAAGTTGACATGTGATTAAAATGTCCTGTATAAATTGCATTTTTGTTGACAAGCTGTTTCATTCAGTGTAGTATTATTTTTTTAAGGTGATCGGTGTCATTTCCAGCTGGCGGCATTTACAGGGTGATAAAAAATAGTATTTTTCTAAAGATCGTTCAGACGTCGTTTTCCCTCCCTAGGACAAAAAGCTAGCTGGATCGCTACTGGCTTTCAGACCGCCTCTCTCTCCAAAATCAAAGCACTTATTATGTCACACACGTGGGAAGGGTTTACTATTATATGATGTTCAGTTAAAACAACTCTTGGGCAGTCGGGGCCACGGTTTGCTAACCATCCAAGTTCAAGGTTCTAAAATACAAAATGCAGCAAACCCGGGCTAAGACCCATTTTTATCGTTTTGTACTATATTGATTTTTCCTTTGATGGCACCGCTGTTCGAGCGGTTTTGTATTAATATTATGCAAATTGTTTCATGAACTTGGCCTACTTTTTCGTGGCTACATAGTACATGTAGGCCTACTTCTAGTCGCGTGTTTTTTTGTGTATGTAACAAGTTTTGAGTAGGCGCTTGAGGCTAGGCGTACATCATGCACAGTCTAGTTATCACACAACATGGTTTAGGGGATGTATGCTAGCAACTTCCAAAAGTAATGACACATGGGTGAAACTCACTGGAAATATGTGTGGACTACATGATTCCTGACAAGGTTGGCGTCGTCAAGCTGTGGTGGTTGGTCCGGCTGGGGAAGTGGAGGGTCATCCATCGGATCATCTTCAATGTCCGGGAAGCCTCGATGCTTAGCGATGTTGTGAAGGACAGCACAGGCCCCAATCACCCGGCACGCTCGTTCTGGTGAGAGCCGCATTTCACCGTGTAGGCAGTGAAATCGACGTTTCCACTGTCCTATCGTCCTTTCAACGAGACTTCGAGTTGTTCTGCGAAATCAAAGGAAACTATTATTGTTTCGAAACGTCAACATCGCATCGGTCATCCTATTGTTGAGAGTCAGGACAGAAAAAATCACGAGGCACACTAATTGACGTTAACAAGTTACTTAGTTAGGACTAGTTATAAAAAAACTATTTGGGTTTTGGAACAGGCCTACAACCTGGATAAAAATAACTTTGGAAATAAAAAGAATCAACTAACCTATGTGCTCCGTTGTAACTTGCTTCAGCACGATTTCCTGCTCGAAGAAACGGTGTGAGGAGCCAAGGTTTTGAAGGATAACCAGTGTCTCCTAACAGGTAAACCTCTCCATTTCCTTGTCCTCGTCGCTCAAAAACGTTGCATAATAAACTTTCTCTGAGTACCCTGGAGTCATGGGTACTGCCCGGCCATTTGGCATTTAGTTGGGTGAAATTGCACTTATTATCCACAACAACTTGCACATTAATTGAGTGGTAGTTTTTCCTGTTGACGTATTGTTCTTCGTGTTCAGTGGGTGCTACAATCCGTATGTGTGTACCGTCAATAAGCCCAACTACACCTGGAAATCCTGCGATGTTGAAAAACCCCCTCTGAATATCCGGAATATCTGCAGCTGCTGGCCACTTCACAAAATCACCCAACTTTCGTGAAAGACACGAGGATACAACCTTATTATTCTAGAGACGGAGGGCTGAGAAATCTTTACTGTATCCCCTACTGTCCGCTGAAATGTCCCGCATGCGTAAAATTGCAACGCAATCAATACCTTGATTTCCGGAGGAATGGCACAACTTCGTTCGGTCGGTGAATCAATTTCTTCTCTTATCAGGTCAGTAACAAACAAAACACCGTTTCTGTCGAACCTATAACGTGAGTAAAGTTCGCTGTCAGTAAACTCTGCCAAGGGGTTACATCTTTCACGAAATACTCGCTCTCTCCGAAGAACTCTTTCGTTAAAATGTCTGTGTTGCGCGGCACGTAAAAAAGCCGCCATGACACCTAAGCGCCCCGCTTATGTGAGTTAAGACTAGTCAGACCACACTTAGATTTAAGACACGAAAATAAGCGGGGTACTTAGCGCAAACGTTTTGTGAATACCGCAAAGTCATTAAGATTTGTCTAAGTTGGGTATTTAAGTGGGGTGCTTATTTTTTTATGACTTAAGTTGTTTTGTGAATACGGCCCCAGGAAGCTGAGAATTATGAATATGAAAGAAAAATATGAATTTTTTAAAACATGTGTGGTACACTTTCTCTCAAAGACGGCATTTCACACGAAACTCTAAATACCGCATTTCCAAATGTTTTTGAAAATGGTCCGTCTTTAAGCGGCTAATTGGAACAGAAGCCATTCTTGGAATAGGCCCTTGCTATAATTAAGTGTGCCCAGGCAGGTGAGAATTATGAATATGAAAGAAAAATATGAATTTTCCAAAACATGTGCGGTACACTTTCTCTCAAAGACGGCATTTCACACGAAAATCTAAATACCGCATTTCCTAATGTTCTTGAAAATGGTCCGTCTTTAAGCGGCTAATTGGAGCAGAAGCCATTCTTGGAATAGGCCATTGCTGAAATTCAGTATGCCCAGGAAGCTGAGAATTATGAATATGAAAGAAAAATATCAATTTTCCAAAACATGTGTGGTACACTTTCTCTCAAAGACGGCATTTCACCCGAACTCTAAATACCGCATTTCCAAATGTTTTTGAAAATTGTTCGTCTTTAAGCGGCTAATTGGAACAGAAGCCATTCTTGGAATAGTCCCTTGCTGAAATTATGTGTGCCCAAGAAGGTGGGAATTATGAATATGAAAGAATAAAATGAATTTTCCAAAACATGTGCGGTACACTTTCTCTCAAAGACGGCATTTCACACGAACTCTAAATACCGCATTTCCAAATGTTTTTGAAAATTGTTCGTCTTTAAGCGGCTAATTGGAACAGAAGCCATTCTTGGAATAGGCCCTTGCTGAAATTAAGTGTGCCCAAGAAGGTGGGAATTATGAATATGAAAGAATAATATGAATTTTCCAAAACATGTGCAGTACACTTTCTCTCAAAGACGGCATTTCACACGAACTCCGAATACCGCATGTTTTTAATATTCTGGAAAATGGTCCGTCTTTAAGCGGCTATTGGAACAGAAGCGATTCTTTGAATTTTCCCTTGCTGAAATTAAGTGTGCCCAGGAAGGTGAGAATTATGAATATGAAATAAAAATATGAATTATTCAAAACATGTGCGGTACACTTTCTCTCAAAGACGGCATTTCACACGAAACTCTAAATACAGCATTTCCAAATGTTGTTTAAAATGGTGCGTCTTTAAGCGGCTAATTGGACCAGAAGCCATTCTTGGAATAGGGCCCTTGCTGAAATTTAGTGTTCCCAGGAAGGTGGGAATTATGAATATGAAAGAAAAATAGGAATTTTCCAAAACATGTGCTGTACACTTTCTCTCAAAGACGGCATTTTACACGAAACTTTAAATACCGCATTTCCGATGTTTTTGAAAATGGTCCGTCTTTAAGCGGCTAATTGGAACAGAAGCCATTCTTGGAATAGGTCCTTGCTGAAATTAAATGTGCCCGGGAAGCTGAGAATTATGAATATGAAAGAAAAATATGAATTATCTAAAACATGTGTGTTACACTTTCTCTCAAAGACGGCATTTCACACAAACTCCGAATACCGCATTTTCAAATATTCTGGAAAATGGTCCGTCTTTAAGCGGCTATTTGGAACAGAAGTCATTCTTGGAATAGGCCATTGCTGAAATTCAGTATGCCCAGGAAGCTGAGAATTATGAATATGAAAGAAAAATATGAATTTTTTAAAACATGTGTGGTACACTTTCTCTCAAAGACGGCATTTCACACGAAACTCTAAATACCGCATTTCCAAATGTTTTTGAAAATGGTCCGTCTTTAAGCGGCTAATTGGAACAGAAGCCATTCTTGGAATAGGCCCTTGCTATAATTAAGTGTGCCTAGGCAGGTGAGAATTATGAATATGAAAGAAAAATATGAATTTTCCAAAACATGTGCGGTACACTTTCTCTCAAAGACGGCATTTCACACGAAAATCTAAATACAGCATTTCCTAATGTTCTTGAAAATGGTCCGTCTTTAAGCGGCTAATTGGAGCAGAAGCCATTCTTGGAATAGGCCATTGCTGAAATGAAGTATGCCCAGGAAGCTGAGAATTATGAATATGAAAGAAAAATATGAATTTTCCAAAACATGTGTGGTACACTTTCTCTCAAAGACGGCATTTCACACGAACTCCGAATACCGCATGTTTTTAATATTCTGGAAAATGGTCCGTCTTTAAGCGGCTATTGGAACAGAAGCGATTCTTTGAATTTTCCCTTGCTGAAATTAAGTGTGCCCAGGAAGGTGAGAATTATGAATATGAAATAAAAATATGAATTATTCAAAACATGTGCGGTACACTTTCTCTCAAAGACGGCATTTCACACGAAACTCTAAATACAGCATTTCCAAATGTTGTTTAAAATGGTGCGTCTTTAAGCGGCTAATTGGACCAGAAGCCATTCTTGGAATAGGGCCCTTGCTGAAATTTAGTGTTCCCAGGAAGGTGGGAATTATGAATATGAAAGAAAAATAGGAATTTTCCAAAACATGTGCTGTACACTTTCTCTCAAAGACGGCATTTTACACGAAACTTTAAATACCGCATTTCTGATGTTTTTGAAAATGGTCCGTCTTTAAGCGGCTAATTGGAACAGAAGCCATTCTTGGAATAGGTCCTTGCTGAAATTAAATGTGCCCGGGAAGCTGAGAATTATGAATATGAAAGAAAAATATGAATTATCTAAAACATGTGTGTTACACTTTCTCTCAAAGACGGCATTTCACACAAACTCCGAATACCGCATTTTCAAATATTCTGGAAAATGGTCCGTCTTTAAGCGGCTATTTGGAACAGAAGTCATTTTTGGAATAGGCCATTGCTGAAATTCAGTATGCCCAGGAAGCTGGGAATTATGAATATGAAAGAAAAATATGAATTTTTTAAAACATGTGTGGTACACTTTCTCTCAAAGACGGCATTTCACACGAAACTCTAAATACCGCATTTCCAAATGTTTTTGAAAATGGTCCGTCTTTAAGCGGCTAATTGGAACAGAAGCCATTCTTGGAATAGGCCCTTGCTATAATTAAGTGTGCCCAGGCAGGTGAGAATTATGAATATGAAAGAAAAATATGAATTTTCCAAAACATGTGGGGTACACTTTCTCTCAAAGACGGCATTTCACACGAAAATCTAAATACAGCATTTCCTAATGTTCTTGAAAATGGTCCGTCTTTAAGCGGCTAATTGGAGCAGAAGCCATTCTTGGAATAGGCCATTGCTGAAATGAAGTATGCCCAGGAAGCTGAGAATTATGAATATGAAAGAAAAATATGAATTTTCCAAAACATGTGTGGTACACTTTCTCTCAAAGACGGCATTTCACCCGAACTCTAAATACCGCATTTCCAAATGTTTTTGAAAATTGTTCGTCTTTAAGCGGCTAATTGGAACAGAAGCCATCCTTGGAATAGTCCCTTGCTGAAATTAAGTGTGCCCAAGAAGGTGGGAATTATGAATATGAAAGAATAAAATGAATTATTCAAAACATGTGTGGTACACTTTCTCTCAAAGACGGCATTTCACACGAAAATCTAAATACCGCATTTCCTAATGTTCTTGAAAATGGTCCGTCTTTAAGCGGCTAATTGGAGCAGAAGCCATTCTTGGAATAGGCCATTGCTGAAATGAAGTATGCCCAGGAAGCTGAGAATTATGAATATGAAAGAAAAATATGAATTTTCCAAAACATGTGAGGTACACTTTCTCTCAAAGACGGCATTTCACCCGAACTCTAAATACCGCATTTCCAAATGTTTTTGAAAATTGTTCGTCTTTAAGCGGCTAATTGGAACAGAAGCCATTCTTGGAATAGTCCCTTGCTGAAATTAAGTGTGCCCAAGAAGGTGGGAATTATGAATATGAAAGAATAAAATGAATTTTCCAAAACATGTGCGGTACACTTTCTCTCAAAGACGGCATTTCACACGAAACTCTAAATACCGCATTTCCTAATGTTCCTGAAAATGGTCCGTCTTTAAGCGGCTAATTGGAACAGAAGCCATTCTTGGAATAGGCCATTGCTGAAATTAAGTATGCCCAGGAAGCTGAGAATTATGAATATGAAAGAAAAATAGGAATTTTCCAAAACATGTGCGGTACACTTTCTCTCAAAGACGGCATTTTACACGAAACTCTAAATACCGCATTTCCAAATGTTTTTGAAAATTGTTCGTCTTTAAGCGGCTAATTGGAACAGAAGCCATACTTGGAATAGGCCCTTGCTGAAATTATGTGTACCCAAGAAGGTGGGAATTATGAATATGAAAGAATAATATGAATTTTCCAAAACATGTGCGGTACACTTTCTCTCAAAGACGGCATTTCACACGAAAATCTAAGTACCGCATTTCCTAATGTTCCTGAAAATGGTCCGTCTTTAAGCGGCTAATTGGAACAGAAGCCATTCTTGGAATAGGCCATTGCTGAAATTAAGTATGCCCAGGAAGCTGAGAATTATGAATATGAAAGAAAAATAAGAATTTTCCAAAACATGTGCGGTACACTTTCTCTCAAAGACGGCATTTTACACGAAACTCTAAATACCGCATTTCCAAATGTTTTTGAAAATTGTTCGTGTTTAAGCGGCTAATTGGAACAGAAGCCATCCTTGGAATAGTCCCTTGCTGAAATTAAGTGTGCCCAAGAAGGTGGGAATTATGAATATGAAAGAATAAAATGAATTATTCAAAACATGTGTGGTACACTTTCTCTCAAAGACGGCATTTCACACGAAAATCTAAATACCGCATTTCCTAATGTTCTTGAAAATGGTCCGTCTTTAAGCGGCTAATTGGAGCAGAAGCCATTCTTGGAATAGGCCATTGCTGAAATGAAGTATGCCCAGGAAGCTGAGAATTATGAATATGAAAGAAAAATATGAATTTTCCAAAACATGTGAGGTACACTTTCTCTCAAAGACGGCATTTCACCCGAACTCTAAATACCGCATTTCCAAATGTTTTTGAAAATTGTTCGTCTTTAAGCGGCTAATTGGAACAGAAGCCATTCTTGGAATAGTCCCTTGCTGAAATTAAGTGTGCCCAAGAAGGTGGGAATTATGAATATGAAAGAATAAAATGAATTTTCCAAAACATGTGCGGTACACTTTCTCTCAAAGACGGCATTTCACACGAAACTCTAAATACCGCATTTCCTAATGTTCCTGAAAATGGTCCGTCTTTAAGCGGCTAATTGGAACAGAAGCCATTCTTGGAATAGGCCATTCCTGAAATTAAGTATGCCCAGGAAGCTGAGAATTATGAATATGAAAGAAAAATAGGAATTTTCCAAAACATGTGAGGTACACTTTCTCTCAAAGACGGCATTTTACACGAAACTCTAAATACCGCATTTCCAAATGTTTTTGAAAATTGTTCGTCTTTAAGCGGCTAATTGGAACAGAAGCCATTCTTGGAATAGGCCCTTGCTGAAATTATGTGTACCCAAGAAGGTGGGAATTATGAATATGAAAGAATAATATGAATTTTCCAAAACATGTGCTGTACACTTTCTCTCAAAGACGGCATTTCACACGAAAATCTAAGTACCGCATTTCCTAATGTTCCTGAAAATGGTCCGTCTTTAAGCGGCTAATTGGAACAGAAGCCATTCTTGGAATAGGCCATTGCTGAAATTAAGTATGCCCAGGAAGCTGAGAATTATGAATATGAAAGAAAAATAAGAATTTTCCAAAACATGTGTGGTACACTTTCTCTCAAAGACGGCATTTTACACGAAACTCTAAATACCGCATTTCCAAATGTTTTTGAAAATTGTTCGTGTTTAAGCGGCTAATTAGAACAGAAGCCATACTTGGAATAGGCCCTTGCTGAAATTAAGTGTACCCAAGAAGGTGGGAATTATGAATATGAAAGAATAATATGAATTTTCCAAAACATGTGCAGTACACTTTCTCTCAAAGACGGCATTTCACACAAACTCCGAATACCGCATTTTTAGATATTCCGGAAAATGGTCCGTCTTTAAGCGGCTATTGGAACAGAAGCCATTCTTTGAATTTTCCCTTGCTGAAATGAAGTGTGCCCAGGAAGCTGAGAATTATGAATATGAAAGAGAAATATGAATTTTCCAAAACATGTGCGGTACACTTTCTCTCAAAGACGGCATTTCACACGAAAATCTAAATGCCGCATTTCCTAAGGTTCTTGAAAATTGTCCGTCTTTAAGCGGCTAATTGGAACAGAAGCCATTCTTGGAATAGGGCCCTTACTGAAATTAAGTGTGCCCAGGAAGGTGGGAATTATGAATATGAAAGAAAAATAGGAATTTTCCAAAAAATGTGCGGTACACTTTCTCTCAAAGACGGCATTTCACCCGAACTCTAAATACCGCATTTCCAAATGTTTTTGAAAATTGTTCGTCTTTAAGCGGCTAATTGGAACAGAAGCCATTCTTGGAATAGTCCCTTGCTGAAATTAAGTGTGCCCAAGAAGGTGGGAATTATGAATATGAAAGAATAAAATGAATTTTCCAAAATATGTGCGGTACACTTTCTCTCAAAGACGGCATTTCACACGAAACTCTAAATACCGCATTTCCTAATATTCTGGAAAATGGTCCGTCTTTAAGCGGCTATTTGGAACAGAAGTCATTCTTGGAATAGGCCATTGCTGAAATTCAGTATGCCCAGGAAGCTGAGAATTATGAATATGAAAGAAAAATATGAATTTTTTAAAACATGTGTGGTACACTTTCTCTCAAAGACGGCATTTCACACGAAACTCTAAATACCGCATTTCCAAATGTTTTTGAAAATGGTCCGTCTTTAAGCGGCTAATTGGAACAGAAGCCATTCTTGGAATAGGCCCTTGCTATAATTAAGTGTGCCTAGGCAGGTGAGAATTATGAATATGAAAGAAAAATATGAATTTTCCAAAACATGTGTGGTACACTTTCTCTCAAAGACGGCATTTCACACGAAAATCTAAATACAGCATTTCCTAATGTTCTTGAAAATGGTCCGTCTTTAAGCGGCTAATTGGAGCAGAAGCCATTCTTGGAATAGGCCATTGCTGAAATGAAGTATGCCCAGGAAGCTGAGAATTATGAATATGAAAGAAAAATATGAATTTTCCAAAACATGTGTGGTACACTTTCTCTCAAAGACGGCATTTCACACGAACTCCGAATACCGCATGTTTTTAATATTCTGGAAAATGGTCCGTCTTTAAGCGGCTATTGGAACAGAAGCGATTCTTTGAATTTTCCCTTGCTGAAATTAAGTGTGCCCAGGAAGGTGAGAATTATGAATATGAAATAAAAATATGAATTATTCAAAACATGTGCGGTACACTTTCTCTCAAAGACGGCATTTCACACGAAACTCTAAATACAGCATTTCCAAATGTTGTTTAAAATGGTGCGTCTTTAAGCGGCTAATTGGACCAGAAGCCATTCTTGGAATAGGGCCCTTGCTGAAATTTAGTGTTCCCAGGAAGGTGGGAATTATGAATATGAAAGAAAAATAGGAATTTTCCAAAACATGTGCTGTACACTTTCTCTCAAAGACGGCATTTTACACGAAACTTTAAATACCGCATTTCTGATGTTTTTGAAAATGGTCCGTCTTTAAGCGGCTAATTGGAACAGAAGCCATTCTTGGAATAGGTCCTTGCTGAAATTAAATGTGCCCGGGAAGCTGAGAATTATGAATATGAAAGAAAAATATGAATTATCTAAAACATGTGTGTTACACTTTCTCTCAAAGACGGCATTTCACACAAACTCCGAATACCGCATTTTCAAATATTCTGGAAAATGGTCCGTCTTTAAGCGGCTATTTGGAACAGAAGTCATTTTTGGAATAGGCCATTGCTGAAATTCAGTATGCCCAGGAAGCTGGGAATTATGAATATGAAAGAAAAATATGAATTTTTTAAAACATGTGTGGTACACTTTCTCTCAAAGACGGCATTTCACACGAAACTCTAAATACCGCATTTCCAAATGTTTTTGAAAATGGTCCGTCTTTAAGCGGCTAATTGGAACAGAAGCCATTCTTGGAATAGGCCCTTGCTATAATTAAGTGTGCCCAGGCAGGTGAGAATTATGAATATGAAAGAAAAATATGAATTTTCCAAAACATGTGCGGTACACTTTCTCTCAAAGACTGCATTTCACACGAAAATCTAAATACAGCATTTCCTAATGTTCTTGAAAATGGTCCGTCTTTAAGCGGCTAATTGGAGCAGAAGCCATTCTTGGAATAGGCCATTGCTGAAATGAAGTATGCCCAGGAAGCTGAGAATTATGAATATGAAAGAAAAATATGAATTTTCCAAAACATGTGTGGTACACTTTCTCTCAAAGACGGCATTTCACCCGAACTCTAAATACCGCATTTCCAAATGTTTTTGAAAATTGTTCGTCTTTAAGCGGCTAATTGGAACAGAAGCCATCCTTGGAATAGTCCCTTGCTGAAATTAAGTGTGCCCAAGAAGGTGGGAATTATGAATATGAAAGAATAAAATGAATTATTCAAAACATGTGTAGTACACTTTCTCTCAAAGACGGCATTTCACACGAAAATCTAAATACCGCATTTCCTAATGTTCTTGAAAATGGTCCGTCTTTAAGCGGCTAATTGGAGCAGAAGCCATTCTTGGAATAGGCCATTGCTGAAATGAAGTATGCCCAGGAAGCTGAGAATTATGAATATGAAAGAAAAATATGAATTTTCCAAAACATGTGAGGTACACTTTCTCTCAAAGACGGCATTTCACCCGAACTCTAAATACCGCATTTCCAAATGTTTTTGAAAATTGTTCGTCTTTAAGCGGCTAATTGGAACAGAAGCCATTCTTGGAATAGTCCCTTGCTGAAATTAAGTGTGCCCAAGAAGGTGGGAATTATGAATATGAAAGAATAAAATGAATTTTCCAAAACATGTGCGGTACACTTTCTCTCAAAGACGGCATTTCACACGAAACTCTAAATACCGCATTTCCTAATGTTCCTGAAAATGGTCCGTCTTTAAGCGGCTAATTGGAACAGAAGCCATTCTTGGAATAGGCCATTGCTGAAATTAAGTATGCCCAGGAAGCTGAGAATTATGAATATGAAAGAAAAATAGGAATTTTCCAAAACATGTGCGGTACACTTTCTCTCAAAGACGGCATTTTACACGAAACTCTAAATACCGCATTTCCAAATGTTTTTGAAAATTGTTCGTCTTTAAGCGGCTAATTGGAACAGAAGCCATACTTGGAATAGGCCCTTGCTGAAATTATGTGTACCCAAGAAGGTGGGAATTATGAATATGAAAGAATAATATGAATTTTCCAAAACATGTGCGGTACACTTTCTCTCAAAGACGGCATTTCACACGAAAATCTAAGTACCGCATTTCCTAATGTTCCTGAAAATGGTCCGTCTTTAAGCGGCTAATTGGAACAGAAGCCATTCTTGGAATAGGCCATTGCTGAAATTAAGTATGCCCAGGAAGCTGAGAATTATGAATATGAAAGAAAAATAAGAATTTTCCAAAACATGTGCGGTACACTTTCTCTCAAAGACGGCATTTTACACGAAACTCTAAATACCGCATTTCCAAATGTTTTTGAAAATTGTTCGTGTTTAAGCGGCTAATTGGAACAGAAGCCATCCTTGGAATAGTCCCTTGCTGAAATTAAGTGTGCCCAAGAAGGTGGGAATTATGAATATGAAAGAATAAAATGAATTATTCAAAACATGTGTGGTACACTTTCTCTCAAAGACGGCATTTCACACGAAAATCTAAATACCGCATTTCCTAATGTTCTTGAAAATGGTCCGTCTTTAAGCGGCTAATTGGAGCAGAAGCCATTCTTGGAATAGGCCATTGCTGAAATGAAGTATGCCCAGGAAGCTGAGAATTATGAATATGAAAGAAAAATATGAATTTTCCAAAACATGTGAGGTACACTTTCTCTCAAAGACGGCATTTCACCCGAACTCTAAATACCGCATTTCCAAATGTTTTTGAAAATTGTTCGTCTTTAAGCGGCTAATTGGAACAGAAGCCATTCTTGGAATAGTCCCTTGCTGAAATTAAGTGTGCCCAAGAAGGTGGGAATTATGAATATGAAAGAATAAAATGAATTTTCCAAAACATGTGCGGTACACTTTCTCTCAAAGACGGCATTTCACACGAAACTCTAAATACCGCATTTCCTAATGTTCCTGAAAATGGTCCGTCTTTAAGCGGCTAATTGGAACAGAAGCCATTCTTGGAATAGGCCATTCCTGAAATTAAGTATGCCCAGGAAGCTGAGAATTATGAATATGAAAGAAAAATAGGAATTTTCCAAAACATGTGAGGTACACTTTCTCTCAAAGACGGCATTTTACACGAAACTCTAAATACCGCATTTCCAAATGTTTTTGAAAATTGTTCGTCTTTAAGCGGCTAATTGGAACAGAAGCCATTCTTGGAATAGGCCCTTGCTGAAATTATGTGTACCCAAGAAGGTGGGAATTATGAATATGAAAGAATAATATGAATTTTCCAAAACATGTGCTGTACACTTTCTCTCAAAGACGGCATTTCACACGAAAATCTAAGTACCGCATTTCCTAATGTTCCTGAAAATGGTCCGTCTTTAAGCGGCTAATTGGAACAGAAGCCATTCTTGGAATAGGCCATTGCTGAAATTAAGTATGCCCAGGAAGCTGAGAATTATGAATATGAAAGAAAAATAAGAATTTTCCAAAACATGTGTGGTACACTTTCTCTCAAAGACGGCATTTTACACGAAACTCTAAATACCGCATTTCCAAATGTTTTTGAAAATTGTTCGTGTTTAAGCGGCTAATTGGAACAGAAGCCATACTTGGAATAGGCCCTTGCTGAAATTAAGTGTACCCAAGAAGGTGGGAATTATGAATATGAAAGAATAATATGAATTTTCCAAAACATGTGCAGTACACTTTCTCTCAAAGACGGCATTTCACACAAACTCCGAATACCGCATTTTTAGATATTCCGGAAAATGGTCCGTCTTTAAGCGGCTAATTGGAACAGAAGCCATTCTTGGAATAGGCCATTGCTGAAATTAAGTATGCCCAGGAAGCTGAGAATTATGAATATGAAAGAAAAATAGGAATTTTCCAAAAAATGTGCGGTACACTTTCTCTCAAAGACGGCATTTTACACGAAACGTTAAATACCGCATTTCCAAATGTTTTTGAAAATGGTCCGTCTTTATTTAAGAAGCTAATTGGAACAGAAGCCATTCTTGGAATAGGTCCTTGCTGAAATTAGTGTGCCCAGGAAGCTGAGAATTATGAATATGAAAGAAAAATATGAAATATTCAAAACATGTGCGGTACACTTTCTCTCAAAGACGGCATTTTACACGAAACATTAAATACCGCATTTTTAGATATTCCGGAAAATGGTCCGTCTTTAAGCGGCTATTGGAACAGAAGTCATTCTTTGAATTTTCCCTTGCTGACATGAAGTGTGCCCAGGAAGCTGAGAATTATGAATATGAAAGAAAAATATGAATTTTCCAAAACATGTGTGGTACACTTTCTCTCAAAGACGGCATTTCACCCGAACTCTAAATACCGCATTTCCAAATGTTTTTGAAAATTGTTCGTCTTTAAGCGGCTAATTGGAACAGAAGCCATCCTTGGAATAGGCCTTTGCTGAAATTAAGTGTGCCCAAGAAGGTGGGAATTATGAATATGAAAGAATAAAATGAATTTTCCAAAACATGTGCGGTACACTTTCTCTCAAAGACGGCATTTCACACGAAACTCTAAATACCGCATTTCCTAATGTTCCTGAAAATTGTTCGTCTTTAAGCGGCTAATTGGAACAGAAGCCATTCTTGGAATAGGCCATTGCTGAAATTAAGTATGCCCAGGAAGCTGAGAATTTTGAATATGAAAGAAAAATATGAATTTTCCAAAACATGTGCGGTACACTTTCTCTCAAAGACGGCATTTCACACGAAAATCTAAGTACCGCATTTCCTAATGTTCCTGAAAATGGTCCGTCTTTAAGCGGCTAATTGGAACAGAAGCCATTCTTGGAATAGGTCCTTGCTGAAATTAGTGTGCCCAGGAAGCTGAGAATTATGAATATGAAAGAAAAATATGAAATATTCAAAACATGTGCGGTACACTTTCTCTCAAAGACGGCATTTTACACGAAACATTAAATACCGCATTTTTAGATATTCCGGAAAATGGTCCGTCTTTAAGCGGCTATTGGAACAGAAGTCATTCTTTGAATTTTCCCTTGCTGACATGAAGTGTGCCCAGGAAGCTGAGAATTATGAATATGAAAGAAAAATATGAATTTTCCAAAACATGTGTGGTACACTTTCTCTCAAAGACGGCATTTCACCCGAACTCTAAATACCGCATTTCCAAATGTTTTTGAAAATTGTTCGTCTTTAAGCGGCTAATTGGAACAGAAGCCATCCTTGGAATAGGCCTTTGCTGAAATTAAGTGTGCCCAAGAAGGTGGGAATTATGAATATGAAAGAATAAAATGAATTTTCCAAAACATGTGCGGTACACTTTCTCTCAAAGACGGCATTTCACACGAAACTCTAAATACCGCATTTCCTAATGTTCCTGAAAATTGTTCGTCTTTAAGCGGCTAATTGGAACAGAAGCCATTCTTGGAATAGGCCATTGCTGAAATTAAGTATGCCCAGGAAGCTGAGAATTTTGAATATGAAAGAAAAATATGAATTTTCCAAAACATGTGCGGTACACTTTCTCTCAAAGACGGCATTTCACACGAAAATCTAAGTACCGCATTTCCTAATGTTCCTGAAAATGGTCCGTCTTTAAGCGGCTAATTGGAACAGAAGCCATTCTTGGAATAGGTCCTTGCTGAAATTAGTGTGCCCAGGAAGCTGAGAATTATGAATATGAAAGAAAAATATGAAATATTCAAAACATGTGCGGTACACTTTCTCTCAAAGACGGCATTTTACACGAAACATTAAATACCGCATTTTTAGATATTCCGGAAAATGGTCCGTCTTTAAGCGGCTATTGGAACAGAAGTCATTCTTTGAATTTTCCCTTGCTGACATGAAGTGTGCCCAGGAAGCTGAGAATTATGAATATGAAAGAAAAATATGAATTTTCCAAAACATGTGTGGTACACTTTCTCTCAAAGACGGCATTTCACCCGAACTCTAAATACCGCATTTCCAAATGTTTTTGAAAATTGTTCGTCTTTAAGCGGCTAATTGGAACAGAAGCCATCCTTGGAATAGGCCTTTGCTGAAATTAAGTGTGCCCAAGAAGGTGGGAATTATGAATATGAAAGAATAAAATGAATTTTCCAAAACATGTGCGGTACACTTTCTCTCAAAGACGGCATTTCACACGAAACTCTAAATACCGCATTTCCTAATGTTCCTGAAAATTGTTCGTCTTTAAGCGGCTAATTGGAACAGAAGCCATTCTTGGAATAGGCCATTGCTGAAATTAAGTATGCCCAGGAAGCTGAGAATTTTGAATATGAAAGAAAAATATGAATTTTCCAAAACATGTGCGGTACACTTTCTCTCAAAGACGGCATTTCACACGAAAATCTAAGTACCGCATTTCCTAATGTTCCTGAAAATGGTCCGTCTTTAAGCGGCTAATTGGAAAAGAAGCCATTCTTGGAATAGGCCATTGCTGAAATTAAGTATGCCCAGGAAGCTGAGAATTATGAATATGAAAGAAAAATATGAATTTTCCAAAACATGTGAGGTACACTTTCTCTCAAAGACGGCATTTTACACGAAACTCTAAATACCGCATTTCCAAATGTTTTTGAAAATTGTTCGTCTTTAAGGGGCTAATTGGAACAGAAGCCATATTTGGAATAGGCCCTTGCTGAAATTAAGTGTACCCAAGAAGGTGGGAATTATGAATATGAAAGAATAATATGAATTTTCCAAAACATGTGCAGTACACTTTCTCTCAAAGACGGCATTTCACACGAACTCCGAATACCGCATTTTTAGATATTCCGGAAAATGGTCCGTCTTTAAGCGGCTATTGGAACAGAAGCCATTCTTTGAATTTTCCCTTGCTGAAATGAAGTGTGCCCAGGAAGCTGAGAATTATGAATATGAAAGAGAAATATGAATTTTCCAAAACATGTGTGGTACCCTTTCTCTCAAAGACGGCATTTCACCCGAAAATCTAAATACCGCATTTCCTAAGGTTCTTGAAAATGGTCCGTCTTTAAGCGGCTAATTGGAACAGAAGCCATTCTTGGAATAGGGTACTTGCTGAAATTAAGTGTGCCCAGGATGGTGGGAATTATGAATATGAAAGAAAATTAGGAATTTTCCAAAACATGTGCGGTACACTTTCTCTCAAAGACGGCATTTCACACGAACTCCGAATACCGCATTCATAAATATTCTGGAAAATGGTCCGTCTTTAAGCGGCTATTGGAACAGAAGCCATTCTTGGAATAGGCCCTTGCTGAAATTAAGTGTGCCCAGGAAGGTGAGAATTATGAATATAAAAGAAAAATATGAATTTTCCAAAACATGTGCGGTACACTTTCTCTCAAAGACGGCATTTCACTCAATCTCCGAATACCGCATTTCAAATATTCTGGAAAATGGTCCGTCTTTAAGCGGCTATTGGAACAGAAGCCATTCTTGGAATAGGCCCTTGCTGAAATTAAGTGTGCCCAGGAAGGTGAGAATTATGAATATGAAAGAAAAATATTTATTATTCAAAACATGTGCTGTACACTTTCTCTCAAAGACGGCATTTCACACGAAAATCTAAATACCGCATTTCCTAAGGTTCTTGAAAATGGTCCGTCTTTAAGCGGCTAATTGGAACAGAAGCCATTCTTGGAATAGGGCACTTGCAGAAATTAAGTGTGCCCAGGAAGGTGGGAATTATGAATATGAAAGAAAATTAGGAATTTTCCAAAACATGTGCGGTACACTTTCTCTCAAAGACGGCATTTCACACGAACTCCGAATACCGCATTCATAAATATTCTGGAAAATGGTCCGTCTTTAAGCGGCTATTGGAACAGAAGCCATTCTTGGAATAGGCCCTTGCTGAAATTAAGTGTGCCCAGGAAGGTGAGAATTATGAATATGAAAGAAAAATATGAATTATTCAAAACATGTGCAGTACACATTCTCTCAAAGACGGCATTTCACACGAAACTCTAAATACCGCATTTCCAAATGTTGTTTAAAATGGTGCGTCTTTAAGCGGCTAATTGGAACAGAAGCCATTCTTGGAATAGGCCATTGCTGAAATTAAGTATGCCCAGGAAGCTGAGAATTATGAATATGAAAGAGAAAAATGAATTTTCCAAAACATGTGTGGTACACTTTCTCTCAAAGACGGCATTTCACACGAAAATCTAAATACCGCATTTCCAAATGTTCTTTAAAATGGTGCGTCTTTAAGCGGCTAATTGGAACAGAAGCCATTCTTGGAATAGGCCATTGCTGAAATTAAGTATGCCCAGGAAGCTGAGAATTATGAATATGAAAGAGAAAAATTAATTTTCCAAAACATGTGTGGTACACTTTCTCTCAAAGACGGCATTTCACACGAAAATCTAAATACCGCATTTCCTAAGGTTCTTGAAAATGGTCCGTCTTTAAGCGGCTAATTGGAAGAGAAGCCATTCTTGGAATAGGGCACTTGCTGAAATTAAGTGTGCCCAGGAAGGTGGGAATTATGAATATGAAAGAAAAATAGGAATTTTCCAAAACATGTGCGTTACACTTTCTCTCAAAGACGGCATTTCACACGAAACTCTAAATACCGCATTTCCAAATGTTTTTGAAAATGGTGCGTCTTTAAGCGGCTAATTGGAACAGAAGCCATTCTTGGAATAGGCCATTGCTGAAATTAAGTATGCCCAGGAAGCTGAGAATTATGAATATGAAAGAGAAAAATGAATTTTCCAAAACATGTGTGGTACACTTTCTCTCAAAGACGGCATTTCACACGAAAATCTAAATACCGCATTTCCTAAGGTTCTTGAAAATGGTCCGTCTTTAAGCGGCTAATTGGAAGAGAAGCCATTCTTGGAATAGGGCACTTGCTGAAATTAAGTGTGCCCAGGAAGGTGGGAATTATGAATATGAAAGAAAAATAGGAATTTTCCAAAACATGTGCAGTACACTTTCTCTCAAAGACGGCATTTCACACGAAACTCTAAATACCGCATTTCCAAATGTTGTTTAAAATGGTGCGTCTTTAAGCGGCTAATTGGAACAGAAGCCATTCTTGGAATAGGCCATTGCTGAAATTAAGTATGCCCAGGAAGCTGAGAATTATGAATATGAAAGAGAAAAATGAATTTTCCAAAACATGTGTGGTACACTTTCTCTCAAAGACGGCATTTCACACGAAACTCTAAATACCGCATTTCCAAATGTTGTTTAAAATGGTGCGTCTTTAAGCGGCTAATTGGAACAGAAGCCATTCTTGGAATAGGCCATTGCTGAAATTAAGTATGCCCAGGAAGCTGAGAATTATGAATATGAAAGAGAAATATTAATTTTCCAAAACATGTGTGGTACACTTTCTCTCAAAGACGGCATTTCACACGAAAATCTAAATACCGCATTTCCTAAGGTTCTTGAAAATGGTCCGTCTTTAAGCGGCTAATTGGAAGAGAAGCCATTCTTGGAATAGGGCACTTGCTGAAATTAAGTGTGCCCAGGAAGGTGGGAATTATGAATATGAAAGAAAAATAGGAATTTTCCAAAACATGTGCGGTACACTTTCTCTCAAAGACGGCATTTTACACGAAACTTTAAATACAGCATTTCCAAATGTTTTTGAAAATGGTGCGTCTTTAAGCGGCTAATTGGAACAGAAAACATTCTTGGAATAGGCCATTGCTGAAATTAAGTATGCCCAGGAAGCTGAGAATTATGAATATGAAAGAGAAATATTAATTTTCCAAAACATGTGTGGTACACTTTCTCTCAAAGACGGCATTTCACACGAAAATCTAAATACCGCATTTCCTAAGGTTCTTGAAAATGGTCCGTCTTTAAGCGGCTAATTGGAACAGAAGCCATTCTTGGAATAGGGCACTTGCTGAAATTAAGTGTGCCCAGGAAGGTCGGAATTATGAATATGAAAGAAAATTAGGAATTTTCCAAAACATGTGCGGTACACTTTCTCTCAAAGACGGCATTTCACACAAACTCCGAATACCGCATTTTCAAATATTCTGGAAAATGGTCCGTCTTTAAGCGGCTATTTGGAACAGAAGCCATTCTTGGAATAGGCCCTTGCTGAAATTAAGTGTGCCCAGGAAGGTGAGAATTATGAATATGAAAGAAAAATATGAATTTTCCAAAACATGTGCGGTACACTTTCTCTCAAAGACGGCATTTCACACGAACTCCGAATACCGCATTCATAAATATTCTGGAAAATGGTCCGTCTTTAAGCGGCTATTGGAACAGAAGCCATTCTTGGAATAGGCCCTTGCTGAAATTAAGTGTGCCCAGGAAGGTGAGAATTATGAATATAAAAGAAAAATATGAATTTTCCAAAACATGTGCGGTACACTTTCTCTCAAAGACGGCATTTCACTCAATCTCCGAATACCGCATTTCAAATATTCTGGAAAATGGTCCGTCTTTAAGCGGCTATTGGAACAGAAGCCATTCTTGGAATAGGCCCTTGCTGAAATTAAGTGTGCCCAGGAAGGTGAGAATTATGAATATGAAAGAAAAATATTTATTATTCAAAACATGTGCTGTACACTTTCTCTCAAAGACGGCATTTCACACGAAAATCTAAATACCGCATTTCCTAAGGTTCTTGAAAATGGTCCGTCTTTAAGCGGCTAATTGGAACAGAAGCCATTCTTGGAATAGGGCACTTGCAGAAATTAAGTGTGCCCAGGAAGGTGGGAATTATGAATATGAAAGAAAATTAGGAATTTTCCAAAACATGTGCGGTACACTTTCTCTCAAAGACGGCATTTCACACGAACTCCGAATACCGCATTCATAAATATTCTGGAAAATGGTCCGTCTTTAAGCGGCTATTGGAACAGAAGCCATTCTTGGAATAGGCCCTTGCTGAAATTAAGTGTGCCCAGGAAGGTGAGAATTATGAATATGAAAGAAAAATATGAATTATTCAAAACATGTGCAGTACACTTTCTCTCAAAGACGGCATTTCACACGAAACTCTAAATACCGCATTTCCAAATGTTGTTTAAAATGGTGCGTCTTTAAGCGGCTAATTGGAACAGAAGCCATTCTTGGAATAGGCCATTGCTGAAATTAAGTATGCCCAGGAAGCTGAGAATTATGAATATGAAAGAGAAAAATGAATTTTCCAAAACATGTGTGGTACACTTTCTCTCAAAGACGGCATTTCACACGAAAATCTAAATACCGCATTTCCAAATGTTGTTTAAAATGGTGCGTCTTTAAGCGGCTAATTGGAACAGAAGCCATTCTTGGAATAGGCCATTGCTGAAATTAAGTATGCCCAGGAAGCTGAGAATTATGAATATGAAAGAGAAATATGAATTTTCCAAAACATGTGTGGTACACTTTCTCTCAAAGACGGCATTTCACACGAAAATCTAAATACCGCATTTCCTAAGGTTCTTGAAAATGGTCCGTCTTTAAGCGGCTAATTGGAACAGAAGCCATTCTTGGAATAGGGCACTTGCTGAAATTAAGTGTGCCCAGGAAGGTGGGAATTATGAATATGAAAGAAAATTAGGAATTTTCCAAAACATGTGCGGTACACTTTCTCTCAAAGACGGCATTTCACACAAACTCCGAATACCGCATTTTTAAATATTCTGGAAAATGGTCCGTCTTTAAGCGGCTATTTGGAACAGAAGCCATTCTTGGAATAGGCCCTTGCTGAAATTAAGTGTGCCCAGGAAGGTGAGAATTATGAATATGAAAGAAAAATATGAATTTTCCAAAACATGTGCGGTACACTTTCTCTCAAAGACGGCATTTCACACGAAAATCTAAATACCGCATTTCCAAATGTTTTTTGAAATGGTCCGTCTTTAAGCGGCTAATTGGAACAGAAGCCATTCTTGGAATAGGCCCTTGCTGAAATTAAGTGTGCCCAGGAAGGTGGGAATTATGAATATGAAAGAAAAATATGAATTTTCCAAAACATGTGCGGTACACTTTCTCTCAAAGACTGCATTTCACACAAACTCCGAATACAGCATTTTCAAATATTCGGGAAAGTGGTCCGTCTTTAAGCGGCTATTTGGAACAGAAGCCATTCTTGGAATTGGCCCTTGCTGAAATTAAGTGTTCCCAGGACGGTGAGAATTATGAATATGAAAGAAAAATATGAATTATCTAAAACATGTGTGTTACACTTTCTCTCAAAGACGGCATTTCACACAAACTCCGAATACCGCATTTTCAAATATTCTGGAAAATGGTCCGTCTTTAAGCGGCTATTTGGAACAGAAGCCATTCTTGGAATTGGCCCTTGCTGAAATAAGGTGTGCCCAAGAAGGTGAGAATTGTGAATATGAAAGAAAAATATGGATTTTCCAAAACATGTGCGGTACACTTTCTCTCAAAGACGGCATTTCACACGAAAATCTAAATACCGCATTTCCTAATGTTCTTGAAAATGGTGCGTCTTTAAGCGGATAATTGGAACAGAATCCATTCTTGGAATAGGCCATTGCTGAAATTAAGTATGCCCAGGAAGCTGAGAATTATGAATATGAAAAAATATATCAATTTTCCAAAACATGTGTGGTACACTTTCTCTCAAAGACGGCATTTCACCCGAACTCTAAATACCGCATTTAAATGTTTTTGAAAATTGTTCGTCTTTAAGCGGCTAATTGGAACAGAAGCCATCCTTGGAATAGGCCCTTGCTGAAATTAAGTGTGCCCAAGAAGGTGGGAATTATGAATATGAAAGAATAATATGAATTTTCCAAAACATGTGCGGTACACTTTCTCTCAAAGACGGCATTTCACAAGAACACCGAATACCGCATTATTTAATATTCTGGAAAATGGTCCGTCTTTAAGCGGCTATTGGAACAGAAGCCATTATTTGAATTTTCCCTTGCTGAAATTAAGTGTGCCCAGGAAGGTGGGAATTATGAATATGAAAGAAAAATATGAATTATTCAAAACATGTGCGGTACACTTTCTCTCAAAGGCGGCATTTCACCCGAACTCTAAATACCGCATTTCCAAATGTTTTTGAAAATTGTTCGTCTTTAAGCGGCTAATTGGAACAGAAGCCATCCTTGGAATAGGCCCTTGCTGAAATTAAGTGTGCCCAAGAAGGTGAGAATTATGAATATGAAAGAAAAATATGAATTTTCCAAAACATGTGCGGTACACTTTCTCTCAAAGACGGCATTTCACACGAAAATCTAAATACCGCATTTCCAAATGTTTTTTGAAATGGTCCGTCTTTAAGCGGCTAATTGGAACAGAAGCCATTCTTGGAATAGGCCCTTGCTGAAATTAAGTGTGCCCAGGAAGGTGGGAATTATGAATATGAAAGAAAAATATGAATTTTCCAAAACATGTGCGGTACACTTTCTCTCAAAGACTGCATTTCACACAAACTCCGAATACAGCATTTTCAAATATTCGGGAAAGTGGTCCGTCTTTAAGCGGCTATTTGGAACAGAAGCCATTCTTGGAATTGGCCCTTGCTGAAATTAAGTGTTCCCAGGAAGGTGAGAATTATGAATATGAAAGAAAAATATGAATTATGTAAAACATGTGTGTTACACTTTCTCTCAAAGACGGCATTTCACACAAACTCCGAATACCGCATTTTCAAATATTCTGGAAAATGGTCCGTCTTTAAGCAGCTATTTGGAACAGAAGCCATTCTTGGAATTGGCCCTTGCTGAAATAAGGTGTGCCCAAGAAGGTGAGAATTGTGAATATGAAAGAAAAATATGGATTTTCCAAAACATGTGCGGTACACTTTCTCTCAAAGACGGCATTTCACACGAAAATCTAAATACCGCATTTCCTAATGTTCTTGAAAATGGTGCGTCTTTAAGCGGATAATTGGAACAGAATCCATTCTTGGAATAGGCCATTGCTGAAATTAAGTATGCCCAGGAAGCTGAGAATTATGAATATGAAAAAATATATCAATTTTCCAAAACATGTGTGGTACACTTTCTCTCAAAGACGGCATTTCACCCGAACTCTAAATACCGCATTTAAATGTTTTTGAAAATTGTTCGTCTTTAAGCGGCTAATTGGAACAGAAGCCATCCTTGGAATAGGCCCTTGCTGAAATTAAGTGTGCCCAAGAAGGTGGGAATTATGAATATGAAAGAATAATATGAATTTTCCAAAACATGTGCGGTACACTTTCTCTCAAAGACGGCATTTCACACGAACACCGAATACCGCATTATTTAATATTCTGGAAAATGGTCCGTCTTTAAGCGGCTATTGGAACAGAAGCCATTATTTGAATTTTCCCTTGCTGAAATTAAGTGTGCCCAGGAAGGTGAGAATTATGAATATGAAAGAAAAATATGAATTATTCAAAACATGTGCGGTACACTTTCTCTCAAAGGCGGCATTTCACCCGAACTCTAAATACCGCATTTCCAAATGTTTTTGAAAATTGTTCGTCTTTAAGCGGCTAATTGGAACAGAAGCCATCCTTGGAATAGGCCCTTGCTGAAATTAAGTGTGCCCAAGAAGGTGAGAATTATGAATATGAAAGAAAAATATGAATTTTCCAAAACATGTGCGGTACACTTTCTCTCAAAGACGGCATTTCACACGAAAATCTAAATACCGCATTTCCAAATGTTTTTTGAAATGGTCCGTCTTTAAGCGGCTAATTGGAACAGAAGCCATTCTTGGAATAGGCCCTTGCTGAAATTAAGTGTGCCCAGGAAGGTGGGAATTATGAATATGAAAGAAAAATATGAATTTTCCAAAACATGTGCGGTACACTTTCTCTCAAAGACTGCATTTCACACAAACTCCGAATACCGCATTTTCAAATATTCGGGAAAGTGGTCCGTCTTTAAGCGGCTATTTGGAACAGAAGCCATTCTTGGAATTGGCCCTTGCTGAAATAAGGTGTGCCCAAGAAGGTGAGAATTGTGAATATGAAAGAAAAATATGGATTTTCCAAAACATGTGCGGTACACTTTCTCTCAAAGACGGCATTTCACACGAAAATCTAAATACCGCATTTCCTAATGTTCTTGAAAATGGTGCGTCTTTAAGCGGATAATTGGAACAGAAGCCATTCTTGGAATAGGCCATTGCTGAAATTAAGTATGCCCAGGAAGCTGAGAATTATGAATATGAAAAAATACATGAATTTTCCAAACCATGTGTGGTACACTTTCTCTCAAAGACGGCATTTCACCCGAACTCTAAATACCGCATTTCTTAATGTTTTTGAAAATTGTTCGTCTTTAATCGGCTAATTGGAACAGAAGCCATCCTTGGAATAGGCCCTTGCTGAAATTAAGTGTGCCCAAGAAGGTGGGAATTTTGAATATGAAAGAATAATATGAATTTTCCAAAACATGTGCGGTACACTTTCTCTCAAAGACGGCATTTCACACGAACACCGAATACCGCATTATTTAATATTCTGGAAAATGGTCCGTCTTTAAGCGGCTATTGGAACAGAAGCCATTATTTGAATTTTCCCTTGCTGAAATTAAGTGTGCCCAGGAAGGTGAGAATTATGAATATGAAAGAAAAATATGAATTATTCAAAACATGTGCGGTACACTTTCTCTCAAAGACGGCATTTCACCCGAACTCTAAATACCGCATTTCCAAATGTTTTTGAAAATTGTCCGTCTTTAAGCGGCTAATTGGAACAGAAGCCATTCTTGGAATAGGCCCTTGCTGAAATTAAGTGTGCCCAAGAAGGTGGGAATTATGAATATAAAAGAATAATATGAATTTTCCAAAACATGTGCGGTACACTTTCTCTCAAAGACGGCATTTCACACAAACTCCGAATACCGCATTTTCAAATATTCTGGAAAATGGTCCGTCTTTAAGCGGCTATTTGGAACAGAAGCGATTCTTGGAATTGGCCCTTGCTGAAATTTGGTGTGCCCAAGAAGGTGAGAATTGTGAATATGAAAGAAAAATATGGATTTTCCAAAACATGTGCGGTACACTTTCTCTCAAAGACGGCATTTCACACGAAAATCTAAATACCGCATTTCCTAATGTTCTTGAAAATGGTGCGTCTTTAAGCGGATAATTGGAACAGAAGCCATTCTTGGAATAGGCCATTGCTGAAATTAAGTATGCCCAGGAAGCTGAGAATTATGAATATGAAAAAATATATGAATTTTCCAAACCATGTGTGGTACACTTTCTCTCAAAGACGGCATTTCACCCGAACTCTAAATACCGCATTTCTTAATGTTTTTGAAAATTGTTCGTCTTTAAGCGGCTAATTGGAACAGAAGCCATCCTTGGAATAGGCCCTTGCTGAAATTAAGTGTGCCCAAGAAGGTGGGAATTATGAATATGAAAGAATAATATGAATTTTCCAAAACATGTGCGGTACACTTTCTCTCAAAGACGGCATTTCACACGAACACCGAATACCGCATTATTTAATATTCTGGAAAATGGTCCGTCTTTAAGCGGCTATTGGAACAGAAGCCATTATTTGAATTTTCCCTTGCTGAAATTAAGTGTGCCCAGGAAGGTGAGAATTATGAATATGAAAGAAAAATATGAATTATTCAAAACATGTGCGGTACACTTTCTCTCAAAGACGGCATTTCACCCGAACTCTAAATACCGCATTTCCAAATGTTTTTGAAAATTGTCCGTCTTTAAGCGGCTAATTGGAACAGAAGCCATCCTTGGAATAGGCTCTTGCTGAAATTAAGTGTGCCCAAGAAGGTGGGAATTATGAATATAAAAGAATAATATGAATTTTCCAAAACATGTGCGGTACACTTTCTCTCAAAGACGGCATTTTACACGAAACTTTAAATACCGCATTTCCAAATGTTTTTGAAAATGGTCCGTCTTTAAGCGGCTAATTGGAACAGAAGCCATTCTTGGAATAGGTCCTTGCTGAAATAAAATGTGCCCAGGAAGCTGCGAATTATGAATATGAAAGAAAAATATGAATTATTCAAAACATGTGTGGTACACTTTCTCTCAAAGACGGCATTTCACACGAAACTCTAAATACCGCATTTTCAAAGGTTTTTTGAAATGGTCCGTCTTTAAGCGGCTAATTGGAACAGAAGCCATTCTTGGAATAGGCCCTTGCTGAAATTAAGTGTGCCCAGGAAGGTGGGAATTATGAATATGAAAGAAAAATATGAATTTTCAAAAACATGTGCGGTACACTTTCTCTCAAAGACGGCATTTCACCCGAACTCTAAATACCGCATTTCCAAATGTTTTTGAAAATTGTTCGTCTTTAAGCGGCTAATTGGAACAGAAGCCATCCTTGGAATAGGCCCTTGCTGAAATTAAGTGTGCCCAAGAAGGTGGGAATTATGAATATGAAAGAATAACATGAATTTTCCAAAACATGTGCGTTACACTATCTCTCAAAGACGGCATTTCACACGAACTCCGAATACCGCATTCATAAATATTCTGGAAAATGGTCCGTCTTTAAGCGGCTATTGGAACAGAAGCCATTCTTGGAATAGGCCCTTGCTGAAATTACGTGTGCCCAGGAAGGTGAGAATTATGAATATGAAAGAAAAATATGAATTATTCAAAACATGTGCGGTACACTTTCTCTCAAAGACGGCATTTCACCCGAACTCTAAATACCGCATTTCCAAATGTTTTTGAAAATTGTCCGTCTTTAAGCGGCTAATTGGAACAGAAGCCATTCTTGGAATAGGCCCTTGCTGAAATTAAGTGTGCCCAAGAAGGTGGGAATTATGAATATAAAAGAATAATATGAATTTTCCAAAACATGTGCGGTACACCTTCTCTCAAAGACGGCATTTCACACAAACTCCGAATACCGCATTTTCAAATATTCTGGAAAATGGTCCGTCTTTAAGCGGCTATTTGGAACAGAAGCGATTCTTGGAATTGGCCCTTGCTGAAATTTGGTGTGCCCAAGAAGGTGAGAATTGTGAATATGAAAGAAAAATATGGATTTTCCAAAACATGTGCGGTACACTTTCTCTCAAAGACGGCATTTCAAACGAAAATCTAAATACCGCATTTCCTAATGTTCTTGAAAATGGTGCGTCTTTAAGCGGATAATTGGAACAGAAGCCATTCTTGGAATAGGCCATTGCTGAAATTAAGTATGCCCAGGAAGCTGAGAATTATGAATATGAAAAAATATATCAATTTTCCAAACCATGTGTGGTACACTTTCTCTCAAAGACGGCATTTCACCCGAACTCTAAATACCGCATTTCTTAATGTTTTTGAAAATTGTTCGTCTTTAAGCGGCTAATTGGAACAGAAGCCATCCTTGGAATAGGCCCTTGCTGAAATTAAGTGTGCCCAAGAAGGTGGGAATTATGAATATGAAAGAATAATATGAATTTTCCAAAACATGTGCGGTACACTTTCTCTCAAAGACGGCATTTCACACGAACACCGAATACCGCATTATTTAATATTCTGGAAAATGGTCCGTCTTTAAGCGGCTATTGGAACAGAAGCCATTATTTGAATTTTCCCTTGCTGAAATTAAGTGTGCCCAGGAAGTTGAGAATTATGAATATGAAAGAAAAATATGAAATATTCAAAACATGTGCGGTACACTTTCTCTCAAAGACGGCATTTCACCCGAACTCTAAATACCGCATTTCCAAATGTTTTTGAAAATTGTTCGTCTTTAAGCGGCTAATTGGAACAGAAGCCATCCTTGGAATAGGCCCTTGCTGAAATTAAGTGTGCCCAAGAAGGTGGGAATTATGAATATGAAAGAATAACATGAATTTTCCAAAACATGTGCGGTACACTTTCTCTCAAAGACGGCATTTCACACAAACTCCGAATACCGCATTTTCAAATATTCGGGAAAATGGTCCGTCTTTAAGCGGCTATTTGGAACAGAAGCCATTCTTGGAATTGGCCCTTGCTGAAATTAAGTGTTCCCAGGAAGGTAAGAATTATGAATATGAAAGAAAAATATAAATTATCTAAAACATGTGTGTTACACTTTATCTCAAAGACTGCATTTCACACAAACTCCGAATACCGCATTTTCAAATATTCGGGAAAATGGTCCGTCTTTAAGCGGCTATTTGGAACAGAAGCCATTCTTGGAATTGGCCCTTGCTGAAATTAAGTGTTCCCAGGAAGGTGAGAATTATGAATATGAAAGAACAATATGAATTATCTAAAACATGTGTGTTACACTTTCTCTCAAAGACGGCATTTCACACAAACTCCGAATACCGCATTTTCAAATATTCGGGAAAATGGTCCGTCTTTAAGTGGCTAATTGGAACAGAAGCCATTCTTGGAATAGGGCACTTGCTGAAATTAAGTGTGCCTAGGAAGGTGGGAATTATGAATATGAAAGAAAAATAGGAATTTTCCAAAACATGTGCGGTACACTTTCTCTCAAAGACGGCATTTTACACGAAACTTTAAATACCGCATTTCCAAATGTTTTTGAAAATGGTCCGTCTTTAAGCGGCTAATTGGAACAGAAGCCATTCTTGGAATAGGTCCTTGCTGAAATAAAATGTGCCCAGGAAGCTGCGAATTATGAATATGAAAGAAAAATATGAATTATTCAAAACATGTGTGGTACACTTTCTCTCAAAGACGGCATTTCACACGAAACTCTAAATACCGCATTTTCAAAGGTTTTTTGAAATGGTCCGTCTTTAAGCGGCTAATTGGAACAGAAGCCATTCTTGGAATAGGCCCTTGCTGAAATTAAGTGTGCCCAGGAAGGTGGGAATTATGAATATGAAAGAAAAATATGAATTTTCAAAAACATGTGCGGTACACTTTCTCTCAAAGACGGCATTTCACCCGAACTCTAAATACCGCATTTCCAAATGTTTTTGAAAATTGTTCGTCTTTAAGCGGCTAATTGGAACAGAAGCCATCCTTGGAATAGGCCCTTGCTGAAATTAAGTGTGCCCAAGAAGGTGGGAATTATGAATATGAAAGAATAACATGAATTTTCCAAAACATGTGTGGTACACTATCTCTCAAAGACGGCATTTCACACGAACTCCGAATACCGCATTCATAAATATTCTGGAAAATGGTCCGTCTTTAAGCGGCTATTGGAACAGAAGCCATTCTTGGAATAGGCCCTTGCTGAAATTACGTGTGCCCAGGAAGGTGAGAATTATGAATATGAAAGAAAAATATGAATTATTCAAAACATGTGCGGTACACTTTCTCTCAAAGACGGCATTTCACACGAAACTCTAAATACCGCATTTCCAAATGTTGTTTAAAATGGTGCATCTTTAAGCGGCTAATTGGAACAGAAGCCATTCTTGGAATAGGTCCTTGCTAAAATTAAATGTGCTCAGGAAGCTGCGAATTATGAATATGAAAGAAAAATATGAATTATTCAAAACATGTGTGGTACACTTTCTCTCAAAGACGGCATTTCACACGAAACTCCGAATACCGCATTTTCAAATATTCAGGAAAATGGTCCGTCTTTAAGCGGCTATTTGGAACAGAAGCCATTCTTGGAATAGGCCCTTGCTTAAATTAAGTGTGCCCAGGAAGGTGAGAATTATGAATATGAAAGAAAAATATGAATTTTCCAAAACATGTGCGGTACACTTTCTCTCAAAGACGGCATTTCACACGAAAATCTAAATACCGCATTTCCAAATGTTTTTTTGAAATGGTCCGTCTTTAAGCGGCTAATTGGAACAGAAGCCATTCTTGGAATAGGCCCTTGCTGAAATTAAGTTTGCCCAGGAAGGTGGGAATTATGAATATGAAAGAAAAATATGAATTTTCCAAAACATGTGCGGTACACTTTCTCTCAAAGACTGCATTTCACACAAACTCCGAATACCGCATTTTCAAATATTCGGGAAAATGGTCCGTCTTTAAGCGGCTATTTGGAACAGAAGCCATTCTTGGAATTGGCCCTTGCTGAAATTAAGTGTTCCCAGGAAGGTGAAAATTATGAATATGAAAGAACAATATGAATTATCTAAAACATGTGTGTTACACTTTCTCTCAAAGACGGCATTTCACACAAACTCCGAATACCGCATTTTCAAATATTCAGGAAAATGGTCCGTCTTTAAGCGGCTAATTGGAACAGAAGCCATTCTTGGAATAGGCCATTGCTGAAATTAAGTTTGCCCAGGAAGCTGAGAATTATGAATATGAAAGAAAAATATGAATTATTCAAAACATGTGCGGTACACTATCTCTCAAAGACGGCATTTCACACGAACTCTAAATACCGCATTTCCAAATGTTGTTTAAAATGGTGCATCTTTAAGCGGCTAATTGGAACAGAAGCCATTCTTGGAATAGGCCATTGCTGAAATTAAGTATGCCCAGGAAGCTGAGAATTATGAATATGAAAGAGAAATATGAATTTTCCAAAACATGTGTGGTACACTTTCTCTCAAAGACGGCATTTCACACAAACTCCGAATACCGCATTTTCAAATATTCGGGAAAATGGTCCGTCTTTAAGCGGCTAATTGGAACAGAAGCCATTCTTGGAATAGGCCCTTGCTGAAATTAAGTGTGCCCAGGAAGGTTGGAATTATGAATATGAAAGAAAAATATGAATTTTCCAAAACATGTGTGGTATACTTTCTCTCAAAGACGGCATTTCACCCGACCTCCAAATACCGCATTTTCAAATATTCAGGAAAATGTTCCGTCTTTAAGCGGCTATTTGGAACAGAAGCCATTCTTGGAATAGGCCATTGCTGAAATTAAGTGTGCTCAGACTAGGAAGGTTGGAATTATGAATATGAAAGAAAAATATGAATTTTCCAAAACATGTGCGGTACACTTTCTCTCAAAGACGGCATTTCACACGAAAATCTAAATACCGCATTTCCTAAGGTTCTTGAAAATGGTCCGTCTTTAAGCGGCTAATTGGAACAGAAGCCATTCTTGGAATAGGCCCTTGCTGAAATTAAGTGTGCCCAGGAAGGTGAGAATTATAAATATGAAAGAAAAATATGAATTTTCCAAAACATGTGCGGTACACTTTCTCTCAAAGACTGCATTTCACACAAACTCCGAATACCGCATTTTCAAATATTCGGGAAAATGGTCCGTCTTTAAGCGGCTATTTGGAACAGAAGCCATTCTTGGAATTGGCCCTTGCTGAAATTAAGTGTTCCCAGGAAGGTGAAAATTATGAATATGAAAGAACAATATGAATTATCTAAAACATGTGTGTTACACTTTCTCTCAAAGACGGCATTTCACACAAACTCCGAATACCGCATTTTCAAATATTCAGGAAAATGGTCCGTCTTTAAGCGGCTAATTGGAACAGAAGCCATTCTTGGAATAGGCCATTGCTGAAATTAAGTTTGCCCAGGAAGCTGAGAATTATGAATATGAAAGAAAAATATGAATTATTCAAAACATGTGCGGTACACTATCTCTCAAAGACGGCATTTCACACGAACTCTAAATACCGCATTTCCAAATGTTGTTTAAAATGGTGCATCTTTAAGCGGCTAATTGGAACAGAAGCCATTCTTGGAATAGGCCATTGCTGAAATTAAGTATGCCCAGGAAGCTGAGAATTATGAATATGAAAGAGAAATATGAATTTTCCAAAACATGTGTGGTACACTTTCTCTCAAAGACGGCATTTCACACAAACTCCGAATACCGCATTTTCAAATATTCGGGAAAATGGTCCGTCTTTAAGCGGCTAATTGGAACAGAAGCCATTCTTGGAATAGGCCCTTGCTGAAATTAAGTGTGCCCAGGAAGGTTGGAATTATGAATATGAAAGAAAAATATGAATTTTCCAAAACATGTGTGGTATACTTTCTCTCAAAGACGGCATTTCACCCGACCTCCAAATACCGCATTTTCAAATATTCAGGAAAATGTTCCGTCTTTAAGCGGCTATTTGGAACAGAAGCCATTCTTGGAATAGGCCATTGCTGAAATTAAGTGTGCTCAGACTAGGAAGGTTGGAATTATGAATATGAAAGAAAAATATGAATTTTCCAAAACATGTGCGGTACACTTTCTCTCAAAGACGGCATTTCACACGAAAATCTAAATACCGCATTTCCTAAGGTTCTTGAAAATGGTCCGTCTTTAAGCGGCTAATTGGAACAGAAGCCATTCTTGGAATAGGCCCTTGCTGAAATTAAGTGTGCCCAGGAAGGTGAGAATTATAAATATGAAAGAAAAATATGAATTTTCCAAAACATGTGCGGTACACTTTCTCTCAAAGACGGCATTTCACCCGAACTTTAAATACCGCATTTCCAAATATTCTGGAAAATGGTCCGTCTTTAAGCGGCTATTTGGAACAGAAGCCATTCTTCGAATAGGCCCTTGCTGAAATTACGTGTGCCCAGGAAGGTGGGAATTATGAATATGAAAGAAAAATATGAATATTTCAAAGCATGTGTGGTAGACTTTCTTTCAAACAGAAGCTATTGTGCTGAGCCAAAAGGAATTGATGTAGAGAAGCCTGTAAAATGGGCCCTCGCGAATTGACAAATTATTTCATAAAAAGGACACATAAAATACTGTTCAGTATAATATGTACAGCTTTGCTCATACCTATTCTGAAAATGCATGCAAAATCGGTATGTAATTTCTTGATATTTTTCGAAAATTTGTTGCCTGAATACAGTGATTTCATTTAACAAAAAACCTCCTTTTGTCGAATGGATTCTAGTTTTCTTTATGCGGCTGCTCTGATCGGGCGAATCGCGGGCCCTATTGCGAATCGCCGGCTGAATCGCCGGCTGAATCGCGGGCTGAATCGCGGGCTGAATCGCGGGCTAGCTTCCGCCAGGTGTCAGAGGGACCAGTCGGAAGCTAGCCGCGAATTGGGCCCGATTTCCCAGCCGCGAACTCAGCCGCGAACTCACCCGCGAACTCAGCCGCAAACTAAAAAAAACAGAACACATGCAGCAGAAGGAGCTGCACAAAAATCAACAGATTCTGGAAATACTTTTCTGGTACAGCCAACGAAATTATCTAATGTTCCACTAAACACAGGTTTTTAGGTTATACATTTCCAACCGAGATCCTACAGCACACTTTAGTACCAACAGAAATTAATTTACCTGTTCAATCTTCATGAGGTAACTGTTTCAAATGAAGCAATTTTGTAGTAATTGGTTTAAAGAAAATATTTAATTTCATGAAAAGACAGTACCTTTCACAAAAAGAAAGTGTACCGCACATATAAACAACATACTCATGGGCAGACTTAATTTTGGATAGAGCTAATTCGGCTTACTAATTAGTACTCAAATCATCAATTAAAATCACATCATTTTCCACCTAATATGAATGTATTGCAATTTATCCGTACTTCAGTATATGCCTCTTTAACAGAAAGTGTACCGCACGTGTTCCAAATATTTCCTTTGTTTATTTAATAATTTAAAAGAACATACTCATGGGCAGACTTAATTTTGGACAGAGCTAATTCGGCTTACTAATTAGTACTCAAATCGTTAATGAAATCCAAGTCATTTTTAACATAATCTGAACGTAGTTGCAATTTAACCGTACTTGAGTATGCCTCTTTAACAAAAAGTGTACCGCACATATTCCAAATATTTCCCAATTTTTTTTCATAATCTGAAAGAACATACTCATGGGCAGACTTGATTTTGGATAGAGCTCATTCGGAAATCTCATTAGTACTCAAATGGTCAATTATAATCACATCATTTTCCACCCAATATGAATGTATTATAATTTGCCCGTACTTCAGTATATGCCTCTTTAACAGAAAGTGTACCGCACATGTTCCAAATATTTCCCTTGTTGATTTAATAATTTAAAAGAACATACTCATGGGCAGACTTAATTTTGGATAGAGCTAATTCGGCTTACTAATTAGTACTCAAATCGTCAATTAAAATCACATCATTTTCCACTTAATATGAATGTATTGTAATTTTCCCGTACTTCAGTATATGCCTCTTTAACAGAAAGTGTACCGGACGTGTTCCAAATATTTCCCTTGTTTATTTAATAATTTAAAAGAACATACTCATGGGCAGACTTAATTTTGGACAGAGCTAATTCGGCTTACTAATTAGTACTCAAATCGTCAATGAAATCCAAGTCATTTTTAACATAATCTGAACGTATTGTAATTTACCCGTACTTGAGTATGCCTCTTTCACAAAAAGTGTACCGCACATATTCCAAATATTTCCCAATTTTCTTTCATAATCTGAAAGAACATACTCATGGGCAGACTTTATTTTGGATAGAGCTCATTCGGAAAACTCATTAGTACTCAAATGGTCAATTAAAATCACACAATTTTCCACCCGATATGAATGTATTGTAATTTGCCCGTACTTCAGTATATGCCTCTTTAACAGAAAGTGTACAGCACATGTTCCAAATATTTCACTTGATTATTTAATAATTTAAAAGAACATACTCATGGGCAGACTTAAATTTGGATAGAGCTAATTCGGCTTACTAATTAGTACTCAAATCGTCAATTAAAATCACATCATTTTCCACCTAATATGAATGTATTGTAATTTACCCGTACTTCAGTATATGCCTCTTTAACAGAAAGTGTACCGCACGTGTTCCAAATATTTCCTTTGTTTATTTAATAATTTAAAAGAACATACTCATGGGCAGACTTAATTTTGGATAGAGCTAATTCGGCTTACTAATTAGTACTCAAATCGTCAATTAAAATCACATCATTTTCCACCTAATATGAATGTATTGTAATTTACCCGTACTTCAGTATATGCCTCTTTAACAGAAAGTGTACCGCACGTGTTCCAAATATTTCCTTTGTTTATTTAATAATTTAAAAGAACATACTCATGGGCAGACTTAATTTTGGATAGAGCTAATTCGGCTTGCTAATTAGTACTCAAATCGTTAATGAAATCCAAGTCATTTTTAACATAATCTGAACGTAGTTGCAATTTAACCGTACTTGAGTATGCCTCTTTCACAAAAAGTGTACCGCACATATTTCAAATATTTCCCAATTTTCTTTCATAATCTGAAAGAACATACTCATGGGCAGACTTAATTTTGGATAGAGCTCATTCGGAAATCTCATTAGTACTCAAATGGTCAATTAAAATCACATCATTTTCCACCCAATATGAATGTATTATAATTTGCCCGTACTTCAGTATATGCCTCTTTAACAGAAAGTGTACCGCACATGTTCCAAATATTTCCCTTGTTGATTTAATAATTTAAAAGAACATACTCATGGGCAGACTTAATTTTGGATAGAGCTAATTCGGCTTACTAATTAGTACTCAAATCGTCAATTAAAATCCCATCATTTTCCAGCCAATATGAAAATATTCATGAGGGAAACAACCCACTAGAGCCAAAACAGGCAACCCCACTGCCTTTTGGTGTTGACACACCAACACCTTCCCCAGCTTCTTATCTTTGTAATCCATTAGCCAAACAATTGCTTGTAATCCTTAAGTAAACACTTCCAGGCTGGGATTTGCTGGTACTACTCACAGTGTACAAATCACCTCTCCGATTCGTTCAAGTTTATTATCGTTCTCAGCTTTGCAGCGGCCGTTTTTCACGATTCAAAGTGTTTTAAGTAGTTACACAGGATAGAAAATCTGAACTGAGGCATTTTTTACAATAAAACTAAGAATTCTTGCAGATGTTTCTGTGTTAAATATAACTCATATAGATAAGAACTTAAGTCAACAAAGGATTAACTGATAGTATCTTAAGTTTATTGACACAAGATAAACAATGTAAACAACATAAAATCTCAAAAAGGCAGTGCTCCTTTCCGAGTTAGGGCCTTCTAACTCGGAAAGCTCTAGTGGGATGGGGACAGTATGTGTAATTTACCCGTACTTCAGTATATGCCTCTTTAACAGAAAGTGTACCGCACGTGTTCCAAATATTTCCCTTGTTTATTTAATAATTTAAAAGAACATACTCACGGGCAGACTTAATTTTGGATAGAGCTAATTCGGCTTACTAATTAGTACTCAAATCGTCAATTAAAATCACATCATTTTTCACCCAATATGAATGTATTGTAATTTACCCGTAAAATGAACCGCATTACAATAGTGCAGTGAAAACGGGGTATCTTTAACAGGCTAATTAGGCACTAATTAGTGTTCGGATGAAGCCTATACCAAAATAAAGGTGCACAGAAGCATGGTCTTGTAGATTATGAAATAAAAGTTGGAGTTTTTGATAACATGTGCGGTACACTTTGTTTTAAAGGGTTAGTGATGTACGCAGTCGAAGAGAAGGCATTGTAATAGTGCAGTGAAAACGGGGTATATTTAACGGGCTAATTAGGCACTAATTAGTTTTCGGCTGAAGCCTGTACCAAAATTAAGTGTGCCCAGAAGCATGGTCTTGTAGATTATGAAATACAAGTTGGAGTTTTTCATAACATGTGAGGTACACTTTGTTTTAAAGGTTAGTGATGTACGCAGCCGAAAAGAAGGCATTATGCAGTGAAAACGGGGTATCTTTAACGGGCTAATTGGGCACTAATTAGTGTTCGGCTGAAGCCTATACCAAAATAAAGTGTGCCCAGAAGCATGGTCTTGTAGATTATGAAATAAAAGTTGGAATTGTTGATAACATGTGCGGTACACTTTGTTTTAAAGGGTTAGTGATGTACGCAGCCGAAAAGAAGGCATTACAATAGTGCAGTGAAAACGGGGTATCTTTAACGGGCTAATTAGGCACTAATTAGTTTTCGGCTGAAGCCTGTACCAAAATTAAGTGTGCCCAGAAGCATGGTCTTGTAGATTATGAAATAAAAGTTGGAGTTTTTCATAACATGTGAGGTACACTTTGTTTTAAAAGGTTAGTTATGTACGCAGTTGAAAAGAAGGCATTGCAATAGTGCAGTGAAAAAGGGGTATCTTTAGCGGGCTAATTATGCACTAATTAGTGTTTGGATGAAGCCTATACCAAAATTAAGTGTGCCCAGAAGCATGGTCTTGTAGATTATGAAATAAAAGTTGGAGTTTTTCATAACATGTGAGGTACACTTTGTTTTAAAGGTTAGTGATGTACGCAGCCGAAAAGAAGGCATTATGCAGTGAAAACGGGGTATCTTTAACGGGATAATTAGGCACTAATTAGTTTTCGGATGAAGCCTATACCAAAATAAAGTGTGCCCAGTAACATGATCTCTCAGACAATGAAATAAAAGTTGGAATTTTTGATAACATGTGAAGTACACTTTGTTTTAAATGTTGCATTCACTTTTCACCATTTCTAAAAGCTTTGAAAAATAACAGGAAATGTGATGATTACCATTGGGCAGCTAATTTAACAGTAATTACTTCATCAACATTACAAAATGGTTGATAAAACTGTGGCTTATGTTGTGCGTTTTAGTATGGAATGAAAAAGTATTGTTATTTTTCGTTTTTTATGAAAAATTCGTTGAATAAGCGAAGTGAACTTTTTGGAAAATGTATCACCTTTTGCCGCATGCATTATAGATTTTTCGATTCTTGCTGAATACGCGGATGAATCCGCGGCTGAATACGCGGCCAGAAATCCGGCCGAATCCGGGGCTAGCTTGAGCCTGGTGTCAGAGGGACCTGGCTTAAGCTAGCCGCGGATTCGGCCGGATTTCTGGCCGCGTACGTATTCGGCCGCGGATTCAACCGCGTATTCAGCAAGAATCGAAAAATATATAACGCATGCGGCAAAAGGTGATCTATTTTCCAGAAAGTTCACTTCGCTTATTCAACGAATTTTTCAAAAACAAATAAAACCATACTTTTTCATGCCATATTAAAACGCACAACATAAGCCACAGTTTTATAAACCATTTTCCTAATTTTGATGAAGTAATTACTGTTCAATTAGCTGCCCAATGGTAATCATCACATTTCCTGCTATTTTTCAAAGCTTTTAGAAATGGTGAAAAGTGAATGCAACATTTAAAACAAAGTGTACCTCACATGTTATAAAAAACTCCAGCTTTTATTTCATAGTCTGAGAGATCATGTTACTAGGCACACTTAATTTTGGTATAGGCTTCAGCCGAACACTAATTAGTGCCTAATTAGTCCGTTAAAGATACCCCGTTTTCACTGCACTATTGTAATGCCTTCTTTTCGGCTGCGTACATCACTAACCCTTTAAAACAAAGTGTACCTCACATGTTATGAAAAAATCAAACTTTTATTTCATAATCTACAAGACCATGCTTCTGGGCACACTTAATTTTGGTATAGGCTTCATCCGAACACTAATTAGTGCCCAATTAGCCCGTTAAAGATACCCCGTTTTCACTGCATAATGCCTTCTTTTCGGCTGCGTACATCACTAACATTTAAAACAAAGTGTACCTCACATGTTATGAAAAACTCCAACTTCTATTTCATAATCTACAAGACCATGCTTCTGGGCACACTTAATTTTGGTATAGGCTTCATCCGAACACCAATTAGTGCCTAATTAGCCCGTTAAAGATACCCGTTTTTCACTGCTGCGTATACATCACTAACCCTTTAAAACAAAGTGTACCTCACATGTTATGAACAAATCCAACTTTTATTTCATAATCTACAAGAGCATGCTTCTGGGCACACTTAATTTTGGTATAGGCTTCAGCCGAACACTAATTAGTGCCTAATTAGTCAGTTAAAGAGGCACTGTTTTCACTGCACTATTGTAATGCGTTCCTTTCGGCTACGTTCATCACTAACCCTTTAAAACAAAGTATACCTCACATGTTATCAAAAACTCCAACTTTTATTTCATAATCTACAAGACCATGCTTCTGGGCACACTTAATTTTGGTATAGGCTTCAGCCGAACACTAATTAGTGCCTAATTAGCCCGTTAAAGATACCCCGTTTTTCACTGCTACGTATACATCACTAACCCTTTAAAACAAAGTGTACCTCACATGTTATGAAAAAATCCAACTTTTATTTCATAATCTACAAGACCATGCTTCTGGGCACAATTAATTTTGGTATAGGCTTCATCCGAACACTAATTAGTGCCTAGTTAGCCCGTTAAAGATACCCCGTTTTCACTGCACTATTGTAATGCCTTCTTTTCGGCTGCGTACATCACTAACCCTTTAAAACAAAGTGTACCTCACATGTTATGAAAAAATCCAACTTTTATTTCATAATCTACAAGACCATGCTTCTGGGCATACTTTATTTTGGTATAGGCTTCATCCGAACACTAATTAGTGCCTAATTAGCCCGTTAAAGATGCCCCGTTTTCACTGCACTATTGTAATGCCTTCTTTTCGGCTGCGTACATCACTAACCCTTTAAAACAAAGTGTACCTCAAATGTTATGAAAAATTCGAACTTTTATTTCATAATCTACAAGACCATGCTTCTGGGCACACTTAATTTTGGTATAGGCTTCAGCCGAACACTTAATTAGTGCCTAATTAGCCCGTTAAAGATACCCTGTTTTTCACTGCTGCGTATACATCACTAACCCTTTAAAACAAAGTGTACCTCACATGTTATGAAAAACCCAAACTTTTATTTCATAATCTACAAGACCATGCTTCTGGGCACACTTAATTTTGGTATAGGCTTCATCCGAACACTAATTAGTGCCCAATTAGCCCGTTAAAGCTACCCCGTTTTCACTGCATAATGCCTTCTTTTCGGCTGCGTACATCACTAACATTTAAAACAAAGTGTACCTCACATGTTATGAAAAAATCCAACTTTTATTTCATAATCTACAAGACCATGCTTCTGGGCACACTTAATTTTGGTATAGGCTTCAGCCGAACACTAATTAGTGCCTAATTAGTCCGTTAAAGGGGCACTGTTTTCACTGCACTATTGTAATGCGTTCCTTTCGGCTACGTTCATCACTAACCCTTTAAAACAAAGTATACCTCACATGTTATCAAAAACTCCAACTTTTATTTCATAATCTACAAGACCATGCTTCTGGGCACACTTAATTTTGGTATAGGCTTCAGCCGAACACTAATTAGTGCCTAATTAGCCCGTTAAAGATACCCCGTTTTCACTGCACTATTGTAATGCCTTCTTTTCGGCTGCGTACATCACTAACCCTTTAAAACAAAGTGTACCTCACATGTTAGGAAAAAATCCAACTTTTATTTCATAATCTACAAGACCATGCTTCTGGGCACACTTAATTTTGGTATAGGCTTCATCCGAAAACTAATTAGTGCCTAATTAGCCCGTTAAAGATACCCCGTTTTCACTGCACTATTGTAATGCCTTCTTTTCGGCTGCGTACATCACTAACCCTTTAAAACAAAGTGTACCTCACATGTTATGAAAAATTCCAACTTTTATTTCATAATCTACAAGACCATGCTTCTGGGCACACTTAATTTTGGTATAGGCTTCATCCGAACACTAATTAGTGCCTAGTTAGCCCGTTAAAGATACCCCGTTTTCACTGCACTATTGTAATGCCTTCTTTTCGGCTGCGTACATCACTAACCCTTTAAAACAAAGTGTACCTCACATGTTATGAAAAAATCCAACTTTTATTTCATAATCTACAAGACCATGCTTCTGGGCACACTTAATTTTGGTATAGGCTTCATCCGAACACTAATTAGTGCCTAATGAGCCCATTAAAGATACCCTGTTTTTCACTGCTGCGTATACATCACTAACCCTTTAAAACAAAGTGTACCTCACATGTTATGAACAAATCCAACTTTTATTTCATAATCTACAAGACCATGCTTCTGGGCACACTTAATTTTGGTATAGGCTTCATCCGAACACCAATTAGTGCCTAATTAGCCCGTTAAAGATACCCGTTTTTCACTGCTGCGTATACATCACTAACCCTTTAAAACAAAGTGTACCTCACATGTTATGAACAAATCCAACTTTTATTTCATAATCTACAAGACCATGCTTCTGGGCACACTTAATTTTGGTATAGGCTTCAGCCGAACACTAATTAGTGCCTAATTAGTCAGTTAAAGAGGCACTGTTTTCACTGCACTATTGTAATGCGTTCCTTTCGGCTACGTTCATCACTAACCCTTTAAAACAAAGTATACCTCACATGTTATCAAAAACTCCAACTTTTATTTCATAATCTACAAGACCATGCTTCTGGGCACACTTAATTTTGGTATAGGCTTCAGCCGAACACTAATTAGTGCCTAATTAGCCCGTTAAAGATACCCCGTTTTTCACTGCTGCGTATACATCACTAACCCTTTAAAACAAAGTGTACCTCACATGTTATGAAAAAATCCAACTTTTATTTCATAATCTACAAGACCATGCTTCTGGGCACAATTAATTTTGGTATAGGCTTCATCCGAACACTAATTAGTGCCTAGTTAGCCCGTTAAAGATACCCCGTTTTCACTGCACTATTGTAATGCCTTCTTTTCGGCTGCGTACATCACTAACCCTTTAAAACAAAGTGTACCTCACATGTTATGAAAAAATCCAACTTTTATTTCATAATCTACAAGACCATGCTTCTGGGCACACTTAATTTTGGTATAGGCTTCAGCCGAACACTTAATTAGTGCCTAATTAGCCCGTTAAAGATACCCTGTTTTTCACTGCTGCGTATACATCACTAACCCTTTAAAACAAAGTGTACCTCACATGTTATGAAAAACCCAAACTTTTATTTCATAATCTACAAGACCATGCTTCTGGGCACACTTAATTTTGGTATAGGCTTCATCCGAACACTAATTAGTGCCCAATTAGCCCGTTAAAGCTACCCCGTTTTCACTGCATAATGCCTTCTTTTCGGCTGCGTACATCACTAACATTTAAAACAAAGTGTACCTCACATGTTATGAAAAAATCCAACTTTTATTTCATAATCTACAAGACCATGCTTCTGGGCACACTTAATTTTGGTATAGGCTTCAGCCGAACACTAATTAGTGCCTAATTAGTCCGTTAAAGGGGCACTGTTTTCACTGCACTATTGTAATGCGTTCCTTTCGGCTACGTTCATCACTAACCCTTTAAAACAAAGTATACATCACATGTTATCAAAAACTCCAACTTTTATTTCATAATCTACAAGACCATGCTTCTGGGCACACTTAATTTTGGTATAGGCTTCAGCCGAACACTAATTAGTGCCTAATTAGCCCGTTAAAGATACCCCGTTTTCACTGCACTATTGTAATGCCTTCTTTTCGGCTGCGTACATCACTAACCCTTTAAAACAAAGTGTACCTCACATGTTAGGAAAAAATCCAACTTTTATTTCATAATCTACAAGACCATGCTTCTGGGCACACTTAATTTTGGTATAGGCTTCATCCGAAAACTAATTAGTGCCTAATTAGCCCGTTAAAGATACCCCGTTTTCACTGCACTATTGTAATGCCTTCTTTTCGGCTGCGTACATCACTAACCCTTTAAAACAAAGTGTACCTCACATGTTATGAAAAATTCCAACTTTTATTTCATAATCTACAAGACCATGCTTCTGGGCACACTTAATTTTGGTATAGGCTTCATCCGAACACTAATTAGTGCCTAGTTAGCCCGTTAAAGATACCCCGTTTTCACTGCACTATTGTAATGCCTTCTTTTCGGCTGCGTACATCACTAACCCTTTAAAACAAAGTGTACCTCACATGTTATGAAAAAATCCAACTTTTATTTCATAATCTACAAGACCATGCTTCTGGGCACACTTAATTTTGGTATAGGCTTCATCCGAACACTAATTAGTGCCTAATTAGCCCGTTAAAGATACCCTGTTTTTCACTGCTGCGTATACATCACTAACCCTTTAAAACAAAGTGTACCTCACATGTTATGAAAAAATCAAACTTTTATTTCATAATCTACAAGACCATGCTTCTGGGCACACTTAATTTTGGTATAGGCTTCATCCGAACACTAATTAGTGCCTAATTAGCCCGTTAAAGATACCCTGTTTTTCACTGCTGCGTATACATCACTAACCCTTTAAAACAAAGTGTACCTCACATGTTATGAAAAACTCCAACTTTTATTTCATAATCTACAAGACCATGCTTCTATGCACACTTTATTTTGGTATAGGCTTCATCCGAACACTAATTAGTGCCTAGTTAGCCCGTTAAAGATACCCCGTTTTCACTGCACTATTGTAATGCCTTCTTTTCGGCTGCGTACATCACTAACCCTTTAAAACAAAGTGTACCTCACATGTTATGAAAAAATCCAACTTTTATTTCATAATCTACAAGACCATGCTTCTGGGCACACTTAATTTTGGTATAGGCTTCAGCCGAACACTAATTAGTGCCTAATTAATTCGTTAAAGATGCCCCGTTTTTCACTGCTGCGTATACATCACTAACCCTTTAAAACAAAGTGTACCTCACATGTTATGAAAAACCCAAACTTTTATTTCATAATCTACAAGACCATGCTTCTGGGCACACTCAATTTTGGTATAGGCTTCATCCGAACACTAATTAGTGCCCAATTAGCCCGTTAAAGCTACCCCGTTTTCACTGCATAATGCCTTCTTTTCGGCTGCGTACATCACTAACATTTAAAACAAAGTGTACCTCACATGTTATGAAAAAATCCAACTTTTATTTCATAATCTACAAGACCATGCTTCTGGGCACACTTAATTTTGGTATAGGCTTCAGCCGAACACTAATTAGTGCCTAATTAGTCCGTTAAAGGGGCACTGTTTTCACTGCACTATTGTAATGCGTTCCTTTCGGCTACGTTCATCACTAACCCTTTAAAACAAAGTATACCTCACATGTTATCAAAAACTCCAACTTTTATTTCATAATCTACAAGACCATGCTTCTGGGCACACTTAATTTTGGTATAGGCTTCAGCCGAACACTAATTAGTGCCTAATTAGTCGGTTAAAGATACCCCGTTTTCACTGCACTATTGTAATGCCTTCTTTTCGGCTGCGTACATCACTAACCCTTTAAAACAAAGTGTACCTCACATGTTATGAAAAAATCCAACTTTTATTTCATAATCTACAAGACCATGCTTCTGGGCACACTTAATTTTGGTATAGGCTTCATCCGAACACTAATTAGTGCCTAATTAGCCCGTTAAAGATACCCCGTTTTCACTGCACTATTGTAATGCCTTCTTTTCGGCTGCGTACATCACTAACCCTTTAAAACAAAGTGTACCTCACATGTTATGAAAAAATCCAACTTTTATTTCATAATCTACAAGACCATGCTTCTGGGCACACTTAATTTTGGTATAGGCTTCATCCGAACACTAATTAGTGCCTAGTTAGCCCGTTAAAGATACCCCGTTTTCACTGCACTATTGTAATGCCTTCTTTTCGGCTGCGTACATCACTAACCCTTTAAAACAAAGTGTACCTCACATGTTATGAAAAAATCCAACTTTTATTTCATAATCTACAAGACCATGCTTCTGGGCACACTTAATTTTGGTATAGGCTTCATCCGAACACTAATTAGTGCCTAATTAGCCCGTTAAAGATACCCTGTTTTTCACTGCTGCGTATACATCACTAACCCTTTAAAACAAAGTGTACCTCACATGTTATGAAAAAATCCAACTTTTATTTCATAATCTACAAGACCATGCTTCTGGGCACACTTAATTTTGGTATAGGCTTCATCCGAACACTAATTAGTGCCTAATTAGCCCGTTAAAGATACCCTGTTTTTCACTGCTGCGTATACATCACTAACCCTTTAAAACAAAGTGTACCTCACATGTTATGAAAAACTCCAACTTTTATTTCATAATCTACAAGACCATGCTTCTATGCACACTTTATTTTGGTATAGGCTTCATCTGAACACTAATTAGTGCCTAGTTAGCCCGTTAAAGATACCCCGTTTTCACTGCACTATTGTAATGCCTTCTTTTCGGCTGCGTACATCACTAACCCTTTAAAACAAAGTGTACCTCACATGTTATGAAAAAATCCAACTTTTATTTCATAATCTACAAGACCATGCTTCTGGGCACACTTAATTTTGGTATAGGCTTCAGCCGAACACTAATTAGTGCCTAATTAATTCGTTAAAGATGCCCCGTTTTTCACTGCTGCGTATACATCACTAACCCTTTAAAACAAAGTGTACCTCACATGTTATGAAAAACCCAAACTTTTATTTCATAATCTACAAGACCATGCTTCTGGGCACACTCAATTTTGGTATAGGCTTCATCCGAACACTAATTAGTGCCCAATTAGCCCGTTAAAGCTACCCCGTTTTCACTGCATAATGCCTTCTTTTCGGCTGCGTACATCACTAACATTTAAAACAAAGTGTACCTCACATGTTATGAAAAACTCCAACTTCTATTTCATAATCTACAAGACCATGCTTCTGGGCACACTTTATTTTGGTACAGGCTTCAGCCGAAAACTAATTAGTGCCTAATTAGTCGGTTAAAGATACCCCGTTTTCACTGCACTATTGTAATGCCTTCTTTTCGGCTGCGTACATCACTAACCCTTTAAAACAAAGTGTACCTCACATGTTATGAAAAAATCCAACTTTTATTTCATAATCTACAAGACCATGCTTCTGGGCACACTTAATTTTGGTATAGGCTTCATCCGAACACTAATTAGTGCCTAATTAGCCCGTTAAAGATACCCCGTTTTCACTGCACTATTGTAATGCCTTCTTTTCGGCTGCGTACATCACTAACCCTTTAAAACAAAGTGTACCTCACATGTTATGAAAAAATCCAACTTTTATTTCATAATCTACAAGACCATGCTTCTGGGCACACTTAATTTTGGTATAGGCTTCATCCGAACACTAATTAGTGCCTAATTAGCCCGTTAAAGATACCCTGTTTTTCACTGCTGCGTATACATCACTAACCCTTTAAAACAAAGTGTACCTCACATGTTATGAAAAACTCCAACTTTTATTTCATAATCTACAAGACCATGCTTCTATGCACACTTTATTTTGGTATAGGCTTCATCCGAACACTAATTAGTGCCTAGTTAGCCCGTTAAAGATACCCCGTTTTCACTGCACTATTGTAATGCCTTCTTTTCGGCTGCGTACATCACTAACCCTTTAAAACAAAGTGTACCTCACATGTTATGAAAAAATCCAACTTTTATTTCATAATCTACAAGACCATGCTTCTGGGCACACTTTATTTTGGTATAGGCTTCAGCCGAACACTAATTAGTGCCTAATTAATTCGTTAAAGATGCCCCGTTTTTCACTGCTGCGTATACATCACTAACCCTTTAAAACAAAGTGTACCTCACATGTTATGAAAAACCCAAACTTTTATTTCATAATCTACAAGACCATGCTTCTGGGCACACTTAATTTTGGTATAGGCTTCATCCGAACACTAATTAGTGCCCAATTAGCCCGTTAAAGCTACCCCGTTTTCACTGCATAATGCCTTCTTTTCGGCTGCGTACATCACTAACATTTAAAACAAAGTGTACCTCACATGTTATGAAAAACTCCAACTTCTATTTCATAATCTACAAGACCATGCTTCTGGGCACACTTTATTTTGGTACAGGCTTCAGCCGAAAACTAATTAGTGCCTAATTAGTCGGTTAAAGATACCCCGTTTTCACTGCACTATTGTAATGCCTTCTTTTCGGCTGCGTACATCACTAACCCTTTAAAACAAAGTGTACCTCACATGTTATGAAAAAATCCAACTTTTATTTCATAATCTACAAGACCATGCTTCTGGGCACACTTAATTTTGGTATAGGCTTCATCCGAACACTAATTAGTGCCTAATTAGCCCGTTAAAGATACCCTGTTTTTCACTGCTGCGTATACATCACTAACCCTTTAAAACAAAGTGTACCTCACATGTTATGAAAAAATCCAACTTTTATTTCATAATCTACAAGACCATGCTTCTGGGCACACTTAATTTTGGTATAGGCTTCATCCGAACACAAATTAGTGCCTAATTAGCCCGTTAAAGATACCCTGTTTTTCACTGCTGCGTATACATCACTAACCCTTTAAAACAAAGTGTACCTCACATGTTATGAAAAACTCCAACTTCTATTTCATAATCTACAAGACCATGCTTCTGGGCACACTTTATTTTGGTACAGGCTTCAGCCGAAAACTAATTAGTGCCTAATTAGTCGGTTAAAGATACCCCGTTTTCACTGCACTATTGTAATGCCTTCTTTTCGGCTGCGTACATCACTAACCCTTTAAAACAAAGTGTACCTCACATGTTATGAAAAAATCCAACTTTTATTTCATAATCTACAAGACCATGCTTCTGGGCACACTTAATTTTGGTATAGGCTTCAGCCGAACACTAATTAGTGCCTAATTAGCCCGTTAAAGATACCCTGTTTTTCACTGCTGCGTATACATCACTAACCCTTTAAAACAAAGTGTACCTCACATGTTATGAAAAAATCCAACTTTTATTTCATAATCTACAAGACCATGCTTCTGGGCACACTTAATTTTGGTATAGGCTTCATCCGAACACAAATTAGTGCCTAATTAGCCCGTTAAAGATACCCTGTTTTTCACTGCTGCGTATACATCACTAACCCTTTAAAACAAAGTGTACCTCACATGTTATGAAAAACTCCAACTTTTATTTCATAATCTACAAGACCATGCTTCTATGCACACTTTATTTGGGTATAGGCTTCATCCGAACACTAATTAGTGCCTAGTTAGCCCGTTAAAGATACCCCGTTTTCACTGCACTATTGTAATGCCTTCTTTTCGGCTGCGTACATCACTAACCCTTTAAAACAAAGTGTACCTCACATGTTATGAAAAAATCCAACTTTTATTTCATAATCTACAAGACCATGCTTCTGGGCACACTTAATTTTGGTATAGGCTTCAGCCGAACACTAATTAGTGCCTAATTAATTCGTTAAAGATGCCCCGTTTTTCACTGCTGCGTATACATCACTAACCCTTTAAAACAAAGTGTACCTCACATGTTATGAAAAACCCAAACTTTTATTTCATAATCTACAAGACCATGCTTCTGGGCACACTTAATTTTGGTATAGGCTTCATCCGAACACTAATTAGTGCCTAATTAGCCCGTTAAAGATACCCCGTTTTCACTGCACTATTGTAATGCCTTCTTTTCGGCTGCGTACATCACTAACCCTTTAAAACAAAGTGTACCTCACATGTTATGAAAAAATCCAACTTTTATTTCATAATCTACAAGACCATGCTTCTGGGCACACTTAATTTTGGTATAGGCTTCATCCGAACACTAATTAGTGCCTAATTAGCCCGTTAAAGATACCCTGTTTTTCACTGCTGCGTATACATCACTAACCCTTTAAAACAAAGTGTACCTCACATGTTATGAAAAACTCCAACTTTTATTTCATAATCTACAAGACCATGCTTCTATGCACACTTTATTTTGGTATAGGCTTCATCCGAACACTAATTAGTGCCTAGTTAGCCCGTTAAAGATACCCCGTTTTCACTGCACTATTGTAATGCCTTCTTTTCGGCTGCGTACATCACTAACCCTTTAAAACAAAGTGTACCTCACATGTTATGAAAAAATCCAACTTTTATTTCATAATCTACAAGACCATGCTTCTGGGCACACTTTATTTTGGTATAGGCTTCAGCCGAACACTAATTAGTGCCTAATTAATTCGTTAAAGATGCCCCGTTTTTCACTGCTGCGTATACATCACTAACCCTTTAAAACAAAGTGTACCTCACATGTTATGAAAAACCCAAACTTTTATTTCATAATCTACAAGACCATGCTTCTGGGCACACTTAATTTTGGTATAGGCTTCATCCGAACACTAATTAGTGCCCAATTAGCCCGTTAAAGCTACCCCGTTTTCACTGCATAATGCCTTCTTTTCGGCTGCGTACATCACTAACATTTAAAACAAAGTGTACCTCACATGTTATGAAAAACTCCAACTTCTATTTCATAATCTACAAGACCATGCTTCTGGGCACACTTTATTTTGGTACAGGCTTCAGCCGAAAACTAATTAGTGCCTAATTAGTCGGTTAAAGATACCCCGTTTTCACTGCACTATTGTAATGCCTTCTTTTCGGCTGCGTACATCACTAACCCTTTAAAACAAAGTGTACCTCACATGTTATGAAAAAATCCAACTTTTATTTCATAATCTACAAGACCATGCTTCTGGGCACACTTAATTTTGGTATAGGCTTCATCCGAACACTAATTAGTGCCTAATTAGCCCGTTAAAGATACCCTGTTTTTCACTGCTGCGTATACATCACTAACCCTTTAAAACAAAGTGTACCTCACATGTTATGAAAAAATCCAACTTTTATTTCATAATCTACAAGACCATGCTTCTGGGCACACTTAATTTTGGTATAGGCTTCATCCGAACACAAATTAGTGCCTAATTAGCCCGTTAAAGATACCCTGTTTTTCACTGCTGCGTATACATCACTAACCCTTTAAAACAAAGTGTACCTCACATGTTATGAAAAACTCCAACTTTTATTTCATAATCTACAAGACCATGCTTCTATGCACACTTTATTTGGGTATAGGCTTCATCCGAACACTAATTAGTGCCTAGTTAGCCCGTTAAAGATACCCCGTTTTCACTGCACTATTGTAATGCCTTCTTTTCGGCTGCGTACATCACTAACCCTTTAAAACAAAGTGTACCTCACATGTTATGAAAAAATCCAACTTTTATTTCATAATCTACAAGACCATGCTTCTGGGCACACTTAATTTTGGTATAGGCTTCAGCCGAACACTAATTAGTGCCTAATTAATTCGTTAAAGATGCCCCGTTTTTCACTGCTGCGTATACATCACTAACCCTTTAAAACAAAGTGTACCTCACATGTTATGAAAAACCCAAACTTTTATTTCATAATCTACAAGACCATGCTTCTGGGCACACTTAATTTTGGTATAGGCTTCATCCGAACACTAATTAGTGCCTAATTATCCCGTTAAAGATACCCCGTTTTCACTGCACTATTGTAATGCCTTCTTTTCGGCTGCGTACATCACTAACCCTTTAAAACAAAGTGTACCTCACATGTTATGAAAAAATCCAACTTTTATTTCATAATCTACAAGACCATGCTTCTGGGCACACTTAATTTTGGTATAGGCTTCATCCGAACACTAATTAGTGCCTAATTAGCCCGTTAAAGATACCCTGTTTTTCACTGCTGCGTATACATCACTAACCCTTTAAAACAAAGTGTACCTCACATGTTATGAAAAACTCCAACTTTTATTTCATAATCTACAAGACCATGCTTCTATGCACACTTTATTTTGGTATAGGCTTCATCCGAACACTAATTAGTGCCTAGTTAGCCCGTTAAAGATACCCCGTTTTCACTGCACTATTGTAATGCCTTCTTTTCGGCTGCGTACATCACTAACCCTTTAAAACAAAGTGTACCTCACATGTTATGAAAAAATCCAACTTTTAATTCATAATCTACAAGACCATGCTTCTGGGCACACTTAATTTTGGTATAGGCTTCAGCCGAACACTAATTAGTGCCTAATTAATTCGTTAAAGATGCCCCGTTTTTCACTGCTGCGTATACATCACTAACCCTTTAAAACAAAGTGTACCTCACATGTTATGAAAAACCCAAACTTTTATTTCATAATCTACAAGACCATGCTTCTGGGCACACTTAATTTTGGTATAGGCTTCATCCGAACACTAATTAGTGCCCAATTAGCCCGTTAAAGCTACCCCGTTTTCACTGCATAATGCCTTCTTTTCGGCTGCGTACATCACTAACATTTAAAACAAAGTGTACCTCACATGTTATGAAAAACTCCAACTTCTATTTCATAATCTACAAGACCATGCTTCTGGGCACACTTTATTTTGGTACAGGCTTCAGCCGAAAACTAATTAGTGCCTAATTAGTCGGTTAAAGATACCCCGTTTTCACTGCACTATTGTAATGCCTTCTTTTCGGCTGCGTACATCACTAACCCTTTAAAACAAAGTGTACCTCACATGTTATGAAAAAATCCAACTTTTATTTCATAATCTACAAGACCATGCTTCTGGGCACACTTAATTTTGGTATAGGCTTCATCCGAACACTAATTAGTGCCTAATTAGCCCGTTAAAGATACCCTGTTTTTCACTGCTGCGTATACATCACTAACCCTTTAAAACAAAGTGTACCTCACATGTTATGAAAAAATCCAACTTTTATTTCATAATCTACAAGACCATGCTTCTGGGCACACTTAATTTTGGTATAGGCTTCATCCGAACACGAATTAGTGCCTAATTAGCCCGTTAAAGATACCCTGTTTTTCACTGCTGCGTATACATCACTAACCCTTTAAAACAAAGTGTACCTCACATGTTATGAAAAACTCCAACTTTTATTTCATAATCTACAAGACCATGCTTCTATGCACACTTTATTTTGGTATAGGCTTCATACGAACACTAATTAGTGCCTAGTTAGCCCGTTAAAGATACCCCGTTTTCACTGCACTATTGTAATGCCTTCTTTTCGGCTGCGTACATCACTAACCCTTTAAAACAAAGTGTACCTCACATGTTATGAAAAAATCCAACTTTTATTTCATAATCTACAAGACCATGCTTCTGGGCACACTTAATTTTGGTATAGGCTTCAGCCGAACACTAATTAGTGCCTAATTAATTCGTTAAAGATGCCCCGTTTTTCACTGCGTATACATCACTAACCCTTTAAAACAAAGTGTACCTCACATGTTATGAAAAACCAAAACTTTTATTTCATAATCTACAAGACCATGCTTCTGGGCACACTTAATTTTGGTATAGGCTTCATCCGAACACTAATTAGTGCCCAATTAGCTCGTTAAAGCTACCCCGTTTTCACTGCATAATGCCTTCTTTTCGGCTGCGTACATCACTAACATTTAAAACAAAGTGTACCTCACATGTTATGAAAAACTCCAACTTCTATTTCATAATCTACAAGACCATGCTTCTGGGCACACTTTATTTTGGTACAGGCTTCAGCCGAAAACTAATTAGTGCCTAATTAGTCGGTTAAAGATACCCCGTTTTCACTGCACTATTGTAATGCCTTCTTTTCGGCTGCGTACATCACTAACCCTTTAAAACAAAGTGTACCTCACATGTTATGAAAAAATCCAACTTTTATTTCATAATCTACAAGACCATGCTTCTGGGCACACTTAATTTTGGTATAGGCTTCATCCGAACACTAATTAGTGCCTAATTAGCCCGTTAAAGATACCCCGTTTTCACTGCACTATTGTAATGCCTTCTTTTCGGCTGCGTACATCACTAACCCTTTAAAACAAAGTGTACCTCACATGTTATGAAAAAATCCAACTTTTATTTCATAATCTACAAGACCATGCTTCTATGCACACTTTATTTTGGTATAGGCTTCATCCGAAAACTAATTAGTGCCTAATTAGCCCGTTACAGATACCCCGTTTTCACTGCACTATTGTAATGCGTTTTTTCGGCTGCGTACATAACTACCCCGTTAAAACAAAGTGTACCTCACATGTTATCAAAAACTCCAACTTTTATTTCATAATTTACAAGACCATGCTTCTGGGCACACTTAATTTTGGTATAGGCTTCATCCGAACACTAATTAGTGCCTAATTAGCCCGTTAAAGATACCCCGTTTTCACTGCACTATTGTAATGCCTTCTTTTCGGCTGCGTACATCACTAACCCTTTAAAACAAAGTGTACCTCACATGTTACGAAAATCCAACTTTTATTTCATAATCTACAAGACCATGCTTCTGGGCACACTTAATTTTGGTATAGGCTTCAGCCGAACACTAATTAGTGCCTAATTAGCCCGTTAAAGATGCCCCGTTTTTCACTGCTGCGTATACATCACTAACCCTTTAAAACAAAGTGTACCTCACATGTTATGAAAAACCCCAACTTTTATTTCATAATCTACAAGACCATGCTTCTGGGCACACTTAATTTTGGTATAGGCTTCATCCGAACACTAATTAGTGCCCAATTAGCCCGTTAAAGATACCCCGTTTTCACTGCATAATGCCTTCTTTTCGGCTGCGTACATCACTAACATTTAAAACAAAGTGTACCTCACATGTTATGAAAAACTCCAACTTCTATTTCATAATCTACAAGACCATGCTTCTATGCACACTTTATTTTGGTATAGGCTTCATCTGAACACTAATTAGTGCCTAGTTAGCCCGTTAAAGATACCCCGTTTTCACTGCACTATTGTAATGCCTTCTTTTCGGCTGCGTACATCACTAACCCTTTAAAACAAAGTGTACCTCACATGTTATGAACAAATCCAACTTTTATTTCATAATCTACAAGACCATGCTTCTGGGCACACTTAATTTTGGTATAGGCTTCAGCCGAACACTAATTAGTGCCTAATTAATTCGTTAAAGATGCCCCGTTTTTCACTGCTGCGTATACATCACTAACCCTTTAAAACAAAGTGTACCTCACATGTTATGAAAAACCCAAACTTTTATTTCATAATCTACAAGACCATGCTTCTGGGCACACTTAATTTTGGTATAGGCTTCATCCGAACACTAATTAGTGCCCAATTAGCCCGTTAAAGCTACCCCGTTTTCACTGCATAATGCCTTCTTTTCGGCTGCGTACATCACTAACATTTAAAACAAAGTGTACCTCACATGTTATGAAAAACTCCAACTTCTATTTCATAATCTACAAGACCATGCTTCTGGGCACACTTTATTTTGGTACAGGCTTCAGCCGAAAACTAATTAGTGCCTAATTAGTCGGTTAAAGATACCCCGTTTTCACTGCACTATTGTAATGCCTTCTTTTCGGCTGCGTACATCACTAACCCTTTAAAACAAAGTGTACCTCACATGTTATGAAAAAATCCAACTTTTATTTCATAATCTACAAGACCATGCTTCTGGGCACACTTAATTTTGGTATAGGCTTCATCCGAACACTAATTAGTGCCTAATTAGCCCGTTAAAGATACCCTGTTTTTCACTGCTGCGTATACATCACTAACCCTTTAAAACAAAGTGTACCTCACATGTTATGAAAAAATCCAACTTTTATTTCATAATCTACAAGACCATGCTTCTGGGCACACTTAATTTTGGTATAGGCTTCATCCGAACACGAATTAGTGCCTAATTAGCCCGTTAAAGATACCCTGTTTTTCACTGCTGCGTATACATCACTAACCCTTTAAAACAAAGTGTACCTCACATGTTATGAAAAACTCCAACTTTTATTTCATAATCTACAAGACCATGCTTCTATGCACACTTTATTTTGGTATAGGCTTCATACGAACACTAATTAGTGCCTAGTTAGCCCGTTAAAGATACCCCGTTTTCACTGCACTATTGTAATGCCTTCTTTTCGGCTGCGTACATCACTAACCCTTTAAAACAAAGTGTACCTCACATGTTATGAAAAAATCCAACTTTTATTTCATAATCTACAAGACCATGCTTCTGGGCACACTTAATTTTGGTATAGGCTTCAGCCGAACACTAATTAGTGCCTAATTAATTCGTTAAAGATGCCCCGTTTTTCACTACTGCGTATACATCACTAACCCTTTAAAACAAAGTGTACCTCACATGTTATGAAAAACCAAAACTTTTATTTCATAATCTACAAGACCATGCTTCTGGGCACACTTAATTTTGGTATAGGCTTCATCCGAACACTAATTAGTGCCCAATTAGCTCGTTAAAGCTACCCCGTTTTCACTGCATAATGCCTTCTTTTCGGCTGCGTACATCACTAACCCTTTAAAACAAAGTGTACCTCACATGTTATGAAAAAATCCAACTTTTATTTCATAATCTACAAGACCATGCTTCTGGGCACACTTAATTTTGGTATAGGCTTCATCCGAACACTAATTAGTGCCTAATTAGCCCGTTAAAGATACCCCATTTTCACTGCACTATTGTAATGCCTTCTTTTCGGCTGCGTACATCACTAACCCTTTAAAACAAAGTGTACCTCACATGTTATGAAAAAATCCAACTTTTATTTCATAATCTACAAGACCATGCTTCTATGCACACTTTATTTTGGTATAGGCTTCATCCGAACACTAATTAGTGCCTAATTAGCCCGTTACAGATACCCCGTTTTCACTGCACTATTGTAATGCGTTTTTTCGGCTGCGTACATAACTACCCCGTTAAAACAAAGTGTACCTCACATGTTATCAAAAACTCCAACTTTTATTTCATAATTTACAAGACCATGCTTCTGGGCACACTTAATTTTGGTATAGGCTTCATCCGAACACTAATTAGTGCCTAATTAGCCCGTTAAAGATACCCCGTTTTCACTGCACTATTGTAATGCCTTCTTTTCGGCTGCGTACATCACTAACCCTTTAAAACAAAGTGTACCTCACATGTTACGAAAATCCAACTTTTATTTCATAATCTACAAGACCATGCTTCTGGGCACACTTAATTTTGGTATAGGCTTCAGCCGAACACTAATTAGTGCCTAATTAGCCCGTTAAAGATGCCCCGTTTTTCACTGCTGCGTATACATCACTAACCCTTTAAAACAAAGTGTACCTCACATGTTATGAAAAACCCCAACTTTTATTTCATAATCTACAAGACCATGCTTCTGGGCACACTTAATTTTGGTATAGGCTTCATCCGAACACTAATTAGTGCCCAATTAGCCCGTTAAAGATACCCCGTTTTCACTGCATAATGCCTTCTTTTCGGCTGCGTACATCACTAACATTTAAAACAAAGTGTACCTCACATGTTATGAAAAACTCCAACTTCTATTTCATAATCTACAAGACCATGCTTCTATGCACACTTTATTTTGGTATAGGCTTCATCTGAACACTAATTAGTGCCTAGTTAGCCCGTTAAAGATACCCCGTTTTCACTGCACTATTGTAATGCCTTCTTTTCGGCTGCGTACATCACTAACCCTTTAAAACAAAGTGTACATCACATGTTATGAAAAAATCCAACTTTTATTTCATAATCTACAAGACCATGCTTCTGGGCACACTTAATTTTGGTATAGGCTTCAGCCGAACACTAATTAGTGCCTAATTAATTCGTTAAAGATGCCCCGTTTTTCACTGCTGCGTATACATCACTAACCCTTTAAAACAAAGTGTACCTCACATGTTATGAAAAACCAAAACTTTTATTTCATAATCTACAAGACCATGCTTCTGGGCACACTTAATTTTGGTATAGGCTTCATCCGAACACTAATTAGTGCCCAATTAGCCCGTTAAAGCTACCCCGTTTTCACTGCATAATGCCTTCTTTTCGGCTGCGTACATCACTAACATTTAAAACAAAGTGTACCTCACATGTTATGAAAAACTCCAACTTCTATTTCATAATCTACAAGACCATGCTTCTGGGCACACTTAATTTTGGTACAGGCTTCAGCCGAAAACTAATTAGTGCCTAATTAGTCGGTTAAAGATACCCCGTTTTCACTGCACTATTGTAATGCCTTCTTTTCGGCTGCGTACATCACTAACCCTTTAAAACAAAGTGTACCTCACATGTTATGAAAAAATCCAACTTTTATTTCATAATCTACAAGACCATGCTTCTGGGCACACTTAATTTTGGTATAGGCTTCATCCGAACACTAATTAGTGCCTAATTAGCCCGTTAAAGATACCCCGTTTTCACTGCACTATTGTAATGCCTTCTTTTCGGCTGCGTACATCACTAACCCTTTAAAACAAAGTGTACCTCACATGTTATGAAAAAATCCAACTTTTATTTCATAATCTACAAGACCATGCTTCTATGCACACTTTATTTTGGTATAGGCTTCATCCGAACACTAATTAGTGCCTAATTAGCCCGTTACAGATACCCCGTTTTCACTGCACTATTGTAATGCGTTTTTTCCGCTGCGTACATAACTACCCCGTTAAAACAAAGTGTACCTCACATGTTATCAAAAACTCCAACTTTTATTTCATAATTTACAAGACCATGCTTCTGGGCACACTTAATTTTGGTATAGGCTTCATCCGAACACTAATTAGTGCCTAATTAGCCCGTTAAAGCTACCCCGTTTTCACTGCATAATGCCTTCTTTTCGGCTGCGTACATCACTAACATTTAAAACAAAGTGTACCTCACATGTTATGAAAAACTCCAACTTCTATTTCATAATCTACAAGACCATGCTTCTGGGCACACTTTATTTTGGTACAGGCTTCAGCCGAAAACTAATTAGTGCCTAATTAGTCGGTTAAAGATACCCCGTTTTCACTGCACTATTGTAATGCCTTCTTTTCGGCTGCGTACATCACTAACCCTTTAAAACAAAGTGTACCTCACATGTTATGAAAAAATCCAACTTTTATTTCATAATCTACAAGACCATGCTTCTGGGCACACTTAATTTTGGTATAGGCTTCATCCAAACACTAATTAGTGCCTAATTAGCCCGTTAAAGATACCCTGTTTTTCACTGCTGCGTATACATCACTAACCCTTTAAAACAAAGTGTACCTCACATGTTATGAAAAAATCCAACTTTTATTTCATAATCTACAAGACCATGCTTCTGGGCACACTTAATTTTGGTATAGGCTTCAGCCGAACACTAATTAGTGCCAAATTAATTCGTTAAAGATGCCCCGTTTTTCACTGCTGCGTATACATCACTAACCCTTTAAAACAAAGTGTACCTCACATGTTATGAAAAACCAAAACTTTTATTTCATAATCTACAAGACCATGCTTCTGGGCACACTTAATTTTGGTATAGGCTTCATCCGAACACTAATTAGTGCCTAATTAGCCCGTTAAAAATACCCCGTTTTCACTGCACTATTGTAATGCCTTCTTTTCGGCTGCGTACATCACTAACCCTTTAAAACAAAGTGTACCTCACATGTTATGAAAAATTCCAACTTTTATTTCATAATCTACAAGACCATGCTTCTGGGCACACTTAATTTTGGTATAGGCTTCATCCGAACACTAATTAGTGCCTAGTTAGCCCGTTAAAGATACCCCGTTTTCACTGCACTATTGTAATGCCTTCTTTTCGGCTGCGTACATCACTAACCCTTTAAAACAAAGTGTACCTCACATGTTATGAAAAAATCCAACTTTTATTTCATAATCTACAAGACCATGCTTCTGGGCACACTTAATTTTGGTATAGGCTTCATCCGAACACTAATTAGTGCCTAATTAGCCCGTTAAAGATACCCTGTTTTTCACTGCTGCGTATACATCACTAACCCTTTAAAACAAAGTGTACCTCACATGTTATGAAAAAATCCAACTTTTATTTCATAATCTACAAGACCATGCTTCTGGGCACACTTAATTTTGGTATAGGCTTCATCCGAACACAAATTAGTGCCTAATTAGCCCGTTAAAGATACCCTGTTTTTCACTGCTGCGTATACATCACTAACCCTTTAAAACAAAGTGTACCTCACATGTTATGAAAAACTCCAACTTTTATTTCATAATCTACAAGACCATGCTTCTATGCACACTTAATTTTGGTATAGGCTTCATCCGAACACTAATTAGTGCCTAATTAGCCCGTTAAAGATACCCTGTTTTTCACTGCTGCGTATACATCACTAACCCTTTAAAACAAAGTGTACCTCACATGTTATGAAAAACTCCAACTTTTATTTCATAATCTACAAGACCATGCTTCTATGCACACTTTATTTTGGTATAGGCTTCATCCGAACACTAATTAGTGCCTAGTTAGCCCGTTAAAGATACCCCGTTTTCACTGCACTATTGTAATGCCTTCTTTTCGGCTGCGTACATCACTAACCCTTTAAAACAAAGTGTACCTCACATGTTATGAAAAAATCCAACTTTTAATTCATAATCTACAAGACCATGCTTCTGGGCACACTTAATTTTGGTATAGGCTTCAGCCGAACACTAATTAGTGCCTAATTAATTCGTTAAAGATGCCCCGTTTTTCACTGCTGCGTATACATCACTAACCCTTTAAAACAAAGTGTACCTCACATGTTATGAAAAACCCAAACTTTTATTTCATAATCTACAAGACCATGCTTCTGGGCACACTTAATTTTGGTATAGGCTTCATCCGAACACTAATTAGTGCCCAATTAGCCCGTTAAAGCTACCCCGTTTTCACTGCATAATGCCTTCTTTTCGGCTGCGTACATCACTAACATTTAAAACAAAGTGTACCTCACATGTTATGAAAAACTCCAACTTCTATTTCATAATCTACAAGACCATGCTTCTGGGCACACTTTATTTTGGTACAGGCTTCAGCCGAAAACTAATTAGTGCCTAATTAGTCGGTTAAAGATACCCCGTTTTCACTGCACTATTGTAATGCCTTCTTTTCGGCTGCGTACATCACTAACCCTTTAAAACAAAGTGTACCTCACATGTTATGAAAAAATCCAACTTTTATTTCATAATCTACAAGACCATGCTTCTGGGCACACTTAATTTTGGTATAGGCTTCATCCGAACACTAATTAGTGCCTAATTAGCCCGTTAAAGATACCCTGTTTTTCACTGCTGCGTATACATCACTAACCCTTTAAAACAAAGTGTACCTCACATGTTATGAAAAAATCCAACTTTTATTTCATAATCTACAAGACCATGCTTCTGGGCACACTTAATTTTGGTATAGGCTTCATCCGAACACGAATTAGTGCCTAATTAGCCCGTTAAAGATACCCTGTTTTTCACTGCTGCGTATACATCACTAACCCTTTAAAACAAAGTGTACCTCACATGTTATGAAAAACTCCAACTTTTATTTCATAATCTACAAGACCATGCTTCTATGCACACTTTATTTTGGTATAGGCTTCATACGAACACTAATTAGTGCCTAGTTAGCCCGTTAAAGATACCCCGTTTTCACTGCACTATTGTAATGCCTTCTTTTCGGCTGCGTACATCACTAACCCTTTAAAACAAAGTGTACCTCACATGTTATGAAAAAATCCAACTTTTATTTCATAATCTACAAGACCATGCTTCTGGGCACACTTAATTTTGGTATAGGCTTCAGCCGAACACTAATTAGTGCCTAATTAATTCGTTAAAGATGCCCCGTTTTTCACTGCTGCGTATACATCACTAACCCTTTAAAACAAAGTGTACCTCACATGTTATGAAAAACCAAAACTTTTATTTCATAATCTACAAGACCATGCTTCTGGGCACACTTAATTTTGGTATAGGCTTCATCCGAACACTAATTAGTGCCCAATTAGCCCGTTAAAGCTACCCCGTTTTCACTGCATAATGCCTTCTTTTCGGCTGCGTACATCACTAACATTTAAAACAAAGTGTACCTCACATGTTATGAAAAACTCCAACTTCTATTTCATAATCTACAAGACCATGCTTCTGGGCACACTTTATTTTGGTACAGGCTTCAGCCGAAAACTAATTAGTGCCTAATTAGTCGGTTAAAGATACCCCGTTTTCACTGCACTATTGTAATGCCTTCTTTTCGGCTGCGTACATCACTAACCCTTTAAAACAAAGTGTACCTCACATGTTATGAAAAAATCCAACTTTTATTTCATAATCTACAAGACCATGCTTCTGGGCACATTTAATTTTGGTATAGGCTTCATCCGAACACTAATTAGTGCCTAATTAGCCCGTTAAAGATACCCCGTTTTCACTGCACTATTGTAATGCCTTCTTTTCGGCTGCGTACATCACTAACCCTTTAAAACAAAGTGTACCTCACATGTTATGAAAAAATCCAACTTTTATTTCATAATCTACAAGACCATGCTTCTATGCACACTTTATTTTGGTATAGGCTTCATCCGAACACTAATTAGTGCCTAATTAGCCCGTTACAGATACCCCGTTTTCACTGCACTATTGTAATGCGTTTTTTCGGCTGCGTACATAACTACCCCGTTAAAACAAAGTGTACCTCACATGTTATCAAAAACTCCAACTTTTATTTCATAATTTACAAGACCATGCTTCTGGGCACACTTAATTTTGGTATAGGCTTCATCCGAACACTAATTAGTGCCTAATTAGCCCGTTAAAGATACCCCGTTTTCACTGCACTATTGTAATGCCTTCTTTTCGGCTGCGTACATCACTAACCCTTTAAAACAAAGTGTACCTCACATGTTACGAAAATCCAACTTTTATTTCATAATCTACAAGACCATGCTTCTGGGCACACTTAATTTTGGTATAGGCTTCAGCCGAACACTAATTAGTGCCTAATTAGCCCGTTAAAGATGCCCCGTTTTTCACTGCTGCGTATACATCACTAACCCTTTAAAACAAAGTGTACCTCACATGTTATGAAAAACCCAAACTTTTATTTCATAATCTACAAGACCATGCTTCTGGGCACACTTAATTTTGGTATAGGCTTCATCCGAACACTAATTAGTGCCCAATTAGCCCGTTAAAGATACCCCGTTTTCACTGCATAATGCCTTCTTTTCGGCTGCGTACATCACTAACATTTAAAACAAAGTGTACCTCACATGTTATGAAAAACTCCAACTTCTATTTCATAATCTACAAGACCATGCTTCTATGCACACTTTATTTTGGTATAGGCTTCATCTGAACACTAATTAGTGCCTAGTTAGCCCGTTAAAGATACCCCGTTTTCACTGCACTATTGTAATGCCTTCTTTTCGGCTGCGTACATCACTAACCCTTTAAAACAAAGTGTACCTCACATGTTATGAAAAAATCCAACTTTTATTTCATAATCTACAAGACCATGCTTCTGGGCACACTTAATTTTGGTATAGGCTTCAGCCGATCACTAATTAGTGCCTAATTAATTCGTTAAAGATGCCCCGTTTTTCACTGCTGCGTATACATCACTAACCCTTTAAAACAAAGTGTACCTCACATGTTATGAAAAACCAAAACGTTTATTTCATAATCTACAAGACCATGCTTCTGGGCACACTTAATTTTGGTATAGGCTTCATCCGAACACTAATTAGTGCCCAATTAGCCCGTTAAAGCTACCCCGTTTTCACTGCATAATGCCTTCTTTTCGGCTGCGTACATCACTAACATTTAAAACAAAGTGTACCTCACATGTTATGAAAAACTCCAACTTCTATTTCATAATCTACAAGACCATGCTTCTGGGCACACTTAATTTTGGTACAGGCTTCAGCCGAAAACTAATTAGTGCCTAATTAGTCGGTTAAAGATACCCCTTTTTCACTGCACTATTGTAATGCCTTCTTTTCGGCTGCGTACATCACTAACCCTTTAAAACAAAGTGTACCTCACATGTTATGAAAAAATCCAACTTTTATTTCATAATCTACAAGACCATGCTTCTGGGCACACTTAATTTTGGTATAGGCTTCATCCGAACACTAATTAGTGCCTAATTAGCCCGTTAAAGATACCCCGTTTTCACTGCACTATTGTAATGCCTTCTTTTCGGCTGCGTACATCACTAACCCTTTAAAACAAAGTGTACCTCACATGTTATGAAAAAATCCAACTTTTATTTCATAATCTACAAGACCATGCTTCTATGCACACTTTATTTTGGTATAGGCTTCATCCGAACACTAATTAGTGCCTAATTAGCCCGTTACAGATACCCCGTTTTCACTGCACTATTGTAATGCGTTTTTTCGGCTGCGTACATAACTACCCCGTTAAAACAAAGTGTACCTCACATGTTATCAAAAACTCCAACTTTTATTTCATAATTTACAAGACCATGCTTCTGGGCACACTTAATTTTGGTATAGGCTTCATCCGAACACTAATTAGTGCCTAATTAGCCCGTTAAAGATGCCCCGTTTTTCACTGCTGCGTATACATCACTAACCCTTTAAAACAAAGTGTACCTCACATGTTATGAAAAACCCCAACTTTTATTTCATAATCTACAAGACCATGCTTCTGGGCACACTTAATTTTGGTATAGGCTTCATCCGAACACTAATTAGTGCCCAATTAGCCCGTTAAATATACCCCGTTTTCACTGCATAATGCCTTCTTTTCGGCTGCGTACATCACTAACATTTAAAACAAAGTGTACCTCACATGTTATGAAAAACTCCAACTTCTATTTCATAATCTACAAGACCATGCTTCTATGCACACTTTATTTTGGTATAGGCTTCATCTGAACACTAATTAGTGCCTAATTAGCCCGTTACAGATACCCCGTTTTCAATGCACTATTGTAATGCGTTTTTTCGGCTGCGTACATAACTACCCCGTTAAAACAAAGTGTACCTCACATGTTATCAAAAACTCCAACTTTTATTTCATAATTTACAAGACCATGCTTCTGGGCACACTTAATTTTGGTATAGGCTTCATACGAACACTAATTACTGCCTAATTAGCCCGTTAAAGATACCCCGTTTTCACTGCACTATTGTAATGCCTTCTTTTCGGCTGCGTACATCACTAACCCTTTAAAACAAAGTGTACCTCACATGTTACAAAAAACTCCAACTTTTATTTCATAATCTACAAGACCATGCTTCTGGGCACACTTAATTTTGGTATAGGCTTCAGCCGAACACTAATTAGTGCCTAATTAGTTCGTTAAAGATGCCCCGTTTTTCACTGCTGCGTATACATCACTAACCCTTTAAAACAAAGTGTACCTCACATGTTATGAAAAACCCAAACTTTTATTTCATAATCTACAAGACCATGCTTCTGGGCACACTTAATTTTGGTATAGGCTTCATCCGAACACTAATTAGTGCCCAATTAGCCCGTTAAAGCTACCCCGTTTTCACTGCATAATGCCTTCTTTTCGGCTGCGTACATCACTAACATTTAAAACAAAGTGTACCTCACATGTTATGAAAAACTCCAACTTCTATTTCATAATCTACAAGACCATGCTTCTGGGCACACTTTATTTTGGTACAGGCTTCAGCCGAAAACTAATTAGTGCCTAATTAGTCGGTTAAAGATACCCCGTTTTCACTGCACTATTGTAATGCCTTCTTTTCGGCTGCGTACATCACTAACCCTTTAAAACAAAGTGTACCTCACATGTTATGAACAATTCCAACTTTTATTTCATAATCTACAAGACCATGCTTCTGGGCACACTTAATTTTGGTATAGGCTTCATCCGAACACTAATTAGTGCCTAATTAGTCGGTTAAAGATACCCCGTTTTCACTGCACTATTGTAATGCCTTCTTTTCGGCTGCGTACATCACTAACCCTTTAAAACAAAGTGTACCTCACATGTTACGAAAAATTCCAACTTTTATTTCATAATCTACAAGACCATGCTTCTGGGCACACTTAATTTTGGTATAGGCTTCAGCCGAACACTAATCAGTGCCTAATTAGCCCGTTAAAGATACCCCGTTTTCACTGCACTATTGTAATGCGTTTTTTCGGCTGCGTACATAACTACCCCGTTAAAACAAAGTGTACCTCACATGTTACAAAAAACTCCAACTTCTATTTCATAATCTACAAGACCATGCTTCTGGGCACACTTTATTTTGGTACAGGCTTCAGCCGAAAACTAATTAGTGCCTAATTAGTCGGTTAAAGATACCCCGTTTTCACTGCACTATTGTAATGCCTTCTTTTCGGCTGCGTACATCACTAACCCTTTAAAACAAAGTGTACCTCACATGTTATGAAAAACTCCAACTTTTATTTCATAATCTCAAGACCATGCTTCTATGCACACTTTATTTTGGTATAGGCTTCAGCCGAACACTAATTAGTGCCTAATTAGCCCGTTACAGATACCCCGTTTTCACTGCACTATTGTAATGCGTTTTTTCGGCTGCGTACATAACTACCCCGTTAAAACAAAGTGTACCTCACATGATACGAAAATCTAACTTTTATTTCATAATCTACAAGACCATGCTTCTGGGCACACTTAATTTTGGTATAGGCTTCAGCCGAACACTAATTAGTGCCTAATTAGCCCGTTAAAGATGCCCCGTTTTCACTGCTGCGTATACATCACTAAACCTTTAAAACAAAGTGTACCTCACATGTTATGAAAAACCCCAACTGTTATTTCATAATCTACAAGACCATGCTTCTGGGCACACTTAATTTTTGGTATAGGCTTCATCCGAACACTAATTAGTGCCCAATTAGCCCGTTAAAGCTACCCCGTTTTCACTGCATAATGCCTTCTTTTCGGCTGCGTACATCACTAACATTTAAAACAAAGTGTACCTCACATGTTATGAAAAACTCCAACTTCTATTTCATAATCTACAAGACCATGCTTCTGGGCACACTTTATTTTGGTACAGGCTTCAGCCGAAAACTAATTAGTGCCTAATTAGTCGGTTAAAGATACCCCGTTTTCACTGCACTATTGTAATGCCTTCTTTTCGGCTGCGTACATCACTAACCCTTTAAAACAAAGTGTACCTCACATGTTATGAAAAATTCGAACTTTTATTTCATAATCTACAAGACCATGCTTCTGGGCACACTTAATTTTGGTATAGGCTTCAGCCGAACACCAATTAGTGCCTAATTAGCCCGTTAAAGATACCCGTTTTTCACTGCTGCGTATACATCACTAACCCTTTAAAACAAAGTGTACCTCACATGTTATGAAAAAATCCAACTTTTATTTCATAATCTACAAGACCATGCTTCTGGGCACAATTAATTTTGGTATAGGCTTCATCCGAACACTAATTAGTGCCTAATTAGCCCGTTAAAGATACCCCGTTTTCACTGCACTATTGTAATGCCTTCTTTTCGGCTGCGTACATCACTAACCCTTTAAAACAAAGTGTACCTCACATGTTATGAAAAAATCCAACTTTTATTTCATAATCTACAAGACCATGCTTCTGGGCACACTTTATTTTGGTATAGGCTTCAGCCGAACACTAATTAGTGCCTAATTAGCCTGTTAAAGATGCCCCGTTTTTCACTGCTGCGTATACATCACTAACCCTTTAAAACAAAGTGTACCTCACATGTTATGAAAAACCCCAACTTTTATTTCATAATCTACAAGACCATGCTTCTGGGCACACTTAATTTTGGTATAGGCTTCATCCGAACACTAATTAGTGCCCAATTAGCCCGTTAAAGATACCCCGTTTTCACTGCATAATGCCTTCTTTTCGGCTGCGTACATCACTAACATTTAAAACAAAGTGTACCTCACATGTTATGAAAAATTCGAACTTTTATTTCATAATCTACAAGACCATGCTTCTGGGCACACTTAATTTTGGTATAGGCTTCAGCCGAACACTAATTAGTGCCTAATTAGCCCGTTAAAGATACCCCGTTTTTCACTGCTGCGTATACATCACTAACCCTTTAAAACAAAGTGTACCTCACATGTTATGAAAAACTCCAACTTTTATTTCATAATCTACAAGACCATGCTTCTATGCACACTTTATTTTGGTACAGGCTTCATCCGAACACTAATTAGTGCCTAATTAGCCCGTTACAGATACCCCGTTTTCACTGCACTATTGTAATGCGTTTTTTCGGCTGCGTACATAACTACCCCGTTAAAACAAAGTGTACCTCACATGTTATCAAAAACTCCAACTTCTATTTCATAATCTGCAAGACCATGCTTCTGGGCACACTTTATTTTGGTATAGGCTACATCCAAATACTAATTAGTAAAGTCTAATTGAGTATGAGCCGGGCGCTTTTCGTAGTATAATACACAGTCGCTAAACAAAAATTGGTGTGCTTCAGCTACGGTAGCAGCATTATATATATACATATATATATACAAAACGACTGAAATTGCGCCTACATGAAGCTTTTTGTGCAATTTGGTACCCGTACTTCGTTTTTATGGCATGTCAGCCGAAGTAGTTTTGGAACCACCCAGCTGTTTCACGCCAACCCCACCATACCTGAAAAGCTAATTTTCGTGTGACGAATTTGTTGCTTTTATTTGCTGAAACACACGAATATGGCTATATTTGTGTGCGTTAGCATTCGTACGGCTAAGAAGGTTGTTAAGCCGTGGTACGCTAGAACAGTGGCAGATAGTTCGACGAAGTTGTGTGATGTTTTTTCACAATTCGCCAGCGGTGAATTTGACCAAGGAAATGACATTGGTGATAAATACCAGATGACCCTGGTGAGTAGAACGCTGTCATGACATGGTGTCAGTGTTGTAGTCAAGACCAGGCAGTCCGAGACCAAGACCGAGACCGACAGTCCGAGACCAAGACCAAGACCAAGACCGACAGTCCGAGACACCAAGACCAAGACCAAGACCAGACTTGTAAATAAAGGCATGTAAATCATCTTTGTATGTTGATCTAAAACTGTGGGGTTCAGCTAGGGTACGGGGTATGACCATAGAGCTGTGTTTAGTTTGACAGGAATGGTCTTGGAGGGTACTCTAGCATTGTTGTTGGTTTTTAGTTTGTATTCTTTAATAAAGTTTTTACTTTTCGGCCTAATTTGAATTTCACAACATTCACAGTGCATGCAGTGCACTTCAGTACTTTTCAGACACTGGTGTACCTATGTAAAGCTACACAAAAAAGTGACAATTTAAAATAGTATTTCCTTCAAATTGTATTTTATTTCTCAGGAAAAACATTTACAGAGGTGCCCCTGGCCCTCTGTCTCAAGAAAATGTCATGCCATCATGGTGATTTTATTGCAGTTTACCCAACAGTATACAATCACGTTACAGAAATACAGGCCTATAATTTAGATCGTTTCTGACAAAATCTTATGTGATTGGCAAGCAGATGAGATGTGCAATTGTTTGGACATTTAACAGGCTTCTTTAGAAATTGAAACAAACATGTTGTTACAACTGATAATGTAGTAACCGACGGATAATGTATCACCAACCGATAATGTATCACAAAGTGACTGATAGTGTAGTAGAATTTCTATCCGATAATGTATCACGTGTCGACGGATAATGTAGAAGGAAAAAACTCTAACCGATAATGTATCATCACAGAACGGATACTGTATCAACCGATAACGTATCAAGAAATCAACCAATAGTGTATCAGTGTGGGGAAAAAAGGTATACAAACTTGTTCATCCAGTGATCGTACAATACTCTCCGCGGCTTTTCTTCAAAACGGTTTATGGTATAAAGTTGTAACCTTGATTTAGCTTCAACCCATTCAAAGGTGTACATATATTTATGGCGCCATGATGACGTCATCGGGTATCAAATACAACCGATTTCTGCTCAAAATCAAAATAATTAAAAACTGTTCAAATGAATGGTGTGTTTTCAATCTTCATAATTAGTAAGACATTGCCTTGTTCAATATTTTTGCTCCCCGGGCACGATGCTGTTTGACCTTTTTTCCGGTGTTACCGGGAGTGCAATGAATTTAATACAACTTGAAAACGGAAGCATTTCACTACACACAAGCAAATTGTTAAAGTATTACGTTTATGCAACATTGCTAATGTATCGTGACTTTGGGCGTGATCCCTGGCCACATGGCAATTACGGGTTTATGGCTTCTGACCACAGCGCCCAACGAACAAAATATTGACTAATTTTGGGGAAGCGCCAACATAGGGCTGGTAGAGCACCGAAACGGCAGTCTGGAGGTCGCAGGTTCAAGCCCCGTTCCAGTCAATTGTTTTTATCAATTTTCAAAATAGTATATTAACTGCACCTAGTCAGGTTTCCCTTGTGGTTCATTTGAAATGGTATGTTATAAAAATGTACAATGACGTCATTCCCCAAAAGGACGCCCTCTATCGAGACAACAAAAACAGGTTTTTTTAAAGCGTGAAGAATTTGCTAAAGTGCTCCTATATGTTTGCTGGACAGTTACCGCAAATGACTTGGCAAGGTTTCATAATCATGACGTCATCAGACCGGAAATTATAGTAGCCAGAATTTTAAAATGCTCGTTTTTAATGAGTTGATCGTGTGTTTTATGAAAATATGTTGTTTAAACCTTGCCCCATGACTATGTTCGTAGCCAAAAGAGTGATAGCCGGTGCAATGTTAAGTGTTTGCTTCCAAGTGCTGTGACGTCATCAAACCGGAAATTACGCGTTATTCATACAAAGGCGCACAATTTCCATATTTTTACAAGGTTTTTGTACTAAATGAATCTGGATGAACATGTATCCTTTGAATAGTCGGCATTTACCTTCCCTTGACCGATGACGTCATAAAACCGGAAGTTACTTGTTCATGTACGTGTACATAAAATGTATACTGAATTGATTGTACCCAGACGATGCATTTTGATTGTCCATGAAAAAATAAATTCCGTGATTGTTTTTGGACATTACGCTTTTGCAACTGAACGTGTCTAATGACTTGTCTGCCCGATCACTCTGCGTTTCTAAAAAAATTACATGCGAATCTTTAGGTAGGTATTTTTGCGCCGGTGGGGACAAAATCTTCGCTGCGCTTACGTAATGCAAAACAAAATTCAAAGGAAAAAAAAATTCACTTGTCATTTAAACAAACAGGCCGAAATGACCAACAGCGAAATGACCAACATATACATGTAACTACAAATAACATGAAAATACAACAACTTTTCTTACTTTCCAATAACTTTTATCAACGGATTAAACATTTAAGAGAATCAAGCAATCAGGCGCGGTTCTACGGGGGGGGGGGGGGGGGGGGGGGGGGGGGGGGTGGGCGCAAGCAATATTGTCATAAACTTTAAAGGGGTTGGGACTTGGGAGATTTCGGGCACCCGACAGCACTGAGTTTTCACATATACATTTGTATATTACAATTTATGGTCCGTACTTATGGAAATTTGTCGTTCTGGATGCCGTGAAAAAGGAGCAAGGTTTCCGAATTACTAACAGCAGGAGAAAACGTTGCCAACATGATGGTAATGGGACCTGTTTCTTTTCTTAAATATTTGCTGATATGCTGACGTCCCATTATTTGTGCGCACGTTTTCCCACGTGAGAATCCGTATGGAACGCCAAAGAGGCATAAACTCAAAGCAACACATCGATTGGTCTTTTACATCGATCAGTCTTTTATACGTTGATCGGACGGTTTTCTATACATGGATCGATCGCACTTTTCCCATCGATCGTAATTTGCAATTATGTGCCACATTTTAAACACAGGTAAACCGATACATCCCATAAAGGTCACATTCAAATAAAACGCCTTTGATGTCGCCATAGCCAAGGGCGGATCCAGGGGGGGGGGGGGGGGGGGGGCAAAGGGGGCCATGCCCCCCCCCCCCAAAAAAAAACCACAATTTTTTTTTAAACTGTCGTCGCAAAAAGGCAGCCACTGCGTAGGCCTACACCCACCCACAAAACTCAGCCAAACATTTTTTTGGCCCCTCCAAAAAAATTGCAAAAAAAGAATGTTTGGGCCCCCCCCCCCCCCCAAACAAATTGTGTTCTGGATCCGCCCTTGGCCATAGCCACATTGGCGGGGGGGGGGGGGGGGGGCTCTGGGGCTAGCAGTAGATTGGGGTGGATTGTGGCTCTGTTGTGTGCGTTCTTGGCAGCAGACCTGCTCTGGTGATTAACAATGTCGGATGTGCATTGACCCAGAAAAAAACAGGCTCATTTAAGAGAAACTCCGAGGCGTATGGCAGGGGTCATAGGGTCATAGGGTCATTGTGCGTGCATGTAGGTTTCTACAATGTATAGGTTGGTGGTCGATGAGACGTTTACGTTTGCAGATTCACAGTTAAACAACCGGTATCTCGAGGTTGAACCCCACGGTAACTCGGGACCTTCTGGGTGACTGCTCTACGTTCCGACACCCCTATGTTCCGACCACTCAACCTACGTCCCGACACCCCTATGTTCCGACCACTTAACGTATCTTCCGACACCCCTATGTTCCGACAACCTGCATAAAAGAATGTGTTAGCCTGTTTCGACTGGTGCGTTGGGCTAGAGACCAGCATAATGTTTAAATTTACAAAGAAGTGCAGGGATAACACAACAAAAACTGTTACTATGCCTATGTTTCTGATAGAGAACAAAAGCAATTTATCACAGTATATGTGTGAGATGACAAACAAAATTGTGCATTGGTCACTCAATCCCATAGGTGCCGTAACATACATTTGTAGAGGTGTCAGAACATAGGGGTGTCGAATCATGAGGATGTCGGAAAACACAGGTGTGTCGGAACATAGGCTGAGTAGTCGGAACATAGCGGTGTCGGAACATAGGGGTGTATTACCGTTTTCGGAGGTACCTCGGAGTTTCTCTTTAATGAGCTCACTGTCTCCAAGTCAATGCACACCAGACAGTCGTGTCGTCACCAGAGCATATCTATCCGCACACAATAGAGTCACTTAATCCCCCAATCTACTACTAACCCCCAATGACCGCGGCGACTTCAAAGGCGTTGCATTTGAAAATGAACTTCTATTTATGGTTGAATTTAGAGTGTGTAAACTGTGACACGTTATTGCAAAGTGCGATCGACTGGAAAAGTGCAATCGATCAACGATAAAGACTGATCGATCGATTGATGGAAAATACTCATCCATGTAAAAGAATCTATCGATCGATGTAAAAGACATGATCAGGGTTTATGCTTCTTAGGCGTTTCATGGATTATGGGAAAGATCCCTCCTAACCACCTACAGAGGTGAATTTTGCCAGGGTTAGAAACCAAACTAGGAGTTCGTGCTTTTTTGGTAAATGTTTGTTTGCGAAAAATGAGAAAATAAACAACTTTTCGCTTTGAAACTTTGTTCTTTGACACCTAATGTAACTATATAGAGATTCGCTTTTGTTGAGTTACAAACGCAGAGAGATCGGGAAAGCAACTACATTACATGTATGTCTTCGGACACGTCCAGTTGTAATTATGGTGATGTCAGAAAAAGAATCACGGAATTTAATTTTTCATGGACAACCGAAATGCATCGTCTGGGTACGATAACATTCAGTATACATTTTATGTACAAGTAACTTCCGGTTTGATGACGTCATCGGTTAAGGGAAGGTCAATGCCGACTATTCAGAGGATACATCATCTAGATTCATGAAGTACCTACGAAAACCAACTTGTCTCATGAACGTGGAAAAAATATATCTCGTGAAAACGAACTTGGAAAAATATATTTCGTAAAAACAAACTTGAAAAAATATATCTCGTAAAAACGATTTTTGTTTTTATAAATAATATCTAGTAAAAACAATTTAGAAAAAGTATACTTTAAGTATACTTCACGTTTTGAAAATGTATACTTCATGGCACTATTGGACTTTCGTAAAGTACAAAAACCTTGTAAAAATATGGAAATTGTACGCGTAAGTATGAATAACGCGTAACTTCCGGTTTGATGACGTCACATCACTTGGAAGCAAACACTTAACATTGCACCGGCTATCACTCTTTTGGCTAAGAACATAGTCATGGAGCAAGGTTTAAACAACATATTTTCATAAAACACGCCATCAACTCATTAAAAACGAGCATTTTAAAATTCTGCCCACTATAATTTCCGGTATGATGACGTCATGATTTGAAACCTTGCCAAGTCATTTGCGGTAACTGTCCAGCGAACATATAGGAGCACTTTAGCAAATTCTTCACGCTTTAAAAAAGAAAAACCTGTTTTTGTTGTCTCGATAGAGGGCGTCCTTTTGGGGAATGACGTCATTGTACATATTTATAACATAACATTTCAAATGAACTGACTAGGTGCAGTTAATATACTATTTTGAAAATTGATATTTTTTTTTTACTGGAACGGGGCTTGAACCTGCGACCTCCGGACTGCCGTTCCGGTGCTCTACCAGCCCTATGTTGGCGCTTCCCCAATTAGTCAATATTTTTGTTCGTTGGGCGCTATGGTCAGAAGTAGTATAGAAGATGCCGATTCTATGTCATTTCCTGTTTTTTCACTTTTCTCTCCAATTTTGCTGTAGGTACATACGTCAAATTTTTTAAAAACAAAATAGTCTAAAAATCGCCCAAATTAAATTCAAAATTTTGCTGGGTTACTACACACCAAAATTAGCACAAAATCAAGAAAATAAAAAGTGTTTTCCATAGTCCACAAGCGTACTAAAACGCCCGGGCGCGCCCGGGCGAAAAAGGTATTGCCCTAAAATAACATAAGGCAAAAAAAATTAATTATTTTTTTATTTTTAAAAAAAATATTATATTTGTTACTATAAAGATGGAGACACAACCCATGATTCGAGGATACAATAGATGGAACAAAATATCTTTAAAAAGATATATCGATAAGTATAACTTATCTTTAGGAACACCAACAGGACGCCGTAATACGTATATCAGGCGAGATTATATTCGAGCTATAAAAGAAGAAGAAGACAAATTTAAAAATTTGAGAACACGATCTAAAGCTTCGTTAGAGCGACTCGCGCGCGATAACAATTTACGAGTTATTTCTTCGGGTAGAAATGGTCGAGCGATAAAAAAAGATTACGTTGAAGCTATAAAAAGATTTAAGGAGCAAAATACTTTTCGAGAAGCAGACTTTCGAGAGACTAGAAGATTTGAAAACAGTTATAGAAATTTGGAACTGATTCCGAGTCTGTTTACCGACGATCCAGAGCAATTTTACAACACCCATACGTCGATGATCAAAAACAAAATCGTCGCTGAATTAATAAAAATAAAAACGATGAAACTACAGATCGCTATGAAAATAAAGTATGTAAAAACAACAACGGGTGAGACTACAACATCAACCGCTATTCATTTTAGTTACCAAAATCGGGTCTTAAACAAGAGTGAGATAGCTACGACTATCGGGAAACAATATGAAACGATATTATCTCAGATAGATAAATATACGAATGAAGGAAGTGGTTGGACTATAGATAAAATAGTCGCGTTTTACATAAACATAAACAGAGTTAACCCTCTGGTAGGCGCTTCTTACGTAAAACTACCCGAGTATGTAGCTAACAAACGCGCAACATTTAATATCAAAAACGAAGATCAAGAGTGTATAAGATGGTGTTTAAGAGCCGCCCTAGGTATATATACCGATAGAGTTAAAAACCAATTAGCAACAAACCCAAAGTACCAATTTCGCGGAAATAATCCATCTACTTATAAAACCGATGACGGATTAAATTTTAAGGACATAGACTTCCCCACACCCATAAGTCAAATATCTAAAATAGAAAGACAAAACGATATAAGTATAAACGTGTTAGGATACGACGCAGACTGTAAAAATAAAACCTATCCACAAGATAAAAGGGGCTCGATATATCCGCTATATTTATCTAAAAGACCATACGATATAGAAACTATCAGTTTGCTATTATTTGACGGTCATTATTGTTGGATAAGTGACTTACCTAGATTCTTATCTGGCGTTACTAATAGTCAACATCGTAAACTGTTTTGCTTGAGATGTTTAACGCATTTTAATTCGAAAGAGAAGCTGGATGGGCACGTAAAAGATTGCGAAGGAATAGACTCTGCTTTATCTACCGTTAAAATGCCGCATGAAAGCGCGAACAAATACTTGGATAAAAGCAAATTAATGTTTAAAAACTTTAAGAATTTACAAGATGCACCCTACGTCATATACGCGGATTTTGAATCTATATTAGAAAAAACAAAGACGACGGTGTGCCCTACGCTCGTAGAACCGTCGAGTAAAACTCATATGCACAAAGCCTGCGGTTATTCGTACGTTGTAGTTAGATGCGATGGTCGACAGATCAAACGAAAGACTTATAGAGGTGAACGCGCTATAGACAATTTTATAACCTCGTTGCAAGAACTCGAACCTAAGATTAATGAATTACTAGCTCGCATTAAGCCGATAATATATACGCTAAAAGAAGAAAAAATTCACCTAAACTCTAACGAGTGCTGGATTTGCGAAAAACCAATTTATCCAAATTACTCGTGTAATTGCCAGTGCTACAAGCCCGTAGAACCTAAAAGTAAAGAAGAACTGGAAGAATACACGTACGAAAACGAAAAGGGATACGTCGAGAAAACATGTATGTTCTGCCAAAAGAAAATTAACAAATTTCGAAAAGTAAGAGATCATTGTCACACAACGGGTAAGTACAGAGGAGCCGCACACGCTTGCTGTAATCTTAAATTACGAGTAATACCCGGCATAACAAAAATACCGGTCATCTTTCACAACTTAGAAAATTATGACGCGCACTTGATCATGCAGGGTATTTCCAAGTATCAAAAAGATATCTGGTGTATACCCAAAAATTCAGAAAAATACATTTCATTTTCGATCGGTCAATATATATTTATCGACTCGTTTCATTTTATGTCTAGCGGTCTCGACAAATTGGTAATGTCTTGCCCGAGAGACGCTTTTAGGCTACTCCTGAAGCGTTTTGGCGAAGAAAACGCGGACCTCTTATTACAAAAGGGTGTATATCCGTACGAGTATATGGACAGCTTTGAACGATTTAGCGAAACTACTCTACCGCCGAAAGAATCGTTTTACAGCGCTCTAAAAGATAAACATATAACGGACGAAGACTACGAAAGAGCGCAACGAGTATGGCGGACCTTTGACATAAAAAACATGGGCGAATACCACGACTTATACGTAACCGCGGATACTCTATTACTAGCCGGCGTATTTGAGAATTTTAGACAAATGTGTAGAACGAATTACAAGTTGGATCCAGCCAACTACTTCACGGCACCGGGATTAAGTTGGGACGCTCTACTAAGACATACTAAAATAGAATTAGAATTATTAACAGATATAGATAAACATATATTTTTTGAAAAAGCGAAAAGAGGAGGAATATCGAGCGTTGGAAGTACGCGCTATGCTAAGGCCAACAATAAGTACCTAAAAGATTACGAGCAAGATAAACCCGATTCGTATATTCTCTATCTAGACGCCAACAACCTATACGGATGGGCCATGAGTCGACCGCTACCTTACGGAGGATTTAATTGGGTCTGCACAAAACAATTTACACACGATCGTATCATGGCGTTAAAAGATGATACTAAAACGGGATATATGTTCGAAGTTGACCTGGAATATCCAGCCGAACTACACGATCTACACAACGATTATCCTTTAGCCGCCGATAATATAATCATACCTGAAGAATGGTTATCGGAGTATCAACGAGAGTTGGCGAGTGAGATAGGAGATGGCGCTAAGGTAAAAAAATTAACAGGTACGCTATATCGCAAAGAAAAATATGTATTGCACTACGTCAATTTAAAACAGTGTTTGAGGCTAGGTCTAAAACTAACTAAAGTACATCGGGCGTTACAATTTAAACAAAAACCTTGGATGAAATCGTACATCGATAAAAACACGCAACTCAGAACGAAAGCAAAGTCGGATTTCGAAAAAGACTTTTTTAAATTAATGAATAATTCTGTATTCGGCAAAACGATGGAAAATGTCAGAAATAGAATAGATGGTGTGCTACTGCGAAACGATCAAGTAGAAAAATACAAAGAGATGGTTTCTAAACCTTGTTACAAGTCTACTACAGCGTTTAAAGAATGCGGTCTCTCATTCGTGGAATCGTACAAAAAGAAAACGTATTTAAATAAGCCCATCTATTGCGGCGTTAGTATCTTAGACTTATCGAAGACTCTAATGTATGACTTTTATTACAACCAATTAAAAAAGACGTATGGCGATAAAGTAAGATTGATGTATACAGACACGGACTCGCTGCTTTTGATTATCTATACGAAAGACGTTTATCGGAATCTGGAAAAACAGTCTGACTTGTACGATTTTTCTAACTACGAGAAAGACCACTTTTTATACAACGAGACTAACAAGAAAGTCATCGGTAAATTTAAAGACGAATGTGGAGGAAAAGTCATAAGCGAAGCTACTTGCATCAGATCGAAGATGTACTCGATTTTATACGGAGACGTCGTATTAAAAAAGGCCAAAGGCGTAAACCGAGTGGTTATAAACAACGATCTATCTTACGAAAAGTACAAGCGATGCGTTTTATCGAACGAATGCTATTCAAACAAGATGATTCGTTTTGGAACTGAGCGCCACATGATATACACGGAGGCTCAAGTCAAGCAATCTTTAAATCCTTTAGATACGAAGAGATATATTTTACCTAATGGTATAGACACTCTGGCTTATGGTCATCGTTCTAACCTTTAGTCTATTCTAGCCAGAACAAGAATTTTTATAAATATCTACTCGAAAAATAAATTTCTTATGGTTATTCTCGATTAACTCACCGTCGCAGTCTCTGAAAGAAAAACTCAGTTCAGGTATTTTAGCAACTACGAGCGGTATGACAGTTTTTCTTTTATTCTGGACAGTCGCTATTACATCCGAACCAGCGTCAATATATGCAATCGGTATAACGTCTAACAAGTGCGTGCTCTTTCCGTTATAGAAATTATTAGACGTAGATAACTGATCGCAATGTAAAAAAATTGTATTCACATAATTTATACTATAATGTCCTACAAGTTCATCCCCAATTTCGCCCTTAGTAACGGGTGACCATAAAGTCTCTTGTAGACCCAACACTCTTTTAGCATATGGGTGGAATGTAATCGTAATGTCAGTAACATCTGAACTAATACTACCGGCATTAAAAACAATTTGTCTATTAAGCTTGTCCGCGGAAGCTCTGATGATAGTTAATTTATTAAATTCAGCTACTAACTCATCGATAGTATAAATTCCAGCTGGAATTACCATTCTACCTTGAGTTGGAGTATGCCGATCAGAAAGCAAATCCCATCCTATAGTCATACGTTGATTTATATTATAAAAACCGACGGTAAATATCGCGCTGTTTAAACTCATACTGTAATCTCTATTAGAGTTATCTATAGGTTTTGACAAAGTAAACGTTTGTTCGTTACCATCCATTTTAAAAACGTGCGATTCCATTTAATAAAGCGTAAAAAATCTTCAAAAATCGCTTAAAATTTACCGATCGTCAAGTTAAAAATAAAATTCTTATGGTTATTATCGACTAACTCGCCGTCGCAGTCTCTGAAAGAAAAACTCAATTCGGGTATTTTACTCCTAATTAGAGGTATGACAGTTTTTCTTTTATTCTGGACAGTCGCTATTACATCCGAACCAGCCTCAATATATGCAATCGGTATAACGTCTAACAAGTGCGTGCTCTTTCCGTTATAGAAATTATTAGACGTAGATAACTGATCGCAATGTAAAAAAATTGTATTCACATAATTTATACTATAATGTCCTACAAGTTCACCATCACTAGGAAACCAATCAGAGGGTATACTCAACACTTTTTGAGTATATAGATCGAACTCAATATAAACAAATCTATCTTCTGATTTTATACCGAGATTAAAAATAATCTTTTTATTAATCTTGTCCGCGGAAACTACGATCAATCTTAATTTATTAAATTCAGCTATTAACTCATCGATAGTATAATTTCCAGGTGGAATTACCGTTTCGCCGTTTTGGTTACTCGCCGTATCGCTGCCATATATTCGCCATCCTATAGTCATACGTTGAGCTATATTAAAAAAACCGACGGTAAATATCGCGTTGTTTAAACTCATGCAGTAATTTCCCTTAGAGTTATCTATAGGTTTTGACAGTCTAAACGTTTGTTCGCTATCAAACATTTCAAAAACGTGCGATTCCATTTTATTTAAGCTTACAAAATCTTCAAAAATCGTTTAAAATTTACCTATCGTCAAGTTAAAACTAATCTTTTTTCCTCGATTATTTATTAAATCGCCGTCTCGGTCTCTGATACTAAAGCTAAGTTGGTTTATCTTATCACCCACGAGTCTACGAGCGGTTAATCTTGCACGCTCGATAATCGTATCGTCTCTTTTCGTTATCGGTATAACGTCTAGCAAGTGCGTTCCCCTTCCGTTATAGAAATTATTAGACGTAGATAACTGATCGCAATGTAAAAATATTGCATCGATAGGCATTGTATTATAATACCCTACGTAATCTACTCCAAAAACTAAGTTTTTGACCGATATCCCCAACAATTGTTTAATGTTTTTATCAAAGCGTAGAACGCTATTTTCTTCCGTTACATTTAAAGATTTTTTTTATTAAGTTTATCTATGGCGACTTCTAACCAAACTAATTTACTGAGTCTCTCTTCGATCCAATCTATATCGTAATATCCAGCCGGAATATCAATTTTACCATCCGTACTACCCGTTTTTCTCCCAGTGTTTGGATCGACTTGATGTATAAAATAGAGAATTTCGCTATTACTAGGCATGTTGTAGAACCCCGCGGTAAATATCGCGCTGTTTAAACTCATACTGTAATCTCTATTAGAGTTATCTATAGGTTTTGACAGACTAAACGTTTGTTCGCTATCAAACATTTCAAAAACGTGCGATTCCATTTTAAATCTTATTTATAAGATTAAAATATTTGGTTTATTATAAATTAAAATGAAATTCACTCAACTTATGAAATTTGTAAACCCTAATAATCAACCGGTAAAGAATGCTCTAGATATCGTGAATCTAGTTATAGGTCAAGACGATAGCGACAAGTACGAAGCGATTACCCAGGAGAGTACCCCGTTGAACATGAACTTGAGTCAACTTAGCATCATCGTAAACGCTAACACGAACGCGAGTTTTATCGCTAATTTAGCGGATATATTTAGCGCTTATAAAATGTCCGACGTGAAGAGCGATGAAGCGGTCGAACGTTATGCATCGGATCCCATGACCTTTTATCAAAATCAACTCAACTTTGCATTTTGGTGCGCGACTTCTGGTTGCGGCGTAGGACTAGAATCGTTGCTACATAAAAACCCCGTAATATCGGCTTTATTCAAGTTTCACGTATATTTCACGATCAGAAAGATACTTTACTTTCTAAAATGCCCAGTTCCAAACGACGACGCATTCGACGATCTAAACAATAGCATCGATCACGGTGCTTATACCAACGTCGGTCAACGCTTTCGAGTCGATCCAAACTTGAGTTTTAAACAGACCGTAGACTTAGCATCAGCGGGTCTAGGTACTGCGTATTATTACGATAGAGGCTCGCATAAATATTTACCGGTACCCGGTATAGATTATATACACGATGAGGAAGACTTAGATCCACAACCTGGTGGTTATTACAAAATGGGTTTTACAACGCCGGATGATACGTATAAGTACGGTAAGTACACCGTCATGTATATCAGACAATCCGTAGACGTTGTACGACTCGGTTTTAGAAATTTTATACTCCAGAAGAGCTCGTTTACCGACGTTGGTATAGAACAAATAAACGAAAGCGTTAGAACGTACGTGTACGCCATACTCGGCGCGCAAGCCCAAGCAAAAACGAGTATACTAACCGCGGGTACCGGATTAGATGCCCAAAGACAATTTGAAAATATAGTAGAAGGCGTTATAAATAGCCCTACGGACTTGGAATCTTCTATAACCAGATTTCAAGATTCTTTACAGTACGCTAGAAGCTCGTTAAACTTTGTGATAAGCCCAGGATTATACTTGATTCCATCAGATATGGAGGTTTTAGTCGGTATTCATCGAGGTTATAATAATAATATACAGATAGCTACGACCGGCGCGCCGATAGGATTAAATATCAACTTGAACTCAGACGTACCTACACCTACACCACAAACCCCTTCACCTACACCTACACCACCACCGCCAACCCCAATCTCAGACGTACTCCCTACGGTCGTAGCTACGCAAGTACCACCACCGCCAACCCCAATCTCAGACGTACCCCCACCGCCAACCCCAATCTCAGACGTACTCCCTACGGTCGTAGCTACGCAAGTACCACCACCGCCGCCTCTAATCTCAGACGTACCCCCTCCCCCAGACTCGCACGAACAAGAAAAAACGGCTTTAGTCGTTGGTTTAATGGCCGCTGCTGGAGTTGGGTATCTAGCTTACGATATTCTACGTCGCTGAAGAAGGTGGTAACTCAGTATCTGACGGAACAACCATTAATTCTTTCTTAACGAACGATCTCTTGGGGCCGTGAGTCAGCCAGTACAACGCGGGCTGTCCGGGATTTGTCGTTCTCCTTCTAATCGTATACATTTCTAAGCTCCAAATAGGATCGGTAGCTCTTCTTCTAACGTCTTTTTCGAGCTCTCCAGGGGCGTAAAGATATCTAACGATATCGTCATTTACGCTTAAAAGTTCTTCGGGGCTCTTGAGCCCCGAAGAACTCAATTGCTATATTTCTAACTGAGACATAGCCGCTCGGGGAGTTAACGGTTCGCCTTTCATAGTCGATATCAATCTAGTTTCTTCGTTGTTTAACGCTTTTATAACATCGGGCAATCTTTTTACCCACTCGCGGCTACGCTCGGTAGGCTCTAACATTTCTTGAGCGTATTGATGACCGAATAATCTTTCGGCCAAAGTACGATTAAATCTTTCTACTATACCTTGAGCTCTATGATTACCAACCTCGCCTTTCTGTACTGCGACGTTGCGAGTCCGCATTAAAGTATTAAATTCGGCCATAAATTCTGTACCGGGATCTACTTTTATCGCGAGAGGCCAAGACAATGCCGATCTTTTATAAATCTTTTTTATCGCCTCTACAACTTGAGTACTCGTTTTGTTCGTCAAGGGTTCAGCTTCTTTATATCGAGTAGCCACATCGACGATCGTCAACGCGTATTTGTAAGTTTTCCGTTTAACTACGTCGTGAGGTAGATATAACATCCGCTTGATGCATTTCATTTGGTCGTGCGATAGCCTTATTGAGGCTCGTAGGTCTCGGTATAAAACTGGGGGCTGGTAAATATATTTGCCACATGGCTTGTTTTCTCAACCAATTTCTAACGACTAACTCGGGTACATTGGCTTTTAACGATAATTTTTTTATGGCGCCTGCACCTTTCCAATATCCTCTAGGACTGTAAAATATTTTACTTAATTTTGTTTCCATTTTATTTTAACGACTTATTAAAAATGGTGAGTCTTTTAATTATGGGTGCTGGAGCTTTAATAAGCGCTGTGGCATTTAGCGGAACGAGCTTCGCCTTTTCTAAGATAGGAAAAAGCGGTGCGGACGAAGAACGTAAACGACACGACCTCGCTCTAGAAAGATTAACTCAAGCTAAACAAGAGTGGGTAGAACAAAGAACCAAGGTTCTAGATTATCTAAACGATCGACTACATAAAGAAGCCAGGGCTCAAAAAACATTTAAAAACGTAGATGAGGCGTTGAGAGAATATAACGAAGTAACCAGCGACGATATGAGATTACCTCGCGAACCTGTATTGTCGGACTTTTACGTACCCAGCGAAGATCAAAAAGATGGCGAAATTGCATTTATCTTAGGAGGCACTGCTGTTTTAGGGTATTTAGTTTATAAGTTTGTTTAAAAGTTTAAGTTTTTTGCTTTTTATTTTTTTGTTTCGTTAAGTAAAATGAACGCAATTTATGGAAGCAAACTGAATCCACACAGAAGTTTAAAAAATCCTAGAGCGTTGAAGGGGTTGAGGCAATCGTTGGTTATTACTCATAATCCTAGTACCGCGGGGGCTGGCAGTCTGTTGATCGTTGAATTTCCTATGTTGAGTCAAGACGATGTAGTCGTACCGGGTACTGTACGATTAGCTTTTAATATAGACTTAGAATCTGAAGGCACTGGTGAAGATGATGCAAGAACTCTATATTATAACGTCGCACGAAATTTAATTAGTGGCGTAAGAATCAAACTAGAAGGTAAAGATTTCGTAGCGTTTACGGATGCCGATGTATATAACGCGTATAAAGACTTGTGGCGACCAGCCAGCGCGAACGATGCGTATCGAGGACTTGAAGATAGCAACGTCACGAAACTCAGAATCGGCGCTAGCGATGGGGTTGCTAGCGCGAATGGTGGAAAAGACAAAGCGATTGCCAACGCCTACGGTAACCGATATTACATTCCTCTAGATTTTGAAATGCTTACGGATCATCAGCCTTTTAGTCCATCGACGCTCAAAGACAGACTAACTTATGAATTTACATTTAACGATCACGCGAGCGTAGTAAAATCTACCGATAATAACGCCAAGTATAAAATTTCGGGGTTAGATCTCGAGTTTGAAACGGTGACTAATAAAACATTGGCCGATAGTATCAGACAAAAATATCGAGGTAAAACTCATTTTCTATACGAAAAAGTTCAAAGATATACGGTTTTAACGTTAAACAAGTCCGATACTACTTGGAACATTAATCTTAATCAAGCCATTAGAAGTCTCAAAGGTATACTTCTTTTATTTAAAGAATCGGGCGAAAAAGATCCTCGAATTTTTTATAATCCAAAGATTGAAAAAGTAGACGTTACGATAGAGGGTAAGCCGAATCAATTGTATAGTCAAGGTATGAAGCGCTATCAACACTGGGATGAGATTACCAAGTTTTTCGGCGACTCTAATACAGAATTTGGTGCCAGCGTGTCCAAAGACTTAGGCTTGCACGATATGACGCTAGGAGATTACTTAAGCACTAGTTACGGTCTTTGGTTAGATACGAGGGTAACCGACGACAACAAAAGTCACGGTTCTGGCAGGAAAATAGGAGACGTAGGTGGCGGTATTTCTCTCCATTTAGAAAGAGAGGCTGAGACAGCTGGTGGACTATCGTGTTACGTTTTCTTGGTGATGGATGGTCAGTTGGTTCTCGAAGATGGAAGATTTAGCGGTAGTTACTCTTAGAAGAGTAAATTATCTACCTTACTATTAAATAAGCCTAAATAAGCCGTACCCCTTAAAAGATTTAGCGGTAGTTACTCTTAAAAGAGTAAATTATCTACCTTACTATTAAATATGTATAAAGCGTTTCCAAAAACACCACACTGCGCGCTAATATGCGGTAGGACTAATTCGGGTAAAACCAAATATATTTTAGATCTATTAGAAACTGAGTATAAAGATCACTTTGAAAATATCGTAGTTATTTGTCCTACGTTGAGCAACAACAAGACTTATCGCGAGAGACGTTGGCTGTGGTTAGATCCTGAGATATACCTATGCGATTTAGAGGTAGAAAAGGTGTCTCTAAACGAAGCTTTAGAATTTTATAGAGCTCGATTTAAAGGATCGCACGTTTTATTTTTGATAGATGATTGTAGCTCGGAACAAGAAATAAAATATCGTAAGGCAGCGCTTGGGAAAAACACTTGCGTTTTAACGAAATTGGCGTTTAGCGGTAGGCACGACAATCACTACTGTTGGTTGATGACTCAAAAGTATAATTGCGTAATGACAGATTTTAGAGCTCAAACTGCATTTGTCGTATTGTTCTATTGCAAAGATAAAAATAGTTTCGATCAATGCCTCGATGAAAATGATGCGGTGCCTTTAGAAGAAAGATCGAGAATTAAAAAGATTTTAAGAGATGTGCCTTTTAGTAAATTATTGGTAAAAACTGATCCTCCTGTCTGTTGGCAGTTGATCTATAGTTGATCTATAGTTGATCTATAGTTGATCTATAGATGATCTATTAGATAACTGTTAGATAACTGTTAGATGATTTATAGATACCTGTTAGATAACTATTAGATAACTATTAGATAACTGTTAGATACCTGTTAGATAACTAATAGATGATCTATAGATTATCTAGTCATCTATAAAATATGATAGAATATCTAGACCTATTATTAAAACTAGTAATAGCCATCAACTTATCTTTATTTTCTTACGATTATATTTCTTGTAGAAATAAGATTAAAAAATATAGTTCTATTTTAAATGAGCAAGTCGATAGAATCTCTAAGCACGTTATCTCAAGAACCTCATCCAACAGTAGCTGCTACACCCATAGCGCATAGCTTAGTGACGACTGTAGCTACAACCCCAGATCCTAAAAATAGACTTTTAGGCGTAGTTGCTTCCGGTGATTCTAAAAAATATTTCGGTAAAGAATACTCCGTCAATGAAATAGAGAGCTTGACCGCTGAAAAACAAGAAAAGCTATATAAAAGATACGAAGCCAAGCTCGGTAAAGAAATGATAGTCAGTTTGGGGAGTTGCGTGTTGACCTTTTACGCAAAAGCTTTAGGCGCGACTTTGCCGCTGGCTTCGCCATTCGGTTATAAACTTTGTTTAGATTCTGAAGAAGCCCTCGTTAACGACTTAGAAAAAGATCCCGTTATTTCTAGCAGCTTGTCCAGTTCACTTTGCGAAGTGCATTACAATTATGGGGTTTATTTATCTCCTTTGGTGGCTATGTTGATCACGACTAAACATTTACAGGTAGATAGTAGTAATAATAGCGTTACAAATAATAATAGTATTACTATAAAAGATGAGTCTAGAAACGACAACGACGGATCAAGTAGCAGAGACTCCCCAAGAGCCGGCTCCGCCTCCCCAAGAGCCGGCTCGGCCTCCCCAAGAGACTCCCCAACCTCCCCAAGAGCCGGCTCAGCCGGCTCTATCAAGAGTCACAAAAAAAAGAGTAAAAGACCCTAAAAGAGTAGAGCAATGTAAAAGACTGGCCGAAAGAAACAGAAAGATGAAAGAACAAATACAAAAAATGCAAAGTATAGAAGAAGAAGCTCCCCAGCAAACGCCAGCGCTAACAATGAGAGACATTCCGAGCTGGGGATACGCGATAGTTGGTTTGGTTGTTTTAGGAATTGGATATCTCGCGTTTAAAAAGAGTAGACCTGTAGATTCGCAGCGAGAGGTGGGGGTAGGAGTTACGATCGCAACTTCAACCCCTAAAGTTGAAGAACTATTAGAAATGGAATAAATTAAAAAAAAAAAAATGTTAGTACAAGTAAAATGGATACTAAAAACGTTGCAAATACTCTTTATCACGGCGCTGTGTTGAGTTTGTTGACCGTAGGTTATACTATGTTGAGTAAAAAACTTTTGAAAATTAAGCCCGCCGATTTAGGAAAGTTAGACGTAGAAGATACGGTTAAAATCACCGCTACGGTAGGTAGCGCTCTAGCTACTCAGACTTGGTTGGTGAGTCAAGGAGTAATTCCTCAGAATGTGGTAAATACTACGTAAAATATAAAATATACGACTTTATAAAATGGCTGAAGGTGGAGAATTTATACCTATGGATGAAATGGATCGAGAAGACGAACAAAATGATGCCGATGTTGATGATAATTTTCAAGATGCCAATGGCGACGATGGTTTTGATTGGGACAACTATAATAAATTAGACAGACCGGCTGAACCACAACCGCCTACGACGATTGATGAAGCTGGTAATATTATAGATAAACGTCGTGATATGCATAAAGTAGGTTTAGCTAATAATTTTTATGATTCTTGGGAGGGGGGAAAAGACGGCTTAGTTAGACCAAAACTCATTAGGTACGAACTTTTTACTAAAGATAAAAATGGTATTTACTTCGATGGTGTTAAATTGGATAGTAAAAAATCTCCCGGTAGATTTGTAGGTAAAGCGACGTTAAAAACAAACTTTGAAGAGAAGTTTCCGGACGGAAACTTTACTACATTTTTTAAAGAAGATTTGGGTTTATTAACAGAAAAAGACCAAGAAGTGCTAGAGTTAGAACACTTTTTAGATGAAGCGTATGCTACTTACGCCAGTCCACAAGAACTCATTAATTTAGCTGACTATGTAAACGATCAACTAGAACGTATTGCGGGACCCGAAATTGATCCTGAATATGACCCTGAAACCGGTAGATATACAATTCCTCCCCCTCAACCGAGAGAAGTAGATGCTCAAGCGCAAACTGCGGGGTTAAATTATAGAGAACTTGTAGCTTTAGACAAAAAACTACAAACTATTAGCGGTAATGCCGAATTAAATTTAGCCGAACTGAGTAAACTATACGATAGACGCGCCGAAATAAAAAGAGCCCTCGAAGTAGTAGAAAACGATAATGAGATGCAAGAATTAATGAATGAACAAGACAATATTGAAGATGAAATAGAGGGTAGATTAAGACTCAAGCGCGACCTTGAACTAAGCATGAATGATCAATTCGCTAGAATCAAAGAAACGATTAATAAAATATTAGAAAGAGATACCTCGCTACGAGAAAAGATTAGAATTCTGTTTCGAGAACAGGGTGTGACAGTCGTTAGTATATTGGCCGCGTTTGCTTTGGCTATAAGTACGATCGTTGCTTCGTTGGTGGCTGCTATTGGTGGCGGCGCTGCAACAGCTGCTGCAGCGGTTGTTCCTGCTCCGACCCCGGTTCCGCCTAAGCCCGTTACTCCTACGCCCAAGCCCGGAGGCAACGTGAAAGATTGGATAAGTAACCATTTAAAAAACTTGGCTAATTTGCTAAAAAAGCTCGGGGGTAAGTTATTAATCGCTTTACCGGGTATTTTGGGTAGTATCGCGAGTTGGTTGTTCAATCTATTGAGCAAGAGTGTCGGTTGGTTGGCGGAGCACGTATGGGCGTTATTGGTAGGTGTCGGTACTTTGATTCTCGTATACATGCAACAAAATTTAAAATAATAAGTCATATAAAATATACGACTTTATAAAATGACCGCAGAATCCGTTTACCCTAAATTGCCCGTTGTCCCGAGTGAAACGAACGAGTCTTCAGTCTTTAGGTTAAATAAAATCGAACGAGTGCAAAAAGAGATAGCCAACGAGAGAGATAAGAGAGAACGGTTGCACAAAAAGTATAATAAAATTATTACCTGTTTATCTAACGCAGAGACCGTTATAGAATGTGTCGGAGCTTCATTCGGTGTAATAGGCATAGTCGGCGTTGTTGGTATCATTAGTATACCTATAGGCGTGGTGTTAGAAGGACTAGCTATAGGATGCGTGGGTGTAAGTTTGGTATTAAAACGATTTAGTAAAAAGTTTAGAGGTAAAGCTAAGAAACACGATGAGATTAGAGTAGTAGCCGAAACAAAATTAAATACGATAAATGAATTAGTGTCTCAGGCCGTAGACGATGGCGATGTAAGTCACGAAGAATTTGCTTTGATTAACGATGAATTAAAAAAGTTTTATGGAATGAAAGAAGCTATTAGGACGCAAACTAAAGCGAGAGAAGAGTCCGTTAGAAATCAAAAAGAAATAGACGATGAGGTCGAAAAAAAAGTGGTTGAGCTTCTAGCGAAAGAAAAAAAAGATCTTATCGCAAAACTTACAACTTTAGATTAGAAATATGTAAAGAATATGAGCGTGATTCTAACGTGAGTAGAGATGAGCCTCCTAGCTACACAAGTGCTCAAGGGAGTTTAGGGGCTAGGCCTAGCGCTCCTTACAAAGAGTAGTTGTAGTTAGTAACGCAGTAGATCTACGTAACACAAAAACCCTCATCTCTACTGAGTGTAGAGGTGAGGTTTTTTTTTGCCTTGCGACAAATCATTTTTTTTTGTCTTTTTTCGCCCGGGCGCGCCCGGGCGATTTAGTACGCTTGTGGACTATGAAAAACACTTTTCATTTTCATGATTTTGTGCAAATTTTGGTGTATAGTAACCCAGCAAAATTTAAAATAAAATTTGGGCGATTTTTAGACTATTTTTGTTTTTAAAAAAATTGACGTATGTACCTACAGCAAAATTGGAGAGAAAAGTGAAAAAACAGAAAATGACATAGAATCGGCATCTTCTATACTACTTCAGAAGCCATAAACCCATGTGGCCAAGGATCACGCCCAAAGTCACGATACATTAGGGACCATTAGATTTGATACGCGTGCAGGATGCGTATGCGGCTCGGAAAATGTCGCCTATCAAATCACCATTTTGCATTGTTATTTCATCTGGTACACTATCGGAAATTTACTTCTCAAATCAAAATGTTGAAATGCATAATGCTAGACTGATGAAATTGTAACTCAATGTGGGGGTTTAAAAGGCAAATTTTTCCGAGCTGCATACGCATCCCGCACGCGTATCAAATCTAATGGTCTCTACTAGCAATGTTGCATAAACGTAATTAATACTTTAACAATTTGCTTGTGTGTAGTGAAATGCTTCCGTTTTCAAGTTATATTAAATTCATTACACTTCCGGTAACACCGGAAAAAGGGTCAAACAGCATCGTCCCCGATTAGCAATGCCTTACTAATCATGAAGATTGAAAACACACCATTCATTTGAACAGTTTTTGTTAAAAGTAATTATTTGGATTTTGAGCAGAAATCGGTTGTATTTGATACCCGATGACGTCATCATGGCGCCATAGATATATGTACACCTTTGAATGGGTTGATTGCTAAATCAAGGTTACAACTTTATACCATAAACCGTTTTGAAGAAAAGCCGCGGAGAGTATTGTACGATCACTGGATGAACAAGTTATTTATACCCTTTTCCCCACACTGATACACTATTGGTTGATTTCTTGATACGTTATCGGTTGATACAGTATCCGTTCTGTGATGATACATTATCGGTTAGAGTTTTTGTCCTACTACATTATCCGTCGACACGTGATACATTATCGGATAGAAATTCTACTACATCAACAGTCAATTTGTGATACATTATCGGTTGGTGATACACTATCAGTCAATTTGTGATACATTATCGGTTGGTGATACATTATCCGTCGGTTACTACATTATCAGTTGTAACACATGTCATTGACAAGCATGCAAGAAAGAAAAATCTTAGGCCTAATTCATCGGGTGATGAAGCCGCACATGTTTGATCTTGGAAGATCGTTTTCCTGGGTCTTTTGAAGTCACGGTAATAGATTTTCCTAAACAGTAAATTGTTCATTGCAAGCCCATGTTTGTAGACGAAGCCATCCATTGGAAAATTAGTAACTAGGAAAACACAACCTCCATGAATAAACCTACATGTATCTTTAATGGCGTAACCAATACCAGTCTCACAAAGGCTATTTTTTACCGTTTGATTGGTTGATTTCCCCATCCATACTATAATTCCTCACATCTGCGTGTCATACCACTCAAACATAATTGATGATGGAAACCTGCAACACCCCCTTATATGCTTTGAACAACGTTTGTATTAAAAGAAGTGAGCATTGTTGTAATCGGCCCTATGCCAAAGAACCACACACATATTAAAACTTTATTTATAACAATTTTGCAATGCATGACGGACAATTTCTATTTGATTTACCATTGTGTCATTCCTATAAACCCACAACTTATTGTTTTGTTCACAATGGCACAATACAATGTTTCTTTCAACACAATTTTCTGAAATACCTTTTTGGATTTTACCCTTTTACATGTATTATATGGGCGCATCCAAATTTAAGCAAATCAAATGAATCAAACCAATATAATCATGGAAAACCACAATTTGTTAACTTAAATTAGAAAGTAAATTGTCAGTAGTTACCTCTGTTGGGCTTAGATTAAATTCAGAAAAAAATGACATCAAGTGCTGGTATGTTTAAGAAGTAAAACAGGAGTCGTCACTGAAAAGATGTGACTTATGTTCCCAAAATATGGAGGCTATTTATTTATTTTTCAGAAAATCAATATTCACAAATACATAGATACACATAACAGGGATACACATGTACATGTACAGTTAATTAAAAACAAAACAGTTGATCCTTTCTGGGATAGCCTAATAAAGCAATTTTTAAGGCTTATTTCCATTGGGTACCGGCGGTCACATGGAGTCCACAGACAATTAAGAAAGTTTGTGCACAAACTCCAAATAAAACGCTTCAACTTGGTATGAAAATACCTCATTTTCATTTGAAAAATGACAGTTGCCAATCCATGACATTCTTTTCCAATTGTATTATTTGACATTGCTCAACCGTTAATCCTTTTGAATTATGATATATGGTCATGCCTGAAGATTAAAGTTCTTGTTTAGCTTCATTTTCAAATCTTTAAAAATTCATTACTGCAAGTTATTTCATCTAATGAATACATTCATTTGAATTGTTCGTATGTTAAAATGCGGCCCCTTATTTATGTACACTGAACAACTTTACAATTTCCACTACACTTTTCACTACTTGTTGCAATTTCTTTGTCGTGACCAAACAAAAATGAAGCCATTACAATAATAATTATACCGCTAAATCACACTGGAATCAATTTGAACGATTTTGAATTCTTATTTCACATTTAAAAAGTACTTATAGACTTCATAATTAGGAATAATTTTGACGTCAGAATCTTTCACAGACAATTGCTTCTTGCAGGTCTCCATGTTAATTAATGCAATAGGGTCGGCCGACGGATATGGACAATCAACTGCCATGGACACACTTCTGTCAAAAAATCTAAATTCGGCTCTGATTGGCTGACGTGTAGGGTCGCATAAAATTTGAATGCACCCATATATCAAACATTCGCAATGTAGCATGTGATGGGCTCCATTAATAATCTAATTCCACCAAGTGCGCTCCCACAGTATCCTTGTGTAGGTTATCATACATACATACTGTGATGGTAGCTACTTGCGCAGCCCCAGGGTTTGTTGAAATGTGAACATCAACAGGGGATGGGAGTTGAATCCCTGGTTGGACCACGACTAGGAGACGGGGCTGGTACAACAGTAGTTAAATCAAACCACTCAGGACAAAGTAGTTAGCAGCACCTGACATGAATGGTTATTTATTGCAAGTACAATAACCAACTCCAAGAAACACCCTGTAATGAATACAGAATTTCAAAATACACCTATTGTACGCATACATGTACATAACATTAGTACACCACACTCCAATGCATGTACAGCAACACACATACTATATTAATGGGAATTGTCATGTGAGCCTAGATTCCGACAAGACATAGCCAAACACAAGGCAAAATTCACACAAAATCAACAATCTATAACTTGTATTTCAACTCACCCAGTCCTGGATAATCAAGTAGGACACTCAGTAGGCTGTCCCACAAACTGTCCAATTTTAACAGACAGATGTGCTGAATTTATACTGGAGAAAGTTAAAGTTGTTAATGGTGTTAAGTCACCAAAGCGCGGGAAAGCATACCCGTCAAGTGAGGGCGCACTTGCTAGCGCGGGAAACATATCCGTTGAGTGAGGGCGCACTTGCGTCCACCACAAATTCCCTACTTTAAGGCACTTGGCCTCCAAGTGATCCAAAATATAATGACCATAATACCAGTGTGGCCCTTTTTTTGTGTTTAACAAAATATCTTAAATAAAAATAGTTTCTGGTACCATAGCACCCTTAACCCTTCTTGGTTTAAACTCTTATAACGGCGCCAAAAGGTAACACAGCACAAGGTCATAAAAAGCTTGTCATATAACATAGAACATACATAATAATCACATAGAGACTCAAGGTAATATGGATCACTGGGCCTAATCCATTCCCAAACTTTACATACTGGTACATATCCCCATGAAAACATAGGTTCACGGGTTAATACTAACCTTATACAATGTATCAATCATCATTTAATACAACGTGACTACTCACACATTCCTTGTATAAAAGTCTGGAATGTCCTTAAAAATAGAACATGACCAAAATTACACAATGAAAGCACATACTTCCTGGATGCAAATAAACTTCTCCAAGTGTGTTCTATCCAGACACAATTTCCACTTTGTGTACATTAAAAAGTTCAAAAAAAATGCAAATACCAAGTTGTTCAATTATCAGGATAAACAACCTAGAATTGTACCCAAAACCCACTACATGACATAGCAGTAAACATACAGACTGGTCCTGAACCTGCACCAAGGATAGGAATAGGCACCTCAAGTTTCAATTGAGACTTAAAATGAGGTTCTAAATGATTGCCCGATCTTTATATAGAAAGGCAATAAGATATTTAATCACTCTGCACATCTTTGTGTATCCCATGGTGAATTGAAAGTTAAAATAACTGTCAATTAAAGCCATCTCACATACATGCATAAACACCAAGGTGAATGCACTACCAAATACATGTATAACATTCCAATATAGGAATTACAAATAATTCAGTATAGCTACATGTACATGTGTAACATCTAAGGGATAGTCGTACCTGTCAATTAATACCAGTATATTCATGGTAAAAATTGTACAGTACAAGCACACAATACCGTGTACATGTATTTTCCACTAAGTCATAATGGTGACTGAAAATAGTGTAAAATAAAATCAACTTTCTCCAGTTGTGAGCCTTCCTACATTAGAAGTTCAAAAACCATAGCTTCAACATGCTCACTTCTACAAATAAATCCAAAATACACGGCAATAACTAACATTTCTAAGTTATGCCAGTAAATAAAGCAAAATATATCAAAAGGAAACAATGCCTAAAATACACCTAGTAGGCATGCTATGAATATAGATGTAGTCAATTACTCACAAAAGTAAACAATAGACTATTATATGTTTAATGGTATTGTAATTAGCTAGTCATACCAAAACTAACTTTTAGATGGTACTAACTCTTCCAGCAGCCAACACACATGCACCCTAGCAATGTTGCATTAACACAAGATATACCAAAACTAAAGTTTGCATTTATACACTGCTTCTTTAATTCCCTGGAAGTACTTGGCCATACCACTTGGGTTGAGGTGACAACCATCTCCTAGATATTTTGGGTAATCAATCCTCCTCTGTACATATATCCCAATTCCAGGATATTCCTTTAATTTAGTTTTAAGCAACCGATTGAACTTCTTTGCCCTGTGATTAAATGTTGAGCAAGAAACCTGCCCAGGCCGGGAAATAACTGTCCTGCGAATCACAGAGAGGAACACGATTTTCTGTGGAGTAACACCATGTGACTTTAGATGATCTAGGAATTTATCAACGTTCTGAAGAACAACTTCTGGCGGGCATATGGGAACACACAAATCATTTGATCCCAGATCCACCATTAGAATATTAAATGTCTTTGACCTGAGCAATGACAAATAATGGGACAAATTGTTAAAAATCCTGGGATAAGTCAATCCCGGGTGCCCTTCTACAAAGAGTGTAAACCTATTGCTCAGCCCAACCAGTGCTTTTGGTTCTACATGTCGTTCCCTTGACCGCCTTAGTAACCTGGCAGGAAATGAGTGGCCAAACAAAAAGACAGATGTCTTCTCAGACATGTCAAAACTACTAGGAGTTACAAATAAGAAAGACTTACAACTATTTACGATGATACACTACCTATGTTACTACAACACTACAGCTATGTATACACGTATGTATGCAAGATAAAAATTTCAGTTACCTTTAAAGTGATAAAACCACCTAGGTGAAGAGATGCAGAGGTCGGTAAAGAACCACCGCCTACTAGAGGCAACCTCTTATGAGCAACACTTCCCTCTTTTGCAATTCAACTGTACCAGCGGGGAAACAGAGGCGGCTGCAGCCACCGCCTACAAGAGGCACCTCCTACTCCACCGGTACACAGCAACTGTGAGTAGGAAAATAAAAAATGATTAGTTATATAACAAAAATGCACCACAAAATGATATAAGTCTGCTTTTGCGAGTTTCTGCGATTTAGGACAGACTATACCACAATAGACTAGGTTATGGCATTAGGCCACTTGCCTAATTTACGCTTTCCTTTTAGACGCTCTGACCGACGTAACCCCGGTGCATTGGAAGGGTTAGAGACACATTCATCTCCAACATTATCAGGTTTTGCAGAATTGCCAACAATAGGACCAGTTGTATGGGGATCCCTAACTAAATCTTTGGGAAAAACCATTACCAGTTCCTCATCTGAGTCACTTGAGCTTGAAGCATCAACATCTGAATGCAATTTACTAGCATCAAACAAATCTCCAAGAGGCTCGCCCGATTTCATTTGGTCACCCCTGGGATCAAGTATCAGCATTTTGCGATTCAACCACTTGGTAGGACCACCCAGCGCAGGTCTCACTTCGTACAAATCCTGGTCAATATTACATTTTACCACAATGTATTGTTCTTCGCCAAAATGATCCTGCAATTTATGTCTATCTTTAAACGCACACTGCTTAATCAATACTCTACTGCCAATAGGCAAAGAGCTAGCCATTGCACGCTTATCATAGTGCCTTTTATTTGCTGCTGCTGCACTAACAAGGCGGTCCTTTGCCAACTTATGCACACGTTTCAGGAAATCTGCTTGCTGCTTGATGAAGTCCTCACCCCAATCATTATTCGTATTGTTGAGAATGTGGTCTAAGGGCACAGATGGCTCTCTACCAAACATAAGGGTGTACGGGGTGAAACCCGTAACACAGTGAGGTGTTGAATTGTATATGAATATCAGATGGGGTAGAAGTTCAGGCCACCGGCTACGGCTTTGGCGATCTAAGGATTTGATGAGATTGCACAGTGTCTTATTAAACCTTTCGGTTTGGCCATTTCCTTGGGCATGATAAGGGGTCGTTCTTGTTTTCTCAATGCCATACAAAATGCAGAGTTCTTTCACCAGACAACTCTCAAAATTACTTCCCCTATCGGAGTGAATTTGCGCAGGTACACCATACCGTACAAACCACTGATCGCGCAGTACCCGGGCCACAGTGGCAGCTGTCTGGTCTTTACAGGCAGTGGCTACTGCAAATTTGGTAAACGAGTCGGTCATTACTAGTACATCCTCATAGTTACCACGACCGCGGTCTAACTTGAGGAAATCAATGGCTAACCTTTCCAGGGGACGGAAAGCAAGTAAGTGCCGCATTGGTGTTCGAACGGTCGGTGTTGGGGCTTTAGTTAATGTACAGTGATAACAGTTGTGAATATGCTCTCGCACATGACCACTCATACCCGGCCAATAGCAACGCTTCTTTATAAAGCTCAAGGTTCTATCAATGCCTTGATGACCCCATTTGTCATGGGAGGCCTCAATGACCACAGTACGCAGGCACTTAGGAACAAGAAGTTGCAAAACCTGCCCCAACCCTAGATCTTCCACTGACCTATATAGCACACCATTTTTGTCCACAAAGCGCGACCATTCCCGCAACCAAGATTTGAGCTCACCATTAGGGCACTCTAATCTTTCCCCAGGATTCCATTTACAGTCCCACATATTCCACACTTCTTAAAGTACATCATCACTGCGCTGTAACTTTTCCAATTGAGCATGGGAGTAGGATGGTAATACAGATGGTGACACAGCATATGTGTCCTCGTCTGACCTAACTTTGCAATCTGCGAGGGTCTGAACTGAATGCACAGATTGTAATTCAACAGGCACACAAATACCTCCAGAGGGAGCCTGTAGTTCAGCGGTCATTTCAACATTTGCCAGGATTGGGGGGTTGCGGCTTAATGCATCCGCACATTTATTTGTGCGGCCAGCACGGTATCGTATGTCTATATCAAAAACGGCTAACTGCGCTGCCCATCGCTGCTCAGTGGCGCCTAGCTTTGCGGTCTGCAGATGAGCAACCGGGTTACTGTCTGTCCATACAACTGTGTGTCTGCCTAACAGGTACTCTTTGAACTTTTCAGAGACTGCCCATTTAAGGGCGAGCAGTTCCAATTTAAAACTGGACAGATCTGAGTAATTCTTTTCTGCCCCTCTCAATCCCCTGCTGGCATATGCGACTGGATGGAGATCTCCTGATTCATCATATTGGGAAAGGCATGCGCCAAGCCCTTGCAACGATGCGTCAGTTTCAAGAACAAAATCTCGATCAAACTGGGGGTAAGCAAGGACAGGGGTCGCACACAATGCCTTTTTCAAGGCCTGAAAAGCTGTGTCGGCCTCTGAATTCCACACAAGGGTCCCCTTATTCCCTACTTTTTCCAGTGGATTGCCGGTCAGCGCATGGAGAGGTGCAGCGATCTTTGCAAATTCCTAACATATCGCCGATAGTATGAGGCGAGCCCAAGAAATGACCTCAGCTGCTCAATACTTTTGGGAATTTGCCAATCTCTGACTCGTTCGATTTTCCCTTGGTCTACAGAAATACCTTTGTCACTTACAATGTGCCCTAGGTGGGACACTGACTTCTGAAATAATTTGCATTTGGTACCCTTGAGTTTTAACCCATGGCGTTCAAGCCTATCAAATACTTTATCTAGCCTTTCAAGATGTTCAGTAAATGATTTAGAAAAAACGAGCACATCATCCAAATACAAAACTAACTCAGAGAGATTCATATCTCCGAATATGAATTCCATGATACTTTGGAATGTACTTGGGCTGTTGCACAGCCCTTGAGGAAGCCTCAAGAACTCATACAACCCCCAAGGGACCCTAAAGGCAGTCTTAGACACAGAATCGGGGTGCATGGCTACTTGAAAGTAGCCATGCGCAAGGTCAAGTGATGAGAATAATTTTGCACCCCCCATCGACTCTAAGGTCTCATCTATTCGAGGGAGGGGAAAAGCATCTCTTTCCATCTTAGAGTTTAGGGATCGATAATCAATGCAAAGACGGAGCTGGCCGTCTTTTTTCCTAACCAACACTACAGGGCTGGCATACGAGCTTGAAGATTTTCTGATGACCCTACGATCAAGCAAATCTTGTAAAAGCTTTTTCACTTCAGCCATCTGGGTTGGCACAATGCGCCGATAAGGCAAGTTTACTGGCTTATTGTCATGTAAGTTTATCTCATGTGGAATCAATGCAGTATATCCCAAATCGTAGGGGTCTTTTGAGAAAGCAGTCTCGTGTCTTCTTATCAATTCAGCTGCCAATGCTGCTTCATCAGTACTTAGATTCATAAGACTAATGCCGGGAGGGAGCAAAAACTCTGTTCCATTTGGAAAAACAAATAATTCCCTATGCTGATGACATGTACCCTGGGAGCCACCCCCATTAGAGTCCTGACCACTAGGACTAGGAACATCAGCCTCATTATCCGACACTTCTGACATATCGGACACCATGTGGTGAACCGACACCTCAAATCCACCGTCACAAGAATCTACCACTACTTGCTCTGACAGCTGAACTCTATGAGCTAACGCCACCTTGGTAAGTGGTGGAATTGTAATTTCTTCAGAGCCCACGTTCTCAACTAACACTGATATAAGTGAATCGTTTACTCCTACATGAACTAAACCTTCCACAACCTGGAGTAAAACTGTTTTACTAGAATTACCCGCACTGACTTTGGCCTCGTAAAATGGACATGGTTGTACTAATATAAGGTTATCACACATGTCACTAGCTAATGTACCACTAAGGGCACAGAAGATTTTCTTGACTGTATTTGGGGCAATACTTTGCATGTTTTGTGTCAACACATCACATACACCAGTAGGAACATCACAAGCAATTTTTCGCTCATCATCTGGAATTTCTAGAGACTTGACCCACTGAAGTGCAAGGTCCCAATCGGGATCTGCATGGCTTGCTTTTATACAATCTGGATCACGTGCTACTTGTTTCAAAACATTACATCCCAAAAGGATTGGATATTTGTCTCTCCGGTGTCCGGAGTTACAATCCCCTGCACGTGACACAACAAAACTAGCTACAAGCTTATGACCAAGAATCTCCACTTGAGTTTCTAGATAGCCATCTACGGGTATTTCAAGATGATTTGCACCTACTAACCTGAAAAATCCACCCACATCATCCAATTTCCCAACATTCTTGGCCAAGTGCTTATTGTAAAATTCTAAGGAAATTAGAGAAGTCTCCGCACCTGTGTCAATGACACATTTTGCAGGGACTCCACCAATAATAATCTCAGCAGTAGGACTACGTTCAAATAGTTTACGCCTATCAGCTTCAGTAAACACTCTATCAGCCACCAATGGATGGATGATGGGCTCTTTGCCCCCCTCCGACATACCGCCCTCTATGACGGAGGTGTCAAGTTTTCCGAAGTGTGTACTTCGGCAACTAAGTTATGGACACCAGGTTCGGCATCAGTTTTTGCACTGTCACTAGCCTTCTTAAGATCATACTCCCGTTTATAGCAACTTTCGATAGCATGTCCCCTTTTGTTACAGTAGCTACACTGTACCTGGTTCTTTCTTTTCTGGAAATTGCTTTGGGATGACCCACTTGCATTTTGGTTTACCATTACTTCAGATAACTTCTGAATATGAGCATTGGTTTCAGCTTGTTGCTGTACAATACGCTCCATTGTCGAACATAATTGTTTTTGGCCATCAACCAGCCCACGAAGAAGGTCACTATCACTTGTACGATGTACAGGTTTACTTGGTGCCCGGCCAGAAGTTACAATGTCAACTGATCCAATATCACCAGGGGTGGGTGGACAAACACCCATGCTACAGTGCCCTCATCTACATCTCTAAGGATGTGAAGCGCTTGCTCCCTAAACTGGTAAAATGGCAAATTTGGCTCCTCGTGCGTGAGCCTGCGCAGTTCACGTTTAGTCAAAAGGTCCCGTGTACCCCTAATCATCTGTTCCTTAAGGGCACGCTGTTTGAGCTGACGAAGGGCTTGCTTTTCTTCGCTATCCGTCGAGGCTAGCTCCATGCGATCATACAATCGCATGAGTGCACGGCTAAATTCCTCAAAAGTTTCCCCCTCTAACTGGCTCCTAGAGTAAAATGTGCAATGGAGCGTTTGGACGGTCTCTTTTGCACCAAACCTAAGCCTTAGAATTGATATTAACTTGTCTATGTTGTCTTTATCCTCTTGGGGGCAGCATCTGATGTCCTCTTTTGCATCACCCCCAAGATGATCAATTGCAACATTTAGTTTCTCGTCTTCAGACAAATCCAACTGCCGAGAATACGTATCCAAGTCATCCAACCATTCTTTTAGGGTTTGGTCCCCAGATCTTTTTGGACGACCACTAAACTTAGCAAACTTCACAGGAGTTGCTCTCTGAAACCTTAGATTCTTAAAGGCCCCAGCAATATCAGCAAAGGCTTTCTGAGACTGTGAGAGTGACTGTGTAAGGGCCTCCGCTAAATCCCCAGGCGTTGCCATAGTTACACAACTATATACCCAGTACAGGAATAAACTTGGAAATCACAGCTCCGACTGTAAATTGTAGTCACAATTTTAGAGCATTACATTGAAAACAATCAACATGTTCCACAATGGCAAGCATATACAAATATATGCTTTACTGTACTGCCCAGTTCTACCAAGGCAACAATATTTATGAACCATAGGTAGAATTCATACTCCAAGAAAAAATTAATAAAACAAGCATCATGGAGTCATCCAACTACAATAAAAAAGTGCAATGATCACGATTATACGATCATCACTTTATAGTGGACAACGAGGAAGGGCTAATTAAATACAAAAGAGTTTCAATCAAACAACTCGCTGTTCCGCATGGCAATTTTCATGGCAAAAACAAAGCCACTACCAACAAAGCAATTAAGAATGGAAACAGCATAAATTTCACCACGTTTTTATAAAATCAGTTCAACCTCGCTGTCCAACATGAAAATAGTAATTATTATATAAACACTTGCATCACTGGCTTGTCCTCAATGGGCTCCAGGAATGGGGTGTCTTGCGCTGTTACAATGTTGCCATCACTGGTCCGTCTCCAAGTCGCTATCCTGTCTACGACGCCACTTGTGATGGTAGCTACTTGCGCAGCCCCAGGGTTTGTTGAAATGTGAACATCAACAGGGGATGGGAGTTGAATCCCTGGTTGGACCACGACTAGGAGACGGGGCTGGTACAACAGTAGTTAAATCAAACCACTCAGGACAAAGTAGTTAGCAGCACCTGACATGAATGGTTATTTATTGCAAGTACAATAACCAACTCCAAGAAACACCCTGTAATGAATACAGAATTTCAAAATACACCTATTGTACGCATACATGTACATAACATTAGTACACCACACTCCAATGCATGTACAGCAACACACATACTATATTAATGGGAATTGTCATGTGAGCCTAGATTCCGACAAGACATAGCCAAATACAAGGCAAAATTCACACAAAATCAACAATCTATAACTTGTATTTCAACTCACCCAGTCCTGGATAATCAAGTAGGACACTCAGTAGGCTGTCCCACAAACTGTCCAATTTTAACAGACAGATGTGCTGAATTTATACTGGAGAAAGTTAAAGTTGTTAATGGTGTTAAGTCACCAAAGCGCGGGAAAGCATACCCGTCAAGTGAGGGCGCACTTGCTAGCGCGGGAAACATATCCGTTGAGTGAGGGCGCACTTGCGTCCACCACAATACAAATTAGTTATTTCTTGAAAATGCTTAAGTTGTCAGCTAGACCAGATGACATTTTAACCTGTTTCACAACATCGTACATAAATTACTCCAATGATGGACATGGCGATGAGGGTTTAAAATTGTAATGTTCTTCAAAGGTGTACGACCGTCTGCCACAAAACGGGGGATTTTCCCTTTTGGGAAAACTGCACCATCATCACAAGACACGAAGCAGTATGGTTGTTTTTGTAGATGCAACATTTATAATCACATGAAATTAATGTGACAATCCCTTTAAATAAAGATGTATCGTGCAGTGGTGAAGAAAGTAATTCACTATTGTTCTCATTTGCTTTATGACTGAAAAAAAAAAGATATATGCCTGCAGTAGCAACTTAGGAGAACAGCCCATTAGAAAATCTAGGGTTTACACATCCTTTTCAACCCCAGTGGGTTTGAGTATAATTATAAAACACACTCCTTCAATGTCCAGCCAAGATAATCCCCATAATCACTTAAATAAACAAACTCCTGTGACCAACACATCTCCCTGGATGAGTGCTGGAACTATTTTCTTTGCAACATACATGATGGCTAAACAGACAGTAATGATCGTTCTGTCATTTCTTTATTGATTTTTACCATTAAAAAAAGAAAACAAAACAACATCTCACACATGTAATGATTTTAATATTTATATCGACTTATATCATGATATTAAGTTGCACAAAAATGAAGTGGATTCATTCAGGCAGGATCGCTTATCATACTCCTAATAGGATTAGTGCTGATAAGAATCTTAATCTCCCAGGCTGCTGACTCCACTTTATAAAGTACCAAAAGGATGAGTGAGGACCAGACCAGTCAATAGTCAATGTATTCATCAGACAGTGATGGTCAATGGATTTTAAAAAGTCTCCCCATACATGTAAATGCTCCATGCAAAAGCTTTGAGTGTGGAGACATGGTACATATGTATAAAAGATACAATTGGCTACACTGTTGATTCTATAAAAAATTAGTTAATGGTGACATATTTCTCTTATAGTCAATGGCTATGTGCTTTTGAAGTCTGTTACAAGTTTGTTTGTCCCAGATTTGCATGAAGAATGTCACATGATATTCAACAGATGCTATGATAAGCTAATGTTTATAGTTAATTGTGGTTCTACTAGCTAAAAAAAAAAGGATTTTCAAAAATGCGAATATTAAGGGACAACAATTTGAGTGTTCTACATGTACATGTACATGTAAGCACATTGCAATACGTGTACACATCATAAAAAAAAACAGAGGACAATGCATATGTGCCACATACAGTTTTTCCATCAACTCTTTTAAATATTGTACATGAGTTATATCCCTTTCAGAACACATCCATGTTGAGTTGACAACCAGATCCTACGAAATGAACTTACTTAAAGACATTTTATGACTTATATTTTTGGGTGCATTAGAAATTATGGAAAGATGTGTACAATTAACTGAACAACAGTTTTTATATGACTTGATTTTAAGATTTTACAATCCGGACCGTTCCTATTAGTTTCCATTGTACTCATGCAAGTCATTTTTAAGGTCCCGAACTCTGCCGACTTGTGATTCATTTTGTTGGGCCACAATGTATGTCATGATGTTTACTTCATTTGACATTTTTATTTGGAAGCAGCTTATATTATCCTTGACTGCATGTATTTTAGATTGTTCTCTATTTTCCATCTCATGTGCTGTGTTAAAGGGACACATTGCTTTGGATTTTGCGATTTGGGCTATAAAACTGAAATGGATATGGTTGGGAAGCTTTTTTAAAAGTAGAATATAAAGATGCACATAACTATCTCTTCAAATTGCATGGTTTTTGTTTAATTTCGTGACAAATAACGTACGGTCCGCCATTTTGTAGAACCAAATTTTTTACTCCACAAAATGGCGGACCGTGTTCGATCACCAGTCGTATCTCCAGTCGCATCTGGTTAAAGTACGTTCTGTTGATCTATTTTGATGTACTGTGGCACGGCGCGCAGCACTGGCGATATTTGTGTCGCGAGGTAGAGAATTGTACCTGGCGATCATCTGATAGGTTCACAAGGCCACTGGCTGCGGCGCCAGCCTAAAGACTCTTACAGTGTATTTTGCGCATTATTTAGACGGTGGTATTTACTACTGGAAATCAGTCTGTTTCGTGGGTCAGATGTCAGGGGTCAGCGGCCAATTTTTTGTTTTGTAATCACCACTCATCATGAACAACTCTTATAAAAGATGAGGAACATTTCTAAACAGCAAAATTTCATGACATTTGAAGGCAAATGTGTCCCTTTAATTGTTAGCTATATATCCAAGTGGTCTAGAATTTAGAAACTCTAAACATGGTTGATACACATACTTTGCATATGTCCAATTCAAGTAACCTTTTTATCAGAAGATTACATGAAAACCTATGCATGTACTTTTTCTTAGAAGTTATTGCACTACATCATGAAGGAAGGAAGGAATAGAGCAGGCTGTTGGCTCAAGATACATGTACTTGGCTGATTTGAACAAATGGAGTACCAGAAGTACCAGAAGTACATTACATACATGTACATGTACCATGTACCATGTACCATGTACATTGTTCTGTTTACATGCACACCAAGCCATACACACAGTTTGTATACTACAATGTACATGTGTGATGTGTACACAATGTAGGTGCATGCTGGCATCCTCAGCCAGTTTCCAGGAATTGCCCATTCACACCCCACTACTTAAGTCCTCTTATCAGGCATGTCATTGTTTGTTATGCAGATCAGGAGAGCCATAAAACCTGCATGTACATGTATGCATGCCCATAGATGTGCATCATGTACTGTATGTACATGTATGCTAAAAATGCTTGCTCATAAGGGCTTCTCAACCTAAACACTTTAGTACCGGTATACAGTACACTACACTGCAATGCCTTTATTTTTAGTATTGAAAACAATGCTTGAAGCATGTTTCTTCCCATACGTGATTAGGTGGGTTGTGTCGACATCTCACGTCAAGTTTCATAACAGTGGACGCATCGGTGCTCATTTTAGAGCCAAATTTAAAAGCAAAATTTCATTATACTAGCCAAAAAGCTAAATTATGGAACAAATACCCTAAAAGGTAATTTTTTGCCATAAAATTTGAAATTTTCAATGAAGGTCCTTTTTCTTCCCATATGTGATTGGGTAGGTTGTTGCGACATCTCGCGTTAAGTTTCATAAGAGTGGACGCATAGGTACAGGTGCTCATTTTAGAGCCAAAAACCTAAATTTCAGTTCTATACTTGGAACAATATCATAATGGAACAAGTACCCTAAAAGGTCATTTTTGGCCATAACATTTGAAATTTTGCATGAAGTTCCTTTTTCTTTCCATATGTGATTGGGTAGGTTGTTGCGACATCTCACGTCAAGTTTCATAAAAGTCAACTCATCGGTGCTCATTTTAGAGCCAAAAAGCAAAATTTTATCATACTTTATTATGGAACAAATACCCTAAAAGGTCATTTTTTGCCATAAAATTTGAAATTTTCAATGAAGGTCCTTTTTCTTTCCATATGTGATTGGGTAGGTTGTTGCGACATCTCGCGTTAAGTTTCATAACAGTGACCGCATCGGTGCTCATTTTAGAGCCAAAAACCTAAATTTCAGTTTTATACTTGGAACAATATACCCTAAAAGGTCATTTTTTGCCATAAAATTTGAAATTTTCAATGAAGGTCCTTTTTCTTCCAGTATATGATTGGGTAGGTTGTTGCGACATCTCACGTCGAGTTTTATAAAAGTCAACTCATCGGTCTCATTTTAGAGCCAAAAAGCAAAATTTCATTATTGTACTTTATTAATTGAACAAGTACAGGTACCCTAAAAGGTCATTTTTGGCCATAAAATTTGAAATTTTGCATGAAGTTCCTTTTTCTTCCCATATGTGATTGGGTAGGTTGTTGCGACATCTCACGTCAAGTTTCATAACAGTGGGCGCATCGGTGCTCATTTCAGAGCCAAAAACCAAAATTTCATTATCGTATATTATTAATGGAACAAGAACCCTAAAAGGTCATTTTTGGCCATAAAATTAAACATTTTCCATTAAGGTCCTTTTTCTTCCAGTATACGATTGGGTAGGTTGTTGCGAAATCTCGCGTTAAGTTTCATAAGAGTGACCGCATCGGTGCTCATTTTAGAGCCAAAAACCTAAATTTCAGTTTTATACTTGGAACAATATAATGGAACAAGTACCCTAAAAGGAAATTTTTTGCCATAAAATTTGAAATTTTCAATGAAGGTCCTTTTTCTTCCAGTATATGATTGGGTAGGTTGTTGCGACATCTCACGTCGAGTTTTATAAAAGTCAACTCATCGGTGCTCATTTTAGAGCCAAAAAGCAAAATTGTATTATTGTACTTTATTATGGAACAAATACCCTAAAAGGTCATTTTTGGCCATAAAATTTGAAATTTTCAATGAATGTCCTTTTTCTTTCCATATGTGATTGGGTAGGTTGTTGCGACATCTCATGTCAAGTTTCATAACAGTGAACGCATCGGTGCTCATTTTAGAGCCAAAAACCTAAATTTCAGTTTTATACTTGGAACAATATAATGGAACATTAGTACCGGTACATGTACTGGTACTCTAAAAGGTCATTTTTGGCCAACTGTGGTCCATGCCAGTTTGGCCATGCTCTGATGCCCAAGTCTGGCTCAGGGAAGTGGTGGCAGAGCAATTAACTGTAAAACAAACTACATGTAGAAATGCTATCCTGTATGGCATTATATAGCCATAGCATATATGCCAGAGCAGTCTATCGACAGGCAAACAAATCATCCTGGTCATTTTCCCTAATTAATAGGCAACATATAGTGGTCAGTATTAAAGTGATTAGTGTATTGGCTTATCTGTGCACCTGACCAAAAGGATGTGATATTGAATAATCCCTGCCAAAATTACATTCTAGCTCCAATATCCACCAAAATTGTCTACAAACATGCGCTTGTAATGAACAATTTACTGTTGAGGAAAATATATTACCGTGACTTCAAAAGACCCAGGAAAACGATCTTCCAAGACCTAGTTTCAGAGACTATCAATCAAATCAATATCATTAAATTGTTTTAACAGGCGTTTTCTACCTCTATGTGTCAACACTAATAATAATGCCCTACATGTAGCTACACATAACAGAACATGTACATTGTGTACATGTAATCATAACGGTAAGCATGGTCTGGCTACAGACAAACTAATTATCTTGGCCACTGTTGACCCATAATTAATTGGTAAACATAGTTGTTAGTCAGGGATTATTATCTTGGCTTTATGGCTGTGCGCCTGACCACAAGGATGTGATATTGAATAATAGAGCTGTCAATCCCCTTTGATAGATGTGATCTTGGACTAGTGGGCAACCAGGATGTGATATTGGGGTTTATGACTTAATCCTGGATGTGATTTTGAAGAGGTGCAAAAACACGATGTGATTTTGGCTATGGCCCAGACACTGGATGTGATTTTGGTTAAGTGGCCAGACAGTGGATGTGATTTTGGCAAGGTGCTAAAACAGGATGTGATCTTGGACTTTAACGACTTAATCCTGGATGTGATTTCTGGCTCGGATGTGATTTTGGATAATCCCTGCCAAAATCACATTCTAGCTCCAATATCACATCCACCAAAATAACCTTTCCATTTTTGTAGAGAAATCACATCCAGGCCATTCACAGTGTTACCCTAATCACACCTCTTTGTTCCCCTAATCACACCTCTTTGTTCCTGTCTTTCTGGCTGTCCTTTCCTCTCCCTTTGATGTTTACCCACTGCCTATCTGCCATGCTTTTTTGCATCCCTCTTTTGTGTTTCTCCACCCACCCCCTCATGCATGTGTGTTCACTACATGTTTGTTTCTTGTACTCTGTCGTTCACCTTTGAGAAAGAACTTGCTTAAGTTCGAAACGTCAGGCCAGCTAATTTTTTGATTTGTATATTTCAGGTCCATATTCAGTCAGTCAGCAGTTTGCAGCAGTTTCATTCTTTTTCATGTATACATATACATACGTACATGCAGCTAACGTGTTGCAAACTTCGTCTGGAGAAAAGGCTACTAAGACCTGGGGTTTAGAGCAATTGGTTCAATAACTCCAAACCCTAAAGCGCATCTGCGCGTGCGCGTTGCTTTGTTGCTAGCCTTCGTCAAGTGCAAGCAACCGCACTGAATGCCACCATCTTATTCCCAGTGTACAATGCACGTACACACAGCTAACGTGTAGCGAAATTTGTCTTGAGAAAAGACAAACACGTGCAGCGCATGCGTTGTACAATGTGTATGAGTGCACAATTTCTGTCTTGTGTGCGCGCGTACGTACAAAAGACCTACAATCATACAGTGAAAATATAGCTGAAAATTAGAAAATGAATAAAACTGCTGTAAACTGCTGACTGACTGAATGGACCTGAAATATACAAATCAAAAAATTAGCTGGCCTGACGTTTCGAACTTAAGCAAGTTGTTTCTCAAAGGCAAATGACAGAGTAAAGATGGCCGCCATTGACCAACCTCTGCTCTTAGCTCTGTTATTGATCTCCATTGTTGCTGTCTCTATAGTTCACTTTGTGATTTAAATTGTATATCAGCTGATAGAGTATGCCACACTGATCCTCCTAGCTCATTTTCTGAAGGAAAAGTGGCTCAGGGAAATGGATTTCCGTCTGTTTTTGTGCCACTTCTTCAGCTCTCACAGACAACACTTTGTGCACCAAACTTTATGCTTGACCGACTCCATTATGCTGTGTGTGCATGGTTCAGCCTTTGTACTCAACATGGACACAAACATGTTTATGTACATGTACATGTACATCTGTGTTACATTGTGCACTCTTCTACATGGCTGAACTGCAAAAATCTGAGGAGGAGTAAGTAATTCTGCCACGCCCCAGTTAGCTACTATGCAAACTGCTTTGCAACTTTTAACATTCCATTAATTGTGTGTGGAGACATTGAGAGTAACCCTGGCCCTGTAAAGGATCCTTGTGGCAGCTGCAGCCGGCCGGTAAAACGGAATCAAAGATCTCTCCTTTGTGAGGAATGCCTGGTGTATTTTCATCAAAAGTGTGTTCCAGGTATGTCAATCCCCCTGTACAATAGACTCATTTCAAGTACAATTGATTGGTTCTGCCTTTTATGCATTCATCACAGCCTGCCATTCTCAACTTGCAGTGATACTTCGTTCTGTGAATTATTCAACGACTCTGCCGATCTCACCAGTACTCAACCTCTACCAGTCTCTTTTAACCAATCTGCATCCTTGCCGTCCATCCGTTTGCCAAAGAACATTGTTTCGGGTTTACTCCTGAATGCTCGAAGTATCTGCAATAAGCAACAAGATCTTCGATGCTTCCTAGAACTCAATCATCTGGACATGGTTCTCATCACAGAATCTTGGATGTCACCTGACGATACTGACTTACTTGCATGTCTGCCCGGCTACTCAACAATTCGCCGTGATCGTAACAGTAGAGGTGGTGGTTTAATGGCAGTAGTTAATGACTCGCTGTTGCCTACGCAACTTGATCATCTGATCTCGGATACATGTGCAATTGAAATAACCTGGATGTCCTTGACCTTCAAACGCACCAAATGGTTGGTAGGCATTGTTTACCGACCCCCAAACTCCGACAATAGCTTCTTCCATAATCTCCAAGATGCATGTGACTTGGCTCAATCAGACTTCCCTTGCTATGAAGGGGTGATTCTCCTTGGTGACTTCAACATCAATTGGAAAGAGGAGTCATCTCTTACTGCCAATCTAAAAGAATTAACCAATTCCGTTGGTCTCACACAACTAGTTGAGGATGTGACTCGTCCATCTCGTGACTTCTCATCAAGTGGAACTACCATTGACCTCATCTTTACAAATCGACCAGAGAAGTTTACTTTGGTTGAATCCACTGCAAATCCAGTCAACAGTGATCATCATGCAGTTTTGTTCACCTTCTCTTGCAACAAGGCTCCCCCTCAACCCCAGGTTTTCCGTTCATTTCTGCAATACAGAAAGGCTGATTTCAAACATATGGAGATGCTTTTACATCTTGCTCCATGGTCAGCTTTCTTGGATGACAACGACCCTGAGGCCTCATGGGATGGTTTCATGGACATATTAGATGCAACCATAAGAGACTGCATTCCATTGAAAAAATGCCGCCGTGGTTTATCTCCTTGGATATCACCTGAACTGAAAAAACTAATTCAGTTAAAGCACCACGTATTTGTCAAAGCTAAGCAATCCGGTTCAAGTTCTTCATGGCAACACTATAAGCAAATTCGCAATAGGGTAACAAATTTGTCCAAATCTGCTTACGGGAAACACGTTAATGATCTCTTTATGGTAGCTGACAACAAACGCAGCTTTTGGTGCTTTGTGAGGGATCAGAAGAAATCTCAATGTCCCCCTGCCTTCCAAAAAGGTGATGAACTCATCAACAAACCTGCCGATATCTGCCAAGCCTTCAATGAGTTCTTCACTTCAGTTCATTCGCTGCCTACACCACATCCGCAGACTCCACCCCCATGTTTCCTTCAAATCCCCGAACTTCCACCAATTTCGATTAACCTTGGGTGGCTGCAGAAAACTCTGCTCAGTCTCATCACCCCTCACAAAGCTCCGGGATATGATGGAATTTCACCAACTTTACTCCGAGCAACAGCCTCTACAATTGCTCCTCCACTGCTACCAGTCATGAATTCTTCTCTTTCAACTGGAACTCTCCCTGTGGACTGGAAACTTTCTCAAATATCACCGGTGTTCAAGTCTGGGAAACGTTCTGACATCAAAAATTATCGTCCAGTTGCATTAACCTCAGTCATTTGCAAAGTCTTGGAAAAAGCAGTGGCTGATAATATAAATGATCACATTTCCTCGCTTTGCCTTGGCAACCCCATGCAACATGGCTTCACTGCACAACGATCATGTGTCACCCAGCTTGCCAATGCAATCCATGACTGGGCAACCATTCTCGACAGACCACGTCCTCCTCGCATTGACATCATTTTTCTTGACTTCAGTAAGGCCTTTGATGTCATGCCGCACGACATCCTGCTTAACAAGCTGGCAAGTAATTACAATATCCGTGGACAAACCTGGGCATGGATTAAATCCTTTTTGATAGGCCGAAAGCAACGTGTTGTGTATCACGGTTGCTTTTCGGATTGGGCTCCTGTCACATCTGGAGTCCCGCAAGGAAGCGTCCTTGGCCCTTTGCTTTTTAACCTATTCATCAGTGACATTTCACACAACCTGACTACAAAATTCCTGCTCTTCGCTGATGAGAGTGACTATTCTAAGCATCGCGCAAATCAGGAGAACAAAAATCATAAATCAAAAGGGTTAAGCTTACGTTGCTCGGCCACGTCCCCTGCCGCGCTGGCTTGCCTGGCTTGCCTGGCTGGGCTGGCTGGGCTGGCTGGGCTGGTTGGGTGGGTCTTGCTGCGAAAGCGGGTCGTCTTCAGATCTACGTGCCCATGAGGTGCGCTTCTTTCTCGTCCGTTTGACTCCTCCTCTCGTATAGGTAACAAAGTCCTCTTCTTCTTTCCTCTGGTCTTGCGTGGACTCCTTTTGGCTGTTTTCTGGCTCCTCCCTGTCCGATCCTTCTCCCCGGTCCACCGCTGCTGCTTTCGGCTGGCTATCTCCATGCTTCTCCTCCTCGGCCATCTTTCTCTTCCTGGTGTCCGACTTGGCCACGTTCTCATCCCAGAACCCGCTGAGCTTTTGCTTGCCTTTCGGCTGGGCATCTTTGACCTGGTCTCTAGGGGGCGGCGTAGAAATAGCCTGACTGAAAGTCTTCTTGGTAGTTTGGGAGTTAGCTTCCATTGGGCTGTCCCCATCTCGTCTGTCGGCCTCCTCTCCCTCTGCTGTGGCTGGAACCTCCCTCTCTGCCTGGCTGTGATCGGCTTTGTTTTCTTTCGGCTTCTCGGTGTCATCAACCGCCCGGTCCTCCTCGTCTTCCTCGATGTCATCACCCGCCTGGCCTTCCATGTCGTCTTCGTCCTCCTCGATGTCATCAGCTGACTTCTCTTTCTCTTTGGGAGGGGCAGGGATTACCAGCACTGGGATCCGATCCTCGGTTTTTTCCTCATCGGTTTCGGTTTCGATGTTGGTGTCGGTGTCGGTGTCGGTGTCCTCATCCGCGCGTTGATCGTGCACCCAAGCTCGGTGGTTGAGACTCCCGCAGATGAAACATCTTCCCCGCATTTGGCAATCCCTTGCAAAATGTCCCGGCTGGTTGCAGATCTTGCAAGTTTTTTCCTGTCCCCTGTAGCGTACTGGCAGCGTGAATCCTCCTACTTTCAGGTAGCTGGGTATTGGCTTCTGGAGGTTTTTAATCAGCAGGCTTCGCACTCCCGTTTCAATGTTCTTATTGAAGTCGTGGGTCTGCCTGCGAAGGTTTGCCACTGTCCCGAACGGCAGGAGTGCGTTGCAGACTACCTCGTCGGTCATTTCGTAGGGCGCTTTTACATACACGACGGCTGAATTCTGCACGCTGACTCTCTCGCATTGAATTAATGCCTTGTGCAGGATCATCCCTTGCAGTGCTATCTTCTCGGTGGCTTTCTCATTGTTGAAGGTGACATTAAACCAACCGTTTTCCAATGGGGCGATGCACTTGATTGATTCCGCCGTGCCCAGTTCTTTGTTCACTGAACAATAGACCTCGTTAGCGTTGACGTCTTGAAGATGTCCACGTTGAATCGTATTGTGTTCGGTCGTTTAAGCTGTGGTGGTCGGTAGCGGTACGCCATGGCACCAAGATGGCCGCCCCTATATGGACAGCGGTGACAGATAACCCCAAAATTGGGAGGCCAAAAATGGCTTTAAATTCGAAATAAACGTCTCCTTATTGAGCTGGTTGCTTCTATACTCACTTTGGAGAACACCGAGACACTTTTCGAGTTAAAAAACTCTGTCAAAAGCTGAAAAAGTAGCACTTTTCTGGAGAGCGATGCGAGACGTGTCTTGCGACCTCGAACGCATTTATTTATTTATTTATTTATGCCGAGGACGGACGTGTTTCTTCCGAGCTCCCGTGTAAGGCCTAAATCTCAGCGCTTTCTTGACCTGGTAAGGTCCTTGTATCTATATTATAGTGTATTTGTTTTCCACATAGATACCCCTAGACCAAGCCCACCGTGTAAATATCTGTTAGTTTCCTTCTGTTCGTGTATTTAATGTGCCTTTTTCGTTTAGTTTGTGTACTCTATGTTGCCGGGCTGGCCGCCATGGCCGGTCAGGCGGGACCCTCAGGCGTGGGTCAGTCGAGCGCGGCTGGCCCCAAGCCCATTGTTCCTGGTGACGAACCGTTTGCGGGCGTCACCAGGAAGAATGGGGCGTCTTTCAGAGTCATCGACAATGTGTCCATTGAATCCTATATGCAGGAATTTAACAAGTGTATGCCTGCACACATTCACGTTGTCTCTGCAAGCAGAATTTCTAATAATCGTATTGCTGTGTACCTGGGTTCCAGAGAGGAGGTCGCCGAGGCCATTGCGCTGGGTTTTACCCACAACGGCTCCTTTCTGGAACTCAGCCCTCTCGTTCAATCAACCACCCGCCTAACCTTGTCTAATGTATACCCTGAGATCCCTAATTCTGTCCTTCTCTACAACATATCGAGCTTTTGTAAGGTTGTATCTCCGATCCGGCCCATACCCCTTGGATTTAAGAACAAACAGCTGTCCCACATAATGTCTTTCCGCCGTCACGTCCAGGTCCTAGTCAAACCCGACATCACTCTCCCCGGTCACATTAATTTCTCTTTCTCTGGTGTTAATTATCGTGTCTTTCTGTCTACGGAGTCGGTGCGATGTTTCAACTGCGGTGAGTTTGGCCACATCAGTCGCTCCTGCAAGAAGCCCCGCCCCCCACCCGATGCCGACAGCGACAATGACCACGAACCACAAGAACCGACCAATCCCCTCAACCCCCGACCAATCTTCGTCCACGGTAAGAATAGGAAATCTGACCCAAACCACCCCCCTAAGAAGTCCAATCCCTCCGCTGCCCTACCCACCGCAGGACCCTTCAAGATCACCCCACTAGCTGGGCCCTCCAAGACCGCCCCTCTCGAATCCACAGTCCCGTCCCTCAAGTCACCTGCCCGTGACAACTCAGTGTTCATCTTTGGCACTCCCCCTCCTCTCACTAGGCTCTTCGCTGAGGCTGTCACCAAGCGCAAGCTCTCGCCCCAGAAACCTAAAAATGACGGACCCCACCTGGTACCCCTAATATCTCCGCAACCCCTGCGCAAACTAAGGAAACGGGCCCAAGCCCCCGAACCCCAGACCCCGACCCTCACGCAGGCCCTCGACCATGACGTACCTGATGCCACACTGACACACATGGATTTTGACACTCAGCCCTCCCCTTCTGGTTCTCATCACTCCACCACCCCCTACTCTACACCTGTCACTAGCCCTGCCCCCACCCCTAGCCCCGCCTCTACACATGGCCCAAGCCCCACCCCCACCCCTAGACCAAGTCCCGCCCCCACACCTTCCCCTACCCCCTCCCCTACCATCCCCCCCGCTCCCGCCCCTAACCCCGCCCCTGCCCCACCTAGCCCCGCCTCCACTCCCGGCCCAAGCTCCGCCCCCACCCCTGTCCCCACCCCTGCCCCCACCCCTGCCCCTCGATCCGTCCTCAGACCTACCCCCCACACCCCAACTTCCACGTCGACCCCTACCTCGCCGAACTCCGCAGTTGCATCATCGGACACCGACTCCTCTATCTGGGATGGTTCACAACCACCTGATGATGATGAATCATCCCAGATAGCGCTTCCTATCCTGCCCGGTCCCCTAAACGAGTCGCAAATGGTCAAATTCCTGTCAAAAGTAAAGTCCCAAAGAAACCCCAAGTCCATCGCCCAGACTTTTACCAAGGACATTAAAGGCCTCGTACGACAACTGAGGCCTTTAAAGAGTAGTTCCTTATTGCCCTACAACTTGCAGCATAGGATTCGCATACTAGTTAAGAAACTCGAATCCTAATTCCTTACATTTGTGATGGATAGACTGTACACTCTGCTTCCCCTGCTCATGGCGCTCTCGGTAGTCACCCTTAACACTGGAGGCTGTGCTGATACTACTCGTAATGTCACCTTTTATCAATACATGTCCATTTTAACCCCAAGACCTGACATCATTTTACTGCAAGAAACTTATACATTAACGGAAAATAGTCTGTGCTGGAGACACTGGCACAATTACACCCCCACTTGCGCTCCTGGTACCACACCCTTTTCAGGGGTGACCATTTTAACCCGGAATAATATCAACCTTGTGGCCTCCAGTGTTATTGTTGCTGGCCACATTCTCTTTGCCCAAGTTAAACATAACAATTTTGTTTTTAATATCTACAATTTTCTCGTCCCCCAGAAAGACAGCATCGCTTTGCCCATCTTTGACAAATTTGATTCTCATTGTGGCCAGCAGGCTGAGGGCGCCACTCTCGTCGGAGGTGATTTCAACTGCACGCTCGATCCTCTTGTGGATCGAGCGGATAGGCCGAATGAGCATCGTGCCCGAATTTCATTGGCTCTCAAAAATAGTATGAATAATTTAAACCTGTGTGATGTTTGGCGCAGTTTGAACCCTACTGTTAAAAAATTCACTTGGATGCGAAAAAAAACCTTTGCTCCTGGTCATTTTTCCAAAGTTAGGCTTGACCGTGTCTACACCTCCGCCAATCTCTTACCCTCAACACGCACATGTAAAATTCTACCTTGTTGCTTATCCGACCACTCTGCAGTTCATCTCTCTTTAAAGCTTCCTTCCCCTCAGCATAGAGGGAGCGCCTACTGGCATTTTAACAATTCTCTCCTTGATGATCTAAATTACCGTGAAATTATACATCTCTTCTGGTCCCAATGGCAAAATGAAAAATCCTCTTTCAAAAACGCATGCATGTGGTGGGTTTTAGGCAAGGCCCAAATCAAAACCATAACCCAAAAATACAGTTCTAAGATTGCTCAAGAAAAGCGCTCGTCTTTCTCTCGCTTAAATTCTCACATCCAAGAACTTCAATCTGCGCCAAACATCACATCTGAGACGCAGAAGATCTTAGAAGAACAACGTAACGAATTAAATATTATCCTTAAAAACCAAGCCCAGGGCGCCCTCGTCAGATCTCGTGTTCAACACCTTAATGAAGTGGACACGAGCTCATCCTATTTCTTTAACCTTGAAAAACGTCACTCTCAGTCTAAAACCTTGTCTTGCATTCGCCTCCCCGATGGAACAATTACCGAAAACCCTGAGGAAATTAGAAAACACTGTCGCAACTTCTATGAACAGCTTTACAGCCGTGTCCCGACTGACGAGGGCGCCCTCGGATCCCTTTTATGTAATTTATCAAATTTGGATCCTCCGGACGCCGAGGACCTCGAAGCTCCTCTGCGTCTCGAGGAATTAGACTGTGCCGTCAAGCAGCTTGGCAAAAACAAAACGCCGGGTTTTGATGGCCTAACTTCCGAGTTCTACACTTCCTTCTGGCCCCTTCTAAAAAATGACCTTTTCGATGTTCTCAATTTTGCTATTTCTACTGGGTCCCTTCCATGTTCTTTCAACAAAGCCGTCATCTCCCTAATCCCTAAAAAGGGCGACCTTTGTAATATTTCCAATTGGCGGCCTGTCTCGCTCCTTAATACGGACTACAAACTATTTGCCAAGCTGCTTGCGAACAGATTGAAACAATTTATTGGTAATGTTGTAAAAGACGACCAATCCTATTGCATCCCTGGGCGCACAATTCATGATAACCTTAACCTTTTACGTGATGTGATTAATTATTGTAATTCAAATGATCTTCCTCTTGGCGTGGTGAACCTTGATCAGCGCAAAGCGTTTGACAACGTTGACCACGCCTACCTGTTCAGTACAATGAGAGCCATGGGGTTCGGGGACAAATTTATTTTATACCTCAATCTTTTGTACAGCGGCGCCGAGAGCCACATTAAAGTTTGCGGCTCCTTGACCGCGCCTTTTCCCTTTCTAAAGGGAATTCGACAAGGTTGCCCGCTCTCGGGGCTGCTGTACTCGATTGCAATTGAACCCTTTCTTAACAAACTAAGAGACGAAATGCAGGGTCAAAGTTTTCTCTTACCTACCACAGACAAGTATTGCTCGGTCTCGGCCTATGCTGACGACGTCACAGTTTTCGTCACCTCCGACTCGGGTTTTGAAACAATTCAAAAGAGTGTACAGTCTATTCAGTAAATCCTCTGCTGCGAGTTTAAACTATGAAAAATCCCAGGGCCTATGGGTCGGCTCATGGACCAGACGAAGCGACAAGCCCCTTGATTTTCTCTGGAACAATCAAGGGCTTGTCTTTCTTGGAGTTCACCTGGGAAATACCAACAATTACAACAAACAAAATTGGGAAAACTGTAAAGCCAAACTCTCCAAAACCCTGACCAGCTGGAAACGCTTTTCTCCCATATTATCTTTCAAAGGCAAGGTATTAATCGCCAATCAAATCGCTGCCACTAAAGTCTTTCACTCTCTCGCCGTTTTGTCTTGTCCTAAAAACATCCTAGGTGAGCTCCAAAACATGCTTGTCGACTTCGTCTGGTCCTACAAACGCCATCTCCTTAAAAAACAAATTCTTTAGCAGTGTTGTGATAAAGGTGGACTTGGTCTGGCTTGTCTCCAGGCACGCAGCCTCACTTTCAAGTTCAAACATCTACAACGTTACCTTCAATTTAATACTCACCCTTGTTTTTCCATGATGGACGTATACTTACGTCAATTTAAACGTTTAGATTTAACTTACCATATTTTTCTCCTGAATTTAGAACCCAAGTTTTTCACCAGCTTGCCAGTTTTTTACAGTGAGGTCTTGCGTGCCTGGTTGACCATTGGAGCTCGTATTGAAACACCTCCGGACTCCATCAACCATGTCCTAAATTTACCGGTAATTTACCCACCTTTAATCGATCCCATGCCGGGCGGCACGGCTTTTGCCTCTCGACTCTGGGCCAATAATATTCATCTCATCAAGAACCTACTCAACATCACCACTGGAAAGTGGCTTCAGGCTCAGGAACTCCATCTGTCTTCTGCATCTTCTCGTCCACTGTCATCTCGCCTTCTGAGTAAAGACCTCTCTCGCCTGCACCAGACCTTGACTTCGTCTTTTTCAACGCTTTTCAACTCGACTGGATTCCTTCATCCCCCTGCTCAACTTCGTGATGTGCCCTCTCGCCCTGCTTCACCCGGCCAGGTTCTCTTCGATGTCGACAGAGACGCCATCTCTTCAACCTCAAAGACATTGTACAGTTTCTATAACCAGATGAACGACCTCCCTACAGCTCCACTCACTCCCTGGCACGGACTTGGTTATTTTCCGCCTTCACACCACGTCCCTTGGAAGGCAATATATCAGTTTCCTACATCCAAGAAAGAAGGGGATGTCCAATACAAACTGCTGCACAACGTTTTACCCTCTCTACCGGTCCTCCATCATCTAAACCCCAGCATCTCCTCCACCTGTGGCTGGTGCGGCGAGAGAGGCACCATCATCCACCTGTTCATCACCTGCCCATCTATTCAGCCTGCCCTTCGTCTTCTCCATCGGCTCATCGACCGCCTTCTTCCCAATCTCGCTATCAGCTTCGATACCTATTGGACTCTCATTCCTTATGCTCAGAGTCGAGACAAAATGGCCGTCCGCCTGGCCAACTTTCTCATTATTAGCTTGAAAAATATAATCTATTGGCTGTACCGTACGTGCAGTAAATCTGACCCTTTCACTGTCTGGCAATACCGCCTCAAAAATAAGATTATCCTTGAACTTAATTACTACACACTAAACAATTCCATCTCTTCTTTCCTTGACAAGTGGTCAATCAATAACGCCCTTTTTGTTTACACTACCGGTAAACTGACATGGTTGATTTAATTATTTAATGATTTTTTCCCTCCCTCCCCAGGTCACCGAGGCGTGGGTAGTCGCCGCCCCTCCCGGGCGGGACGTGGTGTCCTCTTTCACCGCCCACCCCGGGGCCTGACCATTTCCCAACCGGGGTCCGCTGGCAGTGGGCACGAGGTGCCCACATCCAGACGCCAGTGGGCCCCATTTCCTCCTCCCCTAACCCCCCCACTACCCTCTATCCTCACCTCCCCCTTTTTCTATTTTTGATTAATTATTGTTTTTGGCTGAATGCTGTCTTTTGCCTTGTTGCTACCCTTAGTCGGAAGGACTTGGGGTTTCCAGCTTCCGACGGTAGCAACTTGGCGGGACAGCATTTCTACTTTAACGGTTTTGATCTGTTTCATAAGTTTAACTTATTTCTGTCAAGTACAACGTTCTGTTAATGCATATATTCTGGTTTACATGTTTGATTTTACTACTTCGTCACCGTGGTTGGCCGGTTTGGCAGTAGTATACAGCCAATAGGCCAGCCTCGGTGACGTTGTACAATGTTTAACTGATTACTTTAAAGTTACGAATGTATTTCTTTATAATTCTTTTAATTTTGTATATACATTATGTTGTATTGTTCAAGGAAAGTTTAAAATAAAGTTATCCTTGGAAAAAGTAAAAGTATTTATTTATTTATTTATTTATTTATGCCGAGGACGGACGTGTTTCTTCCGAGCTCCCGTGTAAGGCCTAAATCTCAGCGCTTTCTTGACCTGGTAAGGTCCTTGTATCTATATTATAGTGTATTTGTTTCTACATAGATACCCCTAGACCAAGCCCACCGTGTAAATATCTGTTAGTTTCCTTCTGTTCGTGTATTTAATGTGCATTTTTCGTTTAGTTTTTGTACTCTATGTTGCCGGGCTGGCCGCCATGGCCGGTCAGGCGGGACCTTCAGGCGTGGGTCAGTCGAGCGCGGCTGGCCCCAAGCCCATTGTTCCTGGTGACGAACCGTTTGCGGGCGTCACCAGGAAGAATGGGGCGTCTTTCAGAGTCATTGACAATGTGTCCATTGAATCCTATATGCAGGAATTTAACAAGTGTATGCCTGCACACATTCACGTTGTCTCTGCAAGCAGAATTTCTAATAATCGTATTGCTGTGTACCTGGGTTCCAGAGAGGAGGTCGCCGAGGCCATTGCGCTGGGTTTTACCCACAACGGCTCCTTTCTGGAACTCAGCCCTCTCGTTCAATCAACCACCCGCCTAACCTTGTCTAATGTATACCCTGAGATCCCTAATTCTGTCCTTCTCTACAACATATCGAGCTTTTGTCAGGTTGTATCTCCGATCCGGCCCATACCCCTTGGATTTAAGAACAAACAGCTGTCCCACATAATGTCTTTCCGCCGTCACGTCCAGGTCCTAGTCAAACCCGACATCACTCTCCCCGGTCACATTAATTTCTCTTTCTCTGGTGTTAATTATCGTGTCTTTCTGTCTACGGAGTCGGTGCGATGTTTCAACTGCGGTGAGTTTGGCCACATCAGTCGCTCCTGCAAGAAGCCCCGCCCCCCACCCGATGCCGACAGCGACAATGACCACGAACCACAAGAACCGACCAATCCCCTCAACCCCCGACCAATCTTCGTCCACGGTAAGAATAGGAAATCTGACCCAAACCACCCCCCTAAGAAGTCCAATCCCTCCGCTGCCCTACCCACCGCAGGACCCTTCAAGATCACCCCACTAGCTGGGCCCTCCAAGACCGCCCCTCTCGAATCCACAGTCCCCTCCCTCAAGTCACCTGCCCGTGACAACTCAGTGTTCATCTTTGGCACTCCCCCTCCTCTCACCAGGCTCTTCGCTGAGGCTGTCACCAAGCGCAAGCTCTCGCCCCAGAAACCTAAAAATGACAGACCCCACCTGGTACCCCTAATATCTCCGTAACCCCTGCGCAAACTAAGGAAACGGGCCCAAGCCCCCGAACCCCAGACCCCGACCCTCACGCAGGCCCTCGACCATGACGTACCTGATGCCACACTGACACACATGGATTTTGACACTCAGCCCTCCCCTTCTGGTTCTCAACACTCCACCACCCCCTACTCTACACCTGTCACTAGCCCTGCCCCCACCCCTAGCCCCGCCTCTACACATGGCCCAAGCCCCGCCCCCACCCCTAGACCAAGTCCCGCCCCCACACCTTCCCCTACCCCCTCCCCTACCATCCCCCCCGCTCCCGCCCCTAACCCCGCCCCTGCCCCACCTAGCCCCGCCTCCACTCCCGGCCCAAGCTCCGCCCCCACCCCTGTCCCCACCCCTGCCCCCACCCCTGCCCCTCGATCCGTCCTCAGACCTACCCCCCACACCCCAACTTCCACGTCGACCCCTACCTCGCCGAACTCCGCAGTTGCATCATCGGACACCGACTCCTCTATCTGGGATGGTTCACAACCACCTGATGATGATGAATCATCCCAGATAGCGCTTCCTATCCTGCCCGGTCCCCTAAACGAGTCGCAAATGGTCAAATTCCTGTCAAAAGTAAAGTCCCAAAGAAACCCCAAGTCCATCGCCCAGACTTTTACCAAGGACATTAAAGGCCTCGTACGACAACTGAGGCCTTTAAAGAGTAGTTCCTTATTGCCCTACAACTTGCAGCATAGGATTCGCATACTAGTTAAGAAACTTGAATCCTAATTCCTTACATTTGTGATGGATAGACTGTACACTCTGCTTCCCCTGCTCATGGCGCTCTCGGTAGTCACCCTTAACACTGGAGGCTGTGCTGATACTACTCGTAATGTCACCTTTTATCAATACATGTCCATTTTAACCCCAAGACCTGACATCATTTTACTGCAAGAAACTTATACATTAACGGAAAATAGTCTGTGCTGGAGACACTGGCACAATTACACCCCCACTTGCGCTCCTGGTACCACACCCTTTTCAGGGGTGACCATTTTAACCCGGAATAATATCAACCTTGTGGCCTCCAGTGTTATTGTTGCTGGCCACATTCTCTTTGCCCAAGTTAAACATAACAATTTTGTTTTTAATATCTACAATTTTCTCGTCCCCCAGAAAGACAGCATCGCTTTGCCCATCTTTGACAAATTTGATTCTCATTGTAGCCAGCAGGCTGAGGGCGCCACTCTCGTCGGAGGTGATTTCAACTGCACGCTCGATCCTCTTGTGGATCGAGCGGATAGGCCGAATGAGCATCGTCCCCGAATTTCATTGGCTCTCAAAAATAGTATGAATAATTTAAACCTGTGTGATGTTTGGCGCAGTTTGAACCCTACTGTTAAAAAATTCACTTGGATGCGAAAAAAACCCTTTGCTCCTGGTCATTTTTCCAAAGTTAGGCTTGACCGTGTCTACACCTCCGCCAATCACTTACCCTCAACACGCACATGTAAAATTCTACCTTGTTCCTTATCCGACCACTCTGCAGTTCATCTCTCTTTAAAGCTTCCTTCCCCTCAGCATAGAGGGAGCGCCTACTGGCATTTTAACAATTCTCTCCTTGATGATCTAAATTACCGTGAAATTATACATCTCTTCTGGTCCCAATGGCAAAATGAAAAATCCTCTTTCAAAAACGCATGCATGTGGTGGGTTTTAGGCAAGGCCCAAATCAAAACCATAACCCAAAAATACAGTTCTAAGATTGCTCAAGAAAAGCGCTCGTCTTTCTCTCGCTTAAATTCTCACATCCAAGAACTTCAATCTGCGCCAAACATCACATCTGAGACGCAGAAGATCTTAGAAGAACAACGTAACGAATTAAATATTATCCTTAAAAACCAAGCCCAGGGCGCCCTCGTCAGATCTCGTGTTCAACACCTTAATGAAGTGGACACGAGCTCATCCTATTTCTTTAACCTTGAAAAACGTCACTCTCAGTCTAAAACCTTGTCTTGCATTCGCCTCCCCGATGGAACAATTACCGAAAACCCTGAGGAAATTAGAAAACACTGTCGCAACTTCTATGAACAGCTTTACAGCCGTGTCCCGACTGACGAGGGCGCCCTCGGATCCCTTTTATGTAATTTATCAAATTTGGATCCTCCGGACGCCGAGGACCTCGAAGCTCCTCTGCGTCTCGAGGAATTAGACTGTGCCGTCAAGCAGCTTGGCAAAAACAAAACGCCGGGTTTTGATGGCCTAACTTCCGAGTTCTACACTTCCTTCTGGCCCCTTCTGAAAAATGACCTTTTCGATGTTCTCAATTTTGCTATTTCTACTGGGTCCCTTCCATGTTCTTTCAACAAAGCCGTCATCTCCCTAATCCCTAAAAAGGGCGACCTTTGTAATATTTCCAATTGGCGGCCTGTCTCGCTCCTTAATACGGACTACAAACTATTTGCCAAGCTGCTTGCGAACAGATTGAAACAATTTATTGGTAATGTTGTAAAAGACGACCAATCCTATTGCATCCCTGGGCGCACAATTCATGATAACCTTAACCTTTTACGTGATGTGATTAATTATTGTAATTCAATGATCTTCCTCTTGGCGTGGTGAACCTTGATCAGCGCAAAGCGTTTGACAACGTTGACCACGCCTACCTGTTCAGTACAATGAGAGCCATGGGGTTCGGGGACAAATTTATTTTATACCTCAATCTTTTGTACAGCGACGCCGAGAGCCACATTAAAGTTTGCGGCTCCTTGACCGCGCCTTTTCCCTTTCTAAAGGGAATTCGACAAGGTTGCCCGCTCTCGGGGCTGCTGTACTCGATTGCAATTGAACCCTTTCTTAACAAACTAAGAGACGAAATGCAGGGTCAAAGTTTTCTCTTACCTACCACAGACAAGTATTGCTCGGTCTCGGCCTATGCTGACGACGTCACAGTTTTCGTCACCTCCGACTCGGGTTTTGAAACAATTCAAAGAGTGTACAGTCTATTCAGTAAATCCTCTGCTGCGAGTTTAAACTATGAAAAATCCCAGGGCCTATGGGTCGGCTCATGGACCAGACGAAGCGACAAGCCCCTTGATTTTCTCTGGAACAATCAAGGGCTTGTCTTTCTTGGAGTTCACCTGGGAAATACCAACAATTACAACAAACAAAATTGGGAAAACTGTAAAGCCAAACTCTCCAAAACCCTGACCAGCTGGAAACGCTTTTCTCCCATATTATCTTTCAAAGGCAAGGTATTAATCGCCAATCAAATCGCTGCCACTAAAGTCTTTCACTCTCTCGCCGTTTTGTCTTGTCCTAAAAACATCCTAGGTGAGCTCCAAAACATGCTTGTCGACTTCGTCTGGTCCTACAAACGCCATCTCCTTAAAAAACAAATTCTTTAGCAGTGTTGTGATAAAGGTGGACTTGGTCTGGCTTGTCTCCAGGCACGCAGCCTCACTTTCAAGTTCAAACATCTACAACGTTACCTTCAATTTAATACTCACCCTTGTTTTTCCATGATGGACGTATACTTACGTCAATTTAAACGTTTAGATTTAACTTACCATATTTTTCTCCTGAATTTAGAACCCAAGTTTTTCACCAGCTTGCCAGTTTTTTACAGTGAGGTCTTGCGTGCCTGGTTGACCATTGGAGCTCGTATTGAAACACCTCCGGACTCCATCAACCATGTCCTAAATTTACCGGTAATTTACCCACCTTTAATCGATCCCATGCCGGGCGGCACGGCTTTTGCCTCTCGACTCTGGGCCAATAATATTCATCTCATCAAGAACCTACTCAACATCACCACTGGAAAGTGGCTTCAGGCTCAGGAACTCCATCTGTCTTCTGCATCTTCTCGTCCACTGTCATCTCGCCTTCTGAGTAAAGACCTCTCTCGCCTGCACCAGACCTTGACTTCGTCTTTTTCAACGCTTTTCAACTCGACTGGATTCCTTCATCCCCCTGCTCAACTTCGTGATGTGCCCTCTCGCCCTGCTTCACCCGGCCAGGTTCTCTTCGATGTCGACAGAGACGCCATCTCTTCAACCTCAAAGACATTGTACAGTTTCTATAACCAGATGAACGACCTCCCTACAGCTCCACTCACTCCCTGGCACGGACTTGGTTATTTTCCGCCTTCACACCACGTCCCTTGGAAGGCAATATATCAGTTTCCTACATCCAAGAAAGAAGGGGATGTCCAATACAAACTGCTGCACAACGTCTTACCCTCTCTACCGGTCCTCCATCATCTAAACCCCAGCATCTCCTCCACCTGTGGCTGGTGCGGCGAGAGAGGCACCATCATCCACCTGTTCATCACCTGCCCATCTATTCAGCCTGCCCTTCGTCTTCTCCATCGGCTCATCGACCGCCTTCTTCCCAATCTCGCTATCAGCTTCGATACCTATTGGACTCTCATTCCTTATGCTCAGAGTCGAGACAAAATGGCCGTCCGCCTGGCCAACTTTCTCATTATTAGCTTGAAAAATATAATCTATTGGCTGTACCGTACGTGCAGTAAATCTGACCCTTTCACTGTCTGGCAATACCGCCTCAAAAATAAGATTATCCTTGAACTTAATTACTACACACTAAACAATTCCATCTCTTCTTTCCTTGACAAGTGGTCAATCAATAACGCCCTTTTTGTTTACACTACCGGTAAACTGACATGGTTGATTTAATTATTTAATGATTTTTTCCCTCCCTCCCCAGGTCACCGAGGCGTGGGTAGTCGCCGCCCCTCCCGGGCGGGACGTGGTGTCCTTTTTCACCGCCCACCCCGGGGCCTGACCATTTCCCAACCGGGGTCTGCTGGCAGTGGGCACGAGGTGCCCACATCCAGACGCCAGTGGGCCCCATTTCCTCCTCCCCTAACCCCCCACTACCCTCTATCCTCACCTCCCCCTTTTTCTATTTTTGATTAATTATTGTTTTTGGCTGAATGCTGTCTTTTGCCTTGTTGCTACCCTTAGTCGGAAGGACTTGGTGTATCCAGCTTCCGACGGTAGCAACTTGGCGGGACAGCATTTCTACTTTAACGGTTTTGATCTGTTTCATAAGTTTAACTTATTTCTGTCAAGTACAACGTTCTGTTAATGCATATATTCTGGTTTACAGTTTTGATTTTACTACTTCGTCACCGTAGTTGGCCGGTTTGGCAGTAGTATGCAGCCAATAGGCCAGCCTCGGTGACGTTGTACCATGTTTAACTGATTACTTTAAAGTTACGAATGTATTTCTTTATAATTCTTTTAATTTTGTATATACATTATGTTGTATTGTTCAAGGAAAGTTTACAATAAAGTTATCCTTGGAAAAAGTAAAAAAGTATTTATTTATTTATTTATTTATTTATTTATTTATTTATTTATTTATTTATTTATTTCAGCAGCGGACGTGTGTTCCCTCGAGCTCCGAGTAAGTGTCTATTAATCTTGTTTTTATGACTTTTCTCTCGTTTATTTCTTGTTCATACTGTTAAATATTGTATATAGACTATACTAGACCTTGCTCACCGTGTACATTATCACCAATTTTGTGTATTTTCTGTACATTTTCCCTTTTACTTTCGTCGTAGTGCTCCTGGGGCGTTGGCTGGTCGCCATGGCCAGTCAACCAGAAAAAACCTCAGTGAGTCGCTCGACCGTTGGGGAGGGTGAGCATTCCAAGCCCATTGTTCCTGGTGACGAGCCTTTCGTTGGAGTCACCAGGAACAATGGGGTTGCGTTTCGAGTCATTGATAATGTCCCAATCCACGAATACCTTGATAGTTTCTCGCATTCACTACCTAACAAACCCGTAATATCAGCCAGTAGAATCTCCAACAACCACATAGCCGTGTATTTACGCTCGAGGGAAGATGTCGCCGACGCAGTGGCTTCGGGTCTGACCCACGGCGGCTCTTTCCTCGAGCTTGTCCCCTTAGTTCAACCGACCACCCGACTCACCCTCTCCAACGTCTTTCCGGAAATCCCTAATACTGATTTAGTTCATAATATCTCCCACTTCTGTAAAATTGTGTCGTCTATCCGTCCCATACCCCTTGGTCTCAAACAAAGACAATTATCTCACGTTTTTTCTTTCCGCCGACAAGTCCAGGTCATTCTCAACCCCGGTGTAGTCCCCCCTGATCACATTAATTTCACCTACACCGGGGTCAATTATCGTGTGTTTCTGTCCACTGGTTCTCCCCGTTGTTTCAACTGTGGAGAGTTCGGTCACATCAGCCGAACCTGTAAAAAACCCAAAGATAACCCCGAACCCAGACCCGAAAACCCACTCAATCCTCCACCTGTCTTCATGAACCCCAAACAAAAATCCGACCCCAGACACCCACCCAAGAATCCCTCCCGACAATCCACCATGCCCTCGGCGGCTGCCTCTGGGGGGCCGGCCGGTCCCGGCTCTCCGTCCGTGCCCGGGCCCTCGGGCTCGGCGGGCGGGGGGTCGGGCCCGGCTCGGCCGCCCGGCTCCGCTGCTGCCGCTGGCGCATCTTCTCCGGCGTCTGCCGGGGCTGCGCCGCCGGCTGCTTCGGGGTCGGGGGTGGGGGCGGGGTCTTGGGCCCGGGCCTCGTTCGGGGCGGGGCCTGGGGCCACGCCCCGGACGCGGGCCTCGTCTGGGGCTGCCTCCCCGTCGGTGACGGCTGCCCCCTCTCCCGGGGCGGCTAGCACTTCGGCGGGGGCGGCTGTCCCGCCCGTGGGCCCGGCGTCTGGGCACGTTTCGGCCCCCGATCCCGCCGGGGGTATGGACACCTCCGCTTTTGTCTGGGGTACCCCTCCCGCCCCCACTAGACTCTTCTCTGATGCAGTATCAAAACGAAAACTATCCCCCAACCCTACCAGTGATGATGACCAACCACATTTTGTCCCACTTAGGTCCCCCACCCCCCTAAGGAAACTACAAAAGAAAACAACACCCACGTCCACACCCAAATCCCGAACTCCCACGCTAACCCAAGCCCTCGACTCCCAGTCCCCGACTCTCTCGATCCCCCCTCGATCCCAGCCTCCCCCACAAGAGTCCCCCATCCCCGCCCCTTCACTCTTCCAAAATCTTCCCCCCGAACCCGCCCCTTCTCCCACCCCCACCCCCACCCCCTCCTCCGTCGCCTCCACCCCCTCACCCGGCCTTTCCGAACCCTCCCCAGTTGCTACAACGGACAGCTCGGTCTTTGTGGAGGACTCTCAGGAAGACTTTCCTGAGATCCTCCCGACCCACAACCAACCTCTATCCCACAAACAACTAATTGATTTTATACACTCTGTCAAAAATCAAAGAAAACCCCATAAAATCGCCCGTAAGTTCACCCAAAATATACCTGGACTTGTTCGACAACTGAAACCCCTAAAAAACAGTCCCCTCCTTCATAACTGTACGCAGCAGAGGATCAAGAAACTGATCACTAGATTAGAGTCTTAATTAATTTCTCATGGAAATAAGGTCGTGTACCCTTTACCCCATTATAATGGCGTTATCGCTAATCTCCCTCAACACTGGAGGTTGCACGCAGAATACACGGAACGCTTCTTTTAAGTCTTATTTTGATAACCTTTCTCTATCTCAAGATATTATTCTTCTCCAAGAAACTTACTTTCTCTCTTCAAACTATCCCTGTTGGAAAAACTGGTCCAATTATATTCCTTTCTGTACCCCCGGGTCATGTCCTGGCTCGGGGGTCACCACACTTATTAAATCCAATATTGATGTTCTAACCTCCGGTGTTGTTTTTAATCAATATGTTAACTTCGTTAACATTAAATTAAACGATGTATGTTATGTTATTTACAATGTTCTTATCCCCCAATCTAATAATTTTGCTTTAAAAGCTATCGAGGCCCTGAATTTACATGTTTCTAAACAAAATAGCGATGACGTCATTATCATCGGAGGTGATTTTAACTGTACCGACGATCCAAATATGGACCGTCTGAATAAGCCGACCGAGCATCGTCCCCAAATCTGCATGGCTCTTAGAAATTCTTTTAACAATCATTCTTTGTACGATGTCTGGCGTAGGCTGAATCCGAGCGAGAGGCGGTTCACCTGGCTGAGGATGTACGCAAACGACCCCGCGCGCGTCTCCAAAGCCAGGCTGGACCGCTTTTATGCTCCCCAAAATCTCCTCTCCTCAATCCGGTCTTGTAAAATCATCCCCTGTTCTCTCTCCGATCATTCCTCCGTCAGTCTTGTTTTTCAAGTTCCCTCTGTCCGTCATAAAGGAAGTGCCTATTGGCACTTCAATAACTCCCTTCTAACCGATATGAATTACCGCGACATACTCACCTCCTTCTGGAATAACTGGCGACTCGAGAAGAACACTTTTTCCAACATTGGAAAATGGTGGGATTTCGGTAAAACCCAAATAAAACAATTGACCATGACTTATTCTTCTCGAGTCGCCAGAGAAAAACGCAGTATTTTCCAAAACATAAATTCAAATCTCGAGCGGCTTCAGTCTACGCCGGACATCTCCCCAGAAGATAACAAATTGCTGGATGAACAGCGCAAGGAACTAAATATTCATTTAAGAAACGAGGCTCGAGGCGCTCTCGTCAGATCTCGTTTCCAACATATTCACGAAGTGGACACTAGCTCTTCCTATTTCTTCAACCTCGAAAAGAACAACTCTAAATCCAAAACTATCTCTAGCATTCGGCTCTCCTCGGGACTCGTCACCGACAATCCCGAGGAGATCAAAACTCACTGTCGTAACTTCTATGAAAATCTCTATGCTAGTGTTCCGACTGACGAGGGCGCCCTCGAGCCTCTCGTTGATGATTTATCCAAACTTGATAGTCCGGACGCAGAGGACCTCGATGCTCCTCTGCGCCCGGACGAATTAGATGCCGTTGTCAAGCAACTTGGCAAAGATAAGACTCCCGGCCTCGATGGACTTACCTCTGAATTTGTTCACTCCTTTTGGCCCCTGTTCAAGCCCGATCTTCTTGAAGTCCTAAATTCCTCAATTCTATCTGACACCCTCCCCGCCTCCTTTCACAAAGCCGTTATAACTCTCATCCCCAAAAAGGGCGACCCCCTCGATATTTCAAACTGGAGCCCCGTTTCCCTCCTAAATACCGACTATAAAATCTTTGCCAAGTTGCTTGCCAGCAGGCTTAAACAATGTATTAATTCGGTCGTCCGGGAGGATCAATCCTATTGTACTCCCGGACGTACCATTTATGACAACCTTAACTTAATCCGTGATGTAATAGAATATTCTAACTTTAATGACCTACCTTTAGCCGTGGTCAACCTTGATCAGAGGAAAGCCTTTGACAACGTTGACCACGGCTACCTTTTTAACGTAATGAGAGCCATGGGATTTGGGGACAAATTCCTTTCTTACGTAAACCTTTTGTACGGTAGCGCCGAGAGCCACCTGAAGGTTTGCGGTTCTTTAACCGCATCCTTTTCTTTCCATAAAGGCATTCGCCAGGGTTGTCCGCTCTCGGGGCTACTGTACTCGATAGCCATCAAACCCTTTATCAATACCTTACGTCAACGACTTTCAGGTCATAGTTTTCTTCTACCAAATACAAATAGTTACTGCTCGGTCTCTGCTTATGCAGACGATGTCACCGTCTTTATCACCTCCGATCAGGGTTTTAAAACACTCGAAGGGGTGTACGACCTGTTCCATAGATCCTCTGCTGCCTCCCTTAATTTTGAAAAATCCAAGGGATTGTGGGCCGGATGTTGGACCGGCCGAACCGACGCACCCCTGGGTTTTCAGTGGAATAACCGGGGGTTGACATTTCTTGGAGTTCACTTAGGAAATAACGACACGTACACGCAAAAAAACTGGTCCGAATGTAAAACTAAACTTTCCAAAACCCTAGCCAATTGGCATTCTCTATCCTGCACTCTTTCTCTAAAAGGTAAAGTTCTAATCGCTAACCAGCTGGCCGCCTCTAAAACATTTCACTGTATTTCTGTTCTCGCGTGCCCTCCCAATGTGTTGGGTGAACTCCAGGAAATGTTAGTCGACTTCGTCTGGTCCAACAAACGACACTTACTTCCCAGACATATTGTTTTTCGACATCCGGATAAAGGTGGGCTAGGTCTAGTGTCCCTCCAAGCACGCAGCCTCACCTCTAAATTTAAACTTATTCAACGTTACCTTCAATCTGATACCCATCCCTCCTTTTCTCTCGTCTCGCACAACCTTCGCCGCTACAAAAAACTCCATTTTGACTATCAAATCTTCTTTCTCGAAATCGAAACAAACTTCCTCACCAGTCTCCCCTGTTTTTACGGTGAGGTACTGCGTGCTTGGAGAACCCTCGGAGCTCGAATCGACACACCCGCTGACTCTATCGACCACGTCAGCAATTTGCCGATCATTCACCCCTTGTTCTCTTCCAATTTACCGGGCGGTACGGCCTTCCAAACCCAACTCCTGGCCGGTGGGATCAGGGTCGTAAAGCATCTTCTTCACCCCTCTACCGGCGCCTGGATACCAGCTTCAGCCTTTCTGCCGTCGTCTTCTTCGAACCTCCGTCCGCCCTCTCTTCGAGCTCTCCGACAGAACCTCTCTCGCCTGCACCACGTTATCTTCACGTCTTTCCCTTCGCTCTTTGACTCTTCCGGACTTCTGCACGACCCCGCCATCCTGGACCATCTGCCTGCACGCCCTCTTCCACCTGGACTCGTCACCTACAATACCGACACCGACGCCCTCACCTCCTCTTCAAAATCTTTGTACACGCACTTCAATCAGCTACAATACAACAACTCCGAGGACACCGACTGGCATCGCCTCGGTGTCCTTCCACCGACTCGGAGAATCGCCTGGAAGTGCGTGTACCAATTCCCTACATCCAAGAAAGAAGGGGACGTTCAATTCAAACTCCTCCACAACGTTCTCCCCTCTCTTCCAGTCCTCCATCACCTCAACCCTGCCATCTCTCCGTCTTGTGGGTGGTGCGGCGAGGGAGGCTCCATCTATCATCTCTTCATCCTGTGTCCGTCCATCCAGCCCGCTCTCCTACGTCTTCAAGATCTACTCTCTCGTCTTCTACCCGACCTGGCTCTCCATTTCGACTTCTACTGGGCTCTGATCCCCCACGCCTCGACGCGGAGTAGGGAGGCCGTCCGCCTGGCCAACTATCTCATAATTAGTCTGAAAAATGTCATCTACTGGTTATATCGAACTTCTAATTCCTCTGACCCACTTCTAATTTGGCTTCACCGAATAAAAAACAAAATCATTCTCGAATTTTCCTACTTTTCTTTCAACAACTCCCTCAACGATTTTCTTACCAAATGGTCAATTAACGATACACTCTTCTCTTATGATAATAACGAGCTGACGTGGTCGATTTAATTACAACAAGTTAATTCATGTATTATAGTTAATTTCCCCCTCCCCTCCCTCCCCAGGTCACCGGTGCGTGGGTAGTCGCCGCCCCTCCCAGGCGGGACGTGGTGTACTTTCACCACCCACCCCGGTGGCCTGACCATTTCCCAACCGGGGCCTGCTGGCTGTGGGCACGAGGTGCCCACACCCAGATGCCAGTGGGCCCCATCTCCTCCTCCCCTTACCCCCCCCCCCTACCCTCTGTCCTCCCCTTCCCCCCTTTATCTTTGATTATTATTGTTATTTAGTTACTAAATGCTGTCCTCTGCCTTGTTGCTACCCTTAGTCGGAAGGACTTCCGACGGTAGCAACTTGGCGGGACAGCATTGCTACTTTAATAACGTTTTTGATTTGTTTCACATGTTAAATTTAGTTTCTGTTAAAACAATGTACTGTTAATGTATTTACTCTGGTTTACATGTTTGATTTATTACTTCGTCACCGTGGTTGGCCGGTTTGGCAGTAGTATACAGCCAATAGGCCAGCCTCGGTGACGTTGTACATGTTCGACTGATTACTTTAAAGTCACTGAATGTATTTCTTTATAATTCTTTTAGTTTTGTATATATTTGTGTATATTGTTTTCTTGAGGAATGTTCAAAATAAAGTTCTCCTTGGAAAAGTAAAAAAAGTATTTATTTCTTTATTTTTTTATTTCTTTATTTTTTTTTTTTTTCCGTGAAAGTGGAGTTATAAGACTCCATTTATTCATCATACAAAAAATATACACATATATATACACATACAATATTACACCATACTACCACCAGTACTATACTACACTATATATATATATATATATGCATATATACAAAATTAAAAAGAAATACAAAGAAAAAACCATAGTATCAACGATTTCGAATATTTCCAACAAAAACAGAACTTGTTTACATTACACGAAACAAATACAAATAATAATGTCATATTCAGAAACAAAATCTTCAAGTGGGACAAAACATAATGAACAAGGAGGCTGGCACAAAATAACTGGTATTCAAGACAAACTTAGAAGACAAATGTGAGAACATTTCCTTCCAGGACACATAAAGCAGAGTTTTTGGTATAAATTAAACGAAAAGTGGTGTCATCTAATCTAATTCTTTCAAAACGGATGAATTTTTTTAGGTTCGCTTTGAAAACATGCAACATGTGACACTTATCTGTACAATTACTGAGAATAACGTATTTACATCTGGTCTTCCAAATCACTCTGTGAAGGCGCCCAATGAGGAATAAACACAAATTATTGTTAATTCCGGTCCCAAGAATTCTCATCTTGTCAGACAGACAAAAATAGCGGTCATTTGCATACTTCCGTATAATATTCTCAACAAACAACCAGGCATCAATGTGACTAATACAGTTAATAAACAGATGCTCCAAATCTTCACTGTTGGTATTACATAAGGGACAGGTGTCATCGTCCAAAGAGCCAAACCGTTTTAATCTGCTTTTCGTGGGAAGAATCCTGTGCTTTAATTTAAACCAAATATCTTTATCATCAGCATCAAGAAAATCGCATTTTCCGTGGGTCCAAATGTTGCCCCAGTCCAAGTTGTCTGTCTGAAACAATTTTTCCCAATGATTCTGAGCACTAGGGGGACTGGTATTATCCAAAACCATTCTATCGTAAATAATTTTAACATTTAAACACGATAAAATAACATGTGTGTTGTTCTTGTCTTTAAAGGTGACACTATTTAAAAAGTGGTTTGGAGGCCCTTCACGCACTTCACTGACATAATCATGATTAATATTTCTTACAAGACTCGCTGTGATGCGACCAGCGTTAATAGGCAAAATGTTACATAGGCTCGCTAATCTGGTGAAAGAAATAATCTTCCCATTATCTAAAATTTGCTCCAGAAAAACAATGCCCTGGCCTTTCAGAACCCTACTGTCCATAGAGGTATCGGCCTCGTTAGTAATGACTGTGTTCTTCCAAAGGGGCAACTTACGAGTTTCATTTATACAAGAAAAACAATGGCTGACCTCGACACTATTAGTTCGATTAAATTCACGGATTAAATCTTTACAAAAATGTTTAACACGGGGTATGACGGTCTTAGGATTACATAAGACAAACCATCCAAGGTTGCTATTACCGCTAATGTGCGACAAACAATACTCAAAAAGGCATTTCCATTTCCCTGATCCATTGATAAATTTTCTCAGCACTAAGTTTTAATCTAATGTCGACAACACCCATGCCTCCCGTTTTAGCTGGACTACAGATCGTATTACGTTTAATCTTATCTATTTTACCATTCCAAAAGAAGGACCATTTGATTCTCTCCATCTTGTTAATATACTCATCCGGACACTGAAGGACACTGCCAAAATATGACAGTCCAGCACCGATGAAACTATTAATAACAATAACTTTCCCTTTCAATGTCAAGTCTCTAATTTTCCACTTATTAAGAACGGCACTCATTTTACCAACTCGGGGGGCCCAATTTCTCTCAATATTGTCATCGTTACCAAAATAAATACCAAGGATTTTGAGGTGATCGTTCACCCAGTGAAAACCTCCGGGGGTGTCTGTACGATTTTTCCATTTTCCTAACCAAAGCCCGTGCGATTTTTCAAAATTGATTTTTGAACCAGATCCTTTACTGTAGATAGTGAAGATTTTTCCTAGGACTTGGAAGTCGTTATTGTTAGAGACAAAAATTGTGGTATCATCCGCGTGTTGGACTATCTTCAACTTGTCACTAATATTATTGGGAAGAGAGAGACCTTGGATTAAATCATTTCTTCTGATGAGGCAAGCTAAACCTTCTGCACATATGGAATACAACAGGGGTGACAGGGGGCAACCCTGTCTGATCCCCCTAGTAACTGTAAACGGCTCAGTGATGAAATTATTAACAATAATGGAACTGGATGGATTACTATATAACATTTTTATCCAATTAATTAAACTGTGAGGGATTCCCATCTTACTCATAATACTGAACATGTAGTTCCACTCGATCCTGTCAAAGGCTTTTTCTTGATCAATACAAAGAATAGCACTTTCCTTTTCTTCATTGTTCACATAATAAATGGCATCTCTAATGGTAATTAAGTTATCTTGGATGTTTCTCCCGGTAACGCCACAAGATTGGTCTTCTATTACAGAGGGCATTATTTTCTTAAGACGATTTGTGATAGCCTTGGAAATGATTTTATAATCGACATTAAGGAGACTAATTGGCCTCCAATTTTTTAAGTTACACCTTTCACCCTTATTTTTGAAAATTAAACGGATGAGAGCAACATTCATGGAACGAGGCAAGCTTCCTCGAATCCTGCACTCATTTAAAACATCTTTAAAATCATTTTTGATGATATGCCAAAAGGTCTTATAGAATTCTGAGGTTAACCCATCGAGACCCGGAGACTTGTCCTTATTCATTTGAATAACGGCTTGGAAAATTTCTTGTTCATCAAAATCTCTATTAAATTCATCAATAACCTCGTTATCAAAAGTAAAGGTATCAACGGTATCTAAAATCTCTTCACACGCCTCATTATCTATTCCGTCACTAGTATACAATTTCTTATAAAAGGAAATCACATGGTTACTAAGAGAATGGGAACTATCAGACTTAATGCCATCATCATCAACAAGGTTATTGATAAGGTTGTCATTAATTCTTTGTTTTTCAAAAGATCGAAAAAAGTTGGAAGCTTTCTCACCCGCCATTTTGCCTATGTGAGACCTTATTCTGGATTTGTCAAGATCTTCCAACTCGTGTTTTTTTATTTTATGCTCTATTTCGTTGACAATGTGAGGGTTTGGGTTATTTTTGTTTAGTTGTTTAGTAAGATCTTTCTGAAGCCGAATTTTGTAGTTTCTTTCTTTGGTGAATTTTTCTGAATCATATTCTTTTATAATTTGCTTAATTTTGCTCTTTCCATAATCCCACCAAATAAGGAGGTTGTCAAAAAAGGACTTTTTTGTTTGCCAATAATTCCAAAATGTACTAACTCTGTGAACACAAGGATCATCCCGAAGCAAGGTTTTGTTACATATCCACCTTCCAGGACCACGGGTAATGTCACATTTATCAAACCTACAAGAAACAGCATAATGGTCTGATAACCCTGTCGAGCTAACATTGGCTTTGTTAAGGAAAGGATACAACTGATTGGATACCAGAATGTAATCAATTCTACTACTACGCTTGAGCACTCTGTGAAATGAAGTAAAACCCTGATCATGGGGGTATAACTTTCTCCAAACATCAATCATGTTGTGTTCTAAAATGAGATTTTTGAATTCGGAAATACTCTTATCCATGTTAACATTCCGGTCAATTTGACTATTAAAATCACCGGCAACTATCCAGTTATCGCCCTCATGAAGATACTTAGAGAGATTAATAAAGAATTGTTTTCTTTCGTACATTTGATTAGGAGCATAAATACACAACAGACTAATATTAATATTTTTCCACAAAACATCACAAGTAACAATTCTTCCATCTCTGTCTCTGTCGGGATTGGCCAATGTCATTCCACTTCTGCGTGATACCAGGATGGCAACCCCCCTCGAATCACTTTCCCCATGGCAAAAAATGATGTCTCCTCCCCACTGTTTCTTCCATGACAATTCATCGGAAATGATGCTATGAGTTTCCTGGAGGCAAATTAGATCGTATTTTTCTCTAGCCAAGTGATTAAAAAGAATTTCCCTTTTTTTATCGTTTCGAATACCATTGACATTGAGTGTAACTATACTAAGCATGACACAGAGTAGAAGCATATTGGCCATAACGAACAGAGAGAAAAAGACAATACAACACAGTGATATATAACAATTTAAGTCATTCTGCCCCTACCTCGACCCTTACTATTTGCTTGGTCAGGCTGGCCGGCTGGTCTCGGTCTCGTAGGCGTGCCGTCCTCAGACCTCCTTGCCCAACTCTTCCGTTTCTTACGAAGTCGTTGCACTCCTCCTCTCGTGTAGGTGACCCAATCTTCTCCACCTTCTGTGTCATCTGCAGTAGCTTGAGAGTCACTCTGTAAGCCGACTTGTGGGGCGGCCTGTGAGGCGGTCTGTGAGGCGGTCTGTGGGGCGGCTTACGCGGTGGCCTGCGGCGCAACTTTTGTGGCATTCTGTGACGGGGCCTGTGGAGCAGTCAGTGGGATAGCCTGCGGAGCAATCAGTAGACCAGCCTGCGGAGCAATCAGCAGGCCAGCCTGCGGAGCAATCAGTAGGCCAGCCTGTGGGGTGACCATTGGGGCAGTCTGCAGGCTGGCCTGGGGGACAGCCTGCGAGGCTACCCGTGGGACACCATGTACGGCATCTTGTGGAGCGGCCTGTGGGGCGGCCTGTGGGGCAGCCTGTGGGGCGGCCTGTGGGGCGGTCTGTGGGGCGGTCTGTGGGGCGGTCTGTGGGGCGGTCTGTGGGGCGGCCTGTGGGGCGGTCAGTAGGCCCGCTTGTGGGGCGACCTGTGATGGCACGTCATGTTGGGCAGCTTGTGAGGCGTCCTTTGGGGCAGTCTGTAGGCCGGCCTGGGGGGCGGCCCGCGGGGCTACCCGCGCAGCGACCGGCGAGGTGACCTGTGAGACATCCTGTGGGACATCCTGGGGGGCATCCTGTGGGGCGACCTGCGGGGCGACCGGTGGGGTATCCTGTGTGGCATCCTGTGGGGCATCCTGCGGGGCATTCTGTAGGGCATTCTGTAGGGCATTCTGTAGGGCATTCTGTAGGGCATCCTGTGATGTCGCCGCATGTGCAGCATCTTGTAGAGCGGCCTTTGGGGCAGCCTGTGGAGCGGTCTGTGGGGCAGCCCGTAGAGCGGCCCGTGGGGCAGCCTGTGGGGCTACCTGTGGTGGTGCGGCCTGTGGGCCAGCTTGTGAGACGTCTGGTGGGGCGACTGGTGGTGCGGTCTGTTGGGCGGCCTGCGATGCTGCTGGAAGGGTGTCTGATGGGACTACTCGCGGGCCGGCCTGTAATGTGACTGCGTCTTCAGTATCCCCGTTCTCCGTCTCCCCGTTCTCCGTCTCCCCGTTCTCCGTCTCCCCGTTCTCCGTCTCCCCGTTCTCCGTCTCCCCGTTCTCCGTCTCCCCGTTCTCCGTCTCCCCGTTCTCCCCGTTCTCCGTCTCCTCGTTCTCCGTCTCCTCGTTCTCCGTCTCCTCGTTCTCCGTCTCCTCGTTCTCCGTCTCCTCGTTCTCCGTCTCCTCGTTCTCCGTCTCCTCGTTCTCCGTCTCCTCGTTCTCCGTCTCCTCGTTCTCCGTCTCCTCGTTCTCCGTCTCCTCGTTCTCCGTCTCCTCGTTCTCCGTCTCCTCGTTCTCCATCTCCCCGTTCTCCGTCTGCCCGTTCTCAGTCTGCCCGTTCTCAGTCTCCTCGCTCTCCGTCTCCTCGCTCTCCGTCTCCTCATTCTCCGTCTCCTCATTCTCCGTCTCCTCGGTCTCCGTCACCTCGTTCTCCATTAATTCTTCTTCTTCTTCTGATTCTTGTTCCTGGCTTGCATCTTTTCCATCTTCTTCAGTCTGCTTGCGTTTCGCTTCAGCGCCGTTTCCTCCTTCCCTTATTTTCCTCTTTCTTGTGTTGCGTTTCAGGACAGCTTCATCCCAAAAACCAACGATCTTGGCTTTCGCTTTGGTTTCATGGTTCCCTTCTTTGACATCTTGTTTTTGTTCCTGTTTTTCTGCTTTGTCGTCTGTTTGCGGTGCAGGTACGATGATGATCGGCGTGTTGTCTGTCTCCCCTTCCGTGTCGATTCCTCCCGAGGTTTCTAGACCATCAGCTTCTTCTGGGTGAGTATCGTGGTATGATGCTCGATGCTGGTAGCTCCCGCAAACGAAGCATCGCCCTCGGACGGGGCAATCTCTGGCCATATGGTCGGTCTTCTCGCAGATCTTGCATGTTTTGACTTGTCCGCGATACCTCACGGGTAGGGAGAAACCGCCTATTTTCACATAACTCGGTACTGGTCGTAATAGGCTCTTGATTAGGCAGCTTCGCACACCAGTCTCGATGTCTTTGTCAAAGTCATGATACTGTCGTCTAACATTGGCAACTGTACCATAGTCAGACAGAACATTGACTACGGCCTGATCACTTAACTCGTATGGCGCCTTGATGTAGATGACCACTGAATTGGTAATGCTGGCTCTCTCACAATACACCAGCATATCTTGCAGCACCAAGCCGTAGTTGGCTATTGTCTCGCAATGCCTCTCATTGTCGAATGAGACATTGTACCACTTATTCTCTAACTCCGCAATGCACTTTATTGTTGCCACCGTGTTAATCTCCTTCTGCACTGCTTTGTATACCTCCTGAGGCGTGACGGCTGTGTGCAGACCTCTTGTATTAAATTTCACTGTATTGGGTCTTCTCAACCCGCTGCCTCTTGTACCATACATGGTGGAGTCCAAGATGGCGGCCTCAACCAAGGCAAAAAATACCTTGGAGGGCCGGCATCGGTCTCAGTGGACACTAAAAAACCACAATTTCTCTAGTTTGCTCACCCACAGACTTGTAGAAAAGGGTAGCAATCACTTGCACGAACATAAAACTGGCAATGCTGAAGATTTCCGCTAAAATTGAGCGAAATTGAGGAGCACGATGTGGAACACGTCTTGCGCCCTCGAACGCATTTATTTATTTATTTATTTATTTATTTATTTATTTATTTATTTATTTATTACAGCAGCGGACGTGTGTTCCCTCGAGCTCCGAGTAAGTGTCTATTAATCTTGTTTTTATGACTTTTCTCTCGTTTATTTCTTGTTCATACTGTTAAATATTGTATATAGACTATACTAGACCTTGCTCACCGTGTACATTATCACCAATTTTGTGTATTTTCTGTACATTTTCCCTTTTACTTTCGTCGTAGTGCTCCTGGGGCGTTGGCTGGTCGCCATGGCCAGTCAACCAGAAAAAACCTCGGTGAGTCGCTCGACCGTTGGGGAGGGTGAGCATTCCAAGCCCATTGTTCCTGGTGACGAGCCTTTCGTTGGAGTCACCAGGAACAATGGGGTTGCGTTTCGAGTCATTGATAATGTACCAATCCACGAATACCTTGATAGTTTTTCGCATTCACTACCTAACAAACCCGTAATATCAGCCAGTAGAATCTCCAACAACCGCATAGCCGTGTATTTACGCTCGAGGGAAGATGTCGCCGACGCAGTGGCTTCGGGTCTGACCCACGGCGGCTCTTTCCTCGAGCTTGTCCCCTTAGTTCAACCGACCACCCGACTCACCCTCTCCAACGTCTTTCCCGAAATCCCTAATACTGTTTTAGTTCATAATATCTCCCACTTCTGTAAAATTGTGTCGTCTATCCGTCCCATACCCCTTGGTCTCAAACAAAGACAATTATCTCACGTTTTTTCTTTCCGCCGACAAGTCCAGGTCATTCTCAACCCCGGTGTAGTCCCCCCTGATCACATTAATTTCACCTACACCGGGGTCAATTATCGTGTGTTTCTGTCCACTGGTTCGCCCCGTTGTTTCAACTGTGGAGAGTTCGGTCACATCAGCCGAACCTGTAAAAAACCCAAAGATAACCCCGAACCCAGACCCGAAAACCCACTCAATCCTCCACCTGTCTTCATGAACCCCAAACAAAAATCCGACCCCAGACACCCACCCAAGAATCCCTCCCGACAATCCACCATGCCCTCGGCGGCTGCCTCTGGGGGGCCGGCCGGTCCCGGCTCTCCGTCCGTGCCCGGGCCCTCATCGGGCTCGGCGGGCGGGGGGTCGGGCCCGGCTCGGCCGCCCGGCTCCGCTGCTGCCGCTGGCGCATCTTCTCCGGCGTCTGCCGGGGCTGCGCCGCCGGCTGCTTCTCGGGGTCGGGGGTGGGGGCGGGGTCTTGGGCCCGGGCCTCGTTCGGGGCGGGGCCTGGGGCCACTCCCCGGACGCGGGCCTCGTCTGGGGCTGCCTCCCCGTCGGTGACGGCTGCCCCCTCTCCCGGGGCGGCTAGCACTTCGGCGGGGGCGACTGCCCCGCCCGTGGGCCCGGCGTCTGGGCACGTTTCGGCCCCCGATCCCGCCGATGGTATGGACACTTCCGATTTTGTCTGGGGTACCCCTCCCGCTCCCACTAGACTCTTCTCTGATGCAGTATCAAAACGAAAACTATCCCCCAACCCTACCAGTGCTGATGACCAACCACATTTTGTCCCACTTAGGTCCCCCACCCCCCTAAGGAAACTACAAAAGAAAACAACACCCACGTCCACACCCAAATCCCGAACTCCCACGCTAACCCAAGCCCTCGACTCCCAGTCCCCGACTCTCTCGATCCCCCCTCGATCCCAGCCTCCCCCACAAGAGTCCCCCATCCCCGCCCCTTCACTCTTCCAAAATCTTCCCCCCGAACCCGCCCCTTCTCCCACCCCTTCTCCCACCCCCACCCCCACCCCCTCCTCCGTCGCCTCCACTCCCTCACCCGGCCTTTCCGAACCCTCCCCAGTTGCTACAACGGACAGCTCGGTCTTTGTGGAGGACTCTCAGGAAGACTTTCCTGAGATCCTCCCGACCCACAACCAACCTCTATCCCACAAACAACTAATTGATTTTATACACTCTGTTAAAAATCAAAGAAAACCCCATAAAATCGCCCGTAAGTTCACCCAAAATATACCTGGACTTGTTCGACAACTGAAACCCCTAAAAAACAGTCCCCTCCTTCATAACTGTACGCAGCAGAGGATCAAGAAACTGATCACTAGATTAGAGTCTTAATTAATTTCTCATGGAAATAAGGTCGTGTACCCTTTACCCCATTATAATGGCGTTATCGCTAATCTCCCTCAACACTGGAGGTTGCACGCAGAATACACGGAACGCTTCCTTTAAGTCTTATTTTGATAACCTTTCTCCATCTCAAGATATTATTCTTCTCCAAGAAACCTACTTTCTCTCTTCAAACTATCCCTGTTGGAAAAACTGGTCAAATTATATTCCTTTCTGTACCCCCGGGTCATGTCCTGGCTCGGGGGTCACCACACTTATTAAATCCAATATTGATGTTCTAACCTCCGGTGTTGTTTTTAATCAATATGTTAACTTCGTTAACATTAAATTAAACGATGTATGTTATGTTATTTACAATGTTCTTATCCCCCAATCTAATAATTTTGCTTTAAAAGCTATCGAGGCCCTGAATTTACATGTTTCTAAACAAAATAGCGATGACGTCATTATCATCGGAGGTGATTTTAACTGTACCGACGATCCAAATATGGACCGTCTGAATAAGCCGACCGAGCATCGTCCCCAAATCTGCATGGCTCTTAGAAATTCTTTTAACAATCATTCTTTGTACGATGTCTGGCGTAGGCTGAATCCGAGCGAGAGGCGGTTCACCTGGCTGAGGATGTACGCAAACGACCCCGCGCGCGTCTCCAAAGCCAGGCTGGACCGCTTTTATGCTCCCCAAAATCTCCTCTCCTCAATCCGGTCTTGTAAAATCATCCCCTGTTCTCTCTCCGATCATTCCTCCGTCAGTCTTGTTTTTCAAGTTCCCTCTGTCCGTCATAAAGGAAGTGCCTATTGGCACTTCAATAACTCCCTTCTAACCGATATGAATTACCGCGACATACTCACCTCCTTCTGGAATAACTGGCGACTCGAGAAGAACACTTTTTCCAACATTGGAAAATGGTGGGATTTCGGTAAAACCCAAATAAAACAATTGACCATGACTTATTCTTCTCGAGTCGCCAGAGAAAAACGCAGTATTTTCCAAAACATAAATTCAAATCTCGAGCGGCTTCAGTCTACGCCGGACATCTCCCCAGAAGATAAAAAATTGCTGGATGAACAGCGCAAAGAACTAAATATTCATTTAAAAAACGAGGCTCGAGGCGCTCTCGTCAGATCTCGTTTCCAACATATTCACGAAGTGGACACTAGCTCTTCCTATTTCTTCAACCTCGAGAAAAACAATTCCAAGTCCAAAACTATTTCTAGCATTCGGCTCTCCTCGGGACTCGTCACCGACAATCCCGAGGAGATTAAAACTCACTGTCGTAACTTCTATGAAACTCTCTATGCTAGTGTCCCGACTGACGAGGGCGCCCTCGAGCCTCTTGTCAATGATTTATCCAAACTTGATAGTCCGGACGCGGAGGACCTCGATGCTCCTCTGCGGCCGGACGAATTAGATGCCGTTGTCAAGCAACTTGGCAAAGATAAGACTCCCGGCCTCGATGGACTTACCTCTGAATTTGTTCACTCCTTTTGGCCCCTGTTCAAGCCCGATCTTCTTGAAGTCCTAAATTCCTCAATTCTATCTGACACCCTCCCCGCCTCTTTTCACAAAGCCGTTATTACCCTCATCCCCAAAAAGGGCGACCCCCTCGATATCTCAAACTGGCGCCCCGTTTCCCTCCTAAATACCGACTATAAAATCTTTGCCAAGTTGCTTGCCACCAGGCTTAAACAATGTATTAATTCGGTCGTCCGGGAGGATCAATCCTATTGTACTCCCGGACGTACCATTTATGACAATCTGAACCTAATTCGTGATACCATTGAATATTGTAATTTTAATGACTTACCGCTAGCCGTGGTCAACCTTGATCAGAGGAAAGCCTTTGACAACGTTGACCACGGCTACCTTTTTAACGTAATGAGAGCCATGGGATTTGGGGACAAATTCCTTTCTTACGTAAACCTTTTGTACGGTAGCGCCGAGAGCCACCTGAAGGTTTGCGGTTCTTTAACCGCATCCTTTTCTTTCCATAAAGGCATTCGCCAGGGTTGTCCGCTCTCGGGGCTACTGTACTCGATAGCCATCGAACCCTTTATCAATACCTTACGTCAACGACTTTCAGGTCATAGTTTTCTTCTACCAAATACAAATAGTTACTGCTCGGTCTCTGCTTATGCAGACGATGTCACCGTCTTTATCACCTCCGATCAGGGTTTTAAAACACTCGAAGGGGTGTACGACCTGTTCCATAGATCCTCTGCTGCCTCCCTTAATTTTGAAAAATCCAAGGGATTGTGGGCCGGATGTTGGACCGGCCGAACCGACGCACCCCTGGGTTTTCAGTGGAATAACCGGGGGTTGACATTTCTTGGAGTTCACTTAGGAAATAACGACACGTACACGCAAAAAAACTGGTCCGAATGTAAAACTAAACTTTCCAAAACTCTAGCCAATTGGCATTCTCTATCCTGCACTCTTTCTCTAAAAGGTAAAGTTCTAATCGCTAACCAGCTGGCCGCCTCCAAAACATTTCACTGTATTTCTGTTCTCGCGTGCCCCCCCCAATGTGTTGGTTGAACTCCAGGAAATGTTAGTCGACTTCGTCTGGTCCAACAAACGACACTTACTTCCCAGACATATTGTTTTTCGACATCCGGATAAAGGTGGGCTAGGTCTAGTGTCCCTCCAAGCACGCAGCCTCACCTCTAAATTTAAACTTATTCAACGTTACCTTCAATCCGATACCCATCCCTCCTTTTCTCTCGTCTCGCACAACCTTCGCCGCTACAAAAAACTCCATTTTGACTATCAAATCTTCTTTCTCGAAATCGAAACAAACTTCCTCACCAGTCTCCCCTGTTTTTACGGTGAGGTACTGCGTGCTTGGAGAACCCTCGGAGCTCGAATCGACACACCCGCTGACTCTATCGACCACGTCAGCAATTTGCCGATCATTCACCCCTTGTTCTCTTCCAATTTACCGGGCGGTACGGCCTTCCAAACCCAACTCCTGGCCGGTGGGATCAGGGTCGTAAAGCATCTTCTTCACTCCTCTACCGGCGCCTGGATATCAGCTTCAGCCTTTCTGCCGTCGTCTTCTTCGAACCTCCGTCCGCCCTCTCTTCGAGCTCTCCGACAGAACCTCTCTCGCCTGCACCACGTTATCTTCACGTCTTTCCCTTCGCTCTTTGACTCTTCCGGACTTCTGCACGACCCCGCCATCCTGGACCATCTGCCTGCACGCCCTCTTCCCCCTGGACTCGTCACCTACAGTACCGACACCGACGCCCTCACCTCCTCTTCAAAATCTCTGTACACGCACTTCAATCAGCTACAATACAACAACTCCGAGGACACCGACTGGCATCGCCTCGGTGTCCTTCCACCGACTCGGAGAATCGCCTGGAAGTGCGTGTACCAATTCCCTACATCCAAGAAAGAAGGGGACGTTCAATTCAAACTCCTCCACAACGTTCTCCCCTCTCTTCCAGTCCTCCATCACCTCAACCCTGCCATCTCTCCGTCTTGTGGGTGGTGCGGCGAGGGAGGCTCCATCTATCATCTCTTCATCCTGTGTCCGTCCATCCAGCCCGCTCTCCTACGTCTTCAAGATCTACTCTCTCGTCTTCTACCCGACCTGGCTCTCCACTTCGACTTCTACTGGGCTCTGATCCCCCACGCCTCGACGCGGAGTAGGGAGGCCGTCCGCCTGGCCAACTATCTCATAATTAGTCTTAAAAATGTCATCTATTGGTTATATCGAACTTCTAATTCCTCTGACCCACTTCTAATTTGGCTTCACCGAATAAAAAACAAAATCATTCTCGAATTTTCCTACTTTTCTTTCAACAACTCCCTCAACGATTTTCTTACCAAATGGTCAATTAACGATACACTCTTCTCTTATGATAATAACGAGCTGACGTGGTCGATTTAATTACAACAAGTTAATTCATGTATTATAGTTAATTTCCCCCTCCCCTCCCTCCCCAGGTCACCGGTGCGTGGGTAGTCGCCGCCCCTCCCAGGCGGGACGTGGTGTACTTTCACCGCCCACCCCGGTGGCCTGACCATTTCCCAACCGGGGCCTGCTGGCTGTGGGCACGAGGTGCCCACACCCAGATGCCAGTGGGCCCCATCTCCTCCTCCCCTTACCCCCCACTACCCTCTGTCCTCCCCTTCCCCCCTTTATCTTTGATTATTATTGTTACTTAGTTACTAAATGCTGTCCTCTGCCTTGTTGCTACCCTTAGTCGGAAGGGCTTGGGGTATTCAGCTTCCGACGGTAGCAACTTGGCGGGACAGCATTGCTACTTTAATAACGTTTTTGATTTGTTTCACATGTTAAATTTAGTTTCTGTTAAAACAATGTACTGTTAATGTATTTATTCTGGTTTACAGTTTTGATTTATTACTTCGTCACCGTGGTTGGCCGGTTTGGCAGTAGTATACAGCCAATAGGCCAGCCTCGGTGACTTTGCACATGTTTGACTGATTACTTTAAAGTTACTGAATGTATTTCTTTACAATTCTTTTAGTTTTGTATATATTTGTATATATTGTTTTCTCGAGGAATGTTCCAAATAAAGTTCTCCTTGGAAAAGTAAAAAAGTATTTATTTATTTATTTATTTATTTATTTATTTATTTAGCGGACGTGTGTTCCATCGAGCTCCGAGTAAGTACATGATATTTCACTTAAATAACCAATTTCATTACTGTTTTCTTGCACATATTGTTTATTAGTGTATATAGATCCCACTAGACCTTGCTCACCGTGTAAAATTTCCCCCCTTTTAGTGTTATTTTGTGTTCATTTTTTGCCGTGTCGTAGTGCTCCTGGGGCGTTGGCTGGTCACCATGGCCAGTCAAGCAGAACAGCCCACAGCGAGTCACTCGACCGTTGGAGAGGGTGGGCGTCCCAAGCCCATTGTTCCTGGTGACGAGCCGTTTGTTGGAGTCACCAGGAACAATGGGGTTGCATTCAGAGCAATCGATCGCGTCCCTCTCCATGAATACCTCGATAGCTTTGCTACCTCATTGCCAGAAAAACATGTAATCTCCGCTAGCCGTATATCTAACAACCGTATTGCAATCTATCTACGCTCGAGGGAAGATGTCGCCGATGCAATAGCTTCGGGACTGGCACACGGCGGCTCTTTCCTCGAGCTTGTCCCCCTGGTTAGACCCACTACCCGGCTCACCCTCTCCAACGTATTCCCTGAAATTCCCAATGCAGTGTTAGCCCATAATATTTCTGATTTCTGTAAGATAGTGTCGTCGATCCGCCCCATTCCCCTTGGTCTAAAACAAAAACAGATGTCTCACGTTATGTCTTTCCGCCGACAAGTCCAGGTCCTACTCAACCCCGGTGTAGTTCCCCCTGACCATATCAATTTCACCTACACCGGGGTCAACTACCGTGTCTTTCTCTCTACTGAGTCACCCCGTTGCTTCAACTGTGGAGAGTTCGGCCACATCAGCCGAACCTGTAAAAAACCCAAAGATAACCCCGAACCCAGACCCGAAAACCCACTCAATCCCCCACCTGTCTTCATGAACCCCAAACAAAAATCCGACCCCAAACACCCACCCAAGAATCCCTCCCAACAATCCACCATGCCCTCGGCGGCTGCCTCTGGGGGGCCGGCCGGTCCCGGCTCTCCGTCCGTGTCCGGGCCCTCGGGCTCGGCGGGCGGGGGGTCTGGCCCGGCTCGGCCGCCCGGCCCCGCTGCTGCCGCTGGCGCATCTTCTCCGGCGTCTGCCGGGGCTGCGCCGCCGGCTGCTTCGGGGTCGGGGGTCGGGGCGGGGTCTTGGGCCCGGGCCTCGTTCGGGGCGGGGACTGGGGCCACGCCTCGGACGCGGGCCTCGTCTGGGGATGCCTCCCGGTCGGTGACGGCTGCCCCTTCTTCCGGGGCGGCTAGCACTTCGGCGGGGGCGGCTGCCCCGCCCGTGGGCCCGGGGTCTGGGCACGTTTCGGCCCCCGATCTCGCCGAGGGTATGGACACCTCCCATTTCATCTGGGGTACCCCTCCGGCTCCCACTAGACTGTTCTCTGACGCAGTAACAAAACGGAAACTATCCCCCAACCCCCCTGCCAATGATGACCGACCCAATTTTGTCCCACTTAGGTCCCCCACCCCCCTAAGGAAACTACGAAAGAAAACAACACCCCCGTCCACACCAAAATCCCGAACTCCCACGCTAACCCAAGCCCTTGACTCCCAGTCCCCGACTCTCTCGATCCCCCCTCGATCCCAGCCTCCCCCACAAGCATCCCCCATCCCCGCCCCTCCACACTTCCAAAATCTTCCCCCCGAACCCGCTTCTTCCCCCACCCCCACCCCCACCCCCACCCCCACTCCCACCCCCACCCCCACCCCCTCCTCCACCCCCTCCTCCATCGCATCCACCCCGTCACCCGCCCTTTCCGAACCCTCCACAGTTGATGCAACGGACAGCTCGGTCTTTGTGGAGGATTCTCAGGAAGACTTTCCTGAGATCCTCCCGACCCACAACCAACCTCTATCCCACAAACAACTAATTGACTTCATCCACTCTGTTAAAAATCAAAGAAAACCCCATAAAATCGCTCGTAAATTCACCCAAAATTTACCTGGACTTGTTCGGCAGCTAAAACCCCTAAAAAACAGCCCCCTTCTTCAGAATTGTACGCAGCAGAGGATCAAGAAACTGATCACTAGATTGGAATCTTAATTCTTTTCTCATGGACTTTAGGTCGTATACCTTTTCCCCCCTCATAATGGCGTTATCGCTAATCTCCCTCAACACCGGAGGTTGCACGCAGAATACCCGGAATGCTTCTTTTAAGTCTTATTTTGATAACCTTTCTCCGTCTCATGACGTCATCCTCCTTCAAGAAACCTACTCTCTATCCTCAAACTGCCCCTGCTGGAAAAACTGGTCTCAATATACTCCTTTCTGTTGCCCCGGGTTATCCCCTGGCTCGGGGGTGACAACACTTGTTAAATCAAATATTGATGTCGTAACCTCCGGTGTTGTTTTCAATCAATATGTAAATTATATCAAAATTAAAATAAATGATGTATTTTATCACATCTACAATATACTCATTCCCCAATCTAATGTATTTGCTTTAAAAGCCATTGACGCTATGAACGCGCATTGTTCTCAATTCAATAGCGATGACGTCATTATTATCGGAGGTGATTTTAACTGCACTGACGATCCCAATGTGGATCGTCTGCATAAGCCGACCGAGCATCGTCCCCAAATTTCCATGGCTCTCAGAAATTCTTTCAATAATCACTCTTTGTACGATGTCTGGCGTAGGCTGAATCCGAGCGAGAAGCGTTTCACCTGGCTGAGGATGTACGCGAGCGATCCCGCTCGCGTCTCCAAGGCCAGGTTGGACCGATTCTACGCTCCTCTCAATATCTATTCCTTCATCCGATCCTGCAAAATTATTCCCTGTTCCCTTTCTGATCATTCCTCCGTCAGTCTTGTTTTTCAGTTTTCCTCCCCCCACAAAAAAGGAAGTGCCTATTGGCACTTCAATAACTCCCTTTTAACCGACATGAACTACCGCGACGTACTTACCTCCTTCTGGAATAACTGGCGACTCGAGAAGAACACTTTTTCCAATATTGGAAAATGGTGGGATTTTGGTAAAACCCAAATCAAACAACTGACCATTACTTATTCTTCTCGAGTCGCCAGAGAAAAGCGACAAATTTTTCAAGACATCAATTCTAATATTGAGCGGCTTCAGTCTACGCCAGACATCTCCCCAGAAACTAAACAATTACTGGATGTACAACGTAAAGAATTAAATATTCATCTTAAAAACGAGGCTCGAGGCGCTCTCGTCAGATCTCGTTTCAAACACATTCATGAAGTGGACACCAGCTCTTCCTATTTTTTCAATCTTGAAAAAAACAACTCTAAATCTAAAACTATTTCTAGTATCCGGCTTTCCTCGGGATGCGTCACCGATAATCCCGAGGAAATAAAAACTCACTGTCGAATTTTCTATGAAAATCTCTATGCTGGTGTCCCAACTGACGAGGGCGCCCTCGAGTCTCTTACCAGTGATTTATCTAGACTTGATAGTCCGGACGCAGAGGACCTCGATGCTCCTCTGCGTCCGGACGAATTAGATGTTGTTGTCAAGCAACTTGGCAAAGATAAAACCCCCGGCCTCGACGGTTTAACCTCTGAATTTTTTTTTTCCTTCTGGTCTTTGTTTAAATCCGATCTCTTAGAAGTTCTAAATTCCTCCATTCATTCTGATACTCTCCCCGCTTCATTTCACAAAGCTGTCATAACTCTCATCCCCAAAAAGGGCGATCTTCTGGATATTTCCAACTGGCGCCCTGTTTCTTTGCTAAATACTGATTATAAAATCTTTGCCAGGTTGCTTGCCAACAGACTCAAACAATGTATCAATTCGGTCGTCCGGGAGGATCAATCCTATTGTACTCCCGGGCGTACCATATACAATAATCTTAATTTAATTCGTGATACTATTGAATATTGTAACTTTAATGAATTGCCGCTAGCCGTGGTCAACCTTGATCAGAGGAAAGCCTTTGACAACGTTGACCACGGCTATCTATTCAATGTAATGAGAGCTATGGGCTTTGGGGACAAATTCCTGTCTTACATTAATCTTTTGTACAGTAGTGCCGAGAGCCACCTGAAGGTTTGTGGTTCATTGACCGCATCCTTTTCATTCGATAAGGGAATCCGCCAGGGTTGCCCGCTCTCGGGGCTACTGTACTCAATAGCTATTGAACCCCTAATAAATACCCTACGCCAAAGCCTTTCTGGTCATAGCTTTCTTCTCCCAAATACAAATACTTACTGCTCGGTCTCCGCTTATGCAGACGATGTCACTGTTTTCATCACCTCCGACCAGGGTTTTAAAATACTCCAAAGGGTGTATGACCTATTTCACAGATCCTCTGCTGCCTCCCTAAACTTTCAAAAATCCAAGGGACTGTGGGTCGGACGTTGGACCGGACGAACCGACGCACCCCTGGGCTTTCAATGGAATAACCAGGGGTTGCAATTTCTTGGAGTTCACCTCGGAAATAATGACACGCACACTCAACAAAACTGGTCTGCCTGCAAAAACAAACTATCGAAAACCCTCGCTAACTGGAAATCTCTCTCTTCTACTCTTTCCCTTAAAGGAAAACTACTTATTGCCAACCAACTCGCGGCTTCAAAACTCTTTCATTGTATATCTGTCCTCACATGTCCTACCAATGTTTTAAGTGAACTCCAAGAAATGTTAGTCGACTTCGTCTGGTCCAACAGACGACACTTACTACCTAGACACACTGTATTTCAACATCCTAATAAAGGTGGGCTGGGTCTAGTCTCCCTCCAAGCACGCAGCCTCACTTCCAAATTCAACCTCGTCCAACGTTATTTTCAATCCGATTCCCATCCCTCCTTTGCTCTCGTGTCTCACAATCTCCGCCGTTATAAAAAAATGAATTTTGACTATCAGATCTTCCTACTTGACATAGAAATAAACTTTCGAACTAGTCTCACCTGCTTCTACAGTGAGGTCCTGCGTGCTTGGGGCATCCTCGGAGCTCGAATTGACACACCTCCGGATTCAATCAACCATGTCGGCAATTTGCCAATTAATCATCCAATCTTTCTGAGCAACCTGCCGGGCGGTACGGCTTTCCTAACCCGACTTCTGGCCGGCGGGATCAGAATCGTCAAACATCTCCTCCATTCTACCACTGGCGCCTGGATTCAAGCTTCCGATCTTCAGTTTTCGTCTTCAACCATCCGTCCTCCCTCTCTTCGAGTTCTCCGGCAAAACCTCTCTCGCCTGCACCACGTCATCATCTCGTGTTTCCCATCACTCTTCGACTCTTCTGGACTTCTTCACGACCCTGCCATCCTACAACACCTCCCTTCACGACCTCTGCCTCCTGGACTCGTCACCTTCGACACGGACACCGATGCTCTCACTTCTACTTCTAAGTCTTTGTACACGCACTTCAACAAGCAACTCAACCTCGTTTCTTCAACGCCTGAAACCGACTGGCATCGCCTCGGTGTTCTTCCGCCTGCTCATCAAATTCCTTGGAAGTGCGTGTACCAATTTCCCACCTCAAAGAAAGAAGGGGACATGCAATTCAAGCTTCTGCACAACGTTCTCCCCTCTCTTCCAGTTCTTCATCATCTCAATCCTGCTATTTCTCCGTCTTGTGGGTGGTGCGGCGAGAGGGGTACCATCTGGCATCTCTTCATCCTCTGTCCGTCTATCCAGCCCGCCTTGAAACTTCTCCAAACTCTACTCTCGCGACTACTACCTGATCTGCATCTTCACTTCGACCTGTACTGGGCTCTGATCCCCCACGCCGGACGTCGGAGCAGGGAGGCTGTCCGCCTGGCCAACTATCTCATCATCAGTCTTAAAAATGTAATCTACTGGCTATACCGCACCTGTAATGTTTCTGACCCCCTCCTAATCTGGCAACACCGTCTTAAAAACAAAATTATCCTTGAATTCTCTTACTTTAACTTCAACAACTCCCTGAATGATTTTCTTAACAAATGGTCTATTAATAACACTCTTTTTACTTACAACAACGAAAAGCTGACATGGTTGATTTGAATCATCTTAATATTAGTACCTGTATAAATGTAACTTAAAGTAAATCTTCCCTCCCTCCCTCCCCAAGTCACCGGTGAGTGGGTAGTCGCCGCCCTACCCAGGCGGGACATGGTGTCTTTATCACCGCCCACCCCGGTGGCTTGATTATTTCCCAATCGGGGCCTTACTGGCAGTGGGCACGATGTGCCCACATCCAGATGCCAGTAGGCCCCATTCCTCATCCCCTCTTCCCCCTCCTACCCTCAATCTTCCCCTTTCCCTTCCCCGTTAATTTTGTTTACTGGTTTATTGTAGTTTTCTCTTATATATATATTTATTGTATTCAGGCTGGTCCAATGCCTTGTTGCCACATCTCGGAAGGTCTCGGGGCATCCAGCTTCCGATCGTGGCAACTTGGCTGGACTAGCCTAACGTAATTGATATTCCTGATGTTTAATTCATTACTGTTATTATTCTATTAAAGTTTCTCATCTGGTTTTCTGTTGATGTGATGCTTCGTCACCGTGGTTGGCCGGTTTGGCAGTAGTATACAGCTAATAGGCCAGCCACGGTGTCGTTTGCATCTTTGATTTACTTATTTAAAGTACTGAATGTATTTCTTTATCATTCTTTTAGTTTGTATATATATATTTGTATATATTCTGTTCTTTCGAGGAAAGTTTTGAAATAAAGTCTTCCTTGGAAAAAGTAAGTATTTATTTATTTATTTATTTATTTATTTATTTATTTATTTATTTATTTATTTATTTATTTATTTATTTATTTATTTATTTATTTATTTATTTATTTATTTATTTATTTATTTATTTGGCGAGCGGACGTGTTTCTCTCGAGCTCCTGAGTAAGTAGTATATTTAGCTTCCATAACCTTGTAAGGTTCATGTTTTTTCTTGTTTTTCTTGTATTATATTGTATATAGCTATAGCTAGACCAAGTCCACCCTGTATATTTGTTCATTTTGTTGTATTTAACTCCGTTTTTGGTTCATGTTTGTTGGGTTCCTTGCTTTGCTGGCCATCATGGCCGCGCGGGCAGGTCCCTCCACTGTTGGGCGTCCAGGCGTGACCACGGACGCCCATACCAATCCCATTGTTCCTGGTGCCGAACCATTCCCGGGCGTCACCAGGAACAATGGCATTGCGTTTCAAGCTGTGGAAAACTATTCCCTCAATGAATATCTCACCAGCTTTTCTCGTTCTTTTCCCGATCTTCGTATTTGTTCAACGAGTAGAATTTCCAAAAATCGTATCGCTGTTTACCTGAGCTCGAGAGATGATGTCGCCGACGCCATATCCCACGGGTTGACGCACGGCGACTCATTTCTCGAGCTCACCCCTCTTGTTCAACCCACTACTCGCCTGACCCTCTCTAACGTGTACCCCGAAATACCAAACTCTGTACTTGTCCAAAATATCTCTAGTTTTTGTAAAGTTGTTTCGCCTATCCGACCCATACCCATTGGAATGAAAAACAAGGATCTCTCTCATGTAATGTCTTTTCGTCGGCAAGTCCAGGTATTGTTTAAGCCTAACATCACCCCTCCTGACAGTATCAACTTCTCCTTTTCCGGTGTTAATTACCGAGTCTTTCTTTCCACGGAGACGGTCCGCTGTTTCAACTGCGGAGAGTACGGTCATATTAGTAGATCTTGTAAGAAGCCCCCCACCCGTGATAATCAACAAGGTAAGCCCGACAATCCCCTGAACCCCCCTCCCAAATTCAAGCATCAGAAGTCCGACCCTAGACATCCTGCCAAAACGTCCAAACCCTCGACCTCTACTCTAGTCTCTCCCGAACGCGGCCCTCGACCCATGTCGGGGGCCGCGGGTTCAGCCGGACCCGTCGCGGGCGGAGGAGACCGGGAGCCCCGACCTGCGTCGGGGCCCAAGATCTCTTCAGGTGCACCTACGCACACGCCTGCTCGTGCCCGGTCCGCTGCAGCCGCTCCAGCTTCTGCTCCGGCTTCTGCCGGGACTTCCGCTGTGAGCGGTGGACGCCGGGGCTCCCGATCTGTGTCGGGGTCCCCCGGTTCTGGTCCCGCAGCGTCCGGTTATTCGGGCGGGGGTGCCTGGGCCTACGCCAGGCACTCCCCTGCCTGCGGTGCCGACGAAATGGACACTCACAATTTCGTCTGGGGCACTCCACCCGCCCCGACGAGATTGTATTCCGATGCCGTGACTAAACGCAAATTCTCCCCAACCCAATCCCCTGATGACGGTCCCCGCTTGATTCCCCTGAAGTCTCCTAGCTCCCAACGAAAACTAAGGAAAAGAACCCAACCGACTGCCCCCGCAGAACCCAGCACCCCCACTCTGACCCAAGCTCTAGACTTCACCCAAAAACCCACGGCTTCGTCAGTTCCTTCCACCCAACCCTCCCCCACCCCTTCATCCCAACCCTCCCCCACCCCTTCATCCCAACCCACCCCTATGCCTCCCTCCCAATCCACACCTTTCCCTTCCTCCCAACCCACCCCAATCCCTTCCTCCCAACCCACCCCACTCCCCTCACCCACCCCTGACCCTACCCTAGTTGTCCCTGAAACTCCCCATCCCTCATCCAATCCAAATACCCTTTCCCCTGCTCCATCCACTCTTACCACCATGTCCACCTCTGACCGTCTCTCCGTGGATGAAGCCAGCGAGGACTCGTCTCTGTGGGAGGAGGAGGAGGAAATCTATCCTACCTCCCTTCCAACCCTAAAAAAACCTCTCGATCACCAAGACCTTGTTAAATTCATCTCGTCTGTGAAATGTCAACGAAAACCTAAAGAAATTGCACGCAAATTCACCCATAACATACCTGGACTTGTTCGTCAACTCAAGCCCTTACGTAACAGCCCACTCCTTCAAAAAGCTATGCAGCAGAGGATAAAGAATCTCATAAAGAAACTCGAAGCTTAATAACTCTCTTACAATGGATTTCTTTGTTAGATTCTTTTCCCTCTCCTTTGTAATGGCACTGTCACTAATTACCCTAAACACCGGAGGCTGTTGCAATATCACCCGTAATGCCTCTCTGAAAGATTATTTCGAACTTCTTTCCCCCAAAAATGATATTATTCTTCTGCAGGAAACTTATAACGTTAAAAGTAATCACCCCTGCTGGAAAAATTGGCCCAACTACATCCCTATTTGTGCTCCTGGGAGTGCACCCGGATCTGGAGTCACCACACTTATTCGCCGTAATATCGAAGCAATAGCCTCCGGTGTTATCGCCAGTGGATCTATTTTATATGTTAAAGTTAAAATTAATAATGATGTTTTCAATATTTATAATGTCCTTATTCCTCAATCTAACCCCTTTGCTCTTAAGTATATCACTGATATGGATCTCCATTGTAATCAATGTAGTGACGGTGCCATTATCATCGGAGGTGACTTTAACTGTACCGATAATCCCTCTGTAGATCGTCTGAATAAGCCGGCCGAGCATCGCCCCCAGGTCGCACTGGCCCTCCGGAATTCTATGAATAGGAATTCCTTGTGTGACGTCTGGCGCAGACTGAATCCCCACGAAAACAAATACACCTGGTTTCGATTTAACAAAAGCAATCCTAACCGCACCTCAAAAGCAAGACTTGATCGTATTTACCTTCCCCTCAGCCTCGTCTCGTCTATTCGCTCCTGTAAAATTCACCCATGCTCTATTTCCGATCACTCTGCCGTGTCAGTTTCCTTTAAAAGCCCTTCTAATTGCAATAAAGGAAGCGCCTATTGGCACTTTAACAATTCCCTTCTAGACGACAAAAACTATTGTGAAATCCTTCATCTTTTTTGGTCAAATTGGCAACTTCAGAAGCACACTTTCAATAGTATTTGTACTTGGTGGGATTTGGGCAAAGCTCAAATTAAACAACTTACTCAAAATTACTCATCCCGAATAGCCAAAGAAAAACGGAAAATTTTCCAAGAAATTAATTCCAATATAGATGCTCTTCAGTCTGCGTCAGCCGTCACCCCGGAAATACAAAAGGTCCTGCAAGAGCAAAGACAGGAATTAAATGTCTTCCTGAAAAATAGAGCTCAGGGCGCCCTCGTCAGGTCTCGTTTCCAGCACATTAATGAAGTCGACACCAGCTCATCTTACTTTTTCAATCTTGAGCAGTCGCACTCTAAATCTAAATCCGTCTCTTGTCTTCGCCTTCCTTCCGGATCTCTTTCAGAAAATCCGGAAGATATTAAAACTCAATGTCGTAACTTCTATAAAGACCTTTACAGCTCAGTGCCGACTGACAAGGGTGCCCTTGAGCAGCTCTTGCAGGACCTGCCTAATCTCGACCCCGCGGACGCAGAGGACCTTGATGCTCCTCTGCGTCCCGAGGAACTCGATGCTGTTATCAAGCAGCTTAGCAAAAATAAAACACCCGGCTTCGACGGTCTCACTTCTGAATTTTTTTCCTCCTTCTGGCCAGTCCTCAAAAATGATCTTTTTGAAGTTCTTCTTTTTTCCACTGAATCCGGTACTCTTCCCAATTCTTTTTACAAGGCCGTCATTACCTTAATCCCCAAAAAGGGCGATCTCACCGACCTGGCCAACTGGCGTCCCATTTCATTGCTGAACACAGACTATAAAATGTTTGCTAAGCTGCTTGGTAACAGATTAAAACAATGCATCGGTCAAGTGATCCATGAAGATCAATCTTATTGCGTCCCCGGACGAACCATATATGATAATTTAAACCTTATAAGGGACTCCATGTACTATTGTAATTACAATGACCTCCCGCTAGCCGTGGTCAACTTAGACCAAAAAAAGGCCTTTGATAATGTTGACCACGGTTACCTCTTGAATACCATGAGGGCCATGGGATTTGGGGGCAAATTCATCTCCCACCTTGATCTTTTGTACAGCGGCGCCGAGAGCCATATCAAAGTCTGCGGTTCCTTAACCGCATCTTTTCCCTTTCAGAAAGGAATTCGCCAGGGCTGCCCGCTCTCGGGGCTGCTGTACACAATAGCCATTGAGCCGTTTTTGAACAGATTACGCAATGATCTATTGCACAAAAGTCTTCTCCTTCCTAATACAAACAGACATTGCTCGGTTTCGGCTTATGCAGACGATGTTTCTATTTTCGTCACCTCCGATGAGGGATTTGACATTATTGATAATGCTTATAGTCTATTTAGTAAGTCCTCTGCTGCTTGTCTCAATTATCATAAATCCCAAGGTTTATGGGTCGGCTGTTGGACCGACAGAATCGACAAGCCACTTTCCTTTCATTGGAACAATCAAGGCCTCTCCTTTCTTGGAGTTCACCTAGGTAACAATAACACCTACAATCAAGAAAACTGGATCCAATGTAAAAATAGACTGCAAAAAACACTGTCCTATTGGACCTGCCTTTCAAATGCCCTTTCATTTAAAGGCAAAATTATAGTCGTCAATCAACTCGCCGCTTCCAAACTCTTTCATTGTCTTGCTATTCTCCCCTGCCCCGATAACGTCCTGGGTGAACTCCAAGACATGCTTGTCGATTTTGTCTGGTCCAACAGGAAACATTTCCTTAAAAGATCAGTTCTGTTTCAAACTCCCGATAAAGGTGGACTTGGTTTAGCCTGTCTTCAAGCACGCAGCCTCACATTAAGATTTAATCGTATCCAACGCTATCTTCAGTTCAATTCCCATCCCTCTTTTGTTTTTATGGACTACAATCTCCGGCAGTACAAACACCTTAACTTGGACTATCAACTTTTTCTTACCGATATCGATCCCAAATTTCTAACCAGTCTACCTGTTTTTTACTGTGAGGTCCTGCGTGCTTGGACGACACTCGGAGCTCGAGTTGAAACACCCGCCAAATCAATCAACCATGTTATTAATCTGCCCCTAATCTACCCTCCCTTCGTTCGTACCTTACCCGGGCACTCGGTCCTCTCTGCTCGACTCCTTGCGGGTGGAATCGGGCTCGTCAGGGACCTCATCAATCTCAACACCGGCACCTGGCTGAATGCCGAGGATCTTCGTCTTCCAACCTTGAGTCTTCGCCATCCTTCTCTTCGTCTTCTGCATAATGAACTCTCTCGCCTGCACCACGCCATCTCTTCATTATTTCCGTCACTCTTCAATAAGACCGGCCTTCTTCGGGACTCTCCTCACATCTCCACCATCGCTTCTCGACCCGAATTTCCGGGCCAAGTCTTCCTGGACGGTGACACTGACGCCCTCACTGCATCTTCGAAATCTATCTATGGAAAGTTCAACGCCCATGTCAACGACCTCTCTTCATCTTCATCTTCTACTCACTGGCATGAACTTGGTTTCCTCCCTCCTTCGCACAACATCCCGTGGAAAGTTATTTACCAGCTACCAACTTCCAAGAAGGAGGGAGATGTCCAGTTCAAACTCTTCCATAACATCCTGCCGTCACTCACCGTCCTTCATCACCTGAATCCTGCTATCCCGTCATCCTGCGGCTGGTGCGGCGAGAGAGGAACCATCCACCACCTCTTCATCACATGTCCGTCCATTCAGCCCGCCCTCAACCTTCTCCATTAGCTCCTTTCTCAACTTCTCCCGAATATCAAGCTGAACTTTGACCTCTATTGGGCCCTGATTCCTCACGCCCGGGGTCGGAGTAGGGAGGCCGTGTGCCTGGCGAATTTCCTGATAATAAGTCTTAAAAATGTCATATATTGGCTTTATCGAACCATAAATTTCTCCTCCCCCCTCGTTGTGTGGACCCACCGACTAAAAACTAAGATTATTCTGGAGTACAACTACTATATTTTTACCTCTTCCCTCAACAAATTCCTTCTCAAATGGTCCCACAACGACACTATCTTCGTCTTACGTAATGATAAAATAACATGGTTGATTTAATTATTTAATGATTTAATTTTTTCCCTCCCTCCCCAGGTCACCGAGGCGTGGGTAGTCGCCGCCCGTCACGGGCGGGACGTGGTGTCATTTCACCGCCCACCCCGGTGGCCTGACCTTTTCCCAACCGGAGCCTGCTGGCAGTGGGCACGATGTGCCCACATCCAGATGCCAGTGGGTCCCATTCCTTCTTCCCCTTACCCCCCACTACCCTCTATCCTCCCCTTCCCCCTTCATTTTTGATTAATTATTGTCTTTTTGCTAAATGCTGTCTTCTGCCTTGTTGCTACCCTTAGTCGGAAGGACTTGAGGTATCCAGCTTCCGACGGTAGCAACTTGGCGGGACAGCATTTCTACTTAATGCTTTTGATCTGTTTTCACATGCTAAATTTATTTCTGTTCAATACAATGTACTGTTAGTGTTTTTCTTCTGGTTTACATGTTTGATTTACTACTTCGTCACCGTGGTTGGCCGGTTTGGCAGTAGTATACAGCCAATAGGCCAGCCTCGGTGACGTTGTACAATGTTTAACTGATTACTTTAAAGTTACGAATGTATTTCTTTATAATTCTTTTAATTTTGTATATACATTATGTTATGTATTGTTCCTCAAGGAAATTTCAAATAAAGTTATCCTTGGAAAAGTAAAAAAATATTTATTTATTTATTTATTTATTTATTTATTTATTTATTTATTTATTTATTTGGCGAGCGGACGTGTTTCTCTCGAGCTCCTGAGTAAGTAGTATATTTAGCTTCCATAACCTTGTAAGGTTCATGTTTTTTTCTTGTTTTTCTTGTATTATATTGTATATAGCTATAGCTAGACCAAGTCCACCCTGTATATTTGTTCATTTTGTTGTATTTAACTCCGTTTTTGGTTCATGTTTGTTGGGTTCCTTGCTTTGCTGGCCATCATGGCCGCGCGGGCAGGTCCCTCCACTGTTGGGCGTCCAGGCGTGACCACGGACGCCCATACCAATCCCATTGTTCCTGGTGCCGAACCATTCCCGGGCGTCACCAGGAACAATGGCATTGCGTTTCAAGCTGTGGAAAACTGTTCCCTCAATGAATATCTCACCAGCTTTTCTCGTTCTTTTCCCGATCTTCGTATTTGTTCAGCGAGTAGAATTTCCAAAAATCGTATCGCTGTTTACCTGAGCTCGAGGGATGATGTCGCCGACGCCATATCCCACGGGTTGACGCACGGCGACTCATTTCTCGAGCTCACCCCTCTTGTTCAACCCACTACTCGCCTGACCCTCTCTAACGTGTACCCCGAAATACCAAACTCTGTACTTGTCCAAAATATCTCTAGTTTTTGTAAAGTTGTCTCGCCTATCCGACCCATACCCATTGGAATGAAAAACAAGGATCTCTCTCATGTAATGTCTTTTCGTCGGCAAGTCCAGGTATTGTTTAAGCCTAACATCACCCCTCCTGACAGTATCAACTTCTCCTTTTCCGGTGTTAATTACCGAGTCTTTCTTTCCACGGAGACGGTCCGCTGTTTCAACTGCGGAGAGTACGGTCATATTAGTAGATCTTGTAAGAAGCCCCCCACCCGTGATAATCAACAAGGTAAGCCCGACAATCCCCTGAACCCCCCTCCCAAATTCAAGCATCAGAAGTCCGACCCTAGACATCCTGCCAAAACGTCCAAACCCTCGACCTCTACTCTAGTCTCTCCCGAACGCGGCCCTCGACCCATGTCGGGGGCAGCGGGTTCAGCCGGACCCGTCGCGGGCGGAGGAGACCGGGAGCCCCGACCTGCGTCGGGGCCCAAGATCTCTTCAGGTGCACCTACGCACACGCCTGCTCGTGCCCGGTCCGCTGCAGCTGCTCCAGCTTCTGCTCCGGCTTCTGCCGGGACTTCCGTAGTCTTGGTTCCAAGACGTTCTTATCGCGGTGCGACGTACAGCGCGAACGGCAGCGCCCTCTAGCTACACACAAACACACGCCAAGGCCAAATCGCTAAGAACGTCTTGGGCATTTCGCAAGGGAGCGCGCGCGACCTGCTCATGCATAATTTAACAGGCGGGTCAAACGAATAATCGCGCTTGCGCACTGGAGGAAACTCATGTTTAAGTAATAACTTACTAGTCTGTTAACGTTCTGAGCAGAGTGATTCTGGACTGGCAAACAGGATTGAGAAATCTTCGGATTGTTCCAAAATGTGATCTGGAATATCAGACGTTATATCTGCCGACTTCAGTCCCAGATGTTCAGCACGATGTAACCATGGAGAAATGTCTTATTTCTCCATGATGTAACTGATCAACGGCCAGGGCTTTCAATGGCACGACGACAATAACAAGCGTTTCTCCTGTTTACCTTTGGTTACTTCGTTCAAGAAATCTAAGACCAATGGAGCAGCTTGAAAAATTACACTCTTGCCAAATCCCGTTGGTAAATTAACAAACAAATCATGGCCACGTACAAATTGATGAATGGCACTGATCTGATGACTTTTTAGCTTTCCAAAGCCCAGTTTGTTTGCTGTAAAATCAATCGCTTGGTCCACGCGCTCAGACATTTTTTCCAACAAACAACGAATGGCTTAGTACTGCGCTGCACGTTCATACGTACGTACACGTAAACCCCACGTGAGTACAGAAACCAGACTAGTGAGTGTTGGCTATTTACATGCGATAATACAGTGACGTCACACGCGCATGCAAATGCCACACAGTTCTGCTCGCGATTTCGCGAGCGGAACTTGCAAAATTCCCTAGACGTTGTTAGCGATTTGGCCTTGGCGTGTGTGTGTGTAGCGAGAGGGCGCTGTCGGCCGCTATACGTCGCACCGCTAAGAACGTCTTGGAACCTAGACTAGGACTTCCGCTGTGAGCGGTGGACGCCGGGGCTCCCGATCTGTGTCGGGGTCCCCCGGTTCTGGTCCCGCAGCGTCCGGTTATTCGGGCGGGGGTGCCTGGGCCTACGCCAGGCACTCCCCTGCCTCCGGTGCCGACGAAATGGACACTCACAATTTCGTCTGGGGCACTCCACCCGCCCCGACGAGATTGTATTCCGATGCCGTGACTAAACGCAAATTCTCCCCAACCCAATCCCCTGATGACGGTCCCCGCTTGATTCCCCTGAAGTCTCCTAGCTCCCAACGAAAACTAAGGAAAAGAACCCAACCGACTGCCCCCGCAGAACCCAGCACCCCCACTCTGACCCAAGCTCTAGACTTCACCCAAAAACCCACGGCATCGTCAGTTCCTTCCACCCAACCCTCCCCCACCCCTTCATCCCAACCCACCCCTATGCCTCCCTCCCAATCCACACCTTTCCCTTCCTCCCAACCTACCCCAATCCCTTCCTCCCAACCCACCCCAATCCCTTCCTCCCAACCCACCCCACTCCCCTCACCCACCCCTGACCCTACCCTAGTTGTCCCTGAAACTCCCCATCCCTCATCCAATCCAAATACCCTTTCCCCTGCTCCATCCACTCTTACCACCATGTCCACCTCTGACCGTCTCTCCGTGGATGAAGCCAGCGAGGACTCGTCTCTGTGGGAGGAGGAGGAGGAAATCTATCCTACCTCCCTTCCAACCCTAAAAAAACCTCTCGATCACCAAGACCTTGTTAAATTCATCTCGTCTGTGAAATGTCAACGAAAACCTAAAGAAATTGCACGCAAATTCACCCATAACATACCTGGACTTGTTCGTCAACTCAAGCCCTTACGTAACAGCCCACTCCTTCAAAAAGCTATGCAGCAGAGGATAAAGAATCTCATAAAGAAACTCGAAGCTTAATAACTCTCTTACAATGGATTTCTTTGTTAGATTCTTTTCCCTCTCCTTTGTAATGGCACTGTCACTAATTACCCTAAACACCGGAGGCTGTTGCAATATCACCCGTAATGCCTCTCTGAAAGATTATTTCGAACTTCTTTCCCCCAAAAATGATATTATTCTTCTGCAGGAAACTTATAACGTTAAAAGTAATCACCCCTGCTGAAAAAATTGGCCCAACTACATCCCTATTTGTGCTCCTGGGAGTGCACCCGGATCTGGAGTCACCACACTTATTCGCCGTAATATCGAAGCAATAGCCTCCGGTGTTATCGCCAGTGGATCTATTTTATATGTTAAAGTTAAAATTAATAATGATGTTTTCAATATTTATAATGTCCTTATTCCTCAATCTAACCCCTTTGCTCTTAAGTATAATGATATGGATCTCCATTGTAATCAATGTAGTGACGGTGCCATTATTATCGGAGGTGACTTCAATTGTACTGATAATCCTTCTATAGATCGTCTGAATAAGCCGACTGAGCATAGACCCCAAATCTCAATGGCTCTCAGGAATTCTATGAATAAAAACTCTCTTTGTGATGTCTGGCGCAGACTGAATCCTTCTAAAAGCAAATTCACCTGGTTTAGGTTTAACACAAATAATAATCGAGTTTCTAAAGCCAGACTTGATCGTTTTTATATCCCCTTTAGTTTCACTCCGTCTGTTCGTACCTGCTCAATTTTTCCCTGTTCGCTCTCTGATCATTCTGCTGTTTCTCTTGTATTCAGCACTTCCTCTCTTCATCCCACCAAAAGTGCCTACTGGCACTTTAATAACTCCCTTCTTGATGATATAAATTACCGTGAGATCATTCAGCAATTTTGGGCCAATTGGCAAACAGAAAAACACACATTTCGTAATATTCTTTCTTGGTGGGACCTGGGTAAAGCTCAAATTAAAAAGCTTACCCAGAGTTACTGTTCCAAAATTGCACAAGAAAAACGTAGAGTATTTCAAGATATTAATCAATACATTGATACTCTTCAGTCTACGCCAGACATCACACCAGAGACTAAAAAAGTTCTGCAACAGCAGAGGGAAGAGTTAAATCTATTCTTGAAAAATAAAGCCCAGGGTGCCCTCGTCAGATCCCGCTTTCAGCATATTAATGAAGTAGATACCAGTTCTTCCTATTTCTTCCATCTCGAGCAATCTCACTCTCAATCTAAAAATCTGTCTTGTGTTCGCCTTCCCTCGGGGTCACTCACAGAGGACCCCGCAGAAATCCAAACCCATTGCCGCAACTACTACAAAGACTTATATAGTTCTGTTCAAACTGACGAGGGCGCCCTCGAAGATCTCATACGAGATTTATCTCAGTTAGACCCCGCGGACGCAGAGGACCTTGATGCTCCTCTGCGCCCCGAGGAACTTGATGCCGTTATCAAGCAGCTTGGCAAAAACGAAACTCCTGGTTTCGATGGGCTTACTTCCGAATTCCTTTCTTCTTTTTGGCCCTTGTTTAAAAACGATCTGTTTGAAGTTCTACTATTCGCAACAAATTCTGGTACCCTCCCCAACTCCTTTCACAAAGCAATAATTACTCTGATCCCCAAAAAGGGAGACCTTTCTGACCTGTCCAATTGGCGTCCTGTCTCCTTACTCAATACAGATTATAAAATTTGTGCCAAGCTGCTTGCTAACCGTTTAAAACAATCAATGAACGATATTATCAAAGAAGATCAGTCTTACTGCGTCCCCGGACGCAGTATTTATGATAATCTAAATCTTATCCGAGACGCCCTTTATTATTGTAACCATAACAACCTACCTTTGGCCGTGGTCAACCTTGATCAGAGAAAAGCTTTCGACAATGTTGACCACGGCTACCTTTTCAAAACAATGAGAGCCATGGGATTTGGGGACAAATTTGTTTCTTACCTGGATCTTTTGTACAGCGGCGCCGAGAGCCACATCAAAGTCTGCGGCTCTTTGACCGCATCTTTTCCTTTTGAAAAGGGCATACGTCAAGGATGCCCGCTCTCGGGGCTGCTGTACACAATAGCCATTGAACCGTTCCTTAACAGATTACGTAATGATCTATCAGGCGCAAGCCTGCTCCTCCCTAATACAAATAGACATTGCTCAGTCTCGGCTTATGCAGACGATGTTTCTATATTCGTCACCTCCGATGAGGGATTTGATATTATTAATAATGCCTATAGTTTATTCAGTAAATCCTCTGCTGCACGTCTGAATTACCAGAAATCCAAGGGTCTATGGGTCGGCTGTTGGACCGATAGAATCGACAAGCCCCTTTCTTTCCACTGGAACAATCAAGGTTTACCCTTTCTTGGAGTTCACCTAGGTAATAACAACACCTACACTCAAGAAAACTGGGTTCAATGCAAAAATAAACTTCGAAAAACTCTCTCCTTCTGGATCCGTCTTTCAAATTCTCTATCATTCAAAGGAAAAATTCTTGTCGCCAATCAACTCGCCGCCTCCAAACTCTTTCACTGTATTGCTGTTCTCCCTTGTCCTAATAACATCCTAGGTGAACTCCAAGACATGCTTGTCGATTTTATCTGGTCCAACAAAAAACACTTCCTCAAAAGACAACTTCTCTTCCAAAACCCCGATAAAGGTGGACTTGGTTTAGCATGTCTCCAAGCACGCAGCCTCACTTTCAGATTCAACCGTATCCAACGCTATCTCCAATTCAATTGCCATCCTTGTTTCTGTTTAATGGATTACTTTCTTCGACAATACAAACACTTTAACCTTGATTACCAAATCTTTCTCACCGAAATCGATTCTAAATATCTCACCAGTCTGCCTGTTTTCTACAGTGAGGTCCTGCGTGCTTGGACGACACTCGGAGCTCGAGTTGAAACACCCGCCAAATCAATCAACCATGTTATAAATCTCCCCCTAATCTACCCTCCTTTCATCCGTGACTTACCCGGGCACTCGGTTCTCTCTGCTCGACTCCTCACGGGTGGAGTCGGGCTCGTGAGGGACCTCATCAACCCGAACGCTGGCACCTGGCTGAATGCTGAGAATCTTCACCTTCCAACCTCGAGTCTCTGTCTTCCTTCTCTCCGTCTTCTACAAAATGAACTCTCTCGCCTGCACCATGCCATTTCTACATCCTTTCCGTCACTCTTTGATAAGGCCGGACTTCTTCAGGACTTACCTATCTCCACCTTCGCCTCTCGCCCTGAATCACCCGGCCAAGTTTTCCTGGACGGTAAAACGGACGCCCTCACTGCAACCTCAAAATCTGTCTATGGAAAGTTTAATGCCCACGTCAACAAACTCTCTTCATCTACATCTACCCACTGGCATGAACTTGGTTTCCTCCCTCCTTCACACAACATCCCATGGAAAGTCATCTACCAACTGCCAACTTCCAAGAAGGAGGGAGATGTCCAGTTCAAACTCTTCCACAACATCCTGCCGTCTCTTACCGTCCTTCATCACTTGAATCCTGCTATCCCGTCATCCTGCGGCTGGTGCGGCGAGAGAGGTACGATTCATCACCTCTTCATCATCTGTCCGTCCATTCAACCCGCCCTCAACCTTCTCCACAAGCTACTTTCGCACCTTCTTCCGGATATCAAGCTGAACTTTGACCTTTACTGGGCCCTGATTCCTCACGCCCGGGGTCGAAGCAGGGAGACCGTGTGCCTAGCAAACTTCCTAATAATAAGTCTTAAAAATGTCATCTACTGGCTTTACCGAACCACTAATTTCTCCTCCCCCTTATAGTATGGACCCATCGATTAAAAACAAAAGTCATTCTCGAGCACAATTATTTTATCTTCACCAACTCTCTTAACAAATTCCTTCTTAAATGGTCCATCAATGATACTCTATTTACGATGCAAAATAATAATATAACATGGTTGATTTAATTCTGTAATAATTTTATTTGTTCCCCTCCCTCCCCAGGTCACCGAGGCGTGGGTAGTCGCCGCCCCTCCTGGGCGGGACGTGGTGTCGTTTCACCGCCCACCCCGGTGGCCTGACTTTTTCCCAACCGGGGCCTACTGGCAGTGGGCACGAGGTGCCCACATCCAGAACCCAGTGGGCCCCACTCCTCCTTCCCCTTCCTTCCCTTCCCCGAGTCCTCCCCTTCCCCGCTTAATTTTGACTGATTCCTGCTGATTGCTATTATTGCTAATTTACTGTCCAGTCCATTTTACCATGTACTTCATGGTTATTGATCTAATTTATTTACTGTTTCATGTATATTGATCTCATTAATTGACTTTCAAGTTTACTTGATAATGTTTTCATTTTTGTATTGATTGATTTAATTATAATTCATGTATACTGATCTCATTAATTGACCGTCAGGTTTACTTGATAAAGTTTCAATTGTTGTACTGATTTAATTATAATTCTTTTATTTTTGTATATACTGTGTTCTTCAAGGATTTTGAAATAAAGTTTTCCTTGAAAAAAGTAAAAAAAAGTATTTATTTATTTATTTATTTCAGCAGCGGACGTGTGTTCCCTCGAGCTCCGAGTAAGTGTCTATTAATCTTGTTTTTATGACTTTTCTCTCGTTTATTTCTTGTTCATACTGTTAAATATTGTATATAGACTATACTAGACCTTGCTCACCGTGTACATTATCACCAATTTTGTGTATTTTCTGTACATTTTCCCTTTTACTTTCGTCGTAGTGCTCCTGGGGCGTTGGCTGGTCGCCATGGCCAGTCAACCAGAAAAAACCTCAGTGAGTCGCTCGACCGTTGGGGAGGGTGAGCATTCCAAGCCCATTGTTCCTGGTGACGAGCCTTTCGTTGGAGTCACCAGGAACAATGGGGTTGCGTTTCGAGTCATTGATAATGTCCCAATCCACGAATACCTTGATAGTTTCTCGCATTCACTACCTAACAAACCCGTAATATCAGCCAGTAGAATCTCCAACAACCGCATAGCCGTGTATTTACGCTCGAGGGAAGATGTCGCCGACGCAGTGGCTTCGGGTCTGACCCACGGCGGCTCTTTCCTCGAGCTTGTCCCCTTAGTTCAACCGACCACCCGACTCACCCTCTCCAACGTCTTTCCCGAAATCCCTAATACTGTTTTAGTTCATAATATCTCCCACTTCTGTAAAATTGTGTCGTCTATCCGTCCCATACCCCTTGGTCTCAAACAAAGACAATTATCTCACGTTTTTTCTTTCCGCCGACAAGTCCAGGTCATTCTCAACCCCGGTGTAGTCCCCCCTGATCACATTAATTTCACCTACACCGGGGTCAATTATCGTGTGTTTCTGTCCACTGGTTCGCCCCGTTGTTTCAACTGTGGAGAGTTCGGTCACATCAGCCGAACCTGTAAAAAACCCAAAAATAACCCCGAACCCAGACCCGAAAACCCACTCAATCCTCCACCTGTCTTCATGAACCCCAAACAAAAATCCGACCCCAGACACCCACCCAAGAATCCCTCCCGACAATCCACCATGCCCTCGGCGGCTGCCTCTGGGGGGCCGGCCGGTCCCGGCTCTCCGTCCGTGCCCGGGCCCTCGGGCTCGGCGGGCGGGGGGTCGGGCCCGGCTCGGCCGCCCGGCTCCGCTGCTGCCGCTGGCGCATCTTCTCCGGCGTCTGCCGGGGCTGCGCCGCCGGCTGCTTCGGGGTCGGGGGTCGGGGCGGGGTCTTGGGCCCGGGCCTCGTTCGGGGCGGGGCCTGGGGCCACGCCCCGGACGCGGGCCTCGTCTGGGGCTGCCTCCCCGTCGGTGACGGCTGCCCCCTCTCCCGGGGCGGCTAGCACTTCGGCGGGGGCGGCTGCCTCGCCCGTGGGCCCGGTGTCTGGGCACGTTTCGGCCCCCGATCCCGCCGATGGTATGGACACTTCCGATTTTGTCTGGGGTACCCCTCCCGCTCCCACTAGACTCTTCTCTGATGCAGTATCAAAACGAAAACTATCCCCCAACCCTACCAGTGCTGATGACCAACCACATTTTGTCCCACTTAGGTCCCCCACCCCCCTAAGGAAACTACAAAAGAAAACAACACCCACGTCCACACCCAAATCCCGAACTCCCACGCTAACCCAAGCCCTCGACTCCCAGTCCCCGACTCTCTCGATCCCCCCTCGATCCCAGCCTCCCCCACAAGAGTCCCCCATCCCCGCCCCTTCACTCTTCCAAAATCTTCCTCCCGAACCCGCCCCTTCTCCCACCCCCACCCCCACCCCCTCCTCCGTCGCCTCCACCCCCTCACCCGGCCTTTCCGAACCCTCCCCAGTTGCTACAACGGACAGCTCGGTCTTTGTGGAGGACTCTCAGGAAGACTTTCCTGAGATCCTCCCGACCCACAACCAACCTCTATCCCACAAACAACTAATTGATTTTATACACTCTGTCAAAAATCAAAGAAAACCCCATAAAATCGCCCGTAAGTTCACCCAAAATATACCTGGACTTGTTCGACAACTGAAACCCCTAAAAAACAGTCCCCTCCTTCATAACTGTACGCAGCAGAGGATCAAGAAACTGATCACTAGATTAGAGTCTTAATTAATTTCTCATGGAAATAAGGTCGTGTACCCTTTACCCCATTATAATGGCGTTATCGCTAATCTCCCTCAACACTGGAGGTTGCACGCAGAATACACGGAACGCTTCTTTTAAGTCTTATTTTGATAACCTTTCTCTATCTCAAGATATTATTCTTCTCCAAGAAACTTACTTTCTCTCTTCAAACTATCCCTGTTGGAAAAACTGGTCAAATTATATTCCTTTCTGTACCCCCGGGTCATGTCCTGGCTCGGGGGTCACCACACTTATTAAATCCAATATTGATGTTCTAACCTCCGGTGTTGTTTTTAATCAATATGTTAACTTCGTTAACATTAAATTAAACGATGTATGTTATGTTATTTACAATGTTCTTATCCCCCAATCTAATAATTTTGCTTTAAAAGCTATCGAGGCCCTGAATTTACATGTTTCTAAACAAAATAGCGATGACGTCATTATCATCGGAGGTGATTTTAACTGTACCGACGATCCAAATATGGACCGTCTGAATAAGCCGACCGAGCATCGTCCCCAAATCTGCATGGCTCTTAGAAATTCTTTTAACAATCATTCTTTGTACGATGTCTGGCGTAGGCTGAATCCGAGCGAGAGGCGGTTCACCTGGCTGAGGATGTTCGCAAACGACCCCGCGCGCGTCTCCAAAGCCAGGCTGGACCGCTTTTATGCTCCCCAAAATCTCCTCTCCTCAATCCGGTCTTGTAAAATCATCCCCTGTTCTCTCTCCGATCATTCCTCCGTCAGTCTTGTTTTTCAAGTTCCCTCTGTCCGTCATAAAGGAAGTGCCTATTGGCACTTCAATAACTCCCTTCTAACCGATATGAATTACCGCGACATACTCACCTCCTTCTGGAATAACTGGCGACTCGAGAAGAACACTTTTTCCAACATTGGAAAATGGTGGGATTTCGGTAAAACCCAAATAAAACAATTGACCATGACTTATTCTTCTCGAGTCGCCAGAGAAAAACGCAGTATTTTCCAAAACATAAATTCAAATCTCGAGCGGCTTCAGTCTACGCCGGACATCTCCCCAGAAGATAAAAAATTGCTGGATGAACAGCGCAAAGAACTAAATATTCATTTAAAAAACGAGGCTCGAGGCGCTCTCGTCAGATCTCGTTTCCAACATATTCACGAAGTGGACACTAGCTCTTCCTATTTCTTCAACCTCGAGAAAAACAATTCCAAGTCCAAAACTATTTCTAGCATTCGGCTCTCCTCGGGACTCGTCACCGACAATCCCGAGGAGATTAAAACTCACTGTCGTAACTTCTATGAAACTCTCTATGCTATTGTCCCGACTGACGAGGGCGCCCTCGAGCCTCTCGTCAATGATTTATCCAAACTTGATAGTCCGGACGCGGAGGACCTCGATGCTCCTCTGCGCCCGGACGAATTAGATGCCGTTGTCAAGCAACTTGGCAAAGATAAGACTCCCGGCCTCGATGGACTTACCTCTGAATTTTTTCACTCCTTTTGGCCCCTGTTCAAGCCCGATCTTCTTGAAGTCCTAAATTCCTCAATTCTGTCTGACACCCTCCCCGCCTCTTTTCACAAAGCCGTTATTACCCTCATCCCCAAAAAGGGCGACCCCCTCGATATCTCAAACTGGCGCCCCGTTTCCCTCCTAAATACCGACTATAAAATCTTTGCCAAGTTGCTTGCCACCAGGCTTAAACAATGTATTAATTCGGTCGTCCGGGAGGATCAATCCTATTGTACTCCCGGACGTACCATTTATGACAATCTGAACCTAATTCGTGATACCATTGAATATTGTAATTTTAATGACTTACCGCTAGCCGTGGTCAACCTTGATCAGAGGAAAGCCTTTGACAACGTTGACCACGGCTACCTTTTTAACGTAATGAGAGCCATGGGATTTGGGGACAAATTCCTTTCTTACGTAAACCTTTTGTACGGTAGCGCCGAGAGCCACCTGAAGGTTTGCGGTTCTTTAACCGCATCCTTTTCTTTCCATAAAGGCATTCGCCAGGGTTGTCCGCTCTCGGGGCTACTGTACTCGATAGCGATCGAACCCTTTATCAATACCTTACGTCAACGACTTTCAGGTCATAGTTTTCTTCTACCAAATACAAATAGTTATTGCTCGGTCTCTGCTTATGCAGACGATGTCACCGTCTTTATCACCTCCGATCAGGGTTTTAAAACACTCGAAGGGGTGTACGACCTGTTCCATAGATCCTCTGCTGCCTCCCTTAATTTTGAAAAATCCAAGGGATTGTGGGCCGGATGTTGGACCGGCCGAACCGACGCACCCCTGGGTTTTCAGTGGAATAACCGGGGGTTGACATTTCTTGGAGTTCACTTAGGAAATAACGACACGTACACGCAAAAAAACTGGTCCGAATGTAAAACTAAACTTTCCAAAACCCTAGCCAATTGGCATTCTCTATCCTGCACTCTTTCTCTAAAAGGTAAAGTTCTAATCGCTAACCAGCTGGCCGCCTCTAAAACATTTCACTGTATTTCTGTTCTCGCGTGCCCTCCCAATGTGTTGGGTGAACTCCAGGAAATGTTAGTCGACTTCGTCTGGTCCAACAAACGACACTTACTTCCCAGACATATTGTTTTTCGACATCCGGATAAAGGTGGGCTAGGTCTAGTGTCCCTCCAAGCACGCAGCCTCACCTCTAAATTTAAACTTATTCAACGTTACCTTCAATCCGATACCCATCCCTCCTTTTCTCTCGTCTCGCACAACCTTCGCCGCTACAAAAAACTCCATTTTGACTATCAAATCTTCTTTCTCGAAATCGAAACAAACTTCCTCACCAGTCTCCCCTGTTTTTACGGTGAGGTACTGCGTGCTTGGAGAACCCTCGGAGCTCGAATCGACACACCCGCTGACTCTATCGACCACGTCAGCAATTTGCCGATCATTCACCCCTTGTTCTCTTCCAATTTACCGGGCGGTACGGCCTTCCAAACCCAACTCCTGGCCGGTGGGATCAGGGTCGTAAAGCATCTTCTTCACTCCTCTACCGGCGCCTGGATACCAGCTTCAGCCTTTCTGCCGTCGTCTTCTTCGAACCTCCGTCCGCCCTCTCTTCGAGCTCTCCGACAGAACCTCTCTCGCCTGCACCACGTTATCTTCACGTCTTTCCCTTCGCTCTTTGACTCTTCCGGACTTCTGCACGACCCCGCCATCCTGGACCATCTGCCTGCACGCCCTATTCCACCTGGACTCGTCACGTACAATACCGACACCGACGCCCTCACCTCCTCTTCAAAATCTTTGTACACGCACTTCAATCAGCTACAATACAACAACTCCGAGGACACCGACTGGCATCGCCTCGGTGTCCTTCCACCGACTCGGAGAATCGCCTGGAGGTGCGTGTACCAGTTCCCTACATCCAAGAAAGAAGGGGACGTTCAATTCAAGCTCCTCCACAACGTTCTCCCCTCTCTTCCAGTCCTCCATCACCTCAACCCTGCCATCTCTCCGTCTTGTGGGTGGTGCGGCGAGGGAGGCTCCATCTATCATCTCTTCATCCTGTGTCCGTCCATCCAGCCCGCTCTCCTACGTCTTCAAGATCTACTCTCTCGTCTTCTACCCGACCTGGCTCTCCACTTCGACTTCTACTGGGCTCTGATCCCCCACGCCTCGACGCGGAGTAGGGAGGCCGTCCGCCTGGCCAACTATCTCATAATTAGTCTGAAAAATGTCATTTACTGGTTATATCGAACTTCTAATTCCTCTGACCCACTTCTAATTTGGCTTCACCGAATAAAAAACAAAATCATTCTCGAATTTTCCTACTTTTCTTTCAACAACTCCCTCAACGATTTTCTTACCAAATGGTCAATTAACGATACACTCTTCTCTTATGATAATAACGAGCTGACGTGGTCGATTTAATTACAATAAGTTAATTCATGTATTATAGTTAATTTCCCCCTCCCCTCCCTCCCCAGGTCACCGGTGCGTGGGTAGTCGCCGCCCCTCCCAGGCAGGACGTGGTGTACTTTCACCGCCCAACCCGGTGGCCTGACCTTTTCCCAACCGGGGCCTGCTGGCTGTGGGCACGAGGTGCCCACACCCAGATGCCAGTGGGCCCCATCTCCTCCTCCCCTTATCCCCCCCACTACCCTCTGTCCTCCCCTTCCCCCCTTTATCTTTGATTATTATTGTTACTTAGTTACTAAATGCTGTCCTCTGCCTTGTTGCTACCCTTAGTCGGAAGGGCTTGGGGTATCCAGCTTCCGACGGTAGCAACTTGGCGGGACAGCATGTTTTCATTATTATGTTTGATTTATTTCTGTTAAATACAATGTACTGTTAATGTTTTTCATCTGGTTTTTCTGTTTAATGTACTACTTCGTCACCGTGGTTGGCCGGTTTGGCAGTAGTATACAGCCAATAGGCCAGCCTCGGTGACGTTGTACAATGTTTAACTGATTACTTTAAAGTTACGAATGTATTTCTTTATAATTCTTTTAATTTTGTATATACATTATGTTGTATTGTTCAAGGAAAGTTTAAAATAAAGTTATCCTTGGAAAAAGTAAAAGTATTTATTTATTTATTTATTTATTTATTTATTTATTTATTTATTCAGCGGACGTGTGTTCCCTCGAGCTCTGAGTAAGTGTTCTAAAATCTTTGTATCTAGACCTTTTTAGGTCCTTGTTTTTGTATAATTGTGTGTAATATATGTTATAGATCACACTAGACCAAGCTTACCGTGTAAATTTGTGTATTTTTCCTGTATTTTAAAGGCTTTCTATTTTCGTTTCGTGTGTCGTTGGTTTCTGTACTGAGTTGGCCACCATGGCCACTCAAGCAGAACCGCGCACCGAATCTCAACAAAAGCCTACTACCTCTGGTGCAACAAGACCCATTGTTCCTGGTGACGAACCGTTTAAGGGCGTCACCAGGAACAATGGCCTGGCTTTCAAAGCATTGGATAACGTCTCTATAGAGTCCTACATACAAAAATTCCAGGAAACAATGCCCGAAAAACAAATCGTATCTGCCAGCCGTATCTCGAACAACCGTATTGCTATGTACATGAGTTCCAGGGATGAGGTAGCCGACGCCATTGCCCGTGGGCTGACGTACGGTGACTCCTTCCTGGAGCTCACCCCTCTCATTCGTCCCACAACCCGCTTGACGTTATCCAATGTATACCCAGAGATCCCAAATTCTGTTCTCCTTCATAATGTTTCTAGTTTTTGTAAGGTGGTGTCGGCTTTTAGACCCATACCCCTTGGCTTCAAAAACAAACAACTATCACACATCATGTCATTCCGCCGACAAGTCCAGGTCCTCCTCAAACCCAACATCACCCTCCCCGATCACATTAATTTCCCATTCCGGCACTAACTATAGAGTTTTCTTATCCACCGACTCCGTTAAGTGTTTTAACTGTGGGGAATTTGGCCATATTAGCCGTTTCTGCAAGAAACCAAAACCCATGATGACCCCAACAAACCCTCCAACCCCCTCAACCCCCCTCCTGTCTTCGCACATAACAAATCTGACCCGAAACACCCTCCCAAACGTGCTCCCGCCCTTCCCCCTGGCGCTCTCGCGGGCGCGGCTGGTGGTGGGGCGTCTGTCTCGGGTGCTCGGGCCCGGTCTGATGCGGCGGGGGATGGACCTGCACCGGCGTCTGCCGGAGCGTCCGCCTCTGCTGCTGAGGGCCCGACTGGAGCGGGTCCGATCGGGCCCGGTGCGCCCGGGAATGGGCGCCCTTCGCCGCCGGCCCGCGTTTCTGCCCCGAACGCGTGGGGCTATTCTGGCGGCGCTCGTGTGGCTAAGTCCGTCACGCCGCCGGGTGGGTCTGGTCCGACCGGTGCCTGGGCCTCCGCCCCAGGCACCGGTCCGGCTGGGCCTGGCGCGGCGGAGGTCCTGCCCGCTCCGGCCTCTGCTGGGGCGGCCGCCTCCGGCGCCGGCGGCTCGACTCCGACCGTTTCTGACACAGAGGAACCCGGCATGGACTTCACCCCTTATGTATGGGGTTCTCCCCCTGCCCCATCCAGGAAGTTTTCCGACATAGTCGCTAGACGTAAACTGTCCCCCTCCAAGTCACCTGAAGACCAATTTCGCTTTGTGCCGCTAAAATCACCTCTCCCGCAGCGAAAACTAAGAAAACAATCCTCACAGGCCCAACCCCACGAAAGCTCACCCAGTCTCACCCAAGCTCTCGACCAAACCAGCCCTACACAATCCACGCCAGATCTCTCCCAGACGCCCATGCCAACTTCCCTCTCCGTCACAGATACCTCCCCTGTCCCTCCTGCCAAACTTACCATACCCGAAACACCCACCCCCCTCCTCTCTCCCACCCCCCTCCTCTCTCCCACCCCCCTCCTCTCTCCCACCCCCCTCCTCTCTCCCACCCCCCACCTCTCTCCCACCCCCCACCTCTCTCCCACCCCCCACCCTTTCTCGGTCCCGTCATCGGCCCCCTCACCCAACTCCTCCTCTGCTTCCTCGAGTCAGCCCGTGTCCACCCCCGGCTCCGTCGACAATGCTAGCGACGATTCGAACTTGTGGGAGGAAGAGGAGGAGTCTTACCCCACCGCCCTCCCCACATACAACCATCTCCTGACCCACCAAGACCTCATCAAATTCATCTCCACAGTCAAATGCCAAAGAAAACCCAAAAATATAGCTCGTAAGTTTACACATAACTTACCTGGACTTGTCCGACAACTAAAACCACTACGTAATGCCTCAATGATTCATAATAGCATGCAGCAGAGGATAAAGAAACTAATCACAAAATTGGAGGCTTAATTTTCATTTATTTATGTATAAAATGTTTCATGTGTATGTACTTTTTTTATTTATGGCCCTTTCACTGATTTCGCTCAACACCGGAGGCTGCTCCCATGTCACCAGGAACGCTTCCTTCAAAACTTACTTTGATCTCCTGCCCCTCAAATATAATGTCATTCTTCTCCAAGAAACTTATCATCTCTCTTCTAATTGTCATTACTGGAAAAATTGGTCTAATTATGTTCCTTTTTGTACTCCTGGTGGTTCCCCCGGTTCCGGTGTAACCACCCTTGTTAAAAATGACATTGATGTCGTAGCCTCCGGTGTTGTGTCAAAGGGCTCTATCTTATTTCTTAAAATTAAACTGGATGATAACATTTACAATATATACAACTTTCTTGTCTCTCAATCCAACGCCTTTGCTCTTAAGTCAATCGATGAATTTAACACCCATTGTAACCTACAACAAGACGGCCCCATTATCATTGGTGGTGATTTCAATTGCACCGATAATCCCTCCATTGATCGTCTGCATAGGCCGACCGAGCATCGTCCCCAAGTCGCATCGGCTCTCAGAAATTCCACACATTGTTCCTCTCTCTGTGACGTCTGGCGCAGATTGAACCCCTCTGAAAACAAATACACCTGGTTTAGAAATAGCAAAACGGTCCCTGGCGGAATTTCTAAAGCCAGGCTTGACCGCTTTTATGCTCCCCTCAGTATTGTTCCCCGTATTTACTCCTGTCAAATCATTCCTTGTTCTCTATCCGATCATTCTGCCGTTACTCTCTGCTTGAAATGCCCTTCTCCCCGTAATAAAGGGAGCGCCTATTGGCATTTTAATAATTCCCTCCTTGACGACCAAAACTTTCATGAGATCATCGCTCTTTTTTGGTCAAATTGGAAACTCGAAAAATCTTCCTTTGCAAATATATGTAACTGGTGGGATCTGGGTAAGGCACAAATCAAGTCCCTTACCCAGACTTACTGCAAAGAAAAAGCTAGGAAAAAACAAAAGATTTTTCAGGAGATTAACTCCACCATCGAGGATCTTCAATCTGCGCCAGACCTCACTCCCGAAACCCAACGGGTGCTCCAATCGCAGAGAGAGGAATTAAATTTGTTTTTAAAAAATAGGGCCCAGGGCGCACTCGTCAGGTCACGGTTTCAACACATCAATGAGGTTGACACCAGCTCTTCGTATTTTTTCAATTTAGAACGAACCCACTCTCAATCAAAAAAATTATCTTGCCTTCGTCTCCCTTCGGGACTCCTCACGGAAGATCCCGAAGAAATCAAAATTCAATGTCGTAATTTTTACACAAATCTGTATAGCAGCACCCCTACTGACGAGAGCGCCCTCGGGCCCCTCTTGCGGGATTTGTCCCAGCTGGATCCTGTAGACGCGGAGGACCTCGATGCTCCTCTGCGTCTGGAGGAACTAGAAGTTGCTATCAAGCAGCTTGGCAAGAACAAAACCCCTGGTATGGATGGACTCACCTCCGAATTCTTTTCCTCTTTCTGGCCCCTTCTCAAAGATGACCTCTTTGAAATTTTTCAATTCGCCGTCGATTCGGACAGTCTTCCCAACTCTTTCCACAAAGCTGTAATCACCCTCATCCCTAAAAAAGGAGACCTCTGCGACCTCTCCAACTGGCGCCCTGTCTCCTTACTTAATACTGATTACAAAATGTTTGCCAAGCTGCTTGCTAACCGACTGAAACAATTTATTTCCTCTGTGATCGATGAAGATCAATCTTACTGCGTCCCCGAACGCACCATTTACAACAACTTAAATTTAATTCGTGATTCAATTCATTATTGTAATTTTTTTGATCTCCCTTTAGCCGTGGTCAACCTCGATCAGAAAAAAGCTTTCGATAATGTTGACCACGGCTACCTTTTTACCACTATGAGGGCCATGGGATTTGGGGACAAATTTTTATCCTATATTGGTCTGTTGTATGGCGGTGCAGAGAGTCACGTTAAAGTCTGTGGCTCTCTGACCGCACCCTTTCCCTTTGAAAAAGGGATTCGTCAGGGGTGCCCACTCTCGGGCCTACTCTATTCTATCGCCATCGAGCCTCTACTCAGTTCTCTACGTAGAGAACTGTTGGACAAAAGTCTTCGTATCCCCAACACTCAACGCCGTTGCTCGGTCTCCGCCTATGCAGACGACATTACAATTTTTGTAACTCAAGACTCCGGCTTTGATGCCATCCGTACCGTTTATGATTTATTTAGTAGATCCTCTGCTGCTAGCCTCAACTATCAAAAATGCAAGGGTCTATGGGTCGGGTCCTGGACTGGACGAACCGACAAGCCACTTGACTTTCAATGGAATAATCAAGGTCTACCCTTTCTTGGAGTTTACCTAGGCAATAACGATATTTACACTCAGCAAAACTGGACAAATTGCAAAGAAAAACTTAGCAAAACCCTATCTTCCTGGAAACACCTCTGTTCTCATCTCTCTTTTAAGGGCCGAATTCTCGTGGCAAACCAACTCGCCGCTTCCAAAACTTTCCACCCCATACCTGTCCTTCCCTGCCCTGTTAATACCCTGGGTGAACTCCAAGACATGCTTGTCGATTTCGTCTGGTCCGGAAAGCGACACTTCCTTAAGAGACACGTCCTGTTTGAAAACCCTCTTAAAGGTGGGCTTGGTCTAGCCAGTCTCCAGGCACGCAGCCTCACTTTTCGCTTTAATCTCATCCAGCGTTACCTTCAACCGAATTCCCACCCCTGTTTCAATTTCATGGACCACAATCTCCGCCGATATAAAAACATGAACATGGATTATCAAATCTTTCTTCTAGACATTGATCCCCATTTTTGTACCAGTTTAACTGTTTTCTATAGTGAGGTCCTGCGTGCTTGGACGACACTCGGAGCTCGAATGGAAACACACCCCAAATCAATCGACCATGTATTCAATCTCCCCCTCAATTACCCCATTTTCATCCGTAATCTACCCGGGCACGCTGCTTTCTCTGCGAGGCTCCTTGCGGGCGGAATCAAAATCCTAGGAGACCTCGTCAACATCAACACCGGCAAATGGCTTCCGGCCGAAGACCTCCGTCCCTCCACTTCAAGTTTCCGTGCTCCCTCTCTTCGCATCCTTCGACAGGAACTTTTACGCCTTCACCGCACCATCTCGGAAAACTTCGCCACGGTTTTCGGAGAGCACGGCTTTCTACAAAATCCAGTACTTCTTCGTAACATCCCTTCTCGTCCTGCTTCACCTGGTCAAGTCCTCTTCGAGGGTTCCACGGATGCTCTCTCTGCTTCTTCAAAATCTATCTACGGAACCCTCAATCTCCACATCAATGATCTCCCGTCCTCCTCGTCTACACACTGGCACGAACTCGGTTTCCTCCCTCCTTCGCACAAGATCCCCTGGAAGGTTATATACCAACTGCCGACCTCGAAGAAGGAGGGAGACGTCCAGTTCAAACTCTTTCACAACATCCTGCCTTCTCTGCCAGTTCTTCATCATCTAAATGCTTCAATCTCTCCGTCCTGCGGATGGTGCGGTGAAAAAGGCTCCATACGTCATCTTTTCATCACCTGTCCTGCTATCCAACCTGCTCTCGACGTCCTCCACGATCTCCTTTCGAACCTTCTCCCGGATACGCCCCTCGACTTCGACCAATATTGGGGACTGATTTCGCACGCGAGGGGCCGCAGCAGGGAGGCCGTGTGCCTGGCTAACTACCTCATTATAAGCCTCAAGAATGTTATATACCACCTCTACCGAACAAGTAATTTTTCCCCGCCCCATCTCGTGTGGAACCTCCGGCTTAAAATGAAAATGTTGCTGGAGTTCAATTTTCACACCCTGAATCACTCCCTTCCAAAATTCGTTACTAAATGGTCGATTAACGACACCTTCTTTATCTTTGAAAATAACAATTTGACATGGTCGATTTGATTTGGTTTTCATCTTTCGATGTAAACCGCTGCATTTTTTGTTCATAAATAATTACAATTTTTTTCCTGACCCTTGTCACCCCTTCCTCCTTCCCGCAGGTTGTTGGGCGTGGGTAGTCATTGTATACCCAGCACGATATGGGGCAGAGGGGTACCCCCCTTTTTGTCCCTATACCCTATACACTCTCCAGACTATTGTTACCTAACACATCCCCCCTAGACTTCTGAAAAGAATTCCTGAGATTCCAGGAACACAATGACCAACACAAAAGAGGGGGGGTTCGCTCTGCCCCATATCGTGCATCATATGAGTCATTGCCACCCCAAAGGCAAGACGTGGTGCCTTTTCACCGCCCACACCCGCTACCTACCCCGCATGGGGGACTGGCAGTGGGCACCTGTTTGCCCACACCCAGATGCCAAGGATCCCATGCACCCCCTTTCTCCTCCCTTCTACCCACTCCCCCCCCCCCCCCCCCCCTGACAAGGGAATGGATGTTCTGTTTATAATATAATTACGAATTTTGCTTTATGCTTCGTCACCGTGGTTAGCCGGTTTGGCAGTAGTTTACAGCCAATAGGCGAGCCACGGTGGCGTCGCATGGTGTTTCCTCTTCCTGGTTATTATTGTATTTCATTTTAATGTTTTTGTAGTTTTGCCGTCTTTCGCCTTGTTGCCACCCTTCGGAAGGACTTGGGGTATCCAGCTTCCGACAGTGGCAACCTGGCTGGACGGCATATCTATTTTCAAGTATTTCTTCTGTTTTTCATGTCTAATTTATTATAAGTGCACTTCTGATTTGCTTCGTCACCGTGGTTAGCCGGTTTGGCAGTAGTATACAGCCAATAGGCGAGCCACGGTGACGTCGCATAGTTCTTTGTACTATTTCTCTTATTAATGATTATCTTTGTTGTACTTAACGTTTTTCTCTTTGTCACTTAAGTGTTTCAGTTTAACGGTATAGTTGTTGTTATTCGCTTTCAATTGCGTTCTACTATTCTTTTATTTTTGTATATACATGTATATTAATTTAATATTGTTCTTTTCTGTATTTGAGGAGTTTCGAAATAAAGTACCCTCTTTGAAAAGTAAAAAAAGTATTTATTTATTTATTTATCCCGTGTGCGGACGTGTGCGATTCGAGCTCCTGAGTAAGTGCCTTTTTCTAGCTTTATGACCTGTTATGGTCCTTGTCTTTATTATTGTATTGTATTATATTGTATATAGATTCACCTAGACCAAGCTCACCGTGTATATTTGCTGTATTTTCCGTATTTTTATGCCTGTTTCCTTGCGTTTTTTGGTTTGGTTCTTTGCCGGGCTGGCCACCATGGCCAGTCAAGCAGGACCATCGGGCGTGGGTCGGCCACGCACGCCCGTGGCTGACCCCAAGTCCATTGTTCCTGGTGACGAACCGTTCGCGGGCGTCACCAGGAACAATGGAATCGCTTTCAGAGCCCAAGACAATGTTCCCATTGAGAAATACCTCCACTCCTTTCACGAATGTATGCCCGATAAAGAAGTAATTTCAGCTAGTCGTATTTCCAATAACCGTATTGCTGTGTACATGGGTTCCAGGGAAGACGTTGCCGACGCCATTGCCCAAGGGCTGACCCACGGCGACTCTTTCCTGGAACTCATGCCACTCGTTCATCCCACAACCAAACTCACCCTTAGTAATGTGTATCCTGAAATCCCCAATGCCTTGTTAGTTCATAATATATCCAGTTTCTGTAAAGTAGTGTCTAACATCCGGCCCATACCCCTTGGTTTCAAGAACAAGCAACTGTCCCACATAATGTCATTCCGTCGCCAGGTCCAAGTCCTCCTCAAACCTAATATCACCCTTCCTGACCATATCAACTTCACCCATTCCGGCATTAACTATCGAGTCTTCCTATCGACCGAGTCCATTCGCTGTTTCAACTGCGGAGAATCCGGACACATCAGCCGCTCCTGCAAAAAAAACCACAAAGACGACACAGACAATGTAAACACCCTTAACCCCCCTCCCGTCTTCGTCCACCAGAAGTCCGACCCTAGACACCCCCGAAACGATCCTGGTCCTACAGCAACCCTGCCACTTCCCGTCCTGGTCCCTCCGGTGGCCCCCCTCCGGTGCCGAAGCCCCGTGCTTCGGCGCCCGGGGCCCCTCGGCGTCGGGTCCCGCCCCTGCTGGGCCTGCGGGCCAGACCGGCGGCTCGGCTGCGGTTTTGACCGCGCCGGGCGCCGGTGGCTCCGCGGGCCCTGCGGGGTCGGGGTCCGGTGCTGGGGCCGCCGCCGGTGGGTCGCCAGGCAGTCCCTCCGGTGACCCCCAGATGGATACCTCCAGTTTCATCTGGGGCACCCCGCCCGCCATCGGCAGACTCTTCTCCGATGTTGTCCTCACCAAACGTAAACTCTCCCCTCCCAAATCCACAGATGACAGTCTCCACCTCGTCCCACTGAAGTCCCCTCAACCCCAGCGAAAACTCCAAAAGAAAGCCGAGTCCCCTACTACCCCGACTCTTTCTCAGGTTCTGGATGCCTGTACCCCCTCGATCCTCACTCCCGATAACCCTACTCCCACCCCTATGCCCGTGTCCTCCCCCGCCTCCACCTCTGCCTCTCCTACACCCACCCCCACCCCTGCCTCCACCCCTGCCCCTTCCCCCACCCCCACCCCCACCCCGACCCCACCCCTGCCCCGACCCCCACCCCTGCCCCGACTCCTGCTCGCCCCTCCGGCCCCTCCTCCGCCCCCTCCTCCGCCCCCTCATCTCCCCCCGCCACCCCGGCCTCCACAGTTGATTCAGCCGATACGGACTCCTCGATCTTGGAAGACAGCAGCCAAACTGAAGCACAATTTCCCAGCTTCCCCGGCCCTCTCAACACCACACAAATTGTGAAATTCCTGGCGGCGGTAAAGTCTAAAAGAAACCCCAAAACAATCGCTAGGAAATTCACCAAAGATACCCCTGGCCTCATCTCCCAACTCAAACCCCTGTGCAACAGTCCCCTGGTGCAATACACCACGCAGCACAGGATTCGCACACTGATTAAGAAACTTGACGCTTAGACCTAGTATGTTCTGTCCGTACACATTTTGTATTCTGCTAATGACGCTGTCACTGATCACCCTTAACACTGGAGGTTGTTCAAGTGTTACAAACAATCTAGCTTTTCAACGTTTTTTTTGTAACCTCTCGCCCCAACACGACCTTATTCTTTTACAGGAAACTTACACCCTCACTGAAAATTGTCCCTGCTGGAATAATTGGCCAAATTACATACCCGTTTGCGCTCCCGGAACCACACCTGGCTCGGGAGTCACCATCTTAATCCAAAAAAATCTTGACCTCTTGACCTCCAGTGTTATCGGCGCTGGCCACCTTCTTTTTGTCCAACTCAAACACAATAATACCATATATAATGTTTATAATATACTTGTTCCTCAAACCAATAATACTGCTCTGCAGATTCTTGACAGCCTTCGCTCCCATTGTGGCCAGCACAATGACGGCGCCATTATCGTTGGAGGTGACTTTAATTGTACTCTTAATCCCTCTATGGACCGCGTCGATAGGCTGACCGAGCATCGTCCCAGACATCACCCCGGCCACCCAATGGGCCCTGGAGGAGCAGCGTAACGAACTCAACCTGCTCCTCCGAAATCAAGCCCGGGGCGCCCTCGTCAGATCACGTTTTCAGCACGTCAATGAAGTTGATACCAGTTCCTCCTATTTCTTCCATCTTGAAAAATCCCATTCCCAATCTAAAACCCTGTCCAGTGTCCGTCTTTCTGATGGAACTGTCACTGAAAACCCCGATAAAATCAAAGCCCACTGCCGAAACTTCTACAAAAACCTTTATAGTCACACCCCAACTGACGAGGGCGCCCTACAGTCCCTTTTATCTGATTTACCTACCCTTGATCCTCTGGACGCCGAGGATCTCGATGCTCCTCTGCGTCCAGAGGAGTTAGATGCTGCTGTTAAACAGCTTAATACAAACAAAACTCCTGGTTACGATGGTCTGACATCTGAATTTTTTATTTCTTTCTGGCCTCTACTCAAAAACGATTTTACTACCGATCAACTTCCCCTTTCCTTTCACAAAGCTGTCGTTACTCTTATCCCCAAAAAGGGAGACCTCCTCGAAATAGCCAATTGGCGCCCCATCTCCCTTCTTAACACAGATTATAAAATGTTCACTAAAATTCTTGCAAATCGTCTAAAACAGTTTATAGGTAACGTCATCCATTGTGACCAGAGTTATTGCGTCCCCGGACGCACTATTTATGACAATTTAAATTTACTTCGTGATGTTCTTTTTTATTGTAATGTTAATAACGTACCTCTAGCCGTGGTCAACCTCGATCAGAGGAAAGCCTTTGACAATGTTGACCACGGCTATCTTTTTACCACAATGAGAGCCATGGGAGTCGGGGACCGTTTCTTATCCTATCTTGACCTTTGTACAGCGGCGCCGAGAGCCACATCAAGGTGTGCGGTTCTTTGACCGCCCCTTTCTCTTTCCAGAAAGGCATCCGCCAGGGCTGCCCGCTCTCGGGGCTGCTGTACACCATTGCAATTGAACCCTTCCTACACACACTTAGAAAACAACTTCATGGACAAAGCGTCTTACTCCCAAATACTCAAAATTACTGCTCGGTTTCAGCCTATGCCGACGACGTTTCCATCTTTGTCACCTCCAATGCAGGATTTCAAACCATCCAAAATGTGTATAGACTGTATAGCGAATCCTCTGCTGCTTCCCTAAATTATGAAAAATCTCAAGGTTTATGGGCCGGATCATGGACCGGACGAGTCGACAAGCCGCTTAATTTCCAATGGAACAATCAAGGCCTCCGTTTTCTTGGAGTTCACCTGGGAAACCACAACAATTACACCAAACAAAACTGGGATAACTGTAAAGAAAAACTATCAAAAACTCTCTCCCGATGGAGACCTCTATCATCAACCCTTTCTCTCAAAGGAAAAGTGTTGGTGGCCAATCAGTTGGCCGCCACTAAAGTCTTTCATTCCTCACCCCTCCTGATAATATCCTAGGTGAACTCCAAAAGCTGCTTGTCGACTTTGTCTGGTCCAATAAACGTCATTTACTTAGAAAACATGTACTTTTTCAACCCTGTAATGACGGTGGGCTTGGTCTAGCTTGTCTCCAGGCGCGCAGCCTCACCTTCAAATTCACCCTCCTCCGACGCTTTCTCCAGCTTAAATCCCACCCCTGTTTTTCTCTCATGGATCATAACTTTAGACTTTACAAACGCCTTAATCTAGGCCACCAACTTTTTTTCACTGTTCTCGACCCCAAATTTTTCACCAGCGTCACCTGTTTTTACGGTGAGGTATTGCGTGCCTGGATGGCGAGCGGAGCTCGAATCGAGGCACCTCCGGACTCCCTCAACCACATCCTAAACCTCCCCCTCCTCTACCCCCCACTTGTCGAGAATTTCCCGGGTGGTGCGGCCTTCTGTGCCCGGCTCTGGACGGGCGGCGTCAGACTCGTTCGTCACCTTTTCGCTCCCGACTCCTCCACGTGGCTTTCTCCTGAAGATCTTCCTCTCTTGTCTCAGACCCTCCGTCCTCCGTCCCTCCGTCTTCTCCGTCAACACCTCTCTCGCCTGCAACGATCCATCTCGTCATCCTTTCCTGCACTCTTCAACGACACCGGTTTTCTTCACGCTCCTGCTTCTCTCCATGACGTCTCTTCTAGCCCTATTTCGCCCGGCCTCATCCTTGTCGAAAAGGACAAGGACATTTGTAACCTTTCTACTAAAGCAATCTACAACATCTTCAACTATCGCCTCAACCCTGACCTTCGACCTATCCTCACGCCGTGGCACGGTATGGGCTGGTTCCCGCCGTCACTGCACGTCCCCTGGAGAGTCATCTACGAACCTCCCGCCTCCAAGAAAGAAGGGGACGTGCAGTACAAACTGTTACACAACGTCCTTCCTTCGCTAACAGTCCTCCGTCACTTCAACCCCAGCATTCCTTCAAACTGCGGATGGTGCGGCGAGAGAGGTACCATCACTCACCTGTTCGTCACCTGCCGTTCAATCCAGCCTGCCCTCAACTTGCTTCACAGTCTTCTCAGCCGTCTTCTTCCCGCCTTTCATCTCGACTTTGATGTATACTGGACTCTGATACCGCACGCCCGGGGTCGCAACCGGGAGACCGTCCGCCTGGGAAATTTCCTGATCATTAGTCTTAAAAATATCATTTATTGGCTCTATCGTTCGTGTAATTTCATTGACCCCCTCCTTATCTGGAGCTATCGTTTGAAAAACAAAATTCTTTTAGATTTCCACTATTATCGCCTCACTGACACCATTCCCCTCTTTCTCGACAAGTGGTCCATTAATAATGTTCTGTTTACTTATAATAACGATAAATTAACTTGGTTGTTGTAATATAATTATGAATGGAATATAATGTAAAATATGATTTAATATAATGTATTTATAATGATATAATATTATTTTTTCTCGCATCCCTCCCACCCCTTCCCTCCGCGGGTCACCAACGGTGTCGGTAGCCTTACACACCAAGGCGGGGCGCGGTGAGTTTTTCTCACCGCCGGCACCGGTGACCCGCCTCCCCGGGACCGCCGGTAGCGGGTCCCAGTTTTTACCCGCACTAAGCCTGACGGTTCCCCCTCCCCTCCCCGCCCTCCCCTCCCCGCCCTCCCCTCCCCTCCCCGCCCTCCCCTCCCCGCCCTCCCCTCCCCGCCCTCCCCTCCCCGCCCTGCTCAACCCCTTATTTAATGATACTACTCATATTAATTTTGTTTATTACAAATAACGAGTTTTGTCTGTAAATTTTGTTATAATATTCAGTAACGCGCCTTATCTGTATTATTTACCGAGCTCTATCTGTAATTGTTGTCATATAATCATAGCACTTTGCTTACTACTGTTATTTTGCTCCTTACCATCGTTTTACTTTTGTATATACTTGTATATATTGATACTCAAGGATTCAATAAAGTTCCTCCTTGAAAAAGTAAAAGTATTTATATATTTATTTATGCCGAGGACGGACGTGTTTCTTCCGAGCTCCTGGTAAGGTCCTTGTATCTATATTATAGTGTATTTGTTTCTACATAGATACCCCTAGACCAAGCCCACCGTGTAAATATCTGTTAGTTTCACTCTGTTCGTGTATTTAATGTGCATTTTTCGTTTAGTTTGTGTACTCTATGTTGCCGGGCTGGCCGCCATGGCCAGTCAGGCGGGACCCTCAGGCGTGGGTCAGTCGAGCGCGGCTGGCCCCAAGCCCATTGTTCCTGGTGACGAACCGTTTGCGGGCGTCACCAGGAAGAATGGGGCGTCTTTCAGAGTCATTGACAATGTATCCATTGAATCCTATATGCAGGAATTTAACAAGTGTATGCCTGCACACATTCACGTTGTCTCTGCAAGCAGAATTTATAATAATCGTATTGCTGTGTACCTGGGTTCCAGAGAGGAGGTCGCCGAGGCCATTGCGCTGGGTTTTACCCACAACGGCTCCTTTCTGGAACTCAGCCCTCTCGTTCAATCAACCACCCGCCTAACCTTGTCTAATGTATACCCTGAGATCCCTAATTCTGTCCTTCTCTACAACATATCGAGCTTTTGTAAGGTTGTATCTCCGATCCGGCCCATACCCCTTGGATTTAAGAACAAACAGCTGTCCCACATAATGTCTTTCCGCCGTCACGTCCAGGTCCTAGTCAAACCCGACATCACTCTCCCCGGTCACATTAATTTCTCTTTCTCTGGTGTTAATTATCGTGTCTTTCTGTCTACGGAGTCGGTGCGATGTTTCAACTGCGGTGAGTTTGGCCACATCAGTCGCTCCTGCAAGAAGCCCCGCCCCCCACCCGATGCCGACAGCGAAAATGACCACGAACCACAAGAACCGACCAATCCCCTCAACCCCCGACCAATCTTCGTCCACGGTAAGAATAGGAAATCTGACCCAAACCACCCCCCTAAGAAGTCCAATCCCTCCGCTGCCCTACCTACCACAGGACCCTTCAAGATCACCCCACTAGCTGGGCCCTCCAAGACCGCCCCTCTCGAATCCACAGTCCCCTTCCTCAAGTCACCTGCCCGTGACAACTCAGTGTTCATCTTTGGCACTCCCCCTCCTCTCACTAGGCTCTTCGCTGAGGCTGTCACCAAGCGCAAGCTCTCGCCCCAGAAACCTAAAAATGACGGACCCCACCTGGTACCCCTAATATCTCCGCAACCCCTGCGCAAACTAAGGAAACGGGCCCAAGCCCCCGAACCCCAGACCCCGACCCTCTCGCAGGCCCTCGACCATGACGCACCTGATGCCACACTGACACACATGGATTTTGACACTCAGCCCTCCCCTTCTGGTTCTCAACACTCCACCACCCCCTACTCTACACCTGTCACTAGCCCTGCCCCCACCCCTAGCCCCGCCCCTACACATGGCCCAAGCCCCGCCCCCACCCCCACCCCTAGACCAAGTCCCGCCCCCACACCTTCCCTCACCCCCTCCCCTACCATCCCCCCCGCTCCCGCCCCTAACCCCGTCCCTGCCCCACCTAGCCCCGCCTCCACTCCCGGCCCAAGCTCCGCCCCCACCCCTGTCCCCACCCCGCCCCCACCCCTGCCCCTCGATCCGTCCTCAGACCTCCCCCCCACACCCCAACTTCCACTTTCGGACACCGACTCCTCTATCTGGGATGGTTCACAACCACCTACTGATGATGAATCATCCCAGATAGCGCTTCCTATCCTGCCCGGTCCCCTAACCGAGTCGCAAATGGTCAAATTCCTGTCAAAAGTAAAGTCCCAAAGAAACCCCAAGTCCATCGCCCAGACCTTTACCAAGGACATTCAAGGCCTCGTACGACAACTGAGGCCTTTAAAGAGTAGTTCCTTATTGCCCTACAACTTGCAGCATAGGATTCGCATACTAGTTAAGAAACTTGAATCCTAATTCCTTACATTTGTGATGGATAGACTGTACACTCTGCTTCCCGTGCTCATGGCGCTCTCGGTAGTCACCATTAACACTGGAGGCTGTGCTGATACTACTCGTAATGTCACCTTTTATCAATACATGTCCATTTTAACCCCAAGACCTGACATCATTTTACTGCAAGAAACTTATACATTAACGGAAAATAGTCTGTGCTGGAGACACTGGCACAATTACACCCCCACTTGCGCTCCTGGTACCACACCCTTTTCAGGGGTGACCATTTTAACCCGGAATAATATTAACCTTGTGGCCTCCAGTGTTATTGTTGCTGGCCACATTCTCTTTGCCCAAGTTAAACATAACAATTTTGTTTTTAATATCTACAATTTTCTCGTCCCCCAGAAAGACAGCATCGCTTTGCCCATCTTTGACAAATTTGATTCTCATTGTGGCCAGCAGGCTGAGGGCGCCACTCTCGTCGGAGGTGATTTCAACTGCACGCTCGATCCTCTTGTGGATCGAGCGGATAGGCCGAATGAGCATCGTCCCCGAATTTCATTGGCTCTCAAAAATAGTATGAATAATTTAAACCTGTGTGATGTTTGGCGCAGTTTGAACCCTATATACTGTTAAAAAATTCACTTGGATGCGGAAAAACCCCTTTGCTCCTGGTCATTTTTCTAAAGTTAGGCTTGACCGTGTCTACACCTCCGCCAATCTCTTACCCTCAACACGCACATGTAAAATTCTACCTTGTTCCTTATCCGACCACTCTGCAGTTCATCTCTCTTTAAAGCTTCCTTCCCCTCAGCATAGAGGGAGCGCCTACTGGCATTTTAATAATTCTCTCCTTGATGATCGAAATTACCGTGAAATTATACATCTCTTCTGGTCCCAATGGCAAAATGAAAAATCCTCCTTCAATAACGCATGCATGTGGTGGGATTTAGGCAAGGCCCAAATCAAAACCATAACCCAAAAATACAGTTCTAAGATTGCTCAAGAAAAGCGCTCGTCTTTCTCCCGCTTAAATTCTCACATCCAAGAACTTCAATCTGCGCCAAACATCACATCTAAGACGCAGAAAATCTTAGAAGAACAACGTAACGAATTAAATATTATCCTTAAAAACCAAGCCCAGGGCGCCCTCGTCAGATCTCGTGTTCAACACCTTAATGAAGTGGACACGAGCTCATCCTATTTCTTTAACCTTGAAAAACGTCACTCTCAGTCTAAAACCTTGTCTTGCATTCGCCTCCCCGATGGAACAATTACCGAAAACCCTGAGGAAATTAGAAAACACTGTCGCAACTTCTATGAACAGCTTTACAGCCGTGTCCCGACTGACGAGGGCGCCCTCGGATCCCTTTTATGTAATTTATCTAACTTGGATCCTCCGGACGCCGAGGACCTCGAAGCTCCTCTGCGTCTCGAGGAATTAGACTGTGCCGTCAAGCAGCTTGGCAAAAACAAAACGCCGGGTTTTGATGGCCTAACTTCCGAGTTCTACACTTCCTTCTGGCCTCTTCTAAAAAATGACCTTTTCGATGTTCTCAATTTTGCTATTTCTACTGGGTCCCTTCCACGTTCTTTCAACAAAGCCGTCATCTCCCTAATCCCTAAAAAGGGCGACCTTTGTAATATTTCCAATTGGCGGCCTGTCTCGCTCCTTAATACGGACTACAAACTATTTGCCAAGCTGCTTGCGAACAGAATGAAACAATGTATTGGTAATGTTGTAAAAGACGACCAATCCTATTGCATCCCTGGGCGCACAATTCATGATAACCTTAACCTTTTACGTGATGTGATTAATTATTGTAATTCAAATGATCTTCCTCTTGGCGTGGTGAACCTTGATCAGCGCAAAGCGTTTGACAACGTTGACCACGCCTACCTGTTCAGTACAATGAGAGCCATGGGGTTCGGGGACAAATTTATTTTATACCTCAATCTTTTGTACAGCGGCGCCGAGAGCCACATTAAAGTTTGCGGCTCCTTGACCGCGCCTTTTCCCTTTCTAAAGGGAATTCGACAAGGTTGCCCGCTCTCGGGGCTGCTGTACTCGATTGCAATTGAACCCTTTCTTAACAAACTAAGAGACGAAATGCAGGGTCAAAGTTTTCTCTTACCTAACACAGACAAGTATTGCTCGGTCTCGGCCTATGCTGACGACGTCACAGTTTTCGTCACCTCCGACTCGGGTTTTGAAACAATTCAAAGAGTGTACAGTCTATTCAGTAATCCTCTGCTGCGAGTTTAAACTATGAAAAATCCCAGGGCCTATGGGTCGGATCATGGACCAGACGAAGCGACAAGCCCCTGGATTTTCTCTGGAACAATCAAGGGCTTGTCTTTCTTGGAGTTCACCTGGGAAATACCAACAATTACAACAAACAAAATTGGGAAAACTGTAAAGCAAAACTCTCCAAAACCCTGACCAGCTGGAAACGCTTTTCTCCCATATTATCTTTCAAAGGCAAGGTATTAATCGCCAATCAAATCGCTGCCACTAAAGTCTTTCACTCTCTCGCCGTTTTGTCTTGTCCTAAAAATATCCTAGGTGAGCTCCAAAACATGCTTGTCGACTTCGTCTGGTCCTACAAACGCCATCTCCTTAAAAAACAAATTCTTTACCAGTGTTGTGATAAAGGTGGACTTGGTCTGGCTTGTCTCCAGGCACGCAGCCTCACTTTCAAGTTCAAACATCTACAACGTTACCTTCAATTTAATACTCACCCTTGTTTTTCCATGATGGACGCATACTTACGTCAATTTAAACGTTTAGATTTAACTTCCCATCTTTTTCTCCTGAATTTAGAACCCAAGTTTTTCACCAGCTTGCCAGTTTTTTACAGTGAGGTCTTGCGTGCCTGGTTGACCATTGGAGCTCGTATTGAAACACCTCCGGACTCCATCAACCATGTCCTAAATTTACCGGTAATTTACCCACCTTTAATCGATCCCATGCCGGGCGGCACGGCTTTTGCCTCTCGACTCTGGGCCAATAATATTCATCTCATCAAGAACCTACTCAACATCACCACTGGAAAGTGGCTTCAGGCTCAGGAACTCCATCTGTCTTCTGCATCTTCTCGTCCACTGTCATCTCGCCTTCTGAGTAAAGACCTCTCTCGCCTGCACCAGACCTTGACTTCGTCTTTTTCAACGCTTTTCAACTCGACTGGATTCCTTCATCCCCCTGCTCAACTTCGTGATGTGCCTTCTCGCTCGGCTTCACCCGGCCAGGTTCTCTTCGATGTCGACAGAGACGCCATCTCTTCAACCTCAAAGACATTGTACAGTTTATATAACCAGATGAACGACCTCCCTACAGCTCCACTCACTCCCTGGCACGGACTTGGTTATTTTCCGCCTTCACACCACGTCCCTTGGAAGGCAATATATCAGTTTCCTACATCCAAGAAAGAAGGGGATGTCCAATACAAACTACTGCACAACGTCTTACCCTCTCTACCGGTCCTCCATCATCTAAACCCCAGCATCTCCTCCACCTGTGGCTGGTGCGGCGAGAGAGGCACCATCATCCACCTGTTCATCACCTGCCCATCTATTCAGCCTGCCCTTCGTCTTCTCCATCGGCTCATCGACCGCCTTCTTCCCAATCTCGCTATCAGCTTCGATACCTATTGGACTCTCATTCCTTATGCTCAGAGTCGAGACAAAATGGCCGTCCGCCTGGCCAACTTTCTCATTATTAGCTTGAAAAATATAATCTATTGGCTGTACCGTACGTGCAGTAAATCTGACCCTTTCACTGTCTGGCAATACCGCCTCAAAAATAAGATTATCCTTGAACTTAATTACTACACACTAAACAATTCCATCTCTTCTTTCCTTGACAAGTGGTCAATCAATAACGCCCTTTTTGTTTACACTACCGGTAAACTGACATGGTTGATTTAATTATTTAATGATTTTTTCCCTCCCTCCCCAGGTCACCGAGGCGTGGGTAGTCGCCGCCCCTCCCGGGCGGGACGTGGTGTCCTTTTCACCGCCCACCCCGGGGCCTGACCATTTCCCAACCGGGGCCTGCTGGCAGTGGGCACGATGTGCCCACATCCAGACGCCAGTGGGCCCCATTCCTTCTTCCCCTTACCCCCCACGACCCTCTATCCTCCCCTTCCCCCTTAATTTTTGATTAATTATCGTCTTTTTGCTAAATGCTGTCTTTTGCCTTGTTGCTACCCTTAGTCGGAAGGAATCAGCTTTCGACGGTAGCAACTTGGCGGGACAGCATTTCTACTGAATGCTTTTGATCTGTTTTCACATGTTAAATTTATTTCTGTTCATTACAATGTACTGTTAGTGTTTTTCTTCTGGTTTACATGTTTGATTTTATTACTTCGTCACCGTGGTTGGCCGTTTTGGCAGTAGTATACAGCCAATAGGCCAGCCTCGGTGACGTTGTACAATGTTTAACTGATTACTTTAAAGTTACGAATGTATTTCTTTATAATTCTTTTAATTTTGTATATACATTATGTTGTATTGTTCAAGGAAAGTTTAAAATAAAGTTATCCTTGGAAAAAGTAAGTATTTATTTTTTTTTTATTATTTTTTTTTTTTATTTTTTTTATCTCGAGTGGAGTTCGAAGACTCCGTTTATTCACAATTCTTCTAACAACCATCAACGGACAAATCACAAATCAATGTTATACATAAATATTACAGCAACTATATACACTAGTATAGCAACTATATACACGGGATAACATTTACATGTAAAAAGATTGCAAAGAAAAACAACCAACTAATTGTCAAATTTCAAGAAAAGGGAGAATAAAATAATTCAATAATCAAATATCACCTGATCATTAGCCCCAACTGTACACAGCACACTATTTTTGGCATAACACTTTCTAAAGCTGTCGCTGCTCAGTCTTGTTTTCTCAGAAAGAAGGAACAACCTTAAATTCTTCTTATACTGAAAGATTATGTCAACATCTAGAGCGGACGAATAATTGTCAAAAGCTAATTTACACCTAGTAATCCAGATCTGCCGGAGCATTTTTGTAACAATAACAGCTTGAACAGGTTGTAGTTTGTGAGCAAAAATTCTGTCACAATCATTAAGATGAAAATATTTGTTTCCAGTGTAATTTCTCAATAAAAGTTCTATAAAAATCCACGATTCCAAAGTACCTGAACAAGATATAAACAGATGTTCATGGGATTCTGATTCCGTTTTACAAAGAGGACAAATGATATCATTGACTTTACCTATTCTGTACAATACATCTTTGGTGGGAAGAATGCGGTGTCTTAATCTATACAAGAACTGTTTATCATCAGGGTCTAAAAGAAGATTATTGTTACATCTTTTCCAAACAAGCGGCCACTCTAAATAAGCGATATTCAAAACTTTTAACCATGTTACTTGGGCTTTGGGATCAATAAATTTTCGAAACACAAAATTTGTATAGTTAAACTTAGTATTGGTCTCCTGTAGTGGAACGAGGTTGTCCTTAGAGTCGGATAAAGTGAGCCAATTATAAACATGATTTGGAGGACCATGTCGCATTTCATCAACCAAAGAATGATCGATAACTCTGGTAATTTTGGCCATGATTCTTCCCGCAGTAATATTCAAAATTTTACATTTACGGGCAACGACACGAAAAGACAATAATTTACCATAACGCACAAGATCTTTTAGGAGAAAGACTCCAGCATTTCTAAGAACATTACTCTGAAAGGTGGTATTGTTAACAGTGACATGAACATTATTATACAATGGGAAACTACTGGCTTCTAATAAACAACTACAATTAACATTAACCTTTCCCCCGGCTGAATAAAAAGCGCGAATGACTTCAACATAAAACGTGGTTGTGTCAGGGCGAACACGAGGATTACCAAAAATATACCACCCCAATTTATAATTACCGCTTGCCCTATTAATCCAATAATCAAAGAATACTTTCCACTTTTCAGCGGCAGTGCCATACCGGACGAGCCATTGTAATTTGAGACTCATGATTTTACTGTGAATGTCTATAAGACCTGTCCCACCCATGTTTTTTAAGCCAATAACAGTCTCCCTCTTGATTTTCTCGATCTTTCCATCCCAAAAAAACTTCCAAATAGCATTACTAATTTTCTTTTCAAATTCAGTTGGACAAGCCATAACACTGCCAAGATAATTAATTCCAGCACCGACAAGTGTATTTACAATAACAGCTTTACCAAAATAAGTGAGATGGCGTTGAGACCATTTCTGTAAAATACAATTGATTTTGTTAATTCTAGGGCCCCAGTTATCTTCTGGCGTTACATTATTCCCGACAACAATACCAAGAATTTTCATTTTCTTACACCAAGTAAAATTACATGGGGTATCTTGTCTGTTACTCCACTTCCCTAACCACATACCTTTAGATTTTTGGACATTAAGTCTAGAACCAGTTCCATAACAAAATGTTTTTTAAATATGCTGGATAACACTAAACTCCGAATCATCACTAACAAACAAGTTGGTATCATCTGCGTGTTGGATCAGACGAATGCTGTTGTCTCCATTAGGAGTACTTATACCTCTAAGCAAAGAATTGTTTCTAATTAAAGATGCCATACCTTCCGCGCAAATAGAATAAAGCAGTGGGGATAGAGGACATCCCTGTCTGATGCCACGGGTAACCTGTATAGGCGCGCAAATTAAATTATTTATAATTATACTACAATTAGGTCTCTTGTAGAAAAGATTGATCCATTTAATTAAATTGGGGGGAACACCCATTTTTTTTAGAATAGAAAACATAAGTCCAATTAATGCGATCAAAGGCTTTTTCTTGGTCTAAACTGATAATAGCACCTTCCAAATTATTCCAATTAACATAATCAGTAACATCCCTAAGAACCATAAGATTATCTTGAATTTTTCTCAAAGGAACTCCACACGATTGTTCGTCTCCAATAAGAATGGGCATAATAAGGTTCAGCCTGTTGGTAATAACTTTCGACAAAATTTTGTAATCGACATTAAGGAGACTTATAGGGCGCCAATTTTTTAAATCGTGTTTGTTGCCAGATTTTTTATAGATGAGTCGAATTAAGGCCGAATTCATTGAATCACCCAACATATCCAAATCATAACACTCGTTATAAACGTCTAAAATATCATTCTCCATAATATCCCAAGAAGCCCGATAAAATTCTACTGTCAGGCCATCAAGGCCAGGAGACTTATTCTTGTTCAAAAGTATTAAAGCAGATTTGATCTCTTCTTTAGTAATTTTACTTTCCAAAATGGCTCGGATATCTTCAGGGATATGTTTAGTATCTACATTAGAAATGATGTGTTCAAGATCCTGCTCAGAGATATCTTCCGATGTATACAAATTGCTATAAAAATTGCTAACACATTCAAGCATATCACCGGGACCGATAGCATAAGTACCATCAGGCGTGAGAAGTTTCTCAATTTTACTATTATTAATTTGTTCTTTTTCTAAATTAAGAAAATATTTCGAAGGTTTTTCACTTTCGTCTTTTAGAGTATTTCTAACTCTAATTTGGGCCTTTTTCCAATTATCAATTTCACAATTTTGAAGTTGAGCCTCGACATAAGTAATATCATCGACTTTACATTTGTCAGGGTTGTTAATCAGAAAATTGTACTGTTTCTGTAACTGCAATTGTTTTCGTTTCTTATCCCATGCCCTTTCTCTCCCGTACTCTTGGATAATCTCCTTAATTCTAAACTTTCCAATATCCCACCATATAAGTAGTGAATCATAATGCTCTTTTTGAGTTCTCCAGAAGTACCAGAAATTATTTAGTCTGTCTAGACATTGATTATCATTTAATAGGCTATTGTTACAAATCCATCTTCCATTACCATGCGGTGTATGAATATCATCCAATTTGATATTTACAATGTGGTGGTCCGAAAAACCATGCATGTTAATAGACACGTCTAGAATATTATTCAGAAGATTTGAGGAAATAAAAACATAATCAATTCTGCTTGCCGTTCTAGTGGTTTTGTGGTAATGTGTAAACCCAGGCGATTCTGGATGGACAGTACGCCAAACATCGTAAAGGTCTTTTTCATTAACGATATTTTGTAGGATAATTCTACTACTATCATTAACCTTAGTAACATCCAAATTACAATTAAAATCACCTCCTAAAATCCAATTATTAGTACCATTGATGCGATCTGATAGGTCGTCAAAAAAGTAGGCTTTACTACGAGGATCGTTTGGGGCATACACTGACGCGACTGAAAGAACATTATTATTCCATTTCATATCCCCTTTTAACCATCTTCCCTCGTTGTCCCGTTCAATGTTGTCGATAGTTAGACCGGACTTGGCAGAAATGAAAATTGCAACCCCCCTAGATTGCCTATTGCCGTGATTAAAGTACATTTTTCCTTGCCAGTGTTTGCCCCAAATAACCTCGTCGCCACTTTCACTATGAGTTTCTTGTAAAAACATAAGATCAAATTTTCTACGGTTCAATAATTCAAACAGGACATTCCTTTTCAGATCATTTCTTAGCCCATTAACATTAACTGTTGCAATCGACAAAAATGACATGAAAAGAAATATATACAAGATTGAATGCATGAAAGAACACCAAATACAAAATAGCCTACATTTTCTGTGATTTCCCTCTTCCTCGTCCCTTGGCGATGAGTGTTGTTGCCCGACTTAATGATGAAGGCTGACTCGATTCGCTCCCTCGGCTGGACTGGCTTTGTTGACTGGAGTAACTAGATTGACTCGACTGAAAAGTTTGGTCAGTACAACTAGACTGAATAGTTTGACTGTCCTGTGCTGTTGGGGCACATCGCTCAGCCCAGGTAAGCTGACTTGTTTCATTGAACTGGCTGGACTGTGTCGACTGACTTGCTTGGCTGTCCGGACATGACTGATTGACCAGTCGTGGTCGACCGCCCGGACCCGACTGGACGGCCGGACTCGACTGGACGGCTTGACCGGACTGGACGGCTTGACCGGACTGGACGGCTTGACCGGACTGGACGGCTTGACCGGACTGGACGGCTTGACCGGACTGGACGGCTTGACCGGACTGGACGGCTTGACCGGACTGGACGGTTGTTTTGGATCGAACGGCTGGATGACTAGGCTGGACGGCATGACTCGGCAGGACGATTTGACCGGACTGGGCGGTTGGTCTGGACTGGACGCTTTGACCGGGCTGGTGGGCACGGCCTGGTTGGTTGTCAAAATGAAGTGTCTGTTTTGTCCGGTTGACCCGCCCACCTTGAGTGAGTCGGGTAGAGTGCGAAAATTTGCTCTGCCCGCTAGCAATGGTTCGGTGAGATTTGGTCGTTTGGGGCGAACTGACGGATTTACTAGTTGACGGCTGTGGCGATTCTCCTGTCGGCTTTCGTCCCCAGTTTGTGCGTTTTTTACGTTGGCGTTGGACTCCCCGTCGGGTGTAGGAAACCTATTCCCATCCATCATCTTTTTGCTCCTCTTTTTGCTCCTCTCTGTGTTGTGTGTCATCTTCCTCTTCACTGCTTTTGTCATCCTGGTCTACTTCGATTTCTGTATCGGAGGGTAGTTCTTGTTCACCTCCAGTCTCTTCTTCATTGACAATGGCTATCTTTTTACTTGCCCCTTCTTTGCGTTCTTCTTCTTCCGTTGTTTTTTCCTTATCCTCTTCATTTTTGTCACTATCCTGTTTGGGTTTGCGTTTTCTATTCGCCTGTTCTACAGCCTCATCCCAAAAGCCTTGCTGTTTCTTTTGGGGTTTTGTGTTCGTCTCCGATGTCTCATTTGAGTTCCCCTCTTCTTCCTCCATCTGAGAACTTTCTCCGTCATCCACAGGTTGTTGACTTTCTTGTATGTCGTCCTGATTATCATGCCATGTAGATCGGTGTCCATCGCTGCCACAAATGAAGCACCGTCCCTTGTGCGGGCAATCCCGTGCAAAATGGCCCGGCTCGCTACATATCTTGCACGTCTTCTCCTGGCCACGGTGACGTACAGGAACATTGAAGGCGCCTATTCTGATGTAGCTCGGAATTGGTTTCTTCACGTTTCGAACCAACACACTGCGAGTGCCGTTCTCAATATTCGCATCGAAATCATGAACCAGCCTTCTGACATTAACCGCCGTGCCGTATTCTGCCAGTGCTCCCATAATAATAAAATTAGACATCTCGTACGGTGCCTTTACGTAGACGACAACTGAGTTCATTGTGTTTGTGCGTTCGCACGCAATGAGGGCATTCTTTACAATTAGTCCTCGTCGGGCCACCTCCTCACAATGCTGCACATTACTGAGGGTGATGTTATACCAGCCATTATCCAATGACGCAATACATTTCACCGTATCTGTCGTATTCAGTTCTTTGTTGACGGCATCCAGCACTTCTTTAGGGGTTACGTCACCCAAATTTCGTACGTTGAATCGCACTGATGTTGGTCGATTTAGCTTGTAGTTTTTCATGCCATGCCTATTCATGGCGCCTTATTCAAGATGGCCGCCGTAGCTTGGCTATACAGGACCGATCCTGACAGGACTCCCACCGAAAAACCAGTAGAAAGCGCTGATATGTGGCACAAAATTCTCCAGCGGTCTCAGTGACCTACAACTAACAGGCTAAACAGGCTGAACGAAGAAACCAGCCCACAACACACCGTGTAGCAGGCGAAATCCGACGCTGAAGTAGGAGCAGAACGAAAAAACACGTCTTGCACCTTCGAACTTTATTTATTTATTTATTTATTTATTTATTTATTTCAGCAGCGGACGTGTGTTCCCTCGAGCTCCGAGTAAGTGTCTATTAATCTTGTTTTTATGACTTTTCTCTCGTATATTTCTTGTTCATACTGTTAAATATTGTGTATAGACTATACTAGACCTTGCTCACCGTGTACATTATCACCAATTTTGTGTAATGTTTGTACATTTTCCCTTTTACTTTCGTCGTAGTGCTCCTGGGGCGTTGGCTGGTCGCCATGGCCAGTCAACCAGAAAAACCCTCAGTGAGTCGCTCGACCGTTGGGGAGGGTGAGCGTTCCAAGCCCATTGTTCCTGGTGACGAGCCTTTCGTTGGAGTCACCAGGAACAATGGGGTTGCGTTTCGAGTCATTGATAATGTCCCAACCATGAATACCTTGATAGTTTTTCGCATTCACTACCTAACAAACCCGTAATATCAGCCAGTAGAATCTCTAACAACCGCATAGCCGTGTATTTACGCTCGAGGGAAGATGTCGCCGACGCAGTGGCTTCGGGTCTGACCCACGGCGGCTCTTTCCTCGAGCTTGTCCCCTTAGTTCAACCGACCACCCGACTCACCCTCTCCAACGTCTTTCCCGAAATCCCTAATACTGTTTTAGTTCATAATATCTCCCACTTCTGTAAAATTGTGTCGTCTATCCGTCCCATACCCCTTGGTCTCAAACAAAGACAATTATCTCACGTTTTTTCTTTCCGCCGACAAGTCCAGGTCATTCTCAACCCCGGTGTAGTTCCCCCTGATCACATTAATTTCACCTACACCGGGGTCAATTATCGTGTGTTTCTGTCCACTGGTTCGCCCCGTTGTTTCAAATGTGGAGAGTTCGGTCACATCAGCCGAACCTGTAAAAAACCCAAAGATAACCCCGAACCCAGACCCGAAAACCCACTCAATCCTCCACCTGTCTTCATGAACCCCAAACAAAAATCCGACCCCAGACACCCACCCAAGAATCCCTCCCGACAATCCACCATGCCATCGGCGGCTGCCTCTGGGGGGCCGGCCGGTCCCGGCTCTCCGTCCGTGCCCGGGCCCTCGGGCTCGGCGGGCGGGGGGTCGGGCCCGGCTCGGCCGCCCGGCTCCGTTGCTGCCGCTGGCGCATCTTCTCCGGCGTCTGCCGGGGCTGCGCCGCCGGCTGCTTCGGGGTCGGGGGTCGGGGCGGGGTCTTGGGCCCGGGCCTCGTTCGGGGCGAGGACTGGGGCGGGGACTGGGGCCACGCCCCGGACGCGGGCCTCGTCTGGGGCTGCCTCCCCGTCGGTGACGGCTGCCCCCTCTCCCGGGGCGGCTAGCACTTCGGCGGGGGCGGCTGTCCCGCCCGTGGGCCCGGCGTCTGGGCACGTTTCGGCCCCCGATCCCGCCGAGGGTATTGACACTTCCGCTTTTGTCTGGGGTACCCCTCCCGCCCCCACTAGACTCTTCTCTGATGCAGTATCAAAACGAAAACTATCCCCCAACCCTACTAGTGATGATGACCAACCACATTTTGTCCCACTTAGGTCCCCCACCCCCCTAAGGAAACTACAAAAGAAAACAACACCCACGTCCACACCCAAATTCCGAACTCCCACGCTAACCCAAGCCCTCGACTCCCAGTCCCCGACTCTCTCGATCCCCCCTCGATCCCAGCCTCCCCCACAAGAGTCCCCCATCCCCGCCACTTCACTCTTCCAAAATCTTCCCCCCGAACCCGCCCCTTCTCCCACCCCCACCCCCACCCCCTCCTCCGTCGCCTCCACCCCTTCACCCGGCCTTTCCGAACCCTCCCCAGTTGCTACAACGGACAGCTCGGTCTTTGTGGAGGACTCTCAGGAAGACTTTCCTGAGATCCTCCCGACCCACAACCAACCTCTATCCCACAAACAACTAATTGATTTTATACACTCTGTTAAAAATCAAAGAAAACCCCATAAAATCGCCCGTAAGTTCACCCAAAATATACCTGGACTTGTTCGACAACTGAAACCCCTGAAAAACAGCCCCCTCCTTCATAACTGTACGCAGCAGAGGATCAAGAAACTGATCACTAGATTAGAGTCTTAATTAATTTCTCATGGAAATTAGGTCGTATACCCTTTACCCCATTATAATGGCGTTATCGCTAATCTCCCTCAACACTGGAGGTTGCACGCAGAATACACGGAACGCTTCTTTTAAGTCTTATTTTGACAACCTTTCCCCATCTCAAGATATCATTCTCCTCCAAGAAACTTACTCTCTCTCTTCAAACTGTCCCTGTTGGAAAAACTGATCAAATTATACTCCCTTCTGTACCCCCGGGTCATGTCCTGGCTCGGGGGTCACCACACTTGTTAAATCCAATATTGATGTTGTAACCTCCGGTGTTGTTTTTAATCAATATGTTAACTTCGTTAACATTAAATTAAACGATGTATGTTATGTTATTTACAATGTTCTTATCCCCCAATCTAATAATTTTGCTTTAAAAGCTATCGAGGCCCTGAATTTACATGTTTCTAAACAAAATAGCGATGACGTCATTATCATCGGAGGTGATTTTAACTGTACCGACGATCCAAATATGGACCGTCTGAATAAGCCGACCGAGCATCGTCCCCAAATCTGCATGGCTCTTAGAAATTCTTTTAACAATCATTCTTTGTACGATGTCTGGCGTAGGCTGAATCCGAGCGAGAGGCGGTTCACCTGGCTGAGGATGTACGCAAACGACCCCGCGCGCGTCTCCAAAGCCAGGTTGGACCGCTTTTATGCTCCACAAAATCTCCTACCCTCAATCCGATCTTGTAAAATCATCCCTTATTCTCTCTCCGATCATTCCTCCGTCAGTCTTGTTTTTCAAGTTCCCTCTGTCCGTCATAAAGGAAGTGCCTATTGGCACTTCAATAACTCCCTTCTAACCGATATGAATTACCGCGACATACTCACCTCCTTCTGGAATAACTGGCGACTCGAGAAGAACACTTTTTCCAACATTGGAAAATGGTGGGATTTTGGTAAAACCCAAATAAAACAATTGACCATGACTTACTCTTCTCGAGTCGCCAGAGAAAAACGCAGTATTTTCCAAAACATAAATTCAAATCTCGAGCGGCTTCAGTCTACGCCGGACATCTCCCCAGAAGATAAAAAATTGCTGGACGAACAGCGCAAAGAACTCAATATTCATTTAAAAAACGAGGCTCGAGGCGCTCTCGTCAGATCTCGTTTCCAACATATTCACGAAGTGGACACTAGCTCTTCCTATTTCTTCAACCTCGAGAAAAACAATTCCAAGTCCAAAACTATTTCTAGCATTCGGCTCTCCTCGGGACTCGTCACCGACAATCCCGAGGAGATTAAAACTCACTGTCGTAACTTCTATGAAACTCTCTATGCTAGTGTCCCGACTGACGAGGGCGCCCTCGAGCCTCTTGTCAATGATTTATCCAAACTTGATAGTCCGGACGCGGAGGACCTCGATGCTCCTCTGCGCCCGGACGAATTAGATGCCGTTGTCAAGCAACTTGGCAAAGATAAGACTCCCGGCCTCGATGGACTTACCTCTGAATTTGTTCACTCCTTTTGGCCCCTGCTCAAGCCCGATCTTCTTGAAGTCCTAAATTCCTCAATTCTATCTGACACCCTCCCCGCCTCCTTTCACAAAGCCGTTATTACCCTCATCCTCAAAAAGGGCGACCCCCTCGATATCTCAAACTGGCGCCCCGTTTCCCTCCTAAATACCGACTATAAAATCTTTGCCAAGTTGCTTGCCACCAGGCTTAAACAATGTATTAATTCGGTCGTCCGGGAGGATCAATCCTATTGTACTCCCGGACGTACCATTTATGACAATCTGAACCTAATTCGTGATACTATTGAATATTGTAATTTTAATGACTTACCGCTAGCCGTGGTCAACCTTGATCACAGGAAAGCCTTTGACAACGTTGACCACGGCTACCTTTTTAACGTAATGAGAGCCATGGGATTTGGGGACAAATTCCTTTCTTACGTAAACCTTTTGTACGGTAGCGCCGAGAACCACCTGAAGGTTTGCGGTTCTTTAACCGCATCCTTTTCTTTCCATAAAGGCATTCGCCAGGGTTGTCCGCTCTCGGGGCTACTGTACTCGATAGCCATCGAACCCTTTATCAATACCTTACGTCAACGACTTTCAGGTCATAGTTTTCTTTTACCAAATACAAATATACTGCTCGGTCTCTGCTTATGCAGACGATGTCACCGTCTTTATCACCTCCGATCAGGGTTTTAAAACACTCGAAGGGGTGTACGACCTGTTCCACAGATCCTCTGCTGCCTCCCTTAATTTTGAAAAATCCAAGGGATTGTGGGCCGGATGTTGGACCGGCCGAACCGACGCACCCCTGGGTTTTCAGTGGAATAACCGGGGGTTGACATTTCTTGGAGTTCACTTAGGAAATAACGACACGTACACGCAAAAAAACTGGTCCGAATGTAAAACTAAACTTTCCAAAACTCTAGCCAATTGGCATTCTCTATCCTGCACTCTTTCTCTAAAAGGCAAAGTTTTAATTGCTAACCAGCTGGCCGCCTCCAAAACATTTCACTGTATTTCTGTCCTCGCGTGCCCCCCCCCCCCCCCCCCCCCCCAATGTGTTGGGTGAACTCCAGGAAATGTTAGTCCACTTCGTCTGGTCCAACAAACGACACTTACTTCCCAGACACATTGTTTTTCGACATCCGGATAAAGGTGGGCTAGGTCTAGTGTCCCTCCAAGCACGCAGCCTCACCTCTAAATTTAAACTTATTCAACGTTACCTCCAATCCGATACCCATCCCTCCTTTTCTCTCGTCTCGCACAACCTTCGCCGCTACAAAAAACTCCATTTTGACTATCAAATCTTCTTTCTCGAAATCGAAACCAACTTCCTCACCAGTCTCCCCTGCTTTTACGGTGAGGTCCTGCGTGCTTGGAGAACCCTCGGGGCTCGAATCGACACACCCGCTGACTCTATCGACCACGTCAGCAATTTGCCAATCATTCACCCCTTGTTCTCTTCAAATTTACCGGGCGGTACGGCCTTCCAAACCCAACTCCTGGCCGGTGGGATCAGGGTCGTAAAGCATCTTCTTCACTCCTCTACCGGCGCCTGGATACCAGCTTCAGCCTTTCTGCCGTCGTCTTCTTCAAACCTCCGTCCGCCCTCTCTTCGAGCTCTCCGACAGAACCTCTCTCGCCTGCACCACGTTATCTTCTCGTCTTTCCCTTCGCTCTTTGACTCTTCCGGACTTCTGCACGACCCCGCCATCCTGGACCATCTGCCTGCACGCCCTCTTCCCCCTGGACTCGTCACCTACAATACCGACACCGACGCCCTCACCTCCTCTTCAAAATCTTTGTACACGCACTTCAATCAGCTACAATACAACAACTCCGAGGACACCGACTGGCATCGCCTCGGTGTCCTTCCACCGACTCGGAGAATCGCCTGGAAGTGCGTGTACCAATTCCCTACATCCAAGAAAGAAGGGGACGTTCAATTTAAACTCCTCCACAACGTTCTCCCCTCTCTTCCAGTCCTCCATCACCTCAACCCTGCCATCTCTCCGTCTTGTGGGTGGTGCGGCGAGGGAGGCTCCATCTATCATCTCTTCATCCTGTGTCCGTCCATCCAGCCAGCTCTCCTACGTCTTCAAGATCTACTCTCTCGTCTTCTACCCGACCTGGCTCTCCACTTCGACTTCTACTGGGCTCTGATCCCCCACGCCTCGACGCGGAGTAGGGAGGCCGTCCGCCTGGCCAACTATCTCATAATTAGTCTGAAAAATGTCATTTACTGGTTATATCGAACTTCTAATTCCTCTGACCCACTTCTAATTTGGCTTCACCGAATAAAAAACAAAATCATTCTCGAATTTTCCTACTTTTCTTTCAACAACTCCCTGAACGATTTTCTTTCCAAATGGTCCATTAACGATACACTCTTCTCTTATGATAATAACGAGCTGACGTGGTCGATTTAATTACAACAAGTTAATTCATGTATTATAGTTAATTCCCCCCTCCCCTCCCTCCCCAGGTCACCGGTGCGTGGGTAGTCGCCGCCCCTCCCAGGCAGGACGTGGTGTACTTTCACCGCCCACCCCGGTGGCCTGACCATTTCCCAACCGGGGCCTGCTGGCTGTACTGGGCACGAGGTGCCCACACCCAGATGCCAGTGGGCCCCATCTCCTCCTCCCCTAACCCCCCACTACCCTCTGTCCTCCCCTTCCCCCCTTTATCTTTGATTATTATTGTTACTTAGTTACTAAATGCTGTCCTCTGCCTTGTTGCTACCCTTAGTCGGAAGGGCTTGGGGTATCCAGCTTCCGACGGTAGCAACTTGGCGGGACAGCATTGCTACTTTAATAACGTTTTTGATTTGTTTCACATGTTAAATTTAGTTTCTGTTAAAACAATGTACTGTTAATGTATTTACTCTGGTTTACATGTTTGATTTATTACTTCGTCACCGTGGTTGGCCGGTTTGGCAGTAGTATACAGCCAATAGGCCAGCCTCGGTGACGTTGCACTGCTTTCACTGATTACTTTAAAGTTACTGAATGTATTTCTTTAAAGTTACTGAATGTATTTCTTTAAAGTTAATGAATGTATTTCTTTATAATTCTTTTATGTTTGTATATACATGTATATATTGTTCAAGGAATGTTCCAAATAGAGTTCACCTTGGAAAAGTAAGTATTTATTTATTTATTTATTTATTACATTTCTTTACCCAGGGTGTGCCCAAACAGTTTAAAACTGGTTTCCATTGGGGCCCTGCATATTATTCGTTAAAACTGAATATTTACACATTCATACAAAATATTTAAACAAATACAATAATGTTTACACTAATTTTACACATAATGTTGTTTTATGTATAATGTACAGCGCACATGAACATATTTGTATGGAATGCGCGCTATATAAATGTAATTATTATTATTATTATTACACAAATAAATCTATTTTTGATCTGTACAGCAGCTGGGTCGATTTTGGCCCTGAGAACAGGACGGTTAATACATGTACTACAGCCATATATACATTTCTTCCCATTCATAAATACATGTACTTGATTTTTCTAAAGTAAAACCATTCACCATTTTGTGTACTTTATCATACCGTGTCCATGGGCATGTGCTGTGTTTACACAGTCTGATTATGAAAACAGCTGAAACTAGACAAAGTACATTTAGCCATTGAACTTTGTAGGCTTGGTGAAGACAGTTACAGTTGTTACTCTTGATTTAAATGCTTGAAATCATGTTTGATTTTGTAATCCATCTGAACAACATGATCATAATATCCCACATAATAATTTCACATGCAAAACGATGGGGGAAGGACATTTATGGGATGTGGGCGACTGGAGGTAGGACAGATTAGCTTCATTTATTAAAATCAGGGGCCATGCTTGAGGATGTGAAAAGTTTTTAATATTTTTTTTTTTCGGTGTATCACACAATAGGCATGGGTAAACTCTCCTGCTATTTATACATTTATGGATTTTAGGCCTCAACTTGCAAAATTTATGTTTTTCTAAATACAGTTAGAAGCCGTGGACCGTGGCATTGATCCTGATGCTCCATGCCACCTGATGGGAATAATAATGCCGAGGTAGTCATTCCAGTGACCACATGCCTTCTGTCTGAAGACCAGTTGGAGTATTTCCAGAGACAGGTGGAGTTCAACCCAGAAGACTTACAACATAGTATTTTTGATGACGATGCATACATGAGGGGGGTTGGAGCTTCTTCATGATTTTTTTCAATAGAAATGTGATATGGTTATTTCAACCAACAACCATATATAAAGCGTATTCAAATTATTTACAGTGCTCCCACAGTCTAGTGATTTACATTTAACCCTCTCCCAGAAAGATTTGCGAGGAATAAACAACTGCATTTTAAACATGGTTAAAAGTATCAAAATTATCAATCATTCATTGAAACTGTAGTGCCAGGTACATGCATTTTTTCATTTTCAAGAAAAATGCAGTGTTTGTTCTTCTTTTTTTGAAAATTCTAGCTTACAGTTTGGAACACACAAATACCCAAAGTATGTTTGTCTTTTAAAAGCTGTCCTATTTAGATCAAATGCAATTATACATGTAGCTCCCATTTTCAAAACCAGTGGATTCGGCTTCAGTATTAGTATTTGGGTGATTTTTTCTTGGTTTATGGCCGTCTGGCCGTATACATGCAACTGGGTAATCTTTCCGGTCAGACTCCGTGTAATTCTACAAAAATGTGCAGTAAAAATCACTTGTGTAAAAAACATGAAATATTTTGTTATAAATGCAAGTTGTGTATAATCTAATGTTTTCTATGAAGTAGAAATTTGTTTTTCAAGCATTTTTCAACGATTGCAATTTTGTGTCTTTTTACCTTAAACAATGTGTCTCATAACATGCTTCAATACACATACACTTTCAAATGCACTGTGTTCTGGATCCGGCCTTGCACTTTCAGTGCTGATGATTATGATTCACGACAAGGGAGTGCAGCAGATGCATTGTCTGCATGGAGATCAGTAAGTGGATGACAGTTGGCAGGGAACTGTTAAAAATTTTAATATTTGTGAGATAATATTTATTTTGTTAATCACAGTCAACATTTATAATTTGGATCACATCTGCACCTACATTGTATTCAATTTGTTTGTTTGTTTAGAATTCAAAAAGAGTGTATTTGAAAGGGGGAGTAGAAGGACAGACCTTCGTTGTTACTTGTTCTCAAGAATCAACTCAATAGTATGTGGGCATGGAGAGTTTGTTTTTAGCAACTTATACTACCCCCTTTCCGACGTGACGTTTGTTAAAAAGGAGACACGCAGATCATTTCTGCATTGTTATATTTCCCGATGTTGTTTCTCCATACTGTCTGACCACAGAGTTTGATTTTCAGATCGATTTTATCCAATTTTGTTGATGTTCTTCTTTTAGAATGTTTGAATTTACAATGTATAAGTTAAATTTTGAAGAATTTGTAAAATGTTACAATGGTTCAATTTGTCTTGCATCCAAAACAAGAATCCCTCATATCTCCAAATTGTAAACAAAATATATATCGGGTATATATATGCTCGTAGGGTCAGGGGGTTCCAATCCAGCTACTGGACATGTGTTGTGTCCTTGGGCAACCCACTTCATCCCCACTTGTCTCTCTCTACCCAGGAGTATAAATGGGTATATACCAGCGTTAGCTAGGGAGTAACCTGCGATGGACTAGCATCCCATCCAGGGGTAATAGAAATATTCTGTTTCATGCTACTGAAACCAGAGTTAAAGGGACACATTGCTTTGGATTTTGCGATTTGGGCTATAAAACTGAAATGGATATGGTTGGGAAGCTTTTTTAAAAGTAGAATATATAGATTCACATAACTATCCCTTCAAATTGCGTGGTTTTTGTTTAATTTCGTGACAAATAACGGTCCGCCATTTTGTAGAACCAAATTTTTGACTCCACAAAATGGCGGACCATGTTCACCAGTCGTATTTCCAGTCGCAGCTGGTTGAAGTACATTCTGTTGATCCATTTTGATGTACTGTGGCACGGCGCGCAGCACTGGCGATATGTGTCGCGAGGTAGAGAATGGTACCTGGCGATCATCTGATAGGTTTACAAGGCCACTGGCTGCGGCGCCAGCCTAAAGACTATTACAGCGTATTTTGCGCATTATTTAGACGGTGGTATTTACTACTGGAAATAAGTCTATGTTTCGCGGGTCAGATGTCAGGAGTCAGAGGCCAATTTTTTGTTTTATAATCACTACTCACTAATTACAACACATTATAAGTGTTTTTTTGCATGAACAACTCTTATAAAAGATAAGGAACATTTCTAAACAGCAAAATTGCATGACATTTGAAGGCAATGTGTCCCTTTAAAGGGAACATTTGCTTTTGCTGTAATTTTCTGAAATTATTTTTTTTTTTTGGTGGGGGGGGGGGTGTTAGTATGTCACAGCTAATATTGTTACAATGACTTGTTTCACATTTTATGTTCGTAGATGCTAAAAAAATCTATAAAATCAATCATGTTCTTGTAGTCTGGTTCCCTGACCCCACTTAAGATGAAACAGAGCAATTTATAGACGTTGGGGAATTTTAAGGTCAGAGAATCAGTCTAGCTGGCTTGTACCCCTTCACAGGTGTGGGATAAATTGGAAAGAAACTGCGGAATAACTAAATATGACATTAAGAGCAGTATTTGAAAAAGCCATTTTTTTTCCCCAACGCTGGTTGGATACGAAAACTTCAGCAAACCAGGAGCCATGATTTTAAAGGATGCTTTAGAATGTCATTAACTAACAGTCCAGTAAAGTATGTTGTGATAATTTGGTCATTGAGGTTGAGGTTTGCAAATGTTGTATATTCACTTTAAAAGCTGGCCTGATGAGGCATATTGGCTTGGGACACACTTTGCTTTGCTGGGGCCAATTACATAGAGCTGATTAAGCACACAAATCCTTGCTTACATGTAGTATATTCAGGTTACGAGCAAAAATTCCATGTGATTGTTATGCTATGCTAACGTCTTTGGGACTTTATAATTAACATTGTTATAACAGGAACCTTGTATTATCAGTAATGGAATCAAAGACTCGGTACCTTTTATATATAAGCAGGATGTTGTATTAACTACTCTTATTATCGGGGTTCGACTGTCCCAATCACAAACGATATACATGTACACCACATGGAGTTGTGGCTGGCAAGTTTGTTTTACTAAGCTAGGTTTTGTTTGTGCTAAAAGCAGCTCTAAAATTGGCACCTGATGCCATTTTGCCATGTGTTAATGCTAAAGCAGACATTTTTCCTCCAAAACCATTTTGTTGTACTTTATCAAATTCAGACAGTTAAAACCTTAAGGAACTTTTTGTTGAATATCCTCAACAAAATTCTTCAAGTTCCACAGAAGATGTAAACTTTAAGGATTTTAATAAGTGAAAGGCAAGAAATAGTCGTCTGCTTTGATCGGCGGTGTTTTCCAGTTCGTGCATTCCAGACACTCTAAATTTGTATATGGCACTCTAAGCACGACTGTTTACCTGTCCTTAAAAAAGAGTAATTTTCGACTCTTGAGATAAGATTATATATTTGGTATGTCAAAAAGTAATACATGTACACGTTTCTTCTCCGTGTGTAAATGTCATAATGAATTATAGGACAGGCCTTGATTTTTGGGTCTTCAAAACCTGTATAAAAAAAACTTAATTTGCTGTAGTAAATATGTCATATGCCTAATGCAGCACATTGTCATATTATAAAAAATCAATTGGCAAGAAACATTAAAATTGTCAGCTCGGATGGAGGCATCGAAAACAAGTTTGAAACCAAGGGTTTATCATCAATTGACGGCCACTCACATGACTTGTGATCTCGACCAATAGCAATGGGTAACATGTTCAGGTATTAATCTAGTTTAAGGGCATAATAGTACATGTAAAATATGTTGACACAAAGAAAGCGTACATTTCTTTTTAAAGAAATTTGCAGGCACCTTTTATTTGGCAAGAAAAAGTTAAATTACTATCATGTACTTTGCATCATACAATGCTTCAAAATTGTGACTCTTTGCTCCAGCTGGTGGTAAACTCTGTACATGTAATCTGATAAACTGAACATTTGGTTTATATTTGGTTAAGTATCGAAGTAACAAAAGGTGTCTGGTAATGTTAGTGAACATACCGCAATTCAAGTTTATATGCTCGGCCTATCTGCAAAAGTAGAAACGCTAACCCGTTTTGTTTCTTCCAAACACTTCTCAATTAAGAAACCTTAACCCTTGATGCAAAATGCATGTGACAATGTTTCAAACTTTAAAACTCTCCAATTATAAGTACTAAGTTATAGTGTAAGTCAGGTGACATTTTGAAGCCTTATATCTACACAACTAAAGGTTCAATTGGGTTATTTGATATCGGGGTTGATAAAAAGAAAAAAATATTATCAAAGCAATTGGATTTTGTTGATTTAAATCGATTTTTTGTATTGTACAATTTCCTAAAAAAGGGCAATTTAAATGACCGTAATTAAATGTAAAGTATAACCATAGTGCACGCAATTGTTCAGGAAATCAGTACTTGTCTAATCCCCGTGGCATTATAAGTACAGCATCATGAACCTGCACATTTTCTCATCCAAGGAACCCCTCCCCCTCTTTACACAACCGGAGTTGTAACACATCAAGTCACTCACAACTCAGATCACAAGCTGCATGTACATGGGATGAACAATGACAAAGAAATGCTTTCGTTTATGTAGTTTGTTTATATATTGTGTTTAAATAGCTTGTTACATGACGAGAGACCAGAATTGTGAAGTGACTATTTGTATTACTTGTTTTGCATGTTCCTTGCTTTACGTAATCACTTTTGGAGATAGAAGGCATTTCTTCTGAAGTCATTTGAAGCCTACCATATGAAAGCTGATAAAATGGCCTTTCCAGCTATATATAAGAAACACTGTTTTCAAATTTTGTAACATAAATTCGATCTCACGTTACGATGACATCACCAGGTAAATGCACACATACATAGACAAACAAGATACAGACATTACGGGGCATTATAAAGCTGGTGTTTGTCCACACACACATTTCTAGTTTTAAATGACAATGAACAACTCTTCACTTTTTATGCCTTTCCGAAAAACTCATCTGGAAAACTCTTGTCAAATATATCAAAAATAATGTGCCTGGGTGGTAGTTGCTGTTGCAAATCTAGTGGCACTGGTAGTTGCACCCAGCCCCATAATGCCAACCTCCTGTCTGATGAAAGTGATTTTCAGTGGAGGTTCCTAGCCGCACACTGGCACTCGTTTCAAGCCAGTGACAAATTAGAAATATGTTTCAGAGAGATGACATCTCCAGCCGGATCGCCGTTAACCCTGTGTTCTCCAGCTGCAAAAGAGACAGAGATATCCAATCACAAGTTTGTATTATGTTTCGGAGGGAAATTCCTTTACAAAGCAAGTTCTATATTGCACAGTTCCGTGGTTGCCTTGTCTCAGATGTATAAACCTAATCTCTAAAAGTGAAGTGTCAAGATTCAACTCTGGGTTTTTGCGTTTCAGATGCAAAGACGTCTCAAGAGTGCATGTGCAATTTAAAAAAGCTTCCCTCTGGCAACCCTCTTGTAGCTTGTGTGAGTCAAGTTTTTGAGGTCAGGGGCCGTATTCACAAAACTAATCTTAGTTGGGTACTTAAGTTTACTCTTAAGTCCTAAGCGCCCCGCTAACTTAAGTTGGGTGCTTAACTACCTATTCACAAAACGTCTAAGTACCCCACTTATCTTAGTGCCCCGCTTAAGTTTAAGGAAATAGCTTAACTAAAGTATCCCTTTTGCTCATGCGCACAGACTATACGTCAACAATAGTTGCCACGACAACAACGCAATCAATCAATTATCCACTTGTCCGATGTGTTAATTAATTGATTGTGAATACATGAAACATTAATAAAAATACAAAGATAGGCCTATACTTGAAACTGTGATCAGCAGCCGGATTTTAAAAATCGCGTACGCGCGCGTGCTTAACTTACGCGCGCGTTAAAACACGTACGTACATTGAGTTGTCTTTGTATTACAAACGATTAATGTAAAACAATGGCGAAAGTTAGGAATGGCACAACTTCGTTCGGTCGGTGAATCAATTTCTTCTCTTATCAGGTCAGTAACAAACAAAACACCGTTTCTGTCGAACCTATAACGTGAGTAAAGTTCGCTGTCAGTAAACTCTGCCAAGGGGTTACATCTTTCACGAAATACTCGATCTCTCCGAAGAACTCTTTCGTTAAAATGTCTGTGTTGCGCGGCACGTAAAAAAGCCGCCATGACACCTAAGCGCCCCGCTTATGTGAGTTAAGACTAGTCAGACCACACTTAGATATAAGACACGAAAATAAGCGGGGTACTTAGCGCAAACGTTTTGTGAATACCGCAAAGTCATTAAGATTTGTCTAAGTTGGGTATTTAAGTGGGGTGCTTATTTTTTTATGACTTAAGTTGTTTTGTGAATACGGCCCCTGGGGCCGTATTCACAAAACTAATCTTAGTTGGGTACTTAAGTTTACTCTTAAGTCCTAAGCGCCCCGCTAACTTAAGTTGGGTGCTTAACTACCTATTCACAAAACGTCTAAGTACCCCACTTATCTTAGTGCCCCGCTTAAGTTTAAGGAAATAGCTTAACTAAAGTATCCCTTTTGCTCATGCGCACAGACTATACGTCAACAATAGTTGCCACGACAACAACGCAATCAATCAATTATCCACTTGTCCGATGTGTTAATTAATTGATTGTGGATACATGAAACATTAATAAAAATACAAAGATAGCCTATACTTGAAACTGTGATCAGCAGCCGTGTTAAAAAAATCGCGTACGCGCGCGTGCTTAACCTACGCGCGCGTTAAAACACGTACGTACATTGAGTTGTCTTTGTATTACAAACGATTAATGTAAAACAATGGCGAAAGTTAGAAAGCCAAATTTTTCCGAGAAAGAGAAATTACTTCTTCTAAGTGAGTGGGAGAAACGCCAAAGTATTCTGAAACCGCGATTCTCATCTAAGATAACATCCCAGGCAAAACACAATGCCTGGCAGGAAATCGCAGACTCGTTGAATGCCCAGTTTCCTTCTGTACGCCGAGATGTATCTGAACTACAAAAGAAGTGGCAAAACATGAACAGTAAGATGAAAGAGGAGGCATCCAGACATCGCAAGGATTCATTGAAGACGGGTATGGGATTCATCTTTATTTACATCAAGCATCGTTTTAATACCAGTCTAAATCATGGGATACATGTAACCTGCAGCTCATAAATAAATTAACTTTGGATCCCTCCCACCCTCCATGCCCTATTGTACAATAATCTGACATTACGGACAATTTTCAGCATTGGACTTATATTATTCAAATCTAAGCTTTATCGAAACTTTTACCGCAGTTGTTAGTCCAGATGAAGATTTACTCTTTTCGTTAGTTTGTTTATGATTGTATGATTTGAGGTGACATTTTGCTCAAGACGATTGCATGGTGATGTCAACTTGTTATTTGCTCTCTTTTATTTCAAGGGGGAGGGCCAGCACCACCTGATTTGTCTCCACTGGACCAGCGACTGATTACACTGGTAGGGGAGAATTCCCCCACTATAATTGGTATCAATGGTGGCATTGATAGTCTAAGCCTTCCACTACCAGAGGAGCAGCCATCAGCAGCCACTGCCGATGATGTTTCTGTTGCTGCAATACCAGACGAATGGTATATCATTTATAAATAGCTATGGACATTTAATAACACAGTTGTGAGAAAGATTTCCAAATGAAATTTGTCGTGGGACGTAAACGCGAAAATCTTTGAAAACATCTGCTTCCATCATTTCATGAGAATGTAATCGGTCTAAACTTTTGACGTTCGACCACACAAACTAGTATGGCATTGGTAATACATGTCCCATAATCCCAAAATTATCAAACATGTCTTCGAAAGGTCACCTAAAGTAACGTATAGTACATGTAGAAATCACCGCTCATCAAAGTATTTTGCCGGGACAACAAAAAAACGGATTCCCTTTTTTATACTCAAAATGACAATTCAGCACTAGAATAATGCTGAATAATGAAAACTTTAAAAAGAACAGTTTTCTGCAAAGAAACCTTTAACAATAACAAAGCCTGTAAACTGTGAAACATTAATTCATCATTTAATCTTCTTTTTCTGAATAGCAATCATGTCGGTGAAGTGGAGCCCATCATCCTCTCACAACCAGAAAGTGAGCATCGCCAGTCAGTGAGGGTGCCTAGAAAGAGGAAAGCAGACGAAAACGATTATGAATATGGGAAGCTGCTGGTACTGGAGCAGAAAAGGAGTGAAACCGAAACGAGGAGAGCGGAGGTCGAAATTGAAAAGCTAGAGTTGGAGAAGGCAATGCTTTGTCTGCAAATAGCAATCTTCCAGCAGAACCTGAATCAGCCTGGTGGAATGTCTTGAGATGGAATCTGGCCAACGCTAAAAAATTGGTCTATTTATTTTCTTTTTGAAAAACATTTGTGCAACCTTCTTGTATTCCCCAAAGTTGTTCACGTTTTTGTTGTGTCGTTGTGTTATACACAATAAAAATAGCTCAATATGATATACTGTATTCATTATTTCTCACAAGATTTTTTGAACATTCACCAGCGTTGTTGATTATTTTATGATTTGACAAAATTAACAAGAAAGGAAAATTGTCAATAAAGCAATGTTTACAACACGTCAAACAGAAATTATTAACGTTTGCAACCATCATCGACTTAATATAAAAACTGGGGTTACTCATTATATTTCGCTTTGAATTACAATATTTGCTGACAAGTTGACATGTGAATAAAATGTCCTGTACAATTGCATTTTTGTTGACAAGCTGTTCAGTCAGTGTAGTATTATTTTTTTAAAGGTGATCGGTGTCATTTCCAGCGGGGAAGGGGGACTTGCTGGCGGCATTTACAGGGTGATAAAAAATAGTATTTTTCTAAAGATCGTTCAGACGTCGTTTTCCCTCCCTGGGACAAAAAGCTAGCTGGATCGCTACTGGCTTTCAGACAGACCGCCTCTCTCCAAAATCAAAGCACTTATTATGTCACACACGTGGGAAGGGTTTACTATTATATGATGTTCAGTTAAAACAACTCTTGGGCAGTCGGGGCCACGGTTTGCTAACCAGCCAAGTTCAAGGTTCCTAAATACAAAATGCAGCAAACCCGGGCTAAGACCCATTTTTATCGTTTTGTACTATACATGTATTGGGTATTGATTTTTCCTTTGATGGCACCGCGGTTCGAGCGGTTTTGTATTAATATTATGCAAATTGTTTCATGAACTTGGCTTACTTTTTCGTAGCTACATAGTACATGTAGGCCTACTTCTAGTCGCGTGTTTTTTTGTGTATGTAACAAGTTTTGAGTAAGCGCTTGAGGCTAGGCGTACATCATGCACAGTCTAGTTATCACACAACATGGTTTAGGGGATGTATGCTAGCAACTTCCAAAAGTAATGACACATGGGTGAAACTCACTGGAAATATGTGTGGACTACATGATTCCTGACAAGGTTGGCGTCGTCAAGCTGTGGTGGTTGGTCCGGCTGGGGAAGTGGAGGGTCATCCATCGGATCATCTTCAATGTCCGGGAAGCCTCGATGCTTAGCGATGTTGTGAAGGACAGCACAGGCCCCAATCACCCGGCACGCTCGTTCTGGTGAGAGCCGTATTTCACCGTGTAGGCAGTGAAATCGACGTTTCCACTGTCCTATCGTCCTTTCAACGAGACTTCGAGTTGTTCTGCGAAATCAAAGGAAACTATTATTGTTTCGAAACGTCAACATCGCATCTGTCATCCTATTGTTGAGAGTCAGGACAGAAAAAAACCACGAGGCACACTAATTGACGTTAACAAGTTACTTAGTTAGGACTAGTTATAAAAAAACCATTTGGGTTTTGGAACAGGCCTACAACCTGGATAAAAATAACTTTGAAAATAAAAAGAATCAACTAACCTATGTGCTCCGTTGTAACTTGCTTCAGCACGATTTCCTGCTCGAAGAAACGGTGTGAGGAGCCAAGGTTTTGAAGGATAACCAGTGTCTCCTAACAGGTAAACCTCTCCATTTCCTTGTCCTCGTCGCTCAAAAACGTTGCATAATAAACTTTCTCTGAGTACCCTGGAGTCATGGGTACTGCCCGGCCATTTGGCATTTAGTTGGGTGAAATTGTACTTATTATCCACAACAACTTGCACATTAATTGAGTGGTAGTTTTTCCTGTTGACGTATTGTTCTTCGTGTTCAGTGGGTGCTACAATCCGTATGTGTGTACCGTCAATAAGCCCAACTACACCTGGAAATCCTGCGATGTTGAAAAACCCCCTCTGAATATCTGGAATATCTGCAGCTGCTGGCCACTTCACAAAATCACTCAACTTTCGTGAAAGACACGAGGATACAACCTTTATTATTCTAGAGACGGAGGGCTGAGAAATCCTTACTGTATCCCCTACTGTCCGCTGAAATGTCCCGCATGCGTAAAATTGCAACGCAATCAATACCTTGATTTCCGGAGGAATGGCACAACTTCGTTCGGTCGGTGAATCAATTTCTTCTCTTATCAGGTCAGTAACAAACAAAACACCGTTTCTGTCGAACCTATACCGCGAGTAAAGTTCGCTGTCAGTAAACTCTGCCAAGGGGTTACATCTTTCACGAAATACTCGCTCTCTCCGAAGAACTCTTTCGTTAAAATGTCTGTGTTGCGCGGCACGTAAAAAAGCCGCCATGACACCTAAGCGCCCCGCTTATGTGAGTTAAGACTAGTCAGACCACACTTAGATTTAAGACACGAAAATAAGCGGGGTACTTAGCGCAAACGTTTTGTGAATACCGCAAAGTCATTAAGATTTGTCTAAGTTGGGTATTTAAGTGGGGTGCTTATTTTTGTATGACTTAAGTTGTTTTGTGAATACGGCCCCAGGTCTTTAGTCATTTAAACAAGTCTAAGTCAAGTCCTAAAACTGATGATTGAAGTTTGTTACTCAAAAGTCTTTCCCATACATTCCTTTCCCCGTCAACTTCATCTCCTGCCCTCATCAACATTCTCTGCATAAACCCTTGACACCAGCCTTTCTCACACAAAATTTGTCAACACCATCCCCCCCCCCCAAAAAAAAGAGGGGGGTAGATAGGGGAAATTACTTGGGAAAATTGTGCCTTTGACGATAAAAACAGGAAGTTTGGCACACAGTCGGAATATGTCATGAGAAAGATATTTGCATTTAGGGCCATCAAAGATGTGTCCTTTGAAAAAAATATAGGTAGAATAACAATCAATTTTCAAATGTTTTTAAAATGGCTGCCATTGCTTGTTATTCTACCAATATTTTTTAAAGGACACATCTCATCTGCGATAACCCTAAATCCAAATATCTTTCTCATGACATAATCGGACTGTGCGCCCAATTTCATGCTTGTATCATCAAAGGCACAATCCCATCACCTATCTGCCGTACTAAACAAAGGACTTTAGGGAAAAATTACAGCCAAAGCATTCACAAAACACTTTCCTCGTTTGTATTGTTTACCTTGAATCTCTCTAACATATCGAACAAAGTGTCCACACACTGTCTCTTCATGACTTCTCACGGCCGTTCCACTTTCGGAGAAAATAGCCTCAAATGAGCTCAGCACAGTGGGTGACGTTATCTCCGATGGTGGCGTGTCAACGTGCAGGAGGCATGTACATAAGCTGTAAAGTATTGAAACATAGCAATAATTGAAATATATTCGGTCATTTGTTAACCCTAACCCACTACACCCTTTTTGCTATGAACCATCCTGAATCCTCCAAAATCCTCCTATTACCCTGCCCCCAAAAATTGCATTCATCCTCAATCCTCCAAAATCCTCTTTTTGTTGAAATACCATTCATCATCAATCCTCCAAAATCCTCCAAAACTGCAAGTAGGATTTTAGAGGATTGAGGTGGGTTATGGTTGATTAAGCTGCATTAAAAAGCCGTATCACTAATTGATCCCCTTGTGTGCCACTTTCCGGGTGAGTGACATTGCTAATGTTGCTTGTGTGGTGATCGGGGGCGTAATCCCCGCAATATGGCATACACAGGTTTATGGCTTTTGAGAAGCGCTCCTCGGACAAAGATTTGACTAATTGGGGACGACTACAAACGTAGCTACTGCATAGCTTAGCTGGTACAGCATGGAAATGATGATGTAAAGTCCAAAGGTTCAAAAACACCTCCAGTCAATTTCTCTGTTCACATATTGCATTCATTTTGGTGTTTATGTAGTTAGATCAATGGTTAGCAAACAGCCCAAGACAAATCCATCCAAGACAGGTGTCAGTTGACAGTCCGGATGGTCACCTCAACCCACACCCTCTCCCCAAATTAATCATGTTAAAGCTATTACTTTCAGTCTGCCATTAGGAGGCCATTGCCTGTTGTAGCTTTGAAAGTAATATTTGAAATGTGTGTGTGACTTTGTGATTTGTGGCTGAAATACCATAAATAATCGGAATAAAAGAAATTAATACATTTCTAACTCTCTTGAAGCAAAACAAAAATGCGCAAATATGGGAGCTTATGTAATTGGGAATTCTTGCCATGCTGGCATAGTGGTCGATTTTTAATTTCTTTTTGCCCAATTCTCATTGGTCACCTTTCTATTGCGAGTTCCCCAAAATGTCTGCTGATTGGTATGTTGTTTATCTAAGTCCCCCTTTTCACGGTTACACAGACAATATTCAACATTCCTAGGTTTGGGGAGAGGGAAATAACACTTACACTGAGAACACCCGTTTTGAAAAGGCCTTCAGCCATTTCCTTCTCGGAAGCATTTTGTGGTGTGCCACTTACAAGCCTCTCCACAAGAGCCGGTGACAAAAGTGTGGCGTAGGTCCATCCTGAAGAATGCACTGACCTGAAAAGAACAAAACAAGTTCTGTACAGTTTGCCATAGTAGCACTTGATGTTAGTGGTGGAATGTTTGTTTGCAGTTTCATTGCCCTAGATGAAAGAAAAATGGAAGGCATTTTCTTTATATCCGACACTGTAGACTCACCAATGATGATTCCAGCCACGTGGAATACTTTTCTCTCGATTACACTGGATGGTTGGTTACATTCAAGTTCTCTGGAGTAGTCTGGACCCGACGTGAGCCTGTCATGTATCTTTGTCAATGCAAGACGCAGAAATTCTCTCCTGGGGCCGACCAAGTCGTGACCGCGCTCCCCCATACATTTAACTTCAATGGGCAGTCTTGGATTGTAGCTGGGGGCGGAAAACTCATCTATCATGCTGTTGAATACATCAACACGCGAGACCATGATGCTGTAGGTGTCTCCCTCAAAGTTATCGGCGACATCACCTGAGGCATTCAAGGATCTTCCCTCCAGCACCACTTGGCGAAAGGCACGAACAATATCGGGTACATCGGGCTCGTGGTCACTTGAATTTAAAAATTAATAAACTGTTTTTGTTTATTATTATTCAAAAGGTGAAGTCATACCTGTGTATGACAATCAGGTGACCAGAGTTAAATGGCCACTGTATGCAATTGTTCGCTTCAGAAAGGCTTTATTGGCATTATACATAGTGGGCACTGTAACCCTAAACAAATACAGCAAGATCAAGTACATAATTCACATGGACCCAGGAAGGTTCTCAGGAGCTACACGTATGAAGTTGGAATCTTTATAAAGGCGGCCACACAATCAAGATTCCTTGAATACAGAATGGCCCCAAAAAAGCTTACACTTTTTCCGGGTCAAATTTCTCACAACTGCAAACAAAAAGATGTGATGAAATTGTTTGAAGATACATGTATTATTCAACTGCAGCATATTTCAGTGATTGACCCTAACCTTCCTGAATACTCCAATTTCACTATGCTTGTTCACACACCCCAGCTAATTGAGGTTAACTTAATGTATGATGAAAACACCTCTACAAATGAAGCTGGGTTACAGAGATGACAGTCACCGGAAATGTGATGATATAGACAAAACGCCAGATTACACGTGCCAAATACAAGCTGCTTCAGATTGGCAGGCCATGTTTACCACCGTAGTATTTCTTGACAGTTTTGGGGTCATGATTTTATTGTGATAGTCAGTTTTCTTTTAACAAACTGCATTTATGAAATGTATCAAACGTTTGCAATTATCATAACAAAAGCCAAATTACACAGTGTGCAAAAAATTGCAACATTCAAAAAACAAATAATTAAAAACTGTTTAACCCTAACCCTACCAGACGCAGCTAGCACAGTACATATGTGCTGACAGCTCAACTTTGCTGGACTCTGCACACAAGTCAATGTGACAAAGTATGCAATCTGATGCGTCTGGCAGGGTTCTAGCAAAAATGCCCTGGAGGGTCAGGGTTAATGTGTTTCTATTCAATGAAAAAAGATTACATTAAAGGCCGACAATTTGTCAATCCACTTCTTTTTACCACATTCCATTTGGGTCCCTAGATCCAGAAATGCAATCAATTCAGTGAAAGGATATACATTATATTTGGGCCACTCTGACCTATGATTTCAACAACTTCAATGCCCATTCAATGCCTATATCCACTGCTTAACTCAGATTCCACATGTCCAGATACAGTGAGAGTGGCCCAAGTAAAATTTACATCCTTAATTGATTGTATTCCTGGATCTTAGGACCCAAATGTAATGGGGTAAAAATGAATGGATTGAGAAATAGTCAGCCTTTAATGTAATATTTTATTTTCATTGAAGAAAAACACATTAACAGTTTTAATTATTTGTTTTCTGAATGTTGGTACTTTTAAATTTTACAAGATACAATGCAGAGTAGTACACTGGATATACTGAGCTGTGACAATGCAGACTTGTAATGCCTTCTTAATTCTTGACTTACAATCCTTCCTGGAGAAACTTGAGTATTGATGCCAGTTCATCCTCAGCAACTGCTGCATCATTCTAAATCACACAAAGACTAAGATTTTGGTTAATGTATTGTTCCTCCAAAATTAGAAAATAAGAAACTCATTTAAACATTACTATTAACTCAGACCAGGAAACTCAACAATGTTTTTGTGTTTCCGTTTTCAAATATTGAATACACTATGAACATCTAACAAAAGAAAACACGCAGTCCTTTGTTTGTAACAAAGGACTGCGTGGGTTTTCTTTTGTTAGATGTTCATAGTGATATGAGCTCTGCTCATGCTATTGCTTCAAGTTGCAAACATGACCTAGAGATATCTAAAGAAACAACAAAATGGCGGACATTTTGATTGTGAAATGTTCGTTACACCAAATGGATGTTAAATGAATAATACACAATACTTTGTACATGGCACATTGGATCAAGACAATGGTTGACATGGATGTGTAGTGAACAAAATTAAGCCTTTCTGAGAACAGATTCAGCAAAATGATTAAGCTGTGATGCATACATGTTCAATGCACATGCATGTACACGCACCCATTCATTTTCATTGGTGCGTAAAAAAGTGCAAATAGTATTAGTGACTTGAGATGTCTTTGCCTTTAACAAAGAAAAAGATAAGAAAAATAAGGCTAACATAGGCCGAATATCATGGCTGTCAAGACATTTTGGTGATTTTGAAAGGTTCGAGTTTGTTCAGTCACATGGTTGCTATGAAATGAACCTTTTAAAAGTTGGTTAAATAACATACCGCTTCCTCAGGCCCAGTGTCGGAGGTGTTCAGGTCATTGTTGTAGTTAACTGCAGGTAACTCCTAATAAGTGCATAAATACCCAAACATAAATATCTTTAGCACATGCATAGAACAATAAGCATCTGGATGAATCCCATGCAGCCTTAAGCAAACGAGATTGTATTCATGATGATCCCTTGGGTTCTAAATGAAGCAGCATCCAGCTAGCAACAGATTGCTAGTGTACATTCTGTAGTAATCAATGGGATAACCAGGGTTAAGCTGTGGAGTGGACACAAGTAAACTTTCACATAGTGCATATGCAAAACTTTCTCAATTTCCCTTCCCGCACATGGGTTATTACATAAATGTGGAGGCCAGTGTGTGACATTAAGGTAAAATTCTTGAATTTCACCTGTAACAGTGACACCAAGTTTAAAAATTTGACTCCACTCCACATCTCCTAGTTAGCAATTTATATATTTCAATTTGATAACCATATTAAATACTTATTTTAAATGTGTGTACATACAAATATCATTTACCTTCAAACCCTTTTTACAATTTTAGAAATATCATGTCTAATCATGTAAAAAATATGCAAATTTTGTAAATTGCGAGTCATATCAATAAAATGTTTCATTGATTCCGAAATTAAGTGAATTCACCATAATACTTATAATCAGGCTCTAAATGAATACACACCAAGTCTTGTGGCCCAGATTAGTCACACAAATAGTTTTACTTGCATGTAATATTGCATAAATGAGAAATTTTGGACTACATCTTTTGTATGTAACAATGACACCGAATATTGGTGTCCTGTTACAGGTGAAATATTAATTCCTGTACGTTGACAATTATTTGTCTAATATATGCTTATAAAGTGTTAAACTTAAATGTCTAACTGTAAAATTGTACTGTTACCAAGGGAACTAAATTAATGATCAGACACTCTGAAATTTGACTGGCCTCAACATTTATGTAAACACCCATGCCATATGGACCCCTTGGGCCATCCCGACCCCTTGGGCCATCCCTTCACCTGTACAGTACAAAAAAATCCGAAAGTAGTTCATTAACGTGAATAATTTCTGGGGGTAATGCACTCTGAAACAACCATTCATATTATTCACGCTTAAGAACCTGGGTTATCTCATTTTAGCTTGTTTTCCAAACTTAAGACAAAAATATGATGCAAACTGTACTGCAAAAATCCTGAGAGGATTTTTGTAATGGAAGTGTTTTGTTATTCATTGTCCAAGAGCTGCAATGTGGCCTTTAATGATTTTAAGTTATAAAGTTAGTTATTGAACGAACCGTGTCTGAATGTGTATCATTGTTACCAGCCATTTCCTGCAGGTCATCAGACGAGTTCTGCAAACGTAGAAAAGTACAATTAGATTCAGGCATAATTATACGGGTTGTGCCCCAAAAAAAACATTCAGAAAAAAGATAATTAAAAACCGTTTAACCCTAACCCTACCAGACGCAGCACAGTGCATCTGTGCTGACAGTTTAAATTTGCTGGACTCTGCACACAAGTCAATGTGACAAAGTATGCAATATGATGCGTCTGGCATGGTTTCTAGCCAAAATACCCTGGAGGGTCAGGGTTAATGTGTTCTTCTGAAATGAAAAAAGATTACATTAAAGGCCGACTATTTCTCAATCGACTCCTTTTTACCACATTCAATTTGGGTCCCTAGATCCAGAAATACAATCAATTAGGTGAAAGGATATAAATTTTACTTGGGCCACTCTGACCGATGATTTCACCAACTGTACTTCAATGCCCATTCAATGCATATATCCAATGCTTAACTCAGATTCATCATGTCCAGGTAGTGTTGTTTGCGTGTACATGCGTAAAATAGCCAGTGTGATAGTTTAACACTGCATCGATCGTAAAGCGCATTGTGTTATTGGCTATTGCCTGTGTGGGATATACATGTAGTACCTTCCATACTTTTATGTCACACGCCAAATATCTTACCATGGAGCTGGTGTCATGGACAAATTAAATGCTGTGACTGCTTAATAAATATTTATGAGGGATATTAATACAAATAACCAACAATATTTATGCCCCATTTCAATTGTAAATGAAAACATGATGAGGGATTGGGGGGGGGGGGGGGGGGGGGGGGGGGGTTGTTGCAACTTATCTTCAACATGTGATATTGCTGTAGCTACAACTATTGCAGCCATAGTACTGCGACAGTCAGAACCTACCGAGTCCCTGCACTGTAATAAGTGGGCTCGAATGTCCTTTGCCGGATATTCTTCGTCGCATGTACAACATATCAGAGTAGATAAACTGGATGGTGGTGTGACCTCAGTCATTGGAATATCTTGCTGAATTGGTCGAATATATAGCCGTTGCGAAGAAAGTAATTTTAGATCAGGAACAGAGCAAGGGCCAGTGTGGCACACCTCCAGCAATGACCTTGAACGGCTCTTGGTGGTGAGTATTTCAAAACAGAAATGTAATTCAGGTTTCTGGAAGGCACTGTAAGAAACAACCAAAATATACATGTACCAATTGAACGGTGCAACTATAACACCTCATCCACAGATTCTGTGTCTTGATTGGCCGAGAGCGAGTCACATGGCATTTTCTATTTGTTGCTATCTTCCTGTGCACGGCCAAAAGTATTGTACCCATAGCAACCAAAGTACTATACCATTATAGCAACCAAAGTACATGTACTATACCCATGGCGCGGTATTTGTGTGCAGATGCATGCGGGTGTGCGCGTTGAGCGTACCACTTATTGTTTTGAAGTGGCAGCGCTCCAGAGCTGGGTTCCAACATTTCATTTAGGGGTGGTTTGAAAAAGAGCAAATAAATGTTCTACCAATTTTGTATTGAAATATACACATGTAGGGTCATTTGAACTGTGTTTAGATTTAAATGTTAATATCAAGCAGAAACTGAGTGAGTGAGTGAGGTGTTATTATACAAATAATGAATGTTTATGAGTGCGATGGTAAGAATAATTTCATAAGGTGACAGATTGAATGTTCCATTCCACGAGGCGAAGCCGAGTGGAATGGGACATTCCATCTGTCACCGAATGAAATTATTCTTACCATTGCACGAATGTGAAACATTCATTATTTGTTTTATACAACGCCTGAATAAATCCGACATATTGCATGCATGGATTTCTTTGTGTAACGTTACAACGTGCCGTTTACCTTCTCAGTCGAGTCCCGCATAAAACTGCGACAACAAATTGTCGAGCTCCGAATCAGTTAAAGCTTCAGTTGATGTTCCTGCGTGTCTTGCAAATTCATCTAATCGTTTCACTGCATATTTGATTTGTCTCTTTGCATTTGGAGCGTCAGCATCGCCTACGAGTTCCAATATTTCGTCGTCTGTTAGGAGAACAAACCGCGGCAGTTCGGGAAACTCGGCCGCCATGTTGTAGCGCCACCATAGTGACCGTGAAATTAGGGAAGTTCTTTTGGTTCTATCAATGCGCGCGCACCGTTTGATAGAACCATGTGATAGAACGTTTTGGGCGGTGCGGGTTCGCGTCGTGTGATGGGTCGAATAATTCAATGCACGTGATCGACGATCCACCAATCGGATGGCTGGGATTTATTCAGGTGTTGTATAAAAAACAAATATAATACTGCTTTATCTCGTGATGTGGTAAAACTAGCTTCCTTCGGTCATCCATGGAGCATTCTATTTTCTCTTGGCATCGCCTCGGGGAAATAGAATGCTCCATGGATCACCTCGGGAGGCTAGTTTTACTACACCACTTGAAGCAGTAAATATCCGTATACTACAACACACTTGTCTTATACCATATATACATATTCTTTCTATTGGTTGTGAAAGTCTGCATGTGTTCAAAATGTGAATTTGAAGTGCAAAATCAGTATTAAACTTTTAGAGAAAAATTGTACGATTGTTTCTTTAATGCTTCAAAATGCATGCACTCATTTTGAACTTGCCTGAGGATCCTCTCTTGGACATGCAATGCATCCCCTTCTGCTTCAAAGTCTATGCTAGTTTCGCCGATTCCATTGGCTTTGAGGAGTACCTTATCTTCTTTTGTTGGTACTTCTTCAGCGTCAGATCTTGCCAGACTCACAACAATCCTTGATACCATTTTGTATCTTTCTTTTCTAGAAAAGAGAAGGTTGGAATAGTGCTTTCTTATTCATTAGTTTTGGACAAAAAGTGTTTTTATAAAAAAAAAGTGCATATAATTGTCTGTCTACTGTTGTGAAACGTCCTACCCAGCCTCTTTTGGTTTGCTACAACTGGCCAGCTTCTTAAAACTAACATCCTGTGTATTAATTTTGGGTAAAGTACACAATACTACAGTTTCTCATAGTGCAGTAAGAGTACTTAATACTACAGTTTACTCAAGTAGTATTTTGTAGCTTTAGGTGACGTTAGGGTTAATACTTGTTGCAAATGGTTAACAAGGCTTGTTTTTCCTCGTGAAATACGTAATTTTATCATTCTAAATGATCAAATGCTTTATAACAAGGTGTTTTTAGTCATTAATTTGGACCAGAATGGTGATCGAACACAAGAGTAAACAAAGCTGGGATACTTTGGAAATTAATTTGCAGGCACACAGCAGTCCATACAAAATGCATTGGTGTTTGTACCATGATCACGAATTTGCTACATGTATACAGACCTGTACATGTGACTTAAAGGCAGTGTACATGATTGGTCATTGTGGCAATTTTCAAAAATGGGCAGATTTGGGTGTTAGTGTGTTATAGGAAATATCGTTCCACTGACCTGTTCAAAGTTTTGCGTTGTTGGATGGCGAAAAAACCGAGAAAAGCGGCACTCGTTTTCAACCGTCGGGCGGATGATAGCCTTTAGTCAAGGCACGCGTGGCTATACCTGGACACGTGACGCGTGCCTTGACTAAAGGCTACAGGGCAGTTTCCAACGATTTCCAGCTGGAAATCGTTGGAAGACGATATAAATTTCCACTTTTCTTGACAACGACAGCACACCTCGTGCCATAATTTCACAGGATGATTGAGACTACTATTAACTTACAGTCTAGTAAGGTATTTCATAATAATTCAGTAAAAAATAAGATTATTGACAATTAACAATCGTGTACACTAACTTTAAAAAGCTGTGGGTAGTATGATCACATGCGCAATGCACACTGACTGTGCATGTAGAAATGGAAAGTTCCATTGTGGGCAAGGATGAAAAATTTATGATAGGACAATGGGGACCATTCATCAGAGGGCACAAGTATTCTGTGGAATATTCATTAGCACAAGAGGCCAATTAGAAGGGATTCATGATTCTCTTAATCTATACATTCCAAAGAGTTGTGGCGGGAAAAAGAGCATGTGGCTCACTTTGTCACTGCTCTTCAGAGTATAAGCATCAATTACCCACCTCCGCTCCTGCTTCCACCTGCTAGTGCTAGGGCGTTATTTGGTTGGGAATCAGACACCATTATTGTAAACTTTGCTTTTCACTTCAATCTTATCAATATCTGAATAGTTCAGTGGGTTGCAAATACATACATGTACATTATGTACATGTACACCTATCTAGACCAGCTAAATACAATGTACTTAATTAACTATTTAACCATGTGAAAAAGCCCCATGAGGTACCTCTAAGGCTATGTTTCAACCACTTGAATTAAATTTAATTATTGTCAGCAGTCTAAATGTATAACTTGCTTGTAGATACATGTACACGTATGTAATAAATGTTGAGCAATTCTTTGGGGTCCGGTGCACCCCTGGGTGTGGTGTACCCATGTTGGGGGTCTGGTGCACCCACGGGTATAGTTTTGTACCCATGTTTGGGTCTGGTGCACCCCCGGGTCTGGTGTACCCATGTGGGGGGTCAGGTGTACCCCCTGGATCCTGTGTACCCACTCATTATCTTTTCATTATTATTTACCCTAACTCCCTAGTATAATTTAATAGGAACCATACACATCCTTGCAAATTCCAACACCATTTGGTAAACTGTACACACCATTTAGCACCTAAGCACCCTTAATTATGCAAACAATCTCTAAGGGCAAGGGGACACCCCCTCCCCTTAGATAACTCCCCAGGACACAGATCACTAATTGGGGCTCATGTCCTCCCACATAAGCTGTTGACGCCCATGGCCGGCAGTGAAGTTGAGGGAACCAACCTGTTATAGAGAGGTTTAGCAGCACGTTTTACGTGAACGCGAACGCGAAAATTGTGTGTTCTTTTGCTGACGTCATCGATTCCAGCGTATTCACACGGACGTCAAATACGTGAATATAGGGAGGTTTAGATGCACGTTACGTGCAGTAATACGTGAACGCGAACGCGAAAAATGTGTGTAGTTTTGCTGACGTCATAATTTTCTGCGTATTGTTTATTTACGTACGGGGGATCGCACGGACGTCCAATACGTGAAAAATGGTAAGTTCACGTCGGGTCAAAACGTGACTAATTGCAACAATTTGGAAACGCTTTTAGACAGTGCAATGACACTTTTTCTCTTTAGAATGAAAGCTCAGTGATTATAGACTACTAAAGATGTATTTTTTTGGTCAATCTTTAGTCCACTCGATGCATTTCTGACGTGCAAAAATACCCTTGCTTGCGAGGCTTTCTTGTTGGAAAACACTGCTTGTGCATAGGCCTATGCCATGTGCATGTGTGTACATGTACATAGCTCAGGCTAGCCCAGGTTGGACTCCTACAGTATCTCCATTACATTGCACTAGCCCAGGTTGGACTCCTACAGTATCTTCATTACATTGCACTACTATGTGTAATGCAATGAAATAAGGACGTCCAACCTGGGCTAAGCTCAGGCCTAACGTGTTTACATAAGCACTGTCATAAGTCTACACAAGTAGAATTTCCAGTTGTTAGTGTTGTTGTTGTTGTTGTTGTTGTTGTTGCTGTTCTTGCTGTTGTTGGCAATATTACTAGGCTAAGGCAGCCTTTTTATATGATTGTTGACTTACCGGCGGCATTTGCGTATATAGAGCCTATGGAGGAAGATAACTACCCCTAACGTCGGTAATTTTTAGTCTCTTGTAATTTCTGCTGGAGACCTCTAAAACATTTAACGTTAGTACAAATATCGAGGAACATCCAGAAATATTGCCGAATTCTGCAATGAGTAGGAATGGGGAGGATACAGAGGGAGTCCAGCAGATTTTGTTTTAGCTTTAGTACCATTAGCCCAAGTTTTACTGTCTAGCAATTATATTATTAGGAATATTAGGAATATAATACAAAGATCATGAAAACGGTTTGCAGATTTTGTTTCAAGAAAGCCAAGGATAACATATTATAGGATTCATCAACAGTTGCTTATACATAGGGCCTACTTATTTTTTTCTTCTTCAGAAAGTGTTCTTTTGAAACTGTGATGCAACAAAATTGTCTTTTTTACCAAAAGCCATCCTTGGAAATGGTACACATTAATTGTGAGTCAAAAACACTCTATGTACATTTAGTTTAAATGGACAAAAGGCAATAACAAAAGTCAATAGTTGTGATGGTTAAGTCAAAGTTTAGCATGGTACTGCACATTTTTATCTAAAAACAGTCTAGTCCTGGCCTAGTCTAGGGCCAGGTCTAGTCTAGGCCAGGACAGGACTGAATGAGGGGATAAGATGGAGTTTTCAAAATGCAGGCCTATCATGTTATTTAAATAAATAGTTTTTATTAGTTTTGACAGGCAACGGTAAAGGAAAGCAGTGCTCTGCGATTCACACCTTCACTTGACATAATACTCTTTAAGGAAGTTGTGGCACAGAATCCCTTCAACTGTGGTATGTAATAAGTGGCATAATACTCTACTAATTTTAATTAATAGTAACCATAACACATTTCCAAATTATAGAGTATCCAATAAGAATTCATATATAGGTCTTTTCACACTAGACAAAATCTTGGGGGTGGCCCCGGGGCGACGTGGGGGTGAGAATGTGCGACGTTTCACACTAGCCATTTTCGCCCCGGGGCCACCCCCGAGATTGGTCTCGCCCCGGGGCGAACTCACCCCTGCTCCAGGCCAGGGGTGAGATTTTTCAACCCGGGGCGAGACCGATCTCGGGGGTGGCCCCGGGGCGAAATGACTAGTGTGAAAGTCGCACCGCGTGCGGTGTTTCGTACAACCCGGGTTGAGAAACAGGTGTTCCCTACGCAATTTACAAAAGACCAAAGGTCATGTCAAAGCACGCGCTATTGTTAATTGTACAGCTTGGCCGAAAGCGCAGCGCACCGCGGGTAATTTGTATAGTCGTACAGTTCAATAATCATGGGAAGACAATAGTGAAGAAAATAAAGCGGATTAGTGTGAAACGTTCATGCCCAACTCCGGGGCGAGCTCGCCCTGGGGTTGGCTGATGTAGGTTTGCGCAAAACGAGTGTGAAACGACGCGGGGTTGAACTCGGGGTTGAAAACACCGGGGCGGCCCCGGGGCGAGTTCGCCCCAGGGTTCGGCGCTCTAGTGTGAAAAGGCCTTATGTGTATCTTGTGTTCATTTCAGATGACCCAAATGAATAATAGCATGTTCCTTTTAAATGTATTGCCAAAGATGATAACCTTTTAACAAAATGTCAAGCACTCTCAGTAATTGACGTACTAGGTCCTGACCATTGACCAATACATACCTATTTGCTTTACAAGATTTGTTACTAATAATAAGCAGGGTTAAATGTCCCACCTAAATATGAATACAAATCTCAATAAAGACACATTTTACGTCACATGAATCTTTGACATAAAGCATGGAAACATAACGATAGTGGTTTATGTACACTTGGTCTCAAATTGTTGTCAATAAACCTTACTTTTTAAAAGTTAATAATTACAACCAATCATATGTACATACTTTATGTACAACTTTATAAGGAAAATGTTTAGTGGCCCCTTAATGAATAAATGTTTTAAATGAGCCAGCCTCCTTTCTTCAAGTTCCAATGTATTCTCATTTGGACTCCGCCTGTTGTTTCCTCTCAAGAATTGATAATAATTTTACCTGATTTATCCTGTACAATCAAAAGCTGTTATCCCCCACAATATAAACAAAGTCAGGGTATTTAATAAATTTAAGGGTCATTTTATAAAGTGTAATATTAAACAGGGACGGCAAGGATGAACAGCAAAGTGAAAATAGAACAAATTGAAGTTTAACTAATTTTGTTTTATCTACAACCCAACACTTAATGACTGTAGGTCAAGCAAAATGTCAGTCGTTTTTTATTTAGTCATTTTCAAAGTAACAAAGAAACTGGCAGGAGCGTGATTCGAACCTGCGACCTCCGGGTTACCGTACCGGCGCTCTACCAACTGATTTATTCAAATTTACCTAGTCAGTTTCCCTTGTGGATTGTTTGACAAATTATAAGTTAAAAAGTTGTATCCTCATTGAGTGATCCCCACAATGTCGCTTCCCAGGCTGTATCGTAAAATTGGGTGTGATCCCTGGCTATACGTCAACCTGGGTTTATGACTTATGACTAGCGCCTACCCGAAAAAAGATACTGACAATTTGGGAGACCGCCAACATAGGGCAAGATAGCTCAGTTGGTAGAGCGCCGGTACGGTATTCCGGAGGTCGCACGTTCGAATCGCGCTCCTGCCTGTTTTCTTTGTTCACTTTGAAAATGTATTCAAATTTACCTAGTCAGTTTCCCTTGTGGATTGTTTGACGAATCAGAATAATTTCCCTAGTTACTATGGGACCCCAGGTTAGTTTATTCCCCACTAACCTCCACTGAAATTTGGATTGATAAGGTCGGGGGACAGGTCATAGGCCACAAACCATATAGACTAAACCTCGACACAGCGTTGCCAGATAAGGCAACTGTATCCCCTCGTCTGGCTACTGATCTCTCAGCCTAGCTGACCACTAATGTACACGAGATACACTCAACCCTAACTCTACACTTTAATGTAAAGCACACAACAATGCAGTTCTCAGTACCGGGTACGTTTTCTTACCCCTAACTTATAGACACTCGGTACCCTGTACCAGTCAAGTAGCACAGCACTTCCCCGGATATCTTCGACGGGTCCGCTTAAGCTCTGCTTGGGCCAACTGCTACGGAAGCTCACAACCTCCTGTCCCGGGCAGAGGTTGTACCGTTAAAGAGAACAAACCTCTCAATTAAACTAACGAGAGCACTGCCACGCACGATGCTCGCTCCTCGACGTCTGGATCGCAACTGAAACGATCACGAACGGGCAGTTCGTGTAGCGCGCACGATGGCGCACTCAAAATTCCACGACTATCGGTCGGGAGCAAGTTCGATCAAGGACCAATGGTTAACTAGTGGTTGGTTCGTGACGTACGTAGCGCATGAGCACTGAAGTTGAAGTGCGAACGACTATAGTCGAACTATTGTCATGCCAACGCGACCAGGAGAAAATGGCGGTGGCTAGTTTGTTTACGTTTTTGGACGAGTTCATAGATGAAAGCGAGACGGACGATATTTGCTCAGCATATCAACAATGTCACAAGTGGTAACGTGTGCATTATTTCAACATGTTCACAGAAAGACAAAGTAACAAAAAATGATCGTTCACTGCTGCTGAATATTTACTTACATCTTTCGTTTTTTTCGCCATTTTTCTGATAACTGGTCCTCTCTGCACTGTGCTATTAAAACGGCTATGGGTAACCAGCGATGTTACCAACCTTGTAGGCTGGTCGCGAATCGTCGACTAGACTAGTCCAACCATCGTCGACTGGCGTGCGTTCGATCAGAGTTAGTCGAACTATGGTTAACTATAGTCCTTGATCGAACTTACTCATGGCAGCCGAAGCAAGTGGCGCGCAAGCGTCCGCACGCTGAACAGCGCCCTCTCTTGAGCACACGAGCGCCCTCTCGCAAGACGGAGCTTAAGTTCCAACAATAGTCCTTGATCGAACTTGCTCCAGATTGCTCGCCAAGCCGCCAGCTAGAATAGACTTCATGTATATGTGCAGTGGCGTAGCTAAGGGGACGTGGGGGAGCATGTCCTCCTCATAAAAAAATCGTCGCTCCCCACCCCCCCCCCTCCCCAACTGAAAATTTCACAAACGCAGAAAATAATAGTATTATAAAGAAAAAACACTGTGAGCGCCCCCACTTTATCATCCAGCCCCCCCCCCCCCCCCCCCCTCCTATGGAGACAGCTTTGGCTACGCCGCTGGCTATGTGCGTGATAAATGTCTATATCAATCAAATCAATCGAATTTCAGTGACATTTTTTTCTTAAATCAACGAGCATTACTGAAGACTATATATTTTTAATTGTTCTTACTATCATGCATAGCCATTTCCCCTATTCCCTTGTAGATCTCTCCCCTTGCCCCCTCCTTTCCCTTTCCACCCTCCCCCCTTGCCCCCTCCTTTCCCTTTCCACCCTCCCCACTCTCCCAAGTTAGTTATATATAAAGTTTGGTGATATTTGAATGTTTAAATGTTATGTATATATTCTGCAATTCCGCTCTTGGCGGCGAAAGAATAGAATAATAAACCTTGAATAATAATAATAAAGACTATGAACAAGTCTAGGTTTTGGATATAGTTCCCAAACAAGTTTTATACATGTATAACTTGAAAAGGTGACCCTCTGCTTTGCTAAGCCACCACGGCACTACGCTGATTATTCAAAGCGTGCCACAATAGAAATGTATACAATATACTGCCGTGGATAATGCTTCCAAAGAACCGCTGGCGCGATTATACAAGAGCCTGGATGCGCATTGTTGTTTGCAGACACGGATTGATTTGGGTGAATAACAGGAATTTTACAGGGCTTTATCGGTGTGTATATATATATATATATATACCTATGAGGTGATGTCTGCTGAGTTCGGTTGGTTAACACGGTGAATGTGGGCATTGAGTCGTTTATGCTACACTAAATGCAGAAGTTTTTACCACGATTCGTACCGTACTGTGATTTGAGTCGAGTTCACGTCTAACCCCAGCTAGCATCATGCTTGCTTTCCTTAGCACCACCCTGCTGTTGATCAGTGTGGGAACTGCGATTGCCGAGGCGCCGACACCGTGCTGCCCGCCCAAACAGTTCCTCATCAGATTAGGTAAAAATTGGCTTGATTGCGAGAGTCGGTTCGGTCTACGTTAGCATGTATGCGTGGTGTTGTTGAAAGGACTCCATGTGGTCTGTTCAGGTGGAATGATTTTATATTAATTCCCCCACCGAAACGAGTCGGTAACGGTAACTGTCCAAAACATGTGGCACAACATGTTATGGAAAGATTTTACTGTAATACTCTAAAAACGGATTGGTTGAAATAACCAATACATTGGTTAAAACAACCATGATTGGTTGATATTTGTCCAACCAGTTGGATTGGTTGGACACATATCTACCAATCCTACCAATATATTAATCAAAAAATTAGCTGGCCTGACGTTTCGAACTTAGGCAATTCTTTCTCAAAGGCCAATATATTATTGGTCGTTTTCTACTAATCCGTTTTTAGAGTGTACCCCCTCGAAAATCGGTCAGGAACAGCAAAATCTTGGAAAATGACCAACTCTCTGTGATAACTGTCTAAACATGTGGCACAATCTGTTATTTCAAGATGTATGTCCAACTCGGTAAAAATCCAACATGGGATACTGTCCTTCCTATATAGGGCCTATCATAAAACTAAGTCTCAAAATTTAATTGTGCCAAGTGTTTGTACAGTTCTGAACACAAATATATGGTTATTTTCGAAGATTTTGCTGTTACTGACCGATTTTGGTGGGGTATATTGCAGTAAAATCTCAACCATGTTGTTTCAGGATTTGTGATATTTTTGGAAAATGAGGCAGAAATTGGCATTTGAACACTGTTAGTGACCATGCACTTTACCGGAAACACATATATACGCTAAACACAAACTTCCCCCTCATATTACAAAGAAATTTCATGACAAAAAATCTCAAACTTCAATGTAGCATACATCATTTGCTTTTGCTGTAATTTTGGATTGAGAGTTAGTATTTTAGGGTGCTTGCAAATACTGAAGCACTGACCTGTTCAAAGTGTTGTGTGCATAGATGCTGGGAAAACCGTAGTCTGCGTAGTGAACAAATTGTTCTAGTAGTCTGGTTCCCTGACCATACTTTACACAAAACGGGGCAATTTATAGACGTCGGGGAATTGTCAGGTCGTGGAACTAGACTATTTCCAACGATTGTCTGCCGACAATCGTTGTTAAACTATAATTATAAATTTCCACTTTTCTTGAAAACGACAGCACACCAGGTGCCATGATTTCACAGGATGCTTGAGACTATTTACTTAGTCTAGTACTGTATTTTGTAATAATTCAGTAGTTGGTTTTTTTTTTTGCAAATGATGTATACTATTTGTTAAAGGTTGTTCTAGCGTTTATACAATTCTGAACACCAATGGACGGTTATTTTCTGCTCCTTATTAATTTTAGTAGTGAATCGAACTAAATTATTTCTATATTATAAATTCCCTTCGTGCACTATATTATGACCAAATTAAAGGGGCACATTGCCTTCGGCTACAAAAAAACGTTCGTTGTAAAATTGCAATAGTTGAAAAGATCATGCAAAAGTAGAATCTATAATGTACACGACCATCCCTTGAAAATGCGCCGTTTGTCTGAAAATTTACGAAAATAATTTCGGGGACGCGAGTTTGGTTCGGACAAATCGAGTGGTGCCGTTTGGCTGCATAGCGCATTATATAGATTGCTCTATGAGCGGCGCCAGTCTGTGTGTCTGGCATCAATGCTTCAGTAATTCTTCCGCATTAGTCCATGCATAGACCTATTACACATCATGGTAGAATGTTTACACTCTGACCTTGGAAATGGGTTAGCTGACTATTAAAACCAAAGATGAAATTTGTAGTATTTCAGTGCAATCTGTGCCTTTTTAAGCGATGTTACCTGTTCGAACTTGCTTTCTGCTGTAACCTAACTTTTGAACCCGTTCCCTAGACGAGGTCACCACGACGGCAGACAGCGGCACCATCGTCACCAAGGAGCTTTCGGTGCGCAAGGCTTATGACGCCACCAACGAGCTCATGACTAACATCGTGTACGAATACGACGCCACGACAGGAACCAGCGAAGAAACGAAGACCATATACCTGTTCCCACAGGTGAGACCAAAGGAAACCTCGCGGAGAGGCGGGCATTGTTGTTACACCACGTACAGAACATCGTGCGCCACATTGGTATTCACGGATACCCAGCGAGAACTAGGGCGCTCAGAAGTTGGTGTCTGATAATTCTCCCCAGTATAGGTCACCTTTTTCGGGAAATTTGGGATTCTATAGGCACGTTTTCAGTCATGGCTATGAGTGAACAGGTCGAATTTGTTTGAATCTATTGGTGCGAATCGATTAACTGGTAGATTTTAATCCTATCCTACCCTGGGATACGCCAAGCTTTTACTAAAATCTGAAGCCAATTTAACGGCGATGCGAAGCACAAAAATTTGCTTGGTATGAAATGTCTTCCTTGGTAAAACCAGTATTACCAACCTTATGTTTATCTGAAATGAATCGTTTGTTCTTGCATTCAACTGTTGTTTTGCTTAGCATGAAAATCAAATGGTCTTTTGGCTGGTGACCCGTTTTAACTAAGCAGGACTTTTTGGTGCTCGGCAAATTTTGTGTGCTTAACAGCTCCGTGGAATTGGCCCCCGGTCATACCGACTTGCATGGGAAATACCCCACCAAAATCGGTAAAGAATGGTATAATCTTGGAAAATAACCAAGCGTCCTTAACAACCATATTTCAAGATTGTTGTCTGCAAAATCCATAAAACATGAAGCAGAAATTAACATATGTGAACACGGCGAGTGACTATACCCTGTGCCAAGAACATCTAATACAGAAGATACAAACTTTCTTCGCCTATTATTGTATGAAAAATTTCCTGACTAAAGTCACAAAATTAAAGGCTGTCCCACGTGTTTATGCAATTCTCAACTCCTATTCGAGTTATTTTCCAAGATTTTGCTGTTTGTGACAGTTTTTTGGGAGGGGGCCCGGTGGTATTAAAGTAAAATCTTTCCCTTGCTTATTCCATTACTTTGTGCAGGGAGCGAAGTACGTGATCAAGAACGGCAAGTGTACAAAGGAAGCTTTACCGTATCAATTTCTCGAGCTCTGCGTGCCAGGTGAGTGCATAGCATATACAGGCTGAACCTAAGAAAACAAAACTAAGAAAAAAGGGTTACTATTCCAAAAATATACATGTCGTGGATATATCAGTTATTGTATCATAAAATAGGAGCTACAACCTTTCTTTTAATACCTATGTCGCTAGGCTACAGTCACGAATGGCAGAGTATCATTGTCCTCAAAACCATAGACAAATTTCGGAAATGGAAAGTATAATCTCCCCCCCCCCCCCCCCCCCCCAGGACGACTTTTCATGTTGAGAAAATTTTGTAGGCTGAGCAGCTCCATGAAATTTGCCCCTGTACGGTACTTCATGTGCATGATGTAACGGTGAAATTTAATGTACAAGTGCATCACGTATATTGTGTGCTTCTTACCATCGCCTTTTCCACGTGTCGTCATGGACCGCATAGTGATGCTAATGAAGTGCTCAATGCAAGTATAAACCAGCCAAGTGCATGCACCGCGCGCACGTCGTTTAACCTCCCAAGGCGGTCCACGTGTGATGGTTTTTATCTGGATTTCATGTTTTATGATCCTACCACGTGGGTGAAAAAGGTCTGTACATCACCACACCTAACTTGCCTGAGGCCCATACACAAGTCGTGTTTTACTATACAACTGAGGATAAGGCTTTGTCTTCTCTATTGTCCCTTTACTTCAACATTCTCCCATAGAGTACGTGTAAGTACACATTTGTACCTGCGAGAGCCGTGTTCAACAAAAGACCTCCCTCGAAGGACAGTGACTTGTTTCAGTATCATTATTATTATTATTTCTGGTAATGAAACCAAGGATTCCTCAAAAGCGCCCTAGGCACTGTAGCTCGGAAGCCTGAAGAAACCTGTAGAGAGAAGACAATGAGAAGAAGTTACAGTTTTAGAGGTGGGAGGAAAACCCCAGAAGAATATTCTGGGGAAACCCACGGAATCGGGTAGGGACTGAAAACCCAATGCACATGTGGATTCCAGGGCAGGAATCGAACCCAGGCCACAGCGGTGAAAGGCAGGGACAGTAACCACTACGCCAACCTGATTCCCCTTTCCTTGTGTCCTCGGTAGTAATACAGTACATGTACAAGCGCGCACACTTTTTTTTTATGGGAATGCAAAAGAATTAAAGCCTCTAACAATATATGTGTGATCAGTCCGAGAATACTGAGTATTTTCCATCACGATTGGATTCGGGGTTGTTTTACCTCGGACACCCAAGCTTTGGCCGGTTTAAACAAGGTGCTAACATGCAGTGGCGTAAATCCGTGTCGACGATTGGGGGATGGGGATGACCAAAATTCCGGCCAAAGAAAATTGAAAGGGGGACTGGAGACAATGACACCAGGGGTACTGTTCATGATACAAAGGTTTGGTCACCCTATGCAAATACGCACACTTATTCCCCCTATGCCTGACAACACGACTGCATTTAAAGTTCTTGTACAGTTTGTTTTCCGTGTTTATACAATTTGACTCTTGGAAAGATGACCTCGAAATCATTTTTTGTTACCACACAAATCTGGGGGATGATCCAATGGGGATGTATACCCCCCCCCCCCCCCCCCATCCCCCCGGGATTACGCCCATGCTAACATGAGATCACCATCCGGACTCCTGAACTTCCGGTGACCGCACCTCTGCACTGTACATACAAAAGTCATGTATATGCCATAGAGGTGAACCCTCAAGGTGCCTCAAGTGCGTGAGGTTTTGAAATTGCAAAGGTATCAAAGATCCTTCTTTCTTGCGCAGTTTGAATGACGTTTATTTGAAAAAATAAGCACAGAAAAGCAACTTATGTTTGGCCTTGCCCACACTCCAAGTTGTAATTCGGCGCAGGAAACTGGCCGCTCTCAAACCAGTTCTATCTAATTTTAGTTTACATCCTTTATAAACAGCGGCGGCCACGTATTCCAAGACATTTGCCATCGGCCTTGGCGAGTTTTCAACCGACCTGTTCCATCTGACCTTACCCCAAGAGGGTTATAATATGGTCTACGGCTTCAGCTTCACGAGGGAGAAATGTATCCCGTATCAGTTCACCGTGGAAAAGATTAAGAGTGATGACGGAAAGACGCCCTCTCGCGGTGAGCACATGGTCATTTATTTTTCTATTATGAACTTCATTGGAATTTTAACTCGTGGTTTGATGCGAGAGTAGGACAGATTGAAATAGCAGACAAGAACTTTTAAAGGAAGTACACAACATTTGCAATCATAAAAAACATACTGAATTATTACAAAATCACTAGACCGTAAGTAAATACTAGTCTCAAGCATCCTGTAAAATCATGGCACCTGGTGTGCTGTCGTTTTCAAGAAAAGTGGAAATTTATATTGTTTTCCAACGATTGTCTGTCGACAATCGTTAGAAATAATCTAGTTCCCCGACCTGATAATTCCCTGACTCGGTCAATTGTTACGTTTTGTCTAAAGTATGGTCAGGGAACCAAACTACTGGAACACGTTCGTTTCTGTTTTCCTAGTACATGTATCTATGCAGAGAAAAGAACCGCAACCTGAGCGTCCAAAAGGTTTTGCAGGTAATAGATATTATACACATGGCATCATGTTATGTGGATGCAGTTTCTGTGTACAAGGTCATTGAAGCAATCACGTCAGTTTTCACGCAAAAAGGGTAGCATAATTACCCGGGAACGGTACCCCGATTGTTATACATTTCTTGTCAACACGTCCCTAAAACAATAGCCAATTCCAACAATTAATAAATGCTAAACGCGAAAAAATCGGGACTATCGTGACAAAGCTAGGGTGGATGCCCCCGGCTCTTCGAGGTTTTAAACATCAATCGAACCTTTCCCATGATACACTGCGACAAAGTGGCCTCCCTGGGACAAACAATTGGTGGCGCCCTGCCAAATTCGGCAGAACAGTTGGATTTATAGTAGTCTTGGTTCAAGACGTTACTGTCTGATACTTGTCATCAACATAGGGCGCAATTTACAGGCTGTCACCGGCGGGCGTCTCGCGATCAATCACGGATATAAGGATGTACAGTAACGTCTTGGATATTCTTACTTTTGAGGGTGGGACCAGACTGTGGAAATCATGGCTAAACATGCATTATTCATATCACGTGGCTGGTCTGACCTGACTGATTGCCCCAATAGACCAGTTTCCTAATAAAATCAAATGTATGCACACATGCGCATAAATGGGCCCTGCAGGCAAAAAGCGGAATCGGCTCATTGAAAATGTACAGGGGTCCAAACAGTTTTGTCATTTTCTCTCAATTTCTCCAAGATTTGTCCCATTTGGCTTTGGAAATGTCCCTAAAATCGTCATAGGTATTACTTTCTCGTCTAAATGTTTTTTGGAGGGTTTAAAATAAAAAGAATTAAAATGTGTTCGTCCCATGCGCACGAGGCCAAAGGAATTAAGCAGGGCTCCTTTTCACACGAGTGCCAACAACCAACCGTGTGCTTCGGGGTACCATCCACGTTGCACTTTTTGCCGCCGACTATCGCAGCGTGATTTTCGCGTGGGGCGGCCCGGGCTTAACGCACAATCTCTGGTCAACCTGATCATCTGTGCACGGTGAAATAATTTTGTCCGGCGTGGATGGCTGAAGCACATCGTATACTGACGTGTGCAACTGTAATCCTCCCGTGAAATGTCATTCTAGTATTACGGTATTTTCACTATTTTAGTGGCGAAAAACTTCTAGAACAACCATGGTTTTAAGCTGTAGCGTGTATGGATGCGAGACAAGTCCCCCTTCCTCCAAAAAACAAAATACACAATGGAAATTTGTTTTTTTTTAAATACATAAATGGAATTTCTTGTGTGTTTTTTAAATTTCCTTTAATGTGGCCATTCCAAAATTGTAAACAGACATGATTCTACGAAGTAGCTTAACCCCCCCCCCCCCCCGCCAAAAAAAAAGGAAAAAAGAAACAATAGAAATTTACAACAAAAAGCTAAAGGTTTCCAAAACTTAAAGAATGTTATCTTCCCAAGAATAATGCCCTCAAAATTGTTTGGTGTACATGTTAAACCGCCCCTGATGTTGCAGAACTAGTTGAGGATCACTTTCAAATTTGTTTTTGATTAACAGAATATTTAATTCAGGCCAGGGATATAGGCCTATATTTTGACCAAATAATTATGAAAAGTCAACAGAAATTAATGGTGCGTCAAAGTCAATCGTACAAAAGCTATAGGATATTTTGAGGTCCAAATTATTGTTTGATGAAGGGCTTATTTGCTTGAACACTGAAGAAAACGTCAAATGTAGGCCTAATGGTAGTTTAAGAACAGTGCAATTCTTTAATGACTGTATTACACTCCTTTCGTTAAAACAAACTGAACTTTCTGAAGTGATACTCGGCAATAATTAGAGAATGTATATTTTTCTTTTCAGCACAAAAATAGTGAAAATACCGTAATACCATTCAGCCATCCGCGCCGGACAAAATTATTTCACCGTGCACAGACGGTCAGGTTGGCCGGAGATTGTGCGTTAAGCACGGGCAGACCCACGCGAAAATCACGCTGCGATAGTCGGCGGCAAAAAGTGCAACGTGGATGGTACCCTGAAGCACACGGTTAGTTGTTGGCACTCGTGTGGAAAGGAGCCCTGCTTAATTCCTTTGTCCTCGTGCGCACGGGACGAACACATTTTTAAAAGTTCTATTTTGAACCCCCAAACAACATTTAGACCAGAAAGTAATACCTATGACGATTTCAGGGACTTTTCCAAAGCCAAATGGGACAAATCTTGGAGAAATTAGAGAGAATTACAACTGTATGGACCTCTGTACATTTTCATTTTCAATGGGCCGATTTCGCTTTTTGCCTGCAGGGCCCATTTATGCGCATGCGTGCATAAATTTGATTTTATTAGGAAACTGGTCTGTTATGCAAAATGCGCCTGCGGTCGACGCGACGTGTAATATAATATCGTTTGAAAAAAACCTGCATGTGTACAAAAGCCACTGTGGATATACATACGATACATGTATAGTGTATACGTACTTGAACTTCAAGTTTGAACTGATCTTTCTTGCTATGTCCCAGATAATGACAATTTACCTGCAGGTGTGCACTTTAATCTGGGATGTTAATTAGCCAATGTGAATCAATTAAATTACATGTACAAACATGTATATTATGGTGTGATGCCTTTTTTGCAGCCAGCCATGGCCAGGCCCAGTATTGTAGTACAGTGGGTATTCAATTCAGTCCAGTTCCATGCTCAATAAATTAGTTGTTACCAGCAGGACGGTCTCTGGTCAACTTTTGACTGAAAAACGTTTTTACTCACTTTGTCTTCAAGGTGGAGCTTAAATTCATCATTGTCTTTATTACTCATATTTCCCCCAATAAAAAATGTCTCTACTAAATATATTACATTCCTACATGTGTAGTAAACTAGTAAGCCATGTATACTAATATTTAAAAAAGTAAACATGAAGAAGAGAAGTATAGCAAGCCTAGCAAACCACTCAAATGCAGTGGATTGAAAATCAAAGTAGATCATGGTTAACTTCACTCATTTATTTTAATTCTTGAAGTAAACATAATTTTTCACTGGATAAAATGTATTTCTGTAAAGATTTTAAACCATTATTGCAAAGTTACATTTGTTATATACTTTACCATTGAAGGTTAGAACTGCCACAGATCAGTGTGGTTATCAGAAATATGTTTTCCTGTGTATGAAAATTGTTTTGAAGAAATACATTGAAACGGATCAATTATGACTGTAATGAAATCTATTTGTGATGTAGTTCTTTTAACCAATATACACCGACTACTGCATGTATTTTTTCTATTATGTGGACATTTTGAAATGTGGAATAATAAGCACGTAAATACACTGGCTGTCATCCAAGGTTATACTTTAAAGTTTACATTCGGATGTATTAAAATACCTCACATGTCACTTATCCTTCTCAATGTTGAAGTTTGACATTACTTTCCTCACTTTTTGTCTGTGGCAAGTGTCGCACAACTATTTGTATACACTTATTTGATGTTTAAATAAACTTCAGCTGCACTACAGAAATCAGCTGCACTGCAGAAATTTTCTCCGCGGAGTTTAACGGCACGTCGTGCCTGCATGCACGTCAACTTAAAAAATATTTCCCACAGAAAAAGACATGACAAACTGGGTCACGCGGATCGCGCAATCCTTTAACGGTCGCGTCGACCCATCCAGCGAGCCCGGTTCAAATTTCCAGACAATACAACACACGACGTACACACAACCGCACCCAGGGTGACCGCACCGGCCGTACTATAGTGCATTAGCCAAGTTATGAATAATTCAAATAATCGAAAAAGTAAAGAGTTAAGACCCGCTTAGAGGAATATCCAAGACCTTTGTGGAAGTAAAGAACAGTAGAATCGATTCTTAACGGAGCGCGTAATATAAAATATTTTAGAATCGAATACATTGCCGAGTCGATTTACTGAGAAACACGAAGGTCTTGGAACCAAGACTAGATTTATAGTGGCAGGCATGAATCGAGCCTCTCGAAGAGTAATGCCCTTCCTTTTCGCTAAGCGTTAGGTATGTTAATCTCATTATGTGCCACATCCATGCAGTAATCCTATTAATTGATGCTTTCAGGTGATGGGCCCGTACCCTTGTCTCGGCCCTTCGATCAAACGCCATTCTCTGCTGGAGTCGGTGAACAAGTGTCAGTTAGTGCCCAGTACTTCGACTACGTGGAAGGGATCGCCGACCCTTCTTACTGGTTCAAGCCGCCTGCGGAGTGCAAGCAGGCGCCCACTAAGCAACAGAAGGCATCGGCTAAGAAAATGGTGGATAACCTGATGGGGTTGTTCCGCCGCGCTGACAAGAAATTTGTGGTTTACTAAATCTCACGATTCCTTACGCATAGGGGCCTATATGTGACCGGATCATACGAAATGAGTCTTAAGGTAATTTTTTGACTTTTTTGTTCTTTTTACTTGCAAGAGCATACGTGGCTCGTTATTGGTTTGACCATTCCTTCCTCCATGGTTTGACATCCTGATGATGGACATTATGTGGGTGAAACATTGACAGGTTATATTGATTTCCACGGTATACGTCATGTTAAGGGCTGTATCTCAAAAGTAACTCTGGGGACTTGTGACTCATTTTGTTGGGTTTGGTTGGGTCACATATTTTATTTGAAGCATAAAGTTTATTGTAGTCAGAAGATGGAATTTTCTGTTCTGTTATAAGTTTACCCCACTTGTGAAAATCTATATCTATCCTATCTATCACTAGCCTTTATTCAAGTCTGAAGTCGGACATTGTTGCTTAAATATCCCTTGATCATATTTTCTATTTCCAACGGATTGTGAATAAAGAGGGAGTCTTGAAATAATAGGCGTCTACCGTGTTACTTTCCCAAACATGGAAGTGCAACTGCAACATACCTGAGACGTAATGACGTCACTGTGTAGCATTCGTGCAGTCGGGTGGGGACCATAGAGCTATACTAAATTAATATAGCTCTATGGTAAGGACGGAACAGTGCGCTGTGCTATCACGGCGTGCATTTCAGTGCATACAATATTTGTTCAAACTCATGAGACGATGGTTTCCTTTAGGCCCCCGATACGAAGTTAAAAAAATACTTCAAAATAAGTTTCTTGGAGGAGCCAAAGCGTGCCAAGTAGCAGATTAGCGCAACAATTTTCCCACATGTTCCCACACTTGGCAAACACGAGTAAACACAATATGACGTCGTTTCGTTTCAGGGCTATCGGTATGAAGTCGTTAAAGATGTCGATTGCTGAGAGAAGTCTGCGTGCGTCATTTTCTGGTTGTATGTAGATTGCATATTGTAAAATAAAACGGCAAATTTCTGCCATGAAATAACAAAAGTGACTTCAGAACTATTTTCATCTAGTCCCTTCTAGCGCAGCACAGCTCACTGGGTCTATTTGTCTGAAAGTCGTCGGTGCGGGCAGCAAACAAATGAGTCCTAAGACTAAACTCCCCTTTTGTGTCTAGAACTAGACATAAAAGGGATTACGTCCTATGACGTCAGATTTGTTTGCAGCTCGCAGCGGGAACTTTTGGACAAATAGATCCAGCGGGCTAAAGGGGACTTTATAGAAATAGCTCTCAAAAGTCACCTTTTTGTTGTTTCATGGCAGAAATAATTGGCCGTGTTATTTTACAATACCTAATCTACATAAAACTACAAAATGACGCAGACTTCTCTCGGCAATCAACATCATCTTTAAACCCTGAAGTTGCATGTACTGTTTTGTCTAGGTGTAACGTTGAAACTTATGCGATTTTGAAAGATTTTTGGAGAGTTTTAAGTTACATTCTTAACTAGTTATTCGAGATAAGTTGACGCCAGTAGCTACAGCAATCCTCTTTATCCAATCCCGTGTTATTTGTTTCATAGTTAATTTTTTTTAATATAGGACGCCGTTTAGTACATTATCCCTTTCAATACCAAGGCATATTTTGTGACTTGTGCTCTGGATACCACACTCATGTACATGACATGTCCAGTTCTTTACCAGACACTTTTGGCCAAGTTTTAGTGTATAGCGCCCTCACAAGGCAATGTAATGAAAGGGTGTTGTGGAATCCTGAGGTTCATTGAGAAACAGCACCCCAACCTAACTAATTGAATGAGAACTAAAATATTGCTCTTTGAAAAGAGATTTATTTTGAGGGGTGGTTCATAAATCCCCAACTCTCAAGGATTGTTGTGATAAGTGCACAAACTTGAACAAATTAGTAACGTTTGGATGCAGTTAAGAGGGCATTTCTCAAACCCGGGCTCGGGCTTCACGTAATTTTGTCCCCAGATTAGGCAAGATCTTGAATAGTTTTGGCTACATGTACATGTACAAATGTATATGAACGCTTGATGTTTTTAATGCAAGCAACAAGCAACATTTATTTCCTCTTCATGGTAATTCACAACAGATATAAAAGAATACAAATAAGAAAATCAAGTCAAGAAGATCTTATAGAGGCAAAACCTAAAAAGCGACAGCTTGTGTAAGGCATACCAGACATAACAAAACACATTTAAAAAAAAAAGTAAAGATTTAGAAACATAAGTTATACAGTGTACACAAAGCAACTATAATACGCGTCGCTAGCGCTGATTTGACCAGCAATGAAAATCTATACAATGTGTCAAATCGAGCTAACTCCCTATAGCTGCCCATCTCCGTTACAAGCCATGAACAAAATTGTGAAAAAATAATCTTTTAGAATGTCAATGTATTACGGATCTGACAAATTCGAAGGGTCGATCAGAGTTCAGGAGACTGCAAAAATACAGGTCTACCTAGACAAGTACATGTAAACAAAATAGTGTGCATTTTAGGTTTTTTTCCCATTTTCACTCGAATTGGTAATTTTTTAAGGAAACGGTTGTTTAGGAAGATTATTTATTCATGATTATTTTGGTACCTTCCCCATTTATTATAATTATTAGTTGCAATTTTGCGTCAATCGTAAGATGTGTAATTTCTGATCAATGTTTTGTGTGTGCAGTCAATACGACATGAAATGTGTGCACAGGCAGGCGCAACATTGTGGAATTATGAACTACATGTATGCTCAATTGTTAACCTCGCTGACCAATTATTTTGACTTCCTAGCTTTGTGATTTTTAGCACGCTTCGCACGATGGTCAATGCTGAATCAATTTTCAGCGGGCGCTGTGCACCAATGCAGGGTATAAATGCTGTGTATGCAGCTCCCCCCCCCCCCCCGATTCAATGTTGGGTTGGCAGTGTGCACCGTCACTCCAACATTGAAATGGGGGGGGGGGGGGGACCGCAATAAAACCTACTCGGGCGAATGCTTATCACAGACTGTGAAACTTCTCAAAGCATGGTATTACACACATTGGTTTGTCACACTGTTTACAAATTATGCGAGTTTGTTTCCGCTTGGCTCTGGTACTGCAAACAACACAGTTGCGCTTTTTGCCAGCAACATTTCTCCCAGGATAGTGATGATTTGGAAAGCGGCTGGAACCACATGTCACTTGACTGGCATGCTGAGCTGGGTTGTGCTTCCAGGTGGAAAGAAGTCCTTCTATCACTTTGACCCTGAAATCCAAAGTGGTCAAGTGCTGGTTTGTAGGGATGCTGTTGTATACAATGGTAGCATTCAACAAACAGATGTCAAGAATGGTCACGAAAACTCTTTTCCACCATTTCATCGATTTGTGAGGGTGCGAGTAGTACTGACACATTTGTGCTGCGAGATCACTTCCTCCCATGTATTTATTATAATCATTGACGACAGCAGGTTTTTTGATTGTACGAAGTCCACTCAAACTGTTTTTGCTCCGAATGTCTTTCGTGTCGATATCGCAGTTTCCAAAATTGGTAAGAAGAGTTACACGTTTGGCATCCTGCCAAACGACGCACAGTTGCCCGGCTTTGGTGTAAAACTGGGGGTCAGCACCTCTTCTCATGGGGAACTTTTTGGGGTTTGCACAATCTGGAATCCCTTGTGAGGTGTAGCGTACAGTTCCACGAGCTCCGAACTTTAACTGTGACAACTTGCAGACGAGAGCCGGGCTCGTGTACCAATTGTCCATGAAAATTAAATGTCCCTTATGTTCGAGTCCTTTAATAAGGTCGAGGACTACATGCCCAGCAGATGAAAGATTAGGTGGGTGGTGTGTTGAAGCATAACCAACGGAGGATTGACTAGATTCTTTTGATGTGGGCTGAGAGCCGGTGAACACCTTCCAGGCACATGTATAACCGGTTTCTGACTCGTTCAATGAAAAACATTTCAATCCCCATTTGGCGGACTTTCGTGGCATGTACTGTTTGAAACCAAGTCGGCCTTTGAACTTGATCATTGTCTCATCCGGTGAGAGGTTTCGGCCTGGCTTGTAAATGCGAGGAAAGGATGGCAATACAATGTCGAGCAGCGGGCGAACCTTGGACAGTTTGTCAGGGGGAGCATCACCTGGTTGAGCTCTGTTGTTGGCAAGGTGGAAAAATCGAAGGATCGCAGTGAATCGATTGCGAGACATGGTCGCCGAATACAGGGGACTTCGCAGAACTTCAGACCTGGACCAGTGCATGCTGTAGCGAGGCCTTTTGTTGATACCCATGCACAGAAGCAAGGCCATGAATGCCATCATTTCAGGAACAGTAGTTGGAGTCCAGGCAGGCTGATGATTGGCTGCATCTGCACACATTGTTTGGTCGGCATAGCGATTGGTCTCCTCCACCATCAACTCCCACACTGCTTGGCAGAAGAAGAGCTGAAAGATCTGCATGGGTGACAGGTGACTGAAATCTTCCGTACAGCCAGTCTCTTCATTGAAGTTCATCGGTGGGCGCTTGCTGTAGGAGGTGCTTGCTTTATTCCATCCACACCTGAAATAGGAACATTCAGAAAGGTAATGGGACGCTATTCATTTCAAGGCACATTTTCTTTAAGGTAGTATACAACATTAGCTTTTGTTTTTTGGGTCCAACGGATTGATCCGGGGTTTAGTATTTGTTTGGACGACGGTTGGCCAACCATCTTTGGAAATTGCTACAAAATGTCAGTTTGGTTAAACAGAACAGCACACCAGGTGCCCTGATTTCACAGGATGCTCGAGGCTATTCTTGACTGTCAAGTACGGTCATTCATAATAATGAGGTATTTTTTCTTTTCTTGTCTGTGTGGGGTGGGGGGGGGGGGGGTGGGTGGTCGCAAATGTTGTATTAACTTTAATGACAAAACTGTCCATACAATGCTGTTTTTGGATGCTCATATCTAGTGTTCCCACTGAAATAAGTGCAGCCATGATTTAATTGCTGTAGGCCTTTTATCCCTAAATTCACATAAGACACAGATTGTAGTTAATATTTCTAGTATCTTACTTATCAATCTTATTCTTAGCGAACAAGTAAAAATACGGACATTCAGAAACATGTACGAGGCTGCTGTTCATTTGTAGACCAATGTTCTTATAGGAAATTGTGATTAATATTTTGATTTCGGGGGTACATGTACATTAATTAATATAAATTGTAGTTTTTAATTACATTCAAATCTCCTCCTTTTTATAGATTATTATTGCCGCCAGTCTTTTTTTTAGTAATTGAATAAGGCCCAATTCAGTGGAATTGAAATGTGTTTTTTTTTTAAGCATTGCATTTGCTGTCCTATCTGAACTTTGATTTGGATGCAAAATCATCACACTTGACTTTGCATACTTCAGGTACAAAAAATTCAATATTTTCATCAATTTCTAATTGGATTTCCATCGTATTATGCAATGCAAACTTAAACGTTCAGTGCTTTTTATGATTTTCCCCGCGAAAGAACATTAAAAAGCAAAGGTTACATTACAGTAGCCCAGTAATATTTTTATAGACATGAATGACGGATGCGAAACATTTCGAGACTAGCCAAGTTGAACCTTTTAAGTTTTATGAACCTCCCTACCTGAAGTTTGGCTTTCCCGACGAAGTTGACGAAGTTTGCATAGCTTCGCCATCACTGTCGTCAGATGTCGCTAGAGAAGATTCATCATCGGACATATCTGAACCGCTATCTGCGAAGATTTCCTCCAAAATCTTGGAAGCGTTTTCTGCCATGATAGCGGCTATAATTATAAAGTGGCGTCGCGTGGGGATGCAAACTGCCGATCGCGCGCGTGCCTTTTCAAGTAAGTGCGAACCAACTGCACAGCGCTGCCCAAAGTGAGGGCGCTGTTCACATTTCAGTTGCAAACAATAGTAGCTCGTGCCAACAGAGAACGCTGGTCGTGTAAAGCTTATAAATTCCTGTGACAAACAAGCACGATGGTAGCGAACGTCCATGCAACATTGAGCCCAGGTGGCGCGCGCGGTATTGATAGGGTTATCTTTTAAAACGCATTTTGCTGTCTTTTCAACCCGTAGAGGATGAATGGTTTATCTATACTGGGTGGCTCAAAAAAAAGTTAACCCAAGTTTAAGGTGATTGTTCACCCACCTCCTACAATTCCAGAGAATTTGTTTACCTATTGTTGATGAGTAGGGCTTTTAGAAATAATCTAGCTTAAGATATGGCCCATTACAGATGGCATGTACAAAACTGGCTTGTCCACCACGGGAGCTTCTTGCCTTTAGTTTCTGTCTTCAACATGTTTCATTTACAATGAAGCTCCCGTGGACAAGCCAGTTTTGTACATGCAATCTGTAATGAGCCATATCTTGAGATCCAATTAAGCTGGACCTAGCATTTTTTTTCAGGATTATTTCTAAACACCCTACTTATCAATAGGTAAACACAAATTCTCTGGAATTGTAGGAGGTGGGTGAACATTCACCTAAACTAGAGTTAACTTGTTTAACCACCCTGTAGAAGGAAAAGGAAGTCCCATGCCCAAATGTTTTAGTTATATAATGTTTGCATTACCTTGTTTTTATCAAGCCGATATAGCAGCTGCAGTAAAGGCCCTAGACAGAATCGGGGGAAATGGAATAATCAATACGTACATGTATATTAAAATAGGGAAGGCTTTCAATGTTGCTACATTTTGTAAACTATACGGTAACGAGACAAGGATTTAGTCTAAAAAAAAGAAACGAGAATCAGTGTCCGTCTTTGTTAACCTGTTGGAAACTAAAACTGTTTTGCGAGTTGAATGAACATAAGTCTGATTGCAGCTTTTGCAGATAACGCAATTAACGTTCATTATTTGCCTAGCCTAATAAGTTGACTACTGACTTACAAAAACGCAAATGATTCATAGAATGACAAATTTGTATCCCGATTTCTCGGAGTAGCTTGCTGTCCTTGCATAAAGCCGTCTCGTAAGTTTTACAACGGTTACTTTTACAACTGCAGTGCTTTCAAAACCCCATGTTTGGAGACGTGACGCGTGATGTAATCGGGGCAAGCAATTTGTGTCCCATTTTTCAGACTTTGAACCTTAATGTTTTACTGTTCTGCTGATTGTCAACTTTTCATGAAACTTTTTTTTCACATAGGCCTAAAGATAAATAGATAGACCGTTGATTTTGTGAATAAAGATGCATACAGAAATCTTTGGGTTGATGTCTGTTATTTGTTCGTTTGTTGCGTGTTGCAGCCTTACTTGTGGTTGAAATCGGTGAGGAATGAAATTGACACTGCTGCTGTTGATATAACGTGATTTTGATATTTTTGGGGCTGTCAACATCCATTTATTTGATTATGTTTTAATTCATTTATTTCTTAAGGAAAGTTGGATATACTGCCAGTTCTCCATAACGAGTATGACTATTTTTACTTTGTCTAAATTATTTCTTAACTTGTTTTATTATAACGAACACATTTTTTGGATATCTAACTCCAAAAAAGCGTTTGTTTGGGTTAATTTCGAGCATCTATAGGCAAAGTAAGTTTTAAAAAAGGCCAGTAGATCGTCCCCGCCTGCATCCCTTTTTGAAGCCGCATCCTTTTTTGTTCAGGTATTTTGCTTTATCTTGGCACCATTCTTTCGATGATCGATTTTATTTCCCGATATTTTAGACTTCTACAAAGCCAGCGAGGGAGGTAGTTCACTGGCATTCGCGATATGCGAGCTGAATAGTTTGTTAAAGTAAAAATGAAATTGAAAAGAACATACATATTGAAACAATTGGGTATTTTAATAAAAATACATAGAACGTGGATATTTTGACTCTGCTTACTATAGTAGAATAGCTAATAAGCTGGCGGTCATTTTGAACTGAACATTTTGCGACCATTTTAAATTTAAATGTTGGCGGCCATCTTGGAAAAAATAAATAAATAAAAAGGCCCTCATCCTCCTCTTTTTGAGAACTCCTTGCTGGGCGGTGACGTGGTACGGACGTGTTTCTGTGTGGCGCGAAATTTAAATTTAAATTTTGCCCATCATCAACGGCTGATCTTTGATCATTTACTTTACCTTTTTAGGACACAGGTAAGCAACATCATTTAATCGCGAGGTGTATTGAAATAATGACATCGGCCATGGCCGATTTATCCACAGATTCAGTCTCAGATTCTGATGACATATCATGGGATAAACTCTCGCAACGAACCCCAATGGAAGCTCAAGATAATGTAGAACATGACGATCATCCACGATCAACCCTTGACGTCATATATAGCCAGGCACAAAATAAAACCCAGCTCCAAACCCAAAACAGAAAACGACCAAAGTCTAGTTTCAGTGACATCTACACAGATTCAGAAGGCGACACTCCTACTGAACATCCAACAAAACGCCGAAACACATATAATGCATACCAAACTCAGAGTCAACCTACTCTAGTTATTATTAACTCACCCGATGTCAAACTAGCCAGGATCAATCCTATCAAAATTGCCAAAGCCCTGAATAATGTGGGAAAAGACTACATTAAGAATGTTTCTAAGAACAATAAAGGGGGGATTACTGTGAGATGCCACACTCCAGCACAAGCAAGACAACTCAAATCTATCAGTCAACTTGATCAATGGGCAGTAACAACAGAATATGCCAAGTCCGAAACTCAAAGCAAAGGTGTCATATATGGAGTGGAAACTGACATTACTGATGATGAAATAATGAATGCAGTTAAGAAACACGGAGTCATTGAGGTCAAGCGCCTTATGAGAAAGCGAGACGGAAAACTTGAAAAAAGCTTATCTGTCTGTTTGACCTTTAATACTCCAAACCCACCCACCAACATGCAACTAGGATACGAACAATTTACAGTGAAACCATTTATTCCACCAGTGATTAGATGTTTCAACTGCCAGAGACTTGGCCATACCGCCACCAACTGTAGAAGTTATACACGATGTGTACGATGCGGGGGGCCCCACTCATTCGAACAATGCAACCAAAGGGATAATATCAGGTGTTGTAGATGTGGAGAAAGCCATTCATCTGCATACGGAGGGTGCAGTACTATGAAGCATGAACGAAAAATCCAAAGCTTCAGAGTCACCTACAACATCTCATATGCAGACGCTGCCAAAGCAATAAAAGCGGACATCTCAATCCGTCCAACCCAATCAACACCCTCGCTAGCGCAACCATGGATGACTGTTTCACCCGCCATGACACAATCTACAACAAACAATAAGAACAAAGAATATCTGCTGCGTCCAAACACAAATGCCACAATGGGAAACACAACAGAGATGCCACCGCCAATCACTGTGACAAAACCCCGCAAAATCTCCAAAGACGCGAGCACGCAGACTAACACAACCGAAGCAACACAAACTGAATACACACAATGTATATGGAATGAACAATATCTAACTGAACTTCTCACTGGCACGCTACAAATATGGGACACTCTCAAAAACAAAGAGGAAAGACATGTGGCAATCAAGGAACTTATTAACCACATCATACACGCTGACAACCCTCCAACACAGACCAAAGATGCGCAAGGGAAACAAAGAACTCCCACACGTGCCAACACAAGGAACAGCTCGGGTCGAAAATCAACCCAAAACAAAGCTAATACACATTTGACCCAATCAAACACAGACTCGCTGGAAACCCGCACTCCGACCAGCTCTCATCAAACGACTAAAGGAAAACCAAACAAAACTTAATGATATTTCTCATTATGGTACTAATTGTGCAATGGAATGCCCAGTCTCTGTCAGCTCATAGTAACGAATTTAAATCCTATATTAATAATTGCTCCTGGACTAAAAAACCAGATCTTATATGTATCCAGGAAACCTGGCTTAAAGAAGGGAAAAGTTTTTCCCTACCTGGATACGACATTTACCGTCACGACAGACAGAACACAGGAACTAAAAAAAGGGGAGGAGGCTGTGCATTCATTGTTAAACGTGGTCTAGCCTTTAAATACATACAGGGTTCTGATGACACTCCCATTGAGTATCAAATTGGTGAATTGTTCGATATCCACAAAAATAAAATTAACATCATTAATATATATAACCCCTGTAACACCTTATCTGATAGTTCTCTGAGAGAGATCTTTAATAAAACTGATAAACCTTGCATAATTTGTGGAGACTTAAATGGTCATAACCCCATATGGGGCAGCTCCAAACTTGATCATAACGGCAAAATAATCGATGATATTAACACTGAATTTGATATGGTCTGTATTAATTCTGGTGAGGGTACAAGAGTTGATACATCTCATGGTACCTTCTCTTGTATCGATGTCACCTTTGTATCACCTAATATAGCTGCTAAATGTAACTGGACAGTTCTGGATGATTCTTGGGGAAGTGATCACTTCCCTATTATTATCGATTATAACCATTCCTTTTATAAAAACAAAGGCAATCTCACACCTAAATGGTCCATTAAAAAAGCAGACTGGAATAAATTTCAAGTTGCATGCAATCAGAATATATCCGAACCCAATGTTTCAGATAACATTGATGAAACTTATAACAATTTTATCAATGAGCTTGAATCAGCCATGAACTGTTCAATTCCCAAAACCAATCCTAATTATCATAAAACCCCTACTTCCTGGTGGAATGATGAGTGCAAACAGGCAATAGATAATAAGAAAAATGCTTTAAAAATCCTTAGAAAAACTCGTCTTCCCACAGACCTTATACAGTATAAAAGGGCGTGTGCCATTGCCAGGAAGACGATTAAAAATGCCAAAAGAAAAGACTGGGAAAGTTTTTGCAACGAAATAAATCCCAAAACCAACACCAAAATTATTTGGAATAAAATTAAAAGAATAGAAAAAACTCGAATTACAAATAGCATCCCTGTTCTTAACCACAAAGGCACAGATGCCATTACTGACAAAGATAAGGCTGAAGCTTTCGCCGAGAGCTATGCAAAAGTTAGCAGTACAAACAATTACAGCCCTTCATTTATCCCCATCAAAAATAAAGCAGAAAATGATTTTTGCATTGATAGTAACAATGACAGTGTAATTAATGAACCTTTTACTCTTATAGAAGAAATAAATCAGGCAATTGATTCTTCTAAATGCACCTCTCCTGGTAAAGATGGAATAAGTAATGCCATAATTAAACATCTTCCTATGAAAATTCGTAACTATCTACTTATTATCTTTAACATGATATGGTATACCTCACAATGCCCCAAACAATGGAAGGATGCTATCCTTATTCCTTTCCTTAAACCCGGGAAAGATTCCACCAACCCCCTATCATATAGACCAATTGCCCTCACATCTACCTTCTGTAAAATTATGGAACGTATGGTTAACTCTCGACTACTCTGGTATCTAGAAACCCACAACCTGTTATCCAACCATCAGAGTGGCTTCCGAAAAGGAAGAAGTACCAAAGATCATATCATCAATTTGGAATCTTCAATCAATAAAGCCCGGAGTAATAAAGAAAGCACCCTTGCCATTTTCCTTGATATTGAAAAAGCTTATGATATGCTCTGGCGCAAAGGTATCGTTATTAAATTACACTCTATGGGTATCTATGGTCGGATAATAAAATGGATTGATAATTTCCTTACAGATAGAAAAATTCAAGTCAGAATCAATAACTTTCTTTCTAAAGAAAGAATTATGGAGAATGGTGTTCCACAGGGCAGTGTTATCAGTCCTCTTCTCTTTAACGTTGCTGTCAATGATCTCTCCCATCATGTGGTTGATGCTAATGTCTCGCAATATGCAGATGATATCGCCATCTGGAAATCCAACAGGAACACATCTTACCTGGAAAAGAAAATTCAACAAAACCTTAACAATATTAATTTGTGGTGTGACAAATGGGGTTTCAAGTTGTCCATCCCCAAAACAATTGCGGTTTTTTTCACCAACAAAAAATACTTTGATATCTCCTTACACATCAAAAACCATAGATTGCAGACTGTGTCATCGGCCAAATTCTTGGGAGTCATTTTTGACAGTGGGTTAACATGGAATAAACACATAGACAGTATCATCATCAAATGTAAAAAGAGACTTAACATCCTCAGATGCATCTGCGGTATTTCCTGGGGGGCTGATTGCAAAACACTTTATCAGCTCTATAGTGCTTTAATCAAACCTATCTTAGAGTATGGATGTGAAGCCTTTGACTCGGCATCCCTAACTATTAAGCAAAAACTTGACAGCATCCAATATCAAGCTCTCAAAATTTGTACAGGAGCTATCCAAAGTACTCCACTTTTTAGACTGCAAACTGAATGTGGAGACCCACCTCTGGCGCTAAGAAGACAGCTCTTATGCAATCTATACGGAATTAAAATAAATGCTCACAAATCTCATCCAAATGATTATATTAATCTTGATAACTGGCAAAAGCACTACTTTGCTGATAAATGGACTTCTGTTACTCACAAAACCCCTTTTGAAGCCAGGATCTCTCAATTCCCGTATACAATTTTCCCCCTCAATGATCCTTTCCCATTTTGGCATTATAGCAAGCCTTTTATTTCCACCGAAATCCTCTCTCGAGTGGCAGATGCTACCAATACCTACGATAAAAGAAATATTAGCGTAGAAATCATTAAAACAACCTGGATTAATTCACTTCACATATATACTGATGGTTCCTACAATCCCACCCTTGACACGGTCGGATGTGGCATTTATATCCCCCAACTTAAATACAGTAAAGCATCCCGCCTCAATAATGGTATATCTATTTTTACAGCAGAACTTTTCGCAATTCTCCTCGCATTAGAATGGGTTGAAGATGTCAAACCTTTGTATACCTGTATTTTCAGTGATTGTCTCAGTGCCCTCCAATCCATATCCAAACCCTTTCCGCAACATAAAATTGTCTGCGATATCCGGCATACCATAAATAATATCAAGCACCAAGGCAATACAGTTGGTTTTGAATGGCTCCCTGGACACTGTGGGATAAACGGAAATGAAAGAGCTGATGAAATTGCTAAGTCAGCCACATATAAAACCAATATCGACCATAACATACCCCTACTAGACAATGAAGTTAAACACATTCTCAAAGATCAACTGAAAGAAAAATGGACCAAACTCATCCCCAATAATAATCTGACTAATAATATGAAATACAAGGCTCCCTTCCTTTTCTCAAGCTGGGGTATGAAACGCTCCCAAGAAGTAATCTTACACAGATTGCGACTTGGCATATGCAAAGGTTTGAATAACTACCTTTATAAAATTGGCAAACACCCAAATGGGTTATGTGAAGTATGCTTATGCACCGAGGATGTTAAACACTTTCTTTTGAACTGCAGCAAATATAACAACCAAAGGAAAATCCTCATAAAGTCACTCAGCCTCACCAACACTCAAATAATTACACTCCAACAGCTCCTTGAACCCAAACAAAACTACCACCACATCATTAAGTATGTCCATAACTGTAATATCAATATATAGATTATAATTCCCGATACACCTCGTTGATTTTCTGATGTTGCACCAGTTTTAGGGAGGAGTAAGTGTAAATGGTTGGCTGGACATAGTGTCACTCATCATCACCTGAAGGTGTTGCGGACCTGCGAATCACCCGAGCGGGGCCCGGGCCCTTAAATTGCACGGCACACGGTCCGGCCTTGCAGGACACCTTGTGACGCTTTGTGTCTGGAGGATCATGAGCACTTCTTCTCCCTACCATTTACCTGTTTGTTTGTTCTAGGACTAATTCCTCCAACGTTTTCGTAGTATCGACTCTTTCTGTTTTTCGATTAGCCCACAGAGTCACTACAACCGACCACGATGCCTATTACAGTGTATAATCTCTACGCGAATATTTTCTAAATGTGGTAGCGTCACTTATTCGCTAATGGCGCAAAGGGCATAAATTTGCCGTACGCGCCAACCTGTCTACATCAACAACAACAACAACAACTCCTCTTTTTGAAAAAATCCCGGACGATCAACTGGTAATGCACACATAAATACGCCGCAATTATTGTCGTGCCAAACAAATTCAATATTTGTGAAGTAATTTTTGACAACCAAAAGTTTTTTTTTGTTTTTTTTTGTGTCATTCAAAAGTGAACAAAGTTTGTATTTCTAGGAAAAATTTGCAATAAATTACAAAATTTCGGATGAAACCTGAAAAGGCACGTGTAAAGGGTGTAACTTATTGCTAAGCTTGCTATTTCCACATTTGAAGCAAGATATGGGACAGAGAGAACACCCCCCCCCCCCCCCCCCCCCACCACCACCTCCACCCCCACCCCCTCCCCTCTTTTGTGTTGGTCATTGTGTTCCCGGAATCGCAGGAATTCCTTTCAGATTCCTTTCAGCGTGTACAATGTATAGGGTGTAGGGACAATTTTGTTTTTTGTTTTTTTATATATTTCGGTATAAAAGCCTCCAATACAAAAATTCGAAAATGTATATCGATTGGATTACAAATAACAGTGCACATACATATATGTATACTAAACCGTTACTGGTAGCTTAAAATACAATTACATAATAATTAAAACATACAAAGACTAAACAAGCTTATGAAAATTAATAGTGTGAATGATGGCTGATTTTTGATATCTGTTAGTGCGACAATAAGGGAAAAGAAGACTGCTAGTATTTCTGAGAGTTCGAGTACTGCTACGGGGAGGGGGTAGCATAGACATGTGTTTTGAGACAACAAGGGACTTGGCAAATTTCTCAAATAACTGGTTACGTCGCTGTTCCAAAGATAGAAGTTGAAGATAATCAAGAGTAACAGCATATTTAGAATAATTACGATGACCAACAATTATACGACAAGCACGATTGGTACCGACAAGTACCCCTTGGTACCATATCTTGCTAGGTATACACCCCGGCCTGCCCTCAAGGTACCGGAACTTTGCGCTGCCGCATGACCTTCCAACTAAATGCGCTTCATTGTGCCAAAAGAGTCACCCAACCATCACAAGACCCAGGGTTGTTGCATAAATCCAAAATCGAAATTTGAAGCTGTCGTCTGCGTTCACGTGAATGGAACTGGTGATACAGTATACCCAAAAGCCTTGCCCATTGTGTCTATACAAATTGAGTTCTTTTTATATGTAAACTGTCTGTTAACTTCATCTACATATAAGTACCAGAGACTTGCACATGCAGTGGATGGTTGGCATACCAAAGTTCAGTTGAGTGAGTGAAATCGAACGTTTTAGATAAGGGCATCATCAGGCTGCACAAACAGGCGGAGTAGGCCTAAACGGCTAAAGGGAATAGAGATGGCTAGTGTTTGTAGAGTGTTTCTGGCAGGGATTCTAGTGGTTGTTACATCGGCGGCCAACCAGGCACCTTGCTGCTACCCTAAGCAGTTTACTGCCCTACAAGGTGGGCTACTTTCGAAACTTTTAGCATATTCTTTTACAAATAATTCGTCCACACATATATGAGAGGGTTGGTAAGCCCAATGATGTAAATTGTACAATCTTCGTAATTGTGTAAACTAAGTTGAAAGCTTTAAACTTAAAGTTAAGATTGACTATCCTAGTCATGTACCTGATTAGATTCCTTCAGTGGCGTAAATCTGTGTGGGACAATCGTGAGTTGTGGGGATAATCGCTGGCTCCGATACTAGCAAAATAGGACAGTTACTTTCATCATGTTTCTATAGACTGCAATGAATTTTCTGGCAAGTGTCGACACTAATGATTACAACTGATAACTTTAAGGTGAGACATGGGAGGTGGAATTCAAATCAGGTTTTTTACTAATTTTTGTTTGCTAGACAAAATAAATAGGCTGATTTGTGGATATGTAGGAAATTACTAGGTCATCTTTAAGATGAAATGAACGATAACGGTCTTAACTTGGACAGAAATAGTTTTATAATATTGTTATATTCCTGTCATAATTAATTCAGACCTTGTTCCATTTATATTACTCGTTCAATGTAGATTTGTTATCAATCGAACTAAAGCAACATATTTATTATTTGTGAAATTAGGATGAGACTTGAACAACGTTTATATTACATGGACAGAACTTTCTGTTATGAACATGAAGTCTTGAAGATGTACACCCTGTATTTTCAAAAATAACTATAGATGTTTAACCCAAGATTGGCCAGTGGCAATCCTTCAATTGATAGCTTTGCACTAGGAACAAAATTAGGGATAATGTATGCATTTCATTGCTACTTCCTAACCCTTTACAACGAAACGTCTGTCCATGTTATGAACATTAAATCTGAAGGTAATCTTCTGTAATTTCTTGAAACCTAAGAAAGTTATCAAATTTTGGTGGGCAGTGTTCTTACAAGGATATTGGATGTAGAAAGAGGGAAAACGTGGGAAATGACTTGATGTATCGACTCCTATCCTTGGTTCCCTCTAAATGTCAAACTCTTGTAACTGTTAGTGTGGAAAGACCCATTTGCAAAATGTTGCGTTTTTTTACGTTTATGCAAATTTTCATACTAATAAGCCAAAGCGTGATGTCATCAGATGCACGGCAGAGGTGACTCCGTATACCAGTGTACGCAAAATAAGACATTTCCAAATTTCTACCAAAAGTGGGCTTCTATCATTTTTCGAACGGCCCTGTATAATGTACTGTTTTCTTCTTCAGAGAGTTATGAAACTGGTCTGCTAAATGGGACGTTCCTAACCTATGAACGCAGCACGGAGATGGCTTACGACGCCATCAACGAGAGATTGGCTGAGATTACCAACTCGTACAATGACGTAACGCAGGTCTTCGAAAAGACCAAGGTGATATACGACTACAAGAAGGTAAGAAACTTACACTGTCGACGTACAGAATCAGAACTTAAGACATTCAAAGAAAGACTCCACTTCAGTCTTTGGAAGATTGCAAGCAAATACCGTTTCTCATGTATGGATAACACTTTTAAGCAATCTACTCGCAATTTTGATTACTTATACTAGTTCCACATAGGCCTATCAAGGACAGATTTTACACCAAAATCGGTCAGGAAAAGCAAAATCTTGGGAAAATAACCATCCATTTTTGTTCAGAATTGTATGAACAATTGTATAAACGCAACCTTAACTTTGAGACCTTTAACTTTTTTAGTCGGGACATGTTCGTATTATACAGGGGAAGAATGCTTGATGTTTTCTGTGTTGGATGTTGTTGGCACAATATGTAGACACTCAGAGTGGCACATGGCCTACATGTACATGTTGATTTCTGCAAACATAAATCTTAAAAGAACAGGCTGCGCCACATGTGCAGACACTTGTTATCAAGGAGCGTTGAATATGTTCCCAAGATTTTGCTGTTCCTGACTAATCTTGGTGGGGTATTAAAGTAAAATCTTTCCGCACAGAATACCCGAACTCTCATGCGTGCACTTAACCAAATTATCAGACTTTGTCCGCGTTTATTAAAGTTATTAGATTGATTACTTTTGTTAATCCATGTTTGACGATCTAGATAACACAAAATCATTGTTAAAACAAAACGGTTTGCACTATTTTATGGCGACTAGGATGACGGATTTCTCTTTTTTCACGTATAATATGTTGAATCACACAAAGTATGAACACAGCTTGCAACTGTTTTGTCAGCTCTGCCAACGCTATGTAATACATTTATTTTGTTGTCTTTTGCAATAGAGCAAAAAGTACATCATTGAAGGCTCGCACTGTCGAGTTAAGAACTTGCCTTATTCGTTTTCGGAGATGTGCATTCCACGTAAGTCTTGGTTTACTTATTTTGCATATGTGACCTGGCAGAACAAAACGGCTGTAAAGTAGCAACAATTGAAAATGAGATTGTGGTATTTCCTGAAGGTACAAAATATATAGCAAAATTTGATGTAGGCATATTGTGTGTTGCTTATTCCTATAGCTCACGCAATTTGAAGTTGTAGGTCATCACCACTAGTTTTGAGAAAATGTAGCGGTTAGTGAAATGTGCAAATTATAATGCAAATAACAAACTCCCCCAAAACAAATGAACTTCGTTATAACGCTTTGACATGATAAAAATGGGTTTTAGATGTAAACGTGTTAAAATTCCAAAATGGACTTCCCAGTGAAAAGGGGGTTATTTCTGCCCGTTATTCAAAATGCCGTCACATATAAAATAATCAGAATAATCATTTTTACTACAAAAACAGTTGGCGATGGGAGAACCTTCCAACGGGCCTCCCTTTATGTGTCTAACACTAGGCACAAAAGGGGACTTCGTCTTTTGACGTCCGATTTGTTTGCTGCCCGCAGTGACTTTTATACAATGGCACGAGCGGGCTAGATCAAAGACGGGACTTGATAAAAAACAGCTCTCAAAAGTATTTTCTATTAGTTCATGGCAGAAATATTACATGTACCTGCTTTATTGTATTATACCTTAATATACATAAAACTAGAAAATGGATGGCCCTGACACATTTGTCGGTTTTTTTACAACAAAAATCGTCAGTTATTTATTTCCAGTATTGTTTCCATTCTACAAATACAGCCATAGCGGTGTTCGACGAGACCGTGCCCATTGGCCTTGGTGACGCACTTCCGGTCAGTTCCTTCCACTTCCTGATCCCCAGTACCTCCCCGACCTATAACCTGCTGGTGCGGTACTCGGTGGGGGCAGAGGGATGCATCCCCTACCAGCTCGGCATGTTTGCTACCGAGAAGGGCACCAAAGGAACTCCCAGTGTGAAAGGTGGGTGTTAGAAAGATCAGCATCATTTTATTCGTGATTCTGACGACAGCATCCGGCTCCCGTATGGCTCGCCCAAGTCGTCACAAGTCGATGACAAGATACATCTCAAGTCTGGTCTCAAGCCAAGCTTACAAGCTATTCAAATGAACAAGAGGCCTTTTCACACTAGAGCGCCGAACCCCGGGGCGAACTCGTCCCTGGGCGGCCCCGAGGCCGCCCCGGCGTTTTCACCCCCGGGTTAAACCCCGCGTCGTTTCACACTCGTTTCGCGCAAACCTACCTCAGCCAACCCCGGGGCGAGCTCGCCCCGGGGTTGGGCATGAGCGTTTCACACCAGTTTGTATTTTATCGACCCCCAGATGGCCAGTAAATTCCTAACTTCCTCCTCGCTGAAAATAATTCCTGAGATTCTGGGAACACAATGTCCAACACAAAAGGGGGGGGGGGGGGGGGGGGTGTTTACCTCTGCCACATATTGTGCTTCAGAATAATGGCGCTGCGCTTTCGGCCAGAGCAAGTTCGGTTGGGCGACTAGAGTGACTAGACTTAACCTTTGTCAATCTAGATGTCACTCGAACGGTGCGTGGTTTGACTAGCTTGTCCAACTGGATCAACCTAGCCCCGGACCATGTTTTCTCTTGTCACTCTCTTTCAAGATGGAGGATAGGTAAACTGGGCAAGTTTTGCAAACGTATACGGTGAATTGTTAGTTTTGTCCAATGATAATAACTCTTTGCAATAAGATAATGAATTATTTATTGCACTAAAGTTAAATAAAAGAAATACATAATAGAAAATAAAAATGACTACCAACATTTTTTCTTTAACAATTAGCAGACGACATTCTTTACAGTTTGTTGTTGCTACACAAACTAGATTTGACGAAGTTGATCGCCTAGAGATGCGTTTGAGTGAAAACAGACCACGCATGCGTGATATAAATCGCCAAAATTGACAAAAGGGACTAGATCAGCAGCATCTGAATTGCTCCAAGCTGTATACAAATACAATTAAAAATACCGCGCGCTTTGACAGGACCTTTGGTATTCTTTTGTCGAGACCACCTGTTTCTCAACCCGGGTTGTACGAAACTCCGCACGCGGGGCGACGTTTCACACTAGCCATTTCGCCCCGGGGCCACCCCCGAGATCGGTCTCGCCCCGGGTTAAAACATTTCACCCCTGGCCTGGAGCAGGGGTGAGTTCTCCCCGGGGCGAGACCAATCTCGGGGGTGGCCCCGGGGCGAAAATGGTTAGTGTGAAACGTCGCACATTCTCACCCCCGCGTTGCCCCGGGGCCGCCCCCGAGACTTTGTCTAGTGTGAAAAGGCCTAATAATGACAACCATTCCATTGTCATTGTTCATCCCCTGTAGCTCGCGAGCTAAGTTGTATGTAAATCCACTGAAATCGAAACTTTTACAACTTTTAATTTAAAGATAGATTGTTTTATAAATGTGCAATTTTGTAATTAAAGTCTTCGCTATTTATTGTGAAAGTGAACTACAATAACGTGAAACTGCTACCATTCGTTAAAGCGCCCCCATCGCTCACATGTTTATAGGCAACGTGAATAGACTGGTTCTCTGTCCCTCCTTTCCCACTTTGATTATTGGGACCGGTAGCGATAAATGCTGATTACAAAAACATTGGAGAATTTCATCAGGTTTATGCTAATTAGGGTTTTATATTTATATACCAAAAACGCATTGCGCTGTTTTTTACCACCTTAAAATCTCGCCAAAAGCACACGCACATTCAACAACATATTGCTTACATGATTAAAACTTTTTAAGATAATGAAAACAGTATCCATGTGGGAAAGTATTACTGCGCATGCGCGTAGGAGGTCCAGTCAAAAGCTCAATAGCTCTGCCACCTACCTGTCCTGATATTTGGGGGCGAAAACAGTCTACCAACGTGAATTACGGGTCTTTCTTTTTCGTACACCAGTGGGCCCTGTGCCGCCAACCCATTCGTTCTACCCTTGGGTCACCCCGACCGCCGGGACCACCCAGCAGCTCAGCTCGGCCTTCCAGTACAGCAACTACCACGAGGGCATTAACGACCCTAGCTTCTGGTTCGATCCACCCGCAGGCTGCCTGCCTAGATCACATGGGCCAGAGGGAGGTGACGTGGGTCAGCTGGAAAAGGCGCCGACTCTGAAACAGCTCCTTGAGCCACGTTGAGAAGTTTGGAGCGGTGTAATCTGGCACACATAATTCCTGAAGCATCCATGATTTGATCCTGTATAGCTTCTTGGGTGGTAGTTAAGGCATTTTTCTAAAAAGCATTTATATTTCTATTATTATTTCAAGCTTAAAGCTGCTTATGCCCATGCTCCTTGGGAGTGTCACCCTGAAAAATACATTTCCAAATTGAATTGCTAATTTGTCAGCATGATCTTTCCAATGAGACATTGCACCAAAAACACGACCGGCAATAAATAACACATAATTTCCAATTTTAAATTAGAAGCGGGCCGCTCCTAATTCCTACAGTATTACTGTATAGCAATCTTCGCGTGTAGCACATAAAACAACTATTTCTTTATTCCGTGCATTAATAGTTCTATAAATGCAGTTCCCAATATAGTGGGGGAAATTCATTACGTTGAAATTCAGTCGGAACACCGACATACAGCTTTAACCCTAACCCTAGAGGGCATTTTTGCTGGAACCCTGCCAGACGCATCAGGGGCCAATTTTATGGAGCTGCTAAGCATTAAAAAATTGCTTAGCATGAACAGTTTTCAATCATTTCAAAAAAATGATTACCAACCAAATTTCCATGTGATATGTATTGTTTGTGACTGGTATTTCACGTATTGTTTGCTTAGCATGGAAATCTCATGGAGTTTTGACTGGTAACCTGTTTTTATTAAGCAAGACTTATTGGTGCTAAGCAGCTCCGTGAAATTGGTCTCGGATTGCATACTTTGTCACATTGACTTGTGTGGAGAATGGGGCTGACGGCACATATGCACCCTGCTGCGTCTGGCAGGGCTAGGCTATTAATGGGCTAATGTATAGCGTGGTTCAACCAAAAGTGGACAGGCGTCGCGTGAATATCATAATTCCCTGAAAATCCGACTTGTTGAATATGGAGTACCGAAGTAATGACGTCAATGTTTGGAACCAGAATACATTCTAAACTGCATGTTTGGAACCAGTTGCCGCGGCAACTGACGTCAGACTTCGGTACTCTATACTTCGCATGCGCAGTATGACCCCGTGTACCAAAACAATGAGAAACAAAGGGGGAGGGTGAGGATTAGGGTGGGAAATGGGTTAGGGTTTAGGACAGTGTTATGGTTTGAATGAAAAGGTTATGCCATTTCCACAAAAATGTTTGTTATAAAGTGACTACAATTGAGTTATGTATCATGGGAAAGGAGTCGGATATTCATACAACACCGGAATTGAGCAATATGAGAACTTGTCATCGGGGCCGTTGTGGCGTGAAATTTTACCATTAAATATTGTACAGGGTGTATCAAAAAGAAGTATACCCTCAGAAAAATGTCTTAAATGAAAATTTCAATATTTTTGGAATATGGCACCACACATGGGTAGAAAACCCTTCAGGCTTTAAAATGACACCAGGAATAGTGGTCATGTTGAAGATTAACCTGTAATAGAATTTCCACAGAAAATGGTGATTAAAAGAGGCACATGTTGGATTTGTCTCTTATTGACTTTGATCAGTAAAAAAAAAAAAAGTGCGCAAGCCGTTTTCGACATGGTTTGCTAATGAAGCCCCTGATCAGTCATGCATGAAATGCGCCAAATGATCATGGTGTCATTTTAAAGCCTGAAAGGTTTTCTACCCATATGTATGGTGCCATATTCCAAAAATATTGAAATTTTCATTTTTTTGATATTTTTCTGAGTGTAGCTCCTTTTTGATACACCCTGTAGTATTGCACATGCCTTAAGTGATGGATGAATCGATTATTTGAAGAGTGGCCGGTCACGTGAAAGGGTTTAACCAATAGGGAAGAGGAATCGGATATTCATGGATCGGATATTCATATGACGCCGTCTTTGCAAATAAGATTTGAAAAATGGTTTGAAAATTGAATCAACGTTTGGGATTCCTATCAAAATTGTTTCAAGGGGTCGCCGTCTTTTTATTTGCCCTGACCTTGGGAATAAAACGAAGTAATGAAAATAATTCTAACAAAATGGCAAATCAAAGTTAGCAGAACTCGACTCTGAAAGAATAAAGAACTGTCTCGCACTAAATTAATTCGAATAAACACATCGATATATTCGCTATACTAAAACAACCATCTCGCTGACTTATTTTACATGATTTAACGTCTATGTATAATACTAAACGAAGTTAAGACATGGAGATTAATGAAACTGTTGTGAAGACGAAGAAAGAAATGTTAGTTTTATCGGGTCTTAGTAAATCTGTCGAAAGGTAACTTCTTTGATTGCTTCAATAAAACATACTTGTATGTATCCTCGTGTGCATATTTTAGTTAATAAATTTCATTACTGTTTCGCCGAAATCACATACGAGCCTTCAAACCGGCCCCGCCTCTTTTAAGGTTAATGCAACTTGCTCTCTGTCCCTCTTGGATAAGATTCAGTGGCGTGTTTAAAATCTGGTTGGTCCCGCACGACCTGGCATCTTCCCCGGAAGCGCGATTTTTGTTCGTACCACATTCGCTATGGCAGTACTTTTGCATGGTTTTGTATGCTATTGTATGCTATTGAAGCTATAAATAGAGGGCGATAGATAGTGACGTCATTCAGACAACTACCTTAAGGTTGCAGTAAACGGATGCATTCGAGCTGCTGTTGTGGCTATATTGGTAGAGCTTTAAGGCTTTGGATCACGAGGCTTGGGTTTGAATCCTCGTTCCTTTTCTAATTGATGGCATGGACAATTTTATTTCAAGGGAAAACAAATCTGAGAAACCTATCTTGCAGCTCGCATAGCCATGCAAGTACACAAAAAATACCGGTACTCGTGCGAATATGTGGTACGGAAACAAAAGATCGCTCCCCTGAACCCCTTGATGTACGACGCTCTGTTGCTTCATTGAGCCTCTTTTATCGATACTATCATGGAAGGTGTTCCAGTTGCCTTTTATCAGTACTCCCCCCCCCCCACCCCCCCCCCCCCCCACCCCCCCCCCCCCCCCACCCACCCACCCCCCCCCCCCCCCCCCCCCGTCTAAACTTACAGGCACTCCACTTGCCTGGCTGTCTCGTCACATCCTTTCACTGTTCCAAAAGCTGTATAGTTCTGTGAGATACTCTAAGGTGTTCCCTCTATTGGAAAAGAGGGTTAGTCGGTCGGGAATTTTTTTTTCGTATTCACGTTAACCCGGGCGTGTTTAGGCCTACACATTAAAAGAACACCCTTGTTTAACACTTGAGACATAAAGGCCGAGTTATGTTTTTAATAATGCTTTTTAAAAACACCGACCCTGAATCTAGATTTTTACGGTCGGTCGGTTTGAGGGCGACACAACAATTTCTTTTTTTGCCTAATGACCAGAATACCATACGTGTGCACGACTACTTGCAATGGAAGAATTACTTTTCCCAGCCCACCCAATTAATCCGACTAAAAATTCCGATTCTGAAACAAAAAAGTAAAAAATCAGCCTTAGGGTGCCGGATGCCGTTTTCCCAACGATTTTGTACCATTCTAAATGTCCGGAAAAGTCAATTTATTAAACAAATGGAAATTATCAAACCCTGACCTCCAACCTATATGCGCTCCGAATAAAACAGTGCAGAACCAGTGGCTCAACTCATTCAAATTAAAATAGGATTTTCGGTTAAAAAGCTGAAATCGGTCCAAAAATGGCAGAAAGTTCATATTTGTCTCAATTCAATTGAAAGAACGACCCCTGAACTCCAACCTAAGGACGGCCCGAATGAAACGGTGCAGAAACAGTACAGTAGCCTTAGTAGAATTAAAGACGGATTTTCGCCTTCGGTTAAAAAAGCTGAAACAAAAAGCATAACATCGGTCTTAGAGTGGCGACCGGAATCCGTTTCACGACGATTTTGTACCATTTAAAATATCCGAACAATTATTTTTTTATTAAACAAATTAAAAGATCAACCTTCGACCTCCAACCTAACTGGTGCCCCGAATACAACGGTGCAGAAACAGTCAGCCAAATTCAAATTTAAGACGGATTTTCGGGTAACAAAATAAGAATCTGTCATAAAAAGGCAGAATTCCATTCTTGTACCAATTTTGTACCATAAGACAATGTTAGAAGTGCCCCGCCGCGCAGTCCACCCATCTAGCGGGTACCGCGCGAAGCGCGGCATCCCGCTAGTCTATTATAGTAGAAACGTGAACATGCAGCTTTAAATCACGCCACACTGAAAAAGCTATACGACAAAGATCCGTCCATGCCCTTTTACGTTTTGCATAGATGATGATATCATTGCCGCGTCAGGTACCGCCTGTGTCGTGAATTCTACGGGCACTGCCCAACCACTCACAACATCATGAGCACGGGAACGACGCCCCAATCGGTACAACCGCCGGAGCCGAGAGGAATGGGATCACAACCAAGAAAACCAAGAAAACCAAGAAAACTGCAGCCGTTAAATGTGTAGGGGTTTTGTTTTTCAATAAAGGGGCCAGGGCGAAGTGTTGTCAGTCGGTCAAGATCCGAGTCCGACGCCAAAAACAGTGAAAACTAGAAGTTCACTAGATGTCCAAAACTCAAAAAAACGAGCGCAAATCTGGACTCGACTGAAGGCTTGGCTAAAACGCAAACTCGATGCTGGATTTCAAAGTAGGCCTACATTTATGCCCCAAATTAATTTATACCCATACCAAATTCGGGGTATTGTGAATCATTTTATTTATTATTTCTACTTTTATGCTAATGGTGTGAAACCAAATTATAATACACGCTAACTAAAAGTCATTAAGTAAAAGAGTAAGTTCCGCCAATCCAGTTTTTATGTATGAGAGAAAAGAGATTTTTCATGGGGTATAAATAATTTTGGGCATTTTTTAATTTGTAATAATGGTGTTCCAGACCTGGCCGCGAATTTTATTTCCCAAACGACATCCGAATGGGGTTAACGCTATGAGATTTCGGATTTACTTCCCTTAAAGAAATCCTCCAAAGCTGGAAATTATAAGAACAAAATTGGTACCGGTAACGTCGAGGTATCGAACCCAAAAATATTCCTACCTCGGTCCAACACCGTATCGACTGAGCCATCGGAATTCTCGGCAGACAACGATAATTCATTGCTTTATATACCCAGCCCTATAACATAATGCGTATGTACAGGGTGGATACAAAAACGAAACCGAGATATTATTGCTAATTGTAACAGAAGTAGGGCACATGTGAATCAAAGGGAGATATCCTCTGTTAGGGTTGAATCTCCTCTTTAAAATGACACCCTGATCATGTCATTACATTCACGGTTGACTGAGCAGTGACCAATTTTATGAAAGGGTCTATTTAGGGAATTGCGCCACTTTTCAATTGTGGTTTTTGTGGTGTCATTTGTCACAGAGTGAAAGGCTATGGTTGCTAATCAAGCCAGGTGGGGAAAAAAGATATTTCACCATGTAAACTTAATAACATTTATTCGCGCAGTGTTATTTACATAATTAAACATGCCCCTCAACATGTCCTCCGTTTTCCCCGACACAAATCTGAGCACGCGTCGCATGTCCATCACTGCCGAGCGAATCACACCAGGTTGCCCGCGTAGGATGTCGACTTCTCGGACAATCCGCTCCCTCAAGTCTTGAATATCCTGTGATGGCATAACAAAGACCTTGTCTTTCAAATAACCCCAGAGAAAGAAATCGCATGGGGTTAGATCCGGGGATCTCGGGGGCCATTCCACGTTGTGGTTCAGAGCAATAATTCTTTCTCCAAACAGTTCCGCCAATCGCTCTCGTACGATGATGCGGCGATGAGCAGGTGCCCCGTCTTTGGCCCACCACAACCAACGAAAAATGCCTCCTTGCTGTCTTTCAAAATGTTGTTCTAACTGGGGTACAATCAAGTCATTGATCATTTGAAGATAGCCTTCTCCATTCAAATTTCCTTCAAAAAGGTAAGGACCAAGCTGAATCCAATTCCCAGAAAGTCCAATCCACAGTGATAATTTCTCACCATTCAAACTTTTGTCAAAGTGAAATCCGCCGGTGGATGATGCAATGGTGCGTACTGGCGGACGTTCTGGGTGTTCACGGCTCCGTAAATGCAGAAGGCAGCCTCATCTCCGATGATGAGATTTTCCAAAAATCTGTTTGGACGGTCCAGTATCCATTGGCAAAACCTAAGACGCCTCGGAAGATCACCAGGAAGCAGTTGATGTCGTCTCACAATTCTGTAAGGGTACCACCGGACATCCAGCATCACAATTCTGTTGAATGTGGCTGGGGGAAGTCCTAGACCATTTCGTCTCTGGCTGATGCGTTCCCCCTGTTGCAGGGCCTGCTGGACAGCATTGATGTTTTCGGGTGAGCGCCCAGTTCCTCGTCGCCCAGATCTTCCCTTGTTTAAGTTTAAGCTGGTTCCCTCACGCTGGTACTTGCGAACATTGCGCCAAATCGTTGCCTTAGGGCCTAGCTGGAGGAGGACGTTCTGGAAAGTTTTCAGCAAAAAGCATCTGCCACTTGCTGAAGGCTCCCCGTCTCCAACCACTTTGACACAACCTAAACTCGCTGTTCTTTTGCAAGCTGGATTCTCATTAGCCTTTTAGAGGTATGGCGGACACAATAGGAGGGCGCTATTTGATTTGGGTATACCTTTTGTGCCATACAAAAGGTTTGTACGCCTGAATGTGTTTTAAGAAACTTCTCCTCACCCACTTGTTAATTTTAAGAAGGTTATGTAATGGTTAAGGCCAATGAATGCCACTAAAGAAAGTGGCGCAATTCTCTAAATAGACCCTTTTATAAAATTGGTCACTGCTCAGTCAACCGTGAATGTAATGACATGATCAGGGTGTCATTGTATAGAGGAGATTCAACCCTAACAGAGGATATCTCCCTTTGATTCACAATTGCCCTACTTCTGTTACAATTAGCAATAATATCTCGGTTTCGGTTCTTTTTATCCACCCTGTATATTAAATAGTATTATAGAGGGCGCTCAACAATGCATCCATTCGGATGTCGTTTGAGGAAAACTAATTCGCGACCCGGCCGATTCCGGGCGTGCGTCTGAGACCATTAAGACAACTCAGTTTTTATAGTTGTCTTAGGAATGGCAATGCACTGTCGGAAGAAAATGTATTTTGTGCTACCTAGGCATTCTTGAAACCTGCTGTGTTGTTTGCTGCCTTAAAGTTGCTTATACAATTGCCTCAGGCCTTAAGAGTTTGACGTAGGGCCTACACCTAGCATTAGTGCCCCACATCTTGCCACATCAGATGACCTAAAATTACGAGAAGACAGAGCTAGAGCATTCACCATTACCTGAATCGTCTCGATATAAAACCTCGCATTAATGACGTGTGAAAAAAGCGGACGTTAGTCACGCCCACTGCATAACAATGACAAGCATCCGTGTTTTCATTGGTTAACCGGCTTGAGTCACACCATGTTACCCTTTCTCTGACTGGTTCTTCCATTGTGCGCAAAACTATCAAGGCCGATGGTTTTTGTGCACACACAAAATTTGCGAGGTTTTGTTTCTATTTGTTTGGTGTTTTGTGTTTTGTATTTTGTGTAGTCCAGGTAGTATTTACAACATAAAGTTTTACAGTTCGCGATGGCACCAAGAATAGGCCTCCGTATACAGTTACATGTGTTGTTGAAAAGCAATCTGAAATGGAATTGACTTGCCGTTTAATAGGATACACAGGGAACCAAACAGAATGTCTAAAGTGTCAAACAATCCCACACGAGGCAATTCACAGGCAATTAGTTCTATGGCAATCTTTAAGAAGAACAAACACATTCCAATTTTCAAATTGCTCTGTTTGGAATGTCAATACACTGTCAGAAAAAAATGTCTTGTGTGCTACTGTAAGTTGCCTCTAAATTTCTTGTGTAAAAAAATGCCTCGCGTGACAGGGCCTTTCCTCTGTTCGCGGTCTCATTTTCTTCGTTTAGATAATATAGCACCCCAAGTACTCCCTTATCTATACAATCTATACAATTTTGTTTGTATGTGTTCCAACCTTGTGTCCACGGTCTACTTTTGTCCTTATTTTCAGTGGATATCAGCTAGTAATGTTCTGAAATTTCAGGAATAATGAGTTCTTATTATTGCCGATTCCGAGGCGCCTGAAAAAAGGGGGGCACGGGGTGGCATTTTTTCTTATCTCAGACCCCCCCCCCCTTCCCTTCCGAGATGAGAGAACACATACCATTCAATAAATATCCGGCGAAGTAAAAAAAGAAACACGTCTAGCGTCCCCGCGCGCTTCCTTTTTGGGGGCCGCCTGGATTTTTTTGTATTTTTTCCACTGGAAAATGAGGTGAAAAAAAATAGAATAGCAACCGATCCATCTGAAAATAGAATACAAGCTTACTAAAAACTATGCATTATTTGAACAGTTACAAAAACCTCGATTGGCGGAAATAGAAGAAGGGGGGGGGGGGGGGGCAATCTTAAAAATAATAAAACAAAAATAAAAAGCCCCCCTACCTTCCTTTAAAAAAACTGGACGCTAAACATTTGTTTTACTTGGCCTAATGTGTATACAAACAAATAAGTGGAAATTACAATGCTGGGGTTAAAACGGTGGCATCGTGGGAGAAAACGGAAAATCGTTATTCTTAGTTGCGATAAGGACACGTAGGGTGGCTGCTGGCTTCTTAAATTGTTTGTACATCGTGCAAAGTTTAATGAACTCTCCGGATTTCTTACATGGAGATCAACGTTCAATTAAACATCCGGAATTGTGCAAATTAGCACTACCCACCAGTGCCAGACCCATATCTGAACTCAGAACGATGATGGAGGATCCGGGAACCAGTTTTTGTATTATTTTCCCGGTGTCGTGTGATACTGTGAATCCCTTGGATGTGATTTCCTATTAAAAATGGACATGAGGATTAAGAGGATGTGATTTTAACAATGAGGGTCCAAAATCACATCCTACTCTATTTAAAACCACATCTGAAGCCTGTGAACTATTATCCCACCCTGACAAAAAGTACATTGTGACTTCTGGGTTTAACAGCTTAAATCGCTTTGTGATTCTGGACTCTGGATGTGATTTAGGACCCTCATTGTTAAAATCACATTCTCTTAATCTAAATACCCGATTGACTCCCATCGATATCCGACCTCTTTATCCATAATGCATTGCAACACAATTGTGCTTTATGGATTAGTTCGAGTAGCTGACTCGGGTTAGCCCCGTATCGTTGATTAGCTCTGACGTCATTCTCGAGGCTCACTCGGGTCAGCCACCACAGACCCTTCTCGTAGAGCAGGGTCACAGGTGAACACTATGAACCCCTTGGATGTGATTTTCTATTCAGAATGGACAGGAAAATTAAGAGAATGTGATTTTAACAATGAGGGTCTAAAATCACATCCAGGGTCCAGAATCACAAAGCGATTTAAGCTGTTAAACCTAGAAGTCACAATGTACTTTTTGTCAGGGTGGGATTTTTTTTAGTTCACATGCTTCAGATGTGATTTTAAATAGTCGAAGAGTAGGATGTGATTTTGGACCCTCGTTGTTAAAATCACATCCTCTTAATCATCATGTCCATTTTGAATAGGAAATCACATCCACGGGATTCACAGTGAATTACCTCATACACGCATGCGTTGTTCATTCCAAGTAACGGACAAATATGGCGGCCGGACAGCGGATAAGCTCAAGTGGGCCTAAAACTAACTTTATTTGAAGTTTAAACGTAATTACTTATTATTAAGCTCATTGCGACGTTAGAAGGTGTTATTCCAGCCCGACGTCGTTGGTTTTGCTAAAAAGCAGTACATTTCAGTGGCGGATCTACGGGGGGGGGGGGGGGGGGGTTGGGGGTTTAAACCCCCCCCCCCCTTGGGCTGAGAAAAAAAAAATAACCAGTTTCGGGTGTCGAAAATTCGGCACGCTGGGGTGTGTAGGCCAATTACCTCAGGTAACCCCCCCCCCCCCCCCCCCCTTAGTTAAAACCTAGATCCGCCTCTGCATTTCAGAGTAAGCCTCGGTCCGAAAAGGGCATTTTGCCAATGGCTACGTCCTCGGCTACGACAACCACGTGAGGATCGTGACGGCCTACGTTTGAGCGTCCGATTGGCACGGCATTCGGGGCTAACCCGTCTGCCTCTGTCGGAGTAGACCCGCGTGAGCAACTCGAACGCATATAGAGCACCGAAGTGATGAAGTCAATGCAATGTTTGGAACCAGAATACTTTTGTTATGTGTTTGCATGACTGGCTGTTAACAAAGGAACAGTCGAAATTTACATTTGTTTGGAACCAGTTGTCATGCCAACTGACATCAGACTTCGGTACTCTATTAACACAATCATTGTTGGTAATGGCAATTCATCCAGGCTAATCCTAACACTCCTAAAACCCAACCTCAACCTAATCATCAGCCTCACCCCTACCCTTTGTTTCTCATTGTTTTAATACCGGGGCCTACTGATCATGTCGCAGTATAACCAACAAGTCCAATTATTGGGGAGTCTGATGTTTACGTGACACCGGCCCCGTGTCTCAAAAGCTATAGAGGTACAAAGTCGCAAATACACCCAAATCTGCGCGCGCCGACGTGATCGCATTTTGCACGACCCAATAGAAGTACAAATGAAAGAAAATGGTGATGAAGCTTTATTATTTTTTATGCATCGTTTAGTCACTTTTGAGAGTTTAAATAAGTATATTTCCGTATTTTGTTTTATTTTGGAGTGTTTACCATTGACATCTGTGAAAGTTTATGTGGACGTGGGCACTTGTAAGCAGCGTAGTGATGACGTCACATTCCAGTGTTGAGAACCTGGGGCCAAATTTGCTTGATGACAAGTCTTTCTTAATAACCCTTGCTCTTGTTTACACTCCAACGCACTTCAATGTTTATTGCATGATCCTCCAATAACTGTCACATTTTTTCAATGGGGAGTTCTTGTAATGCCAAAGGAAACTTGAAGATGACTTGGTCATGCTGTGAGTAAACAGTGTATAAGCAACGCCACATGCCATAATCTTCAGGAGCGAGGTGGAGGGTATGTCAGATAATAGGCTGTGAAGTAAAACACTCTGTACTTTTAGAACATCAGGTTGATGCATGGCTGTATCCTTCCTCCATGGTTGATGTAATGTTATGTCATGTTATGTTATAATTCAAATTGTATTGAACATTATAAAAAGTTACTAATAATAAATACAATGGCAATTTCCATCAAGACTTGCTGGTCAAGTAAGCAACAACAATGACTAGCAACCCCCCCAAGTGCCCTCCAATGCACTCCAGTATAGGAGCTTTGAAATCAATTGTCTGGTAACTGAAAGCAAAGAATCCTCCAATGCACTGCAGCTGGAGTGCATTGGCATGTACCACTGACTTGCAATAAACAACACTCATAGAGCAAGGGTTAATTTAAAAACAGGATTACCAAATTTCTATGAAGGATTACCAAATCACATGAAGTTTGAGTGAGAAACCTATACGCAAGACGTGACCTTTTTGTGCTAAGCAATTTTGTGTTTGTAGAGGCTCCATTTGCCCACACAACCTTACGGATGGGGTTTACGGGTACTTGCATTGTTCTCCCTTTATCCTTAATCTTTAGAATTTCTCTTGCGGGCCACCTTTACACAAAGAACAACTTGTGGGGTCGCATTGTCCCCACAAGGCAGTGCTAGTACAAATCAGATTACGCAATTATCATGACAACACTTGTTATTGACAAAGTAACCGTTTCAAAATCACGGTGTGTTGAAAAAAAAAAAACATTTATTTGTTATATTTAAAAAAAAAAATATGTTGGAAAAACGAACTATACGGTGATTTCTTTATGGCAATAAGAAGCATATCATAAAATACGTTTGGTGGCTCCAAATTGCAATTTTTATGTAACCAATGGCCAAGCGCTCCTTTACATTTATTGAATTGCGCAGTTCAAGTACGTGACGATCTAAGAAACTCCGAGGCACGTGCAGAGCAGCGGGAACAGATAATCGAAGGTGCCGTGGTAGTGGCGCCCGCTGCTTTCTCGTGGCTGACGCGTGCTCAGCCCCGGGGGACTCGAAGATTAAATTTGGGGAGTAGAAACGTGAACGTGTCTGTAAGGAGACGGTTGATGCATAGGAGTAGCCGAGGGGGGGGGGGGGGGGGGGGGGGGGGCGGGGGAGGGGGAGGGGCGGGGGAGGGGGGGGGGGTATTTACCCCCCCCCCCCAATATATATATGGCCTTTTTAAAAAACCTTTTTACCCCAAAAATGTTCCACAAAAAATCAAAACTCTGCCCTCTATCCATACGACATACCTGTTGGTTTTTAATATCGCAAGCTAGTTTGGCAAGTCCAATAACTTCAAAGTGGATTTTATTCTCTTATACATGTAGGAACGGGGCCCGTAAGTACACAATCGACTCAACATTAAAATAATTTCCTTCATGCTGCTTGCCCTAGTGTGCCCTCACTGGAAATTATTGCCCCCCACTTAAAAATGTTAGTGCCCCCTGTTCCCCCACTGAAAAATGTTAGTGCCCCCTGTGCCCCCGATATATCGAGTGCCCTTTTTTAGGTCTACCCCCCCCCCCCCCCCCCCCAATAAAATTGACCTTGCTACGCCACTATGTGATGGGGCCGTGCGGGCCATCCGCACCGGATGTGCTCTCAGTAATAAACTTGACGTACCGGGAGAAGGCGCTTTACCATGTAGAAATCGGAAAGGGGTGAATTTTTTGTATACCGGGTGATTTATACAGTGGCCCTTTTTGTGCTGGAGTGGGTGGGGCAGGGGCATGGCAAACCTCAACTCTTTCCCAAAAAGTGTTCTGCTGGTGTCTTTTACCTTTTACACATGACGTATATGCTAATGTGGGTATGTCACAAACCCAGGTCCGTCACCCTCCATTTGCATACTCGTAAGGTATAATATTCGAAACCCCGTTCTCGGGTAATCTGCGAACAGTGTTCTCTGGTTGCCGATTACGAACGCCAACGTGCCGGGTAGAGTGCATCTGCGCAAAAATTCAAAATGGCAGGCTGCAGCCGTCATATTGAAAAGAAAGGAAAATTCACGATCTTAGGAAAATAATTGAAATCCTGGAACAGCAATAAAAATGGCAAAGACAGTCCCACTCCTATGATCACGTACAATTATATTTTCGTAGGCCTATATCATTCCTTGACTAAATGAATGCTTCTAATTTCACAAACATTAACGCAAGTTCGGAAAGGGCCAGGCCCGCCATCTTTGTTCTTGACGTTCTTCATCTAATTCCCAACAATTAGTGTAGACTTGATTTCAAGTCTGAGATTGCAGGTTTTTTGTTGTCTGCATCAGCCACGCTAAACGTCATGACCCCTATTTGCTTTCACACACTAACTCGCGATCTCAGATTTGACCCTCATGTGCATGTGGGATATCATGCATTCATAACAAAAATTTATATAATAAAACGGAGGCCATAGAGATGGCCAATCAGAAGGTCGCAAAACCGTGTAGGCCGCGTCCATTACCAATAGGTTACAATCACGTAAGTATGTTGTGTTATGCTGTTCAGGGTTAAATTTGTATTATAGTTATTACGTAATATCAAACCTATAGGGTCCAAGCTAAATTGGATCTTATTGATTTTTAGTTTTTGTTACTTCACGAAAAATGTGTTACATGCGGAATGGAATCGTCGAGTAATACTCCTCGTTTGAATATTTATATTATGGAAGGCTTTTGGCGATTCCGTCCTCTGTTCCGTCCACTTTTGGACTAATTCACGTGTGTGCAAACCGATGAACAAGATTCCCAAGTCTGTGATCGAAGGTTAATTCACAAAAGGGCGCTATTTCCGGCACAACTGTATTGCCTATCACTATGTGCACGATATGGGGCAAAGGGACCCCCCCCCCCCCCCCCCCCCGCCCTCTGTTGTGTTGGTCATTGTGTTCCCGGAATCTCAGGAATTCTTTTCAGATGTTTAGGGGGAATGTGTTAGGTAACAATAGTCTGGAGAGTGTATGATACCCTGCACAATATGGGGGGAAAGGGTACCCCCTTTTATCCCTATACCCAAAGCACACTCCAGATTATTGTTATCTAACACATACCCCCTAGATTTCTGAATAGAATTCCTGAGATTCCGGGAACACAATGACCAACACAAAAGGGGGGGGGGGGGGGTCCCTTTCCCCCATATCGCGCTTCATATGGAGTGTATAGGGTATAGGGACGAAAGGAGGGTACCCCTCTGCCCCATATCATGCTGGGTATAGCCTATCAGGCCGACAAAAAACACGATCACAGACTTGGAACCAAGTCTACAATAAGTGGAGAGTGAACATTTTGTTCGCAACCAACATTGTCGGTATACGCCATTCGAAACTCTCTTCGCGTGTTCATTCAACACGAGAACGGGGTTTCGAATACGCCCAATGTGCCCCTGGTCTTTCACCCTACAATTCTCATAATCACACCCAATGGCAAAATAATAAAATTTCAATAACCTATTTTCAATGCAATATAAAATGCAATATAATGCAAAAAAATGAGGGATTGTCCTTTTTACAAAACTCTATTAGTAGTCAATGCACTGATAGAAAATTTAGGCAATTATAATGAGATATAGATCTTAACACCATTCAGTACGGTAAATGATAGCACCGACTGTCGATGTTAACAGTAACAATGACCAGAAAATATGCACGTTTTAAATACGCTTATTAAGTCGTACATTTGACGTAATATCCCACTCTGATAGTGTGTTGAAATTGGTATTACCCATAATACATTGCGATGTTCCCAACCACGGCAAAAAAACTTCCCAAAGCACATGTGCATCCAAGGAAATACATTTTACCGTAATTCAAAATCATAAACGACGATAAAAAAACAGCATCCATGCAGCACCGGCGCACAAGGGGCCAATCATAACCACCTATAGCTGTAGAGTACCGAAGTGATGACGTCAATCAATGCAATGTTTGGAACCAGAATACATTCTAAACTGCATGTGTTTGGAACCATTGCCGGGTCAACTGACGTCAGACTTCGGTACTCTATACCGGTGCCAATATTTGGAGTGGGAACCGATCTGATGTTGATTATGCTGTGTTTGGCGCACATTATATGAGCATATTAATCATCTGGGAAAACGGGGTCATCGAATTAGTTGCCGACTCCTCTGCAAAGAGGTCTATCTAACAATATTCCTCGTAGCCTACCGGGTACCTACAGCTAGCCCCACGAGCATGGGCGGCGATCCCGGGGGGACGGGGGGACACATCCCCAAAAAAATATTTTGGGGGAGGAGACGGCTATGGCAGGTCCCCCCCCCCCCCCCAAAAAAAAAAAAAAAAACCCTTGTCGTGTACATTTTATGGGTCATTGGGTTTTATACATGCACATGCAGTATGCACCAGAATACACGCAGATCAGCACACGCATTCAACATTAAAATTTCCCATACAACGAGTACAAAACGCTTAACAATTGTTGTTGGTTGTGTACTTTTTCCTCCGTCCCCCCAAATAACCTTGACGAGAAAACGCCGCCACTGGCAGGATAAATTTCTGTGTCGTATCCTTAATAATTAAGGATGTAACATTACAAGTGAACAGTCGCGAAAATCCGTGTCGGCGAATGGGGGGATGGGGGGATGGGGGATGGCGATTGGGCGGATGGGGGATAGCGAGTGGGTGGATGGGGGAAACCAAAATTCTGGCCGACCAAAGAAATTGAAAAAGCGGGTGGGGGGTGGGGGGAGGCTGAAGACAATATGACACTAAGGGGCGCTGTTCATAATACAAAGGTCTGGTTACCTTACGTAGGCTTTGCCTGACAGCACAACGGTACATTTACAGTTTTTGTACTGTTTGTTTTCCGCTTTTTGTAATTAGCTGGCCTTTTTAAAAATACATTTTGACTGTTGGAAAGTTACAAGACAACCTCGAAATCAGGGTGGTAATCTAATGGCCCACCCCCCCCCCCCCCCCCCCCGTCAAAAAGTGGGGTCATCTCCCGTGATTTACGCCCATGCAAGTGAATGTGCGCCAAGGGAGTTGGGTGCTCACAGAACACATTCAAAAGGCAAAACACGGGGAAGATATTGAATTTAACTGAAGCTGCAATGCACAATGTTGTACCCATGAATTAGTTGTGTGGCTGTAAGGATGCCGTGTATGCAGCGAGTATTTCTGACCACAATCGTGGAGCTATTTATTACCTACAGTCATTTAATATCTTAATAAAGTTCACTGTTTTGGCCAGTGCCAAGCAGTGCTATATCCCACGATTAATAACGCCCCACTTTGAATTATGAAAATAAGTTACAACAACCATGATCGATGACTTGTGCTCCAATAATTTCTTTTTTTAAATTCCCGTGGTTTTTTTCGCTCTCTTTCTTTCTCGTTTACAGTTTACACAGCCCGATTTTGGCGCCGTCTCATGCTCAACTACAGACGGAGTATACACAATTCGATATTTGCGAGACGTAGTTTTTTCAGCTGCAACGAAGATCGATTCATTTCCCAGTTCAGGAATTCAAACGAAGTTGAAACTATGTGCAGGCCCATCTCGACTATTGTTTACGTATAAAGCCCGGTTCATACTTCATGCGAATGCGTATGCGAAGCGAATTCGTTATGGTAACGGAGAACGTCACAATGAAACTTCAATTGTTGACGTCATGAAATTCGCATCGCATTCCCATTCGCATGAAGTATATATGAACCGGGCTTTAATCTAAAATATGTCCGAGATCCATATGGGTCAAATTTTATAACTTTTTCTTATAGGGCCTACGCAAACTTAAAGGTAGTGTACATGATTGGTCATTGGTGCAATTTTCAGAAATGGGCGGATTTAAGGTTAGTATTGTATAGGAAATATCGTTCCACTGACCAGTTCAAAGTTCTGCGTTGTTGGTTGGGGAAAAAAACGAGAGAAAAACGGCGTTCGTTTTCAACCGTCGGGCGGATGATATCTTTAGTCAAGGCGCACGTTTTGTAAATGGGAGGGTTTTTTTTGGGGGGGGGGGGGGGGTGTCCCCTCTATCTCTTCGTAAGGAGGTCTTAAATGGGCCATACAATACAAAATTGAATGACATAAATACATATAGGACAGTACTATTTCTATGTTTCCATAAATTTACATTTAGAAGATCTTTTGTAGCAATGCTGGACTTTTGAGACATGCTAGTCCTTTTTCTGCTAGTTCTGAGCATGCGTAGGCCTAAGACTGGTGAGAACAAATGAAAGGAACCGGTATGCGTCATTTTCTTCGTAGACCAGAATTGCCATCATGCATATTCATGTTTAAGTTTACTTATAATAAGCATCGCACGAGAGTGCTAGATATAGGGACTTGTGCAGTTACTGTATAAGGTTGCGGTAAAGCGATTTGGTCGACCTGCTGTTGTAGCTATATTGGTAGAGCGTATAGGCTTTGAAGCACGAGTCCTGGATTTGAATCCTCTATATACCCTGTTTATATATATTTTTTCTTGTACTAATTGTGGTGTGAATGATTTTTTTCAAGGGGAAAACAAGTCCGAAAACCTGTCTTGCAGCTCACATAGCCAAGCACACTCAGTCTAGCACCGTAATTGTTGGGACATACACTGGTCGTGCGACAGACGTCGTGGGAACCAAAATTGTTATGGGGACAGAGAAATGTCCCCATAACTCGGTCCTAATTTGCCTAACACATAGAAATGCCCCTACTACGCGGTCGATGCCTACACACACAAACACTCCGGCAAAATTGCGATCTCTTGCCACCACGCGTCCCAAAAGTTTCCCATTCGAGAGAATAGTTGCACAATGTCATTTCAAATGTTTACATATTCATACGCCTATGCAGGAGGTCAACACAAGCAAACAGTATATTGTCCCATAGCATTTAATATCAACATTTTCTAACGGAAGGTTCCATGCTTTAGTGGCATTTGGAATCCATTTCTAATCCGTTACAAAAATCTCCCATGCAAACCATCCCCTGGGAATTGCATGGTGAATTGGACACCATGGAAATCCCTTACAAAAATCTCCCAATGCAAAACCCTATGGGAATTCCATGGTGAATTGGACACCATGGGCCTGGGAATCCTATGGGAAGTTTTTGTAAGGGATATGTCGTAGGAATGATTTTTATGCACAGGTTATCCATTACGTCTGAGGACTTGGGACGATAGGGTATCCTCCGTGAGGACCTGAGCCCAAGTCCTCGGTAGTGTTCATGTACAAACTTTATGGGACTTGTTGAGGAAAGTTCAAACAATGGGAACAATAGAAGAGAACACCTTGAGTCCTCAGTAGTATCGTAGGCCTAAAACAGGACTGAGTGTGTGTCTGTGTGAGTTTGTATAGCTATTCAAACCGTGGACCTTTAACAAAGAGGACAATAGGGTCCACGATTGTGTCAAGGTCCACGATACAAAACTATGGGAGGCCTTCCGAAAAAGTTAAAGTATAATCAAAAGAGGAACAATGGGAGGTCCGCGATTGCAGGTATTTACACACTTGTGTGTGTTAGTGCAGGGCTCTTTCGACATGGAATCTCCCTGGAGTTCCTTCATTACCAACAGAATAGCGCCCTCTCACAATATAAAAATAATGGAAATATTTTTAAAGAATTTAATCATACCGCGACCTTCTTTAAAACAAGCATTCCAATCATGCTCCTATTGGAAGTCAAGGCTATATGTTTGAAAACAAGTTGAACATGATGTTTATAGGAAGGGTCCTTTAAGATGCACTACTCGTATCAAACCAATGAATGGCAATGAGGAACACAAAACTTACCCGATCTCTGGCGGCAGCTAATTGTCCGTAGCTCCCGATGCAAATTTCATCAGCTCCCGTGCACACACGGCACAGGACTCTGAAATTAACGATCACCTCGAATATCTCGGGTTTCTGGGCAAGTCGATAACATAATACAGAATTCTGAAGGGCCCGTCACAAGGGAGAAAGGAATGACTGATCTGTCAGGCATTATATGGAATTAAATTGTCTGTAATTTCAACTGACCGGACGAATCGAGCGAGGCCTGTTTTGATCAAGTTTTATTACAGTTACACCGCACAAGGGCATTCCACCATTACCCCATTGCACTCAATTTTAATAATAATAATTCGATACAAAATCTGATTTCAAATGATTTCAATTAAATCAAACTTGTGGTAGCGTGTGTCCTTACAAAAGATGGATCCATTTTTGAAAGGAATGGCCATGATGTCGCGCGCAATAAGCCAGATCGGTATTTCAACTGCGCATGTGCACAATGTCCCGAATGACCCGTGACCTAACCCGCGCATAACGTGCAAGGTGGGCGCATAACGTGCAAGGTGGTCGCCCGACGCGCACAATGGGCGTTCGCGTAGCACGCGTGACATTACGTCAGCAATTTTATCCCGAATAACCTTTGACCTTCGAGATACCGAGCCGGCTTATTGCTGGCGTAGCGATAATTTTTTCATGATGGGGTTGTCAGGGATTTTTTACTTATGTTTTATTTTTGCTAAAAGCAGTTTTGGTAAATAATTTGGAAAGCGGGGGTGGTAGGACTATTTCGGAAGTTGGTGGCGCCATTCTTTTGACTAGCAGTTATTCATCAATAGATTTTTTTCACCAACGTAATGTTAACAAAACACCACGTGTGGACCGCCATGAAGTGATTGCTGAACATGTTTTGTATATTGATAGGTTTTGCTACGTCATGACTTCATTTGCATCACTACACTATGCGGTCAATGACGACACATGAAAATGTATTTATTTTTCTTCCAAACCTCTCATTTCATACCTTGGGGATGGGGTCTTTAGGGGTAGTGTACACGATTGGTAATCCTCCAATTGTATTTACTGAATTATTGCGAAATACCTTACTAGACTGTAAGTTAATAGTAGTCCCAATCATCCTGTGAAATGATGGCACCAGGTGTGATGTCATTGTCAAGAAAAGTGGAAATATATATATCGTTTTCCAACGATTTCCAGCTGAAAATCGTTGGAAAACTGCACTGTAGCATTTAGTCAAGGCGCGCGTGGCTACCCGGACGAGTGGCGCGTCCCGGACATGAGGGCGCCATGGCATATCCGGGGCGCGTCACGCTCCCAGATAGCCACGCGCGCCTTGACTAAAGGCTATCATCCGCCCGACGGTTGAAAACGAGCGCCGTTTTTCTCTCGTTTTTTTCGCCATCCAACACAAACTTTGAACAGGTCAGTGGAATGATATTTCCTCTAACATACTAACCCCCAAATCCGCCCATTTCTGAAAATTGCAACAATGACCAATCATGTACACTGCCTTAACCCCCCCCCCCCCCCCCCCCCCCCCCCCCCCCCCACGCACCCGCTACGTATACGCCACCGGTCTTCATTTGACATTTCTGTGTGAAATGTCTTTTTTACAATTTGATTTACGAAAATTATTTTATGATACATTCCCCACTAGAATTTCCCTTTAATGCTAAAGCCCGCCCCCACCCCCCCGTGTCAAAATGTAATGACTACATACTTTTTGACACCTCCCCTTTATAAGCACGTGTTGTCAACAAGTGAATTGTTTCCGCCCCCGGAAGTCAGCGCATCCTCGATTGTGCCTCAAGTTTCCTCCAATCGCTAAACACCTGTTCTGGAATTCATACTTCGCGCAGGTGTTTAGCACTAACTTAATTAAATGTTTTGAACAAAAAAAAAAGCATTACATTTTCCATAAGCCTTTGATATTACTGAGATAGGTCCATGAGCTGTTGTCAATCCATGGAATTGAGAATTTGAGTGCGTTCAAGTATTTTGAAGCAATTAAAAAAAGGTACTTTCATTTGCCGTCATTTAAAGAGGAGTAAAATCACCCCTACAAAGTAATGTTAACTTCCACATGCAGTGTATGCGTCGAATCAGTTTCTCACGTCATAACTTGCGGTGCGGCGATCGGCAGCGTGGATCAGTACTTTTTGCTTGCGAAGTTGGGGATTTTCCAACCCATTTCTGTGGAAGATTAGCTGATATTTCAAGATGGAGGAGGAACTAGACGAAGGGGATATATCTAAAGTTCGCATTTTGGAGAGTCTGCGCATAAATATCGGTGAGTGTGTCTTGTTTTCATGAGATTATTTCGTCAATTTGTAGCACCAAACTCTTACTAACTTAGCTCCTCAGCGTAGCACTGAATACTGTAACTGTGTGTGTTTCGTCGCGTTGTGCATGCATGGTCCATCTGTTCCTTGCTCTATGAATGATTGTATTATGTACAAAAACCTCCTGCGCTGCACGTCTCCAGTGTCAATAATGATATAACGCACTAATATTCTTCATGGCAAATACCATGGCCTTGCGTAGTCGTAGGGTCATTATACATGTAGTTGTGGTCATGGCGATAATCGTAACTCTCCACTCCAGAAAGAGGTACGGGTATAGCCTAGGCGGCGAATTGGAGTTTTTTTTGGGGACAGAATAGCCCCCACTTTGGCGATTGTGTAGTGTAGGGCCCTGTTCCCTATAAGCGAACAAAAAAGCACTTTTAGGTTATTGGAATTGCCAAACTAACAACTAGTTAGCGACATTATAAACCAACAGGTATGCCATAGATGAAGGGCAGGGTTTTTAGTTTTTGAGGAAAATGTTAGGGTAAAGCGGCGATGAGGACGACAAAACGCAACGCGAAAATAAAGATGGCGATCACCGCGACGCACAGTAAACACGGAAAACCGCGTTCATTCGCATAGAAACTACCGTAAAGCGCGTAAGAAAATTGCATTTTCTACCGAAATAAACTGTTCAAAATTACAAAAAATGATGTCAATAGAGAAGTCTGCTTTAGGTTGAAAAAGTCATTTTGGAATGAGAAAAAATACCCTTGAATCTAATTTCATCAAAACTAAAGAGTGGCCCTACACTACACAACCGCCCCCACTTTTGGCAGTTCTGCACAAGAATAACGAAGAAAAGGGCAGTAGCCGGCCGGCACTGGTGCTACTCTTCCTTCCCCACCCCCCCCCCCCCCCCCACACACCCCCCACCCCCCCCCCCCCCCCACTTTCAAATGTTTTTCGCCTGTAGCCTACAAATATTCATTTCTTTTCACTTTTTTAATGTAAAATCTTTACCATTTTCCCACTAAGCTAGAACTTAAGAATCTCGGCCGGATTTTTAAACAGTAGTGTAGGCCTGTACCGGGTACCTGGATAACCAAATGCCGGCGTCAATATCCGGTTCCATTTTTCCGGTTCGGGTACCCGAAACTTACGGTGAAAAATTCAATGTAAGGTTTCATACCAAAAATAAATAAGTAAATAAAGACAATTTGATCCATTTCAAACTCTGTTCCGACTCGAAAGACCCGAACCGTCTGGCGGTGTTTTGAAAACAATGCGTCAACAAAAATGCAGTGAATGGAAAGTATCAATAATGTAGTCGGCCAATGCTGTTTGTATCTTATCTAAGGCTATCTTGTTGCTTAGTATAGTCTGTCAATGGAATGTGAACTGCGGTTTACGCTGCGGCCAAACTAGCTCCGCGGTATGATCAAAGAGTGGGCGGGAGTAATATTGATCTTGATAGAGTGAACGTTGCTCAGACACTGGGGCAGCGGAAGTGGGAAGCGCTCTCCGTATTAGGCCTACAGGTATACATTAAAACAAAAACAATAAAAGGCTTTGCTTGGAGGAGGCTTTGCTTGGTTGGAGTAATTTGTTTTATGGTGTGTGATTATTTTGGTGTCCGACTACATGTGCCCTGTCTACTTGTACCCGAGTCAACTCCTACCCGAGTCAACTCGTACCCTAGTCAACTCGTACCCAGGTTAACTCGTACTCTCTGTGGATGATTTAATATTTAACCCCTTGCGTACTAGAAGACGCAAAAATGGCGCCAAAAATACCCAGTACCACCAGGCCGGATGACGCTATTTGCCGCTATTTGTGCAGTTTCAATCCATTATTGGATTATTGTGTATGTTACGCTTTACTGCACAATCACATTGTGGCCGTTTCGCTTGGCTACAAAGGCCGGCGCGACACCCCGGCGCCTCCTGTAAATAACCGTACTCAAGGTCTTTTTAAATATCTCAACCTTCTAAACGATATTTTTATAGAGATTGGACGACAGGTAATGACTGCAGCTGTGAAAACGTCTTTAATGGAGAATGTCTTATAACGGATCAAATTTAAAATAATTAATGTTCAACTTCAAAGGTCCTGGTGTCCCTGAAATAATTGAAATCAGTAATAAACACAAAGCCAAGATAACCTTGTCTGAATAAGGCGGTTACACTACATGACCCCCCAATTTGTTTTCTTGTGTTGGATATTTTTGACAGCGCCGTCCCTTCGACAAAAGAACCGCCCCAGTAAATCGCTTTGAACAAGGCTTTACCTTTTTTTTACCAAGAAGATAGTGGCACGTTCCGTGCAGTCGCCCAATCACAGGCTATTACGAACGTTGTGATATCTGGCCCGCCCCGAACAACCAATAAGTCCATATGAAGATGGCCAAGAATTAAGCCGTAGTAGACCAATCATGCAGTTCAGTGAGTCCACCTCGCACACGTGCCGTCCAATCAGCACACGGCACTCGCTCCCTGTGTGCAGTGCACCTGTGGCTTTGTCGGGGCTCCTTCGAAATACCAATGCTGTTGCATGACATCGTAACTCCTAAGTAGGCCTAGTCATATAAACACTGCAGGATTATACCAAGCCTGGGACGATTGCGACATCGATGTCAAATTTCAGGCATTTGTTAAAACATCTACTTTTATACTGCATTTAATTTCAATTTTCTCGTAAGTCAATTGACGTGGAATCAAGTCAGATCTACTGCCGGCTTGCTGTACGCACGTGCAGAAAGTAAATCTTTCTTTTTTAGGCAAACAAATAAGTTCTGCTTCCGATTACATGCCTTTGAAAAATAGGATAGGTGGGTCGGATTTCTTTTGTGTCCTGATTGATTGGGTGAATGTGCGAATTTCAGTCTGAACTATTTCCATTTACGCTACGAAAGCTATACAAAAAATGGCCACAAAAAGTGATAAAAACTTGCCTTAATTAATGTCAAAAATATTTACTGTCGATAATTCTTAAAAATAATGGATAATTTAGGTCGTGCATATACAAACCACACTCTGCACATACAACGCCAGCAAAGACGGGAAACTGGCCAACACTGTCCGTTTGTCGTGCGGTAAGTGGTAAGCGTGGGGGATGCACTGTGTGGCGGGCGACGAACCTCGTGTTGCGGCAGGAAATGTCGGGGAAACACGCTGCGCTATCACATCAAGTACCGTGATGAGCGGTACAACCTCGAAATATATTCATAAACACGGAAAATACATACACAGACAAGAGAGATCAAGTTCTGTTAATTAATTTAACTTGCAGAGATCTTCTTTCTCCATCGATGTATATTTGGCATTTTTACAATGTCAGATCTGACCTGGAACTGCAGTGCACTCTGCAGTGTTATGCTAAATGTTGGTCGGCCATAATGCATAGCCTGGTTGCCGCATTTCCATCATGCCTTCTTTGGCACTTTTAGTGGGCGGCGCAGCGGGAACCAGTACATCATTGCTGCATTGAGCATTACACACGTGTTTTCATCACGGTGATAGGAAATCACGCACCGAAGGGAACTTGTAATCGCGAAGGGAACTTGTAAAAATAACGAAGGTTTCTTCTCAAAAAGTAGCAAATGTAAGTAGGCAAACAAACGTAAATATGTTGTTGAGAGGCGTTTTGTGAAGACGGAAGGTACAACAGGAAAATTAGGGTAGATCGGGTAACCGGAAGCAGAACTATTTTTGCGGGGGCCTTAGCGGCCGCACGGTGCACACAAGGACATTACATTAGACAGTGTTTTTTTCTTCTGAACGGTCCACTTTCGGGTACCCGAGAACCGAACCAGTGTGGCATTCGGGTACCCGGATCCAAAATTACCCGTAAATGCACAGCCCTACAATAGTTTGATATCAACCCAGGTTGAACTTGATATTTGTGTGAAACACCCAACCTGGCTTGAAAAATCTCAAACTTGCTGTGGACAAAAAACAGTCTTGGGCTTGGTGATGAAAATATCAAATGTGAATCATCACTTGTTGTTCACCCTCTTGTCCAGCTTGGTTCCTCCAATTAGGGTATTTGAGAGTGAAACTCGGCTTTCCACCTGTACCTAGATGTAGAACAAAGAGCTATAGCTTTTGCCTCGTTTTGTATCTCTTTGGAAATGTTTTTGCTTGGTGCATGTTTCCCTTCAAGATCTTTCCTGCTTCAAGAAGAATATTAGTTCCTACATGTACCTCTTGTATCTTTAGTTCTTTTTCATTTTGTAGCTCGGTACATGTACCTTGAGTGGCTTTTAGCCTTGTTCGGGGTGAACTTGCAAAAAAAAAGAGATTTGTCTTGTGTGAGAGGGTCTATAGCATGGTTAAATGTAAATGGGAGTTAAAGATCAGTGCTGAGCCGCATTTTTCTGAAATATATTTGAAAGTGTAGAGTGTACTAATACATGTATATAACACAAATGCACAGTCCCATTTTTAAATTTTGAGCGCTTCATATTTATAATTGGGGAAATTCTTCGGGATTTGAAATAAACTAAAAATGAAATAAACAGTTGTTGGTTCCATCTGGCGGTTCTTAAGGATTTGTGACGTTACAGCTGGGAGTTGTGATTCATACGACTGTTTGCTGCTAGCTATATCATATACACAGCTACATGTATGTAGCTGAACAGAGTTGACTCGGCGTCAAGGTTTTTTTTTGGACAGCGAAAGTGAGGATTTGTTATATTAGGCACAAGGATCACTGGAGCAGTTACATAGAAACAGGATTTTCTGGGTTTAGGCGACCATTGAGCGTCCTGGCCATTTTTTTGTCGCTCATAGGTGGTACAAAGGTCGCAGCCCTGTGTAAAGGGGGCTTTATGGATCTGACATACTTTGTAAAATTCTTATTGTATCATTTGGTCAAAGGCTTCGACATAGAAAGTGTAAATTAACCCCTTTTTTGTAAAAGTTCCGTTTCTTATGTTACAAATGTAATTAAATAACATGAATAAAGGACAAGGTATACAGGTCACATCTAGATCGAATGACTTCAATGGCTAATCTCATGGTTTATTTGACATACTGTATGGTACATTAATTTCTAGTTCATTAAATTAGAGGAAAGCTGTAAAAAGATTGAACCATTTACACTGTTAGCTTTTCAGTAGTTAAAGGTGACTCGGACTCGTGATTCGACCTTTGTGACTCATGACTCCACCTTTGTGACTCATGACTCGGACTCGGACTCGACCTGTATGACTCGGGACTCGAGAGAGGTGACTTTGACTCGGACTCGATGTTTGGTGACTCGAATACAAGTCTGGCATCCTGTATTAAACACATATCTGCTTGCTGCCTACATGAACGCTGCAAGTACAGTGCTCCGTATGGAATTTATAGCCTGACGGCTGAAATTTATCATAAAAATATCTTTTGCTCCTGACTTTTGCCGGGTGGCAATCCATCAATATAGAGGACTTTGGGCATGATGGCAATGGCAGTGGACCCTTGGTAATGGATGTTATCACACTTTTACTGATGTACAACAGTAGCTGAGCATTCTTCCTGCGCTTGCCTAAGCACCCCAAGCCTTATTGTCAAAACATATTGACTATCGTTTCTTTTTTTGTCATATGTAAGAGATAATTCCAGACTCACAAAAATGGAATTAAGATTGAATTAAATCATCTCTATATTTTTGTAAATCAAGTCTTGCATTCCTGCTTCTGTTAATCTGCATGATCTCTGTTTCCTGATATTTATCTGGGGTTTGGGTGCTTATCTTTGCCTTTCCCCCGTCTTCAGAATAACAATAAAATAAATAAATAGAAAAAAAACACTCGGTAACATAGGGCTCCTGCAAAAAATTGAAAAAATTCCTCACAGCAGTTTGTGTCTCTGTAAGGTTTGTGAAAACCTTACAGTTCTTGAATTAATTCGTCAAACAATCCACAAGGGAAACTGACTAGGAAAATTTGAATACATTTTTAAAGTGAACAAAGAAACTGGCAGGAGCGGGATTCGAACCTGCGACCTCCGGAATACAGTACTGGCGCTCTACCAACTGAGCTATCTAAGCTCTATGTTGGCGGTCTCCCAAATTGTCAGTATCTTCGTTCGGGTGGGCGCTAGTCAGAAGTCATAAACCATGTAAACCCAGAATGCCATATAGCCAGGGATCACACCCAATTTTACGATACAACCTGGGAAGCGACATTGTGGGGATCACTCAATGAGGATACGACTTTTTAACTTCTAATTCGTCAAGCAATCCACAAGGGAAACTGACTAGGTGAATTTGAATACATTTTCAAAGTGAACAAAGAAACTGGCAGGAGCGGGATTCGAACCTGCAACCTCTGGGGATCATTCTGGAAGTAGTCGGCTTGGATAACTAGAACTAAAGGAGAGAAAGCGCAGAAAAGATGGTTCAGCGTTACGATGAATTTTGTCACCGACTCGGGCAGGTTGGAGTCTACAAAGTCTACAGCCACGCAGCTGAATCCTGCAGTATGTACCTGTCCTAATGGCTGTTCCTATCGACACAAATAATACGAAAACATTTAAACATAGGCCCCTACAGCCCCAAAATAATTTCTTGAAACCAACCGGTCTTCGATAGCCTGTGATTGAAAAAAAAATTCCAACACGATCTTAGAATCTCCTTGCCAAAATTCTAATCCAGTTCAAAGCTCAGCATTTTAAGATACAAAACCGATAGGAAAAGATTCACATACACTGAATTATGCAATCACAATATACCATTAGGCTACTGTCTCATGAGGGTGCTTCATCGATATCTGTAAACTCGATCGTGGATGACGACCGGACCAGTGTGTGAAAACGTGCAATGTACCAAGGCCTCTTCGCCATCTTTGTAAAAGATTACTCGCATTGAAAGACGAAAAGATAAGAAAATAAAAATGACTCTCCATGACACGATTTGTGCACGAAAGACTACTTACATTGAACAACAAAGGGATCCAAATTGATTCACTCTTCAAATTGCTGCCGTGACTTAGATTCGTCCTCAATTATCGACCGTCAAGATCCTTCGTCATTTTATTTCATTTTGAATTTTTTTTACATATGACATACATGTAGCTACATGTACATTTTACACTTGTTTCTGACATAACAATAAAGTTAGTTTAGATATTTTATTGGATACACAACTCATAAGGAATGCAAGGGTACATTTGGAAATCACGCACGTTCACAAACGTGTAAAATGCAGGCATGCAACTTTTCCGCGGATCCGCGGATTTCCGCGTTTTTAAAAAATCCGACCGTGAATAAAATCCGCGCTTTAGCTCGTTTCCCACCGTGCCGACCGCGGAATCGTCCACCAACATGACCAATATTGCTAGCGCACATCGTCTGGCTCCGTATTTTGTATTTTTGTATACATACATTACATAGAAAGGTGCAGGACACAGACTCCGTACACATTCTGTCGCGTTGTATGAATTAGTCGCTATAGCGCCCTCAATCGACTATAGACTGATAGTCTGCTTCCGCATTTGTTTTCTCGCGTCAATGAATACAATACATCGGGATACGGACACTATACCTACGTGTACATGTTTGCACGACGTCGTAAGAGCTTCACGCCAGCGCTATGCGCTCACATTTTATTTTCCCCGTTTTTGTAAATTGAAGAGTTGCATGCCTGAAAATGGGGTCTATAAAAAGTGAACAATGGGCTTGAAATAGGCACTTCGATTACGTCATGAAAATCGTCCAACGGCCCCACACACACACAAAGTGCATTGAAAAAAAGTGTAGTAAGGAAATTTATCAAATCATCACTACGAAATCTCATGTCACTATCAACGAAAAATGGATCCAAACAGATGAATAGTTTTGAGTTATGACTTAAAATTTGACGCGGTCTCCCGCTGCCGTGTGGGCAAAATCTGCTCGCTCGGCCATGGACGGCCTTTGTTGTGCACTTCGCTCGGTAACAATCGGAAGGCGTTTCCGTTTTTCGTGTCCAATCCTGGCGCTGTTTAATACCATATCGTCCCCTGTTTGGATTTTTCTGAATGAACGAGATTCATTCTTTGTTCTGCTGCGTCCTGCTTGAAAATCGGCCCAGCGGTTGGAAAGTGACGCTCCAAAGACAATTTCACGCTCAAATTTCACCTTGAAAATGGGCATCGTTTGAGATCTGTCTACATGTATATATGTTGTCATTGTAAATAACTAAATTTGGAGGATATTGGTTATGAAATGGCTTCAGGAAATACACCTTTGTTGAACGACTATTTGATCTGCAAACTGATCGCGTGCGTGGTTCAGACTGGTGCTGTGTAACTTGCTACATGCAGGTACTGTTGGGCGCGCTTAGGTACCAGACTAATATCGATATTTTCGCACAAACTGGAATCTGCTTTACGCAATTGTGCCACGTACATCGTCATAATAAATTCATAATTGCCTTTCACGGCTGATTGTCATGGACTAAAGATGTCATGAATTTATTTACTTTTCATAAAAGATGAGGATTTGCCTCTGAAAATGACAACATAAAATCGATGCTATGAATCTATTTTTATGAAAATTGCACTCGTAAATTTGTATGCGCTCTTGGTGGGCATAACCATGGCGTGTAAGTTGGATATTTATAATAAAACGTTTCAATCAATAAATAAATTAATGGCCCTAAATTTGGAGTAGATTTAAACCTATATGTACATGGTAACGTTTTGTTTATTAAAATTTAAACTTTATTTTTTTTTTCTTGCAAAATGTATCTTCTGAAGGATTAGGCCGAGCCGTTTTTTAATACAGATGACTTTTGTTTTGTTCTCGTAACCGAGCTCACGCCCGCAGCGGAAGCTATGTGCATTTAAAAAGAAATATTATATTTGTTATTCTAATTTCAAAGCATTAACCAAACAATTACTGATAAGTTGGAGTTTTTGTAGGTGTTGAAAATAGGTTTTGCAAAAATGTATTTCCCCAGAATGAGTGTCTTCAACACAGTATCTCCGGGGAAACTGAAATTATTTCGAAATGGTAATAATTAATTATATGCAAAATCTAATTAATTATGCATGTAAATCTCTAGAAGTTGAATTGTGTGCCTTTTAGGGTAAATTTAGAAATTAATTATTAACGTCTGAAATTATAGATATTATTGGAAGAATGCACATAACACGCCTGCCAAATATAGATGAAAACAAATAAACCATTATGGAGATATGGAGAAAAAAATCTTGTGATTACATGTACAAATGTATGTGATTTTCTTGGTGCCGTTGCCATTATAAAGAAAAACATAGGATAACCTTTGACCTTTGAGTAAAAAAATGAAGCAAATTGTCCGTCATTATTAAATTGATGTATCTCGAGAACCCCTAGGGCTATTTCAAACAGGGTTGATAAAAATCATGATTTTTTTTTTTATTAAAAAAGAATCATGATTTTTAAAAAAATCAAAAAATCAAAAATCTGATTTTTTTGATTTAAATTGATTTGTTTGATTTAAATCGATTGTTTTGATTTTTGTTTTACCATCGTACCATTGGCATAAAACATTTGTTTCAATTAAGTCAATTTAAATGACCATCATTGAAAGTCAAGTATAACCACACACAATTGTTTATGAAATCAGTGCTGAAATCCCTCTTATTTATCATATTCTTTTCTAGAATACAAAGTTTGTCTTAAAATCTCTGTTACAGCATCACCATCATACTGCACATTTCTCATCCAAGTTGATAACAGGAACCCCCCTCCTCTTTACACACAACCATGGTGGAATAGAACTATTTAATGCAGCCACAATATTTTTTTAACGCACTGTCCTTATTTTGATCCTGTAAAAGTTTTTACGATTTTTGCGGTGGAAATATTGTCCTTCGGCATCATTTTGCATTTGCAATTTTGGAAAACGTAAATATTTATTAAAAATCATTAAAAGTCCCAACACAACATTTTTAAATTGTCATTTGTATACAACTCAGCAGAAAGTCCTTAATGCCTGATGAACTGGATAAAAGTCGCCCCATCTACAATATGGCATATTAGCCTGGGGAAATTCTCAGACTACTCTTTTGAATAAGCTTTTAATATTACAAAAAAAATTCTTAGAGTCGTTACGAAGTCCACCTTTAGAGAAAACACTGGTCCGCTTTTCAGAATGTATAATACACTCACAATTTTTAATATATATATATAAATATCATCTCAAAATGTTGTATACTACCTTTTAAGTCTGCAGGCACAGCGCAATTAAACCATTCCATAGATTCAATAACAAAAAGTTGGTAAGAAATGCACTTTCACTTTTGTTCCCAGGAAAGGTTAGGTGGAGGGGTTTTGTTTCCTACATGTATGAAGGTCACTGTCCTTGTTAGGGGTGGCGCCGGTGGGGCAGTTTCACTGGAATCGGTAATCGATGCTTTATTTCATAGAAAGACATTGTTGAAATGTTTTTTGTCTCACGAGGACCTATATATTGTAGCAGGCTCTAAAACAAATTTCACAGTTGTACGCATTACGGTTCTCAAATTATAAGCTCACATGGGTGCTAAAGCACAACATTTGGAGTCTCATTCACACTTTCTAGAAACTGCAATTGATGAGAAATACAAATAAATACCAGGGGAACCACCCAGACTTGCAAAGACATTGAAGTAGGTCCCAAAAATCTGTACACCAGATTTCATCAGGATTGGCCAACTCGTTTTTTTGTTATGCCGTATTGAGTGAGACATTGATTTGTCCGTTAAATGTTTTTCAAAATGTCTTTTCCTGAACATGGTATTTTTTCCAGAATTAAAAGAAAGGGAACACAACTTATTGTCTGTAAAAATGACACTACATATTCCAGTAATCAAGTATAAAAAGATTGGAATTGGGTAATCACAAGTAAATTCGGAAAAGCAGCAGTCGCATATGCCACGCAAAAGTACGTTAAAAATGTCCTTTCCTGAACATGGCCCCCCTTTTTTTACAGGAAGTTAGAGATAAAACTTTTTGGACATAAACATGTACCTAGGGGTAGACTTACTAGATTTAACAGACTATAAAACGATTCAGACTCGAACCCTGCTTGCTGTCATGACATTGTCGTTAAACTGCATTGTCCTTTCCTGACCATATAGTTTAACAGAGTACTTGGCAAAGCCATTGTTGTAGTATGCTTATATTGTCTGTAGAGTTTATGTTTTAAAATTAAAACCAACTAAATGGCAAGAAAGTGTTAGCGTTTTGTTCTTATGTAGGTCATTTACTCACTCATGTTTACACACAATATGAGTACACCTGTGCATATATACATTTATCTTTACTAGTCACACTTAAATCCAATATTTGTCAGGAATTTGCTGATTTACTGTTTCATACCATCCCTTCCACAAAATACATGCATTAGTTTGAGTCAATTTAATTAAGATTTAAGTCTAGTTTCTGTGTATTACAATGTATTAAAGTGTTCAGGAAAGGACACTATTTAAACAAGTTGAACAACATCTGTTATACACCGTTTTAACAGTTCTTTCTGTGTGTGCAGCTCTATTTCATTAGTTTTACCATTCTGCCTGGAAGGTCAATGTGTGCACAACACTATTGTTTTAGGGACCATTCAAAATTTTCAATGTTTCTAAATTTCAATTTTTTGGACCACCCACCCACCCCAATTTTCGATCTTAAAATATTGTTTTGCCATTCGATAAAGAATAAAATGTCTAGTTCAGTTTATTTCATTCAACTTATTCAACTTCATCGTAATAATAATACCTGAAAAATCTGCCAGAAGTTGGAAGAATCTCATCCCTGATGTATAGTGTTTTAGCCAGGGTGAAATTAAAGCGTACGGGGCAATGGATGGACAATGCGAGCTCGGAGCGCGAAGCCCTTACGGCGTAGGGTCCATGGTTTGCTTAAGGGGTCCGAAAAATGTTGGATTCTAGATGCTCTGTGGTGCAATCCGAGGCAATTCCTGGTCACTTTCCCACGACTGTTTTGGACAAAAGTTTTTGAGATTATACATGTATATATTAAAAATTTAGTTCATTTGAAATTGTTTAGAATATACTCTTGCTCTTAAATTGATAGCGTAGTGGTAGCATTCAAGCGTAGTGTTAATTCCCGAAAGCGTAGTGGGTGCTAGCACTATTTAATGCCTGGCTAGAACACTGGATGTATACCCGATACCCCTCGCACAGGGTTGAAAAAACAAACGAATCGGAATGCTAGAGTAAATCGGCAAGTCAAGGGAGCTTTTATTTTTTTCCTTTCTTTTTTTTATTGTAAAGTGAATTTCGATTTTCAATAATTTACCTGGACCCAACCACCCACCCACACATAGTCATACTTCCCCAATACGTCCGAGGACAATGCTTTGTGTTTCCTATTGTTCCTTTAATATAACCAACCCCCATAGAATAAGCACGTATCCTTACGTTCGAGGACCGATTTCAACAAAAGACTCTACTTTCGAGGACTGAAAGGTTTCTCTGTGTTTCCTTTCTTCTCTTGTCCTCGGAGATATATACAGTGCACGTACACCCTAACCCCCTAGACCCTTTTTGCTAGGAACCATCCTCAATCCTCCAAAATCTTCCGATTACCCTGCCCCAAAAAATGCATTCATCCTCAATCCTCCAAAATCCTCATGTGCTTTAAACACCGTTCATCCTCAATCCTCCAAAATCCTCTGCTTGAAACACCATTCATCCTCAATCCTCCAAAATCCTCTTTTAAATAAAATACCATTGATCCTCAATCCTCCAAAATCCTCCTTGCTTGAAACACCATTCATCTTCAATCCTCCAAAATCCTCTTTTATATAAAATACCATTCATCCCCAATCCTCCAAAATCCTCCAAAACTGCAAGGAGGATTTTGGAGAATTGAGGTGGGTTAGGGTGTAAAAAAGAAAAAGAAAAAAAAGTTTTTTTAAAACATTGAAACTTTTGATTGGCTCTTCGTACTATGTAGTAAAGTGTACTTACAATGTAGTTTTCAGCACTGAAGTCATGCACAGTGGACATTGTATAATATTAGCTACATTTTGTACATGTATGTACATGTACAACAAGCAACATGGCCAACAAGCAACATGGCCGAGTTCAGAGTTACAATCACAGTTGTAAATTAAGGTACATGTACATGTACAGTGTATACCTGTTTTGGATGCAGTGTTTCAGAATATTTGAATTAAAAGTTACATCAAAGTCATACTGATTTTGAAAACTTGTCAGATTTCAGAAGTGAAATTTACACATGTATCAGATCTTTGTGACACATACGGTCAGTTTGTAGAGGGTTGCTACATATATTCTCTGTTAAAGTACCGGTACATGGGACCATGTTGATCATTGTTAAAATGTGTGTCCTTTCCTGAACATGTTTGAAACATTTAACAAGGAACAAGCCTTACAGAGATATACACATGAACCTTCCTCCATGCATACATTCATGTGTACAAATACTTAAAACTGTTTTGGGCTTGATGTGCCTATTCCTTAGATCCCATTTTGTTAAAAGCACCATGATGACTGAATAATGTTCTGGATAATACAGTTTAATTATCTAGGCATTTCTTTGTGGGGCATAACAATTGAAAGTTATGTTTTCACCAGCAGTGATTATTAATCATTTGAAGTGATGGACATTACTTGTACTTCAGTTTACTTTTATGAAGGAAATGCACTGTGCTATGCTAAAACTTGTTAAATATTGTGTCCTTTCCTGAACGTAAATACATGTACTCAACAGTTTCAGTTGCAGCATTAACAAGGTACAAACTGATCTGAATCTCCCAACTCTTAAAAAAAAAAAAAAAAAAAAAAAAAAAAAAAAAAAAAAAACATTTTTTTTCTTTTCTTCAAATAAATAATTTACTCTAACATGCTTTGGATATTTACCTACATGTTGATACATATACCGGTACGTAGTAACACATCATGCAGGCTACATGTATATCACACATATTTTATCAGTTTTATTGCATTCTCTTAAACTACATGTATGTTCATGTGATTATATTGCTACTATATTGCTACTCTATTGCCACTATTAATTAGTTTCATGGTTATATTACTTGTAATGTTGCTTCATAAGATCAAACTTGACCGAATGTAGTATTTGTTAAAATTGTTGTCCTTTCCTGAACAAAATGAACCCTTTTCATAGCAATGATAAAGACCATGGTAACTCTATAACACAGCACACTATAAACGCAATTTCTTTGCCAACTGTTCTACCATGTATACAGCCCTTGGACAAAAGTCCAGTTAATCAGCAGGCTGCATGGTTTTCTTTAACCCTCCTATACTTATAACTATCACAGCCTATCAAAAACTCTAAACACCAACTCTCACAGTTTGTGTGTGTTTCAATCTGACATTTGATAGGTTTTGATCTGTACAGCAGCTGGGTCAATTTTGGCCCCGAGAACAGGAGGGTTTTAAAACAGAAATAAAAGTTTGTGTTTAAAGGAAAAAAGAGTTCTAAAATTAAATTTTCTGCCAATATATGAAATTACATGTTATTTTGTGTAGCCTAGAGTGCATTAATATTCAAGACATGACTACTGTAATGACTGTCAATCATTTTAAAGCAACTCCAAGCATGTTCAAGATGTGGAATTAGCAGTTTATGATACCTACATGTACCTTCATTTGACCAATTTTAGGGTCTGCAAAGTGTAAAGTGTCTTAAAATTAAAACTAAAATTGTTTAAGCCTTGATGTTAACATTGTCTAGTACCTTTATGTATGTACTTTCAATAAATAAACATGTTTTATCGATACAAGAAGTTTCATTTTTGACCCCCTGTGAGACTTTTTTGCAACCTTTCCCGTGATGGAGCATTGTTAATCGCTTGACTGAGTAAATCTGCAGTGGTCATGATAAAGTCATCATATTCATTATATCCCAAGGTCTGCTGTGACTGCAGCACATTGCACTTTATCATATCTCCTCAGTGTAAAGCGAAACAAATGCAGTGCACTGCACATGAACAATGTATAAAGTGGCATTTATTAAAGATCAAGACTGCTGTGAACATCCTGTTGTGTAAGAAATGACTTCCTGTGTTGGGAGTGCAGGGCGATCCAAAATGATCAGTTAATGTGTGTTATGCTGTAAAAGTATTTTTTTCCTTCGTTGATGTAATTCTGTAAACCCAAAACCTACTTTCTTTGTCATAAGCCCTGTCCGCACTGGACTTTTTTTTGGTCAAACTTACCGAGACGATGGGTACTTTTCCCATTTTAAGTCCAGTGCGGACAGCCTAAAAACTATAGGACGTTTTCCTCTCAGTTACTTTTCCTGAGTCAAGCGGTTACTTCTAACGGGCAACTGCTGCCCAGAAAAACTGACCAGGTAACTTTTCCCGAGACGACAAGTCCAGTGCGGACAGTGCGAGTTGGTAAAAGCGGCTCAGGAAAGTGTACATCCGGCCCTGGCGCGGGGTCATGCTACACAGGGACACCCCACATGCGCTTTACATTGTTTCACCGCGGTGCGGTGCACGTGGCAAGTTTCCAAAATCCAGTGCGTTGTTCCTCTTTTGGTCGCAATCATGGCAGATTTTTTTATTGATACAGTCGGAAGTTTGATTGGTGCTAAAGACATAGGCCTGCGTGTACACATCGGCCGGACAAATTAAAAGACACGCGTGATTTGGGTCAATCGCGTCAATATAGCAAGGTCACGCAAAGCACCCTCATGAGTCGTTATACTGACAGCTCGGTTACTTCTACCACGGTCTAGGTAAAAATTTTCCCATGTCGAAAGTCGGTGCGGACAGTGGTCACATTTGACCATTTTTCATTTTACCATTTTTCATTTTACCATCGTCTCGGTAAAACCTTCCGGACACGGCTATATTGTCTTTCCTGTTCTTGGCATACCAGCCAATAGTCTAGTTCCCCGACCTGAGAATTCCCTGACTCTAAATTGTCTTAACTATGGTCAGAAAACCAGACTACTAGAACATAATTTCTTTTTCTCTATTTTCCCAGCATCTATGCACATAAAAACTTCAGTAACAGGTCAGTAACAGGTCAGTAACAGGCAGGGTTGATACAAAAAAATTGTATTTAAATCAGATTTTTTTTATTTATATCAATTTAAAAAATATTTTTATCATCGTACCATTGGCATAAAACATTTGTTTCAAATAAGTAAATTTAAATGACCTTCATTGAAAGTCAAGTATAACCACACACAATTGTTTGTGAAATCAGTACTGAAATCCCTTTCATTGATCATATTCTTTTCTAGAATACAAAGTTTGTCTTAAAATCTCTGTTACAGCATCACCATCATACTGCACATTTCTAATCCAAGTTGATAACAGGAACTCCCCTCTTCTCTACACACAACCATGGTGAAATAGAACTATTTAATGCAGCCACTGTCTTTATTTTGATCTTGTAAATGTTTTTACGATTTTTGCTGTAGAAATATTGTCCTTCGGCATCATTTTGCATTTGCAGCTGTAGAATGGGAACCAGACAATAAAACTTTCAATGGACAGAGCACCATTGAAGATTTAGGCCTATGTTAAAATATAGACGGTTTAGCAGAGACGATGAGGCAAAATTTACAATTTTGGAAAACGTAAATATTTATTAAAAATCATTAAAAGTCCCAACACAGCATTTTTTAATTGTCATTTTTATACAACTCAGCAGAAAGTCCTTAATGCCTGATAAACTGGATACAAATCGCCACTCGGGGAGAGGAAGGGAAGGGGGGAGGGGAAGGGTTGGGGGGTCGGGGGGGTCGGAGAGTGGGTCAGGTCAGGTCGGGGGGGGGGGGGGGGGTATCAATTGATAGGCGCATTACAACATGCATGAGTTATTTAAACCTACATACAATGTATGTAAGAGAGGAATACTGTATCATACATGCAGGTAGTACATTACACACACACAATGTACTTCAGAATCATATAAATTGTACACAAGATAAATGTACCGTTAGTACACTGTTTCAGGAAACTGGCCTTATACATCCCTTTATAGTGAGTATAAGCGATTTAAAGTTAATGACAGTCAGGTTTAAATAACAGAAATTGTTTTACATTAAAAAAATAACAGAAAAGCAAAATCAAAACGTGATTGTTAATAGTGTTTACAAAAAAAATTCCAGTGATTTAAATCATGATTTAAATCAATTATTTAAGTCGAGTGATTTAAATCAAACAACCCTGGTAACAGGTCAGTGTTACAGTATTTGCTAGCATGCTATAAAATACACATATACTAACCCCCAAATCCATTTATTTCTGAAACTTATAGCAAAAGCAAATGATTTATACTACATTGTACCTTTAAACCCAAGTGTTCCCACACAACACTGACTGGTAAAAATCTTGACTGTGTATTACAAATTGTTGCTGCTTACATACATGTAGTACAAGTCTACATGATTGATCACGCCTAATCCCACATTGCTTTGCCCTGTTAAAATCCACAATCACAGAGAGTTTATTCTAAACTGGGACCACCTGTTTACATTACACCATGAGGACACCTGCTGTCAGGCATCCATGCTTATAAATAAATACAAAGTGATGAAGAGGTTGACCCCAGTAAGTTAAGGTGGGTGTGCTCCCTGCTGTAGTGCCTTCTGCCAGAAGACACACTGTTGAGGCTGCTGAACAGCATGATGCATGACAAACATGACCCTCATGTGAGAGGAGCACTGTGTGGTTTATTTCAAGCATACAAGTTTGTAAGTAGGCCTACATAATTGCAATTCTATTTCTGGGCACAATACAGTGGAAGTTACAGTGCTTGAATATCATGCAAATATCATGTATGGGACTAGAACTTAGAAGTTCCACTAGACTCTAGTAGTTTGTTTGTGTTTTTGTTGCCTTCTTTTCAAATCTCTTCTCTTCTCTTCTCTTGAAATCTCTCTGCTTCATTTCAGATCTTTCTCTTCAGATCTCTTCTCGTCTCTTTAAATCTCTTCTCGTCTCGTCAAATATCTTGTCTCGTTCTGTTCTGTTCAAATTTCTTGTCTCATTCTGTAATACTCGTTCTGTTCAAATTTCTTGTCATTTGTGAAATTTCTGATAATTATTTGGGAGGCTAATCATCCTTACTCGCAGCTGGGATGCTGAATTGCGAAGGACGCGGACACAACGTGGTCGAGTCGCTGGCACGTAAAGGTGCCTCTGGCAGCCGGCCACATCGACCCATATACATTTATGACCACGGAGCTTGCCAGAGATCGAAAGTGTTTGATTTTTCCGGAGGGAGGAAAGCCGGAGGACCCAGAGAAAAACCCTCGTGGCACAGGGGAGAACCAACGTATAACTCTACTCACATATGGTCCGAGCCGGGAATCAAACCCGGGCCACATTGGTGAGAGGCGAGCGCTTTACGCACAAGCAACCCATGCCACCTTGTTGTGAGTTACATACATGTAGCTGCTAAGATAATTGAAATTCACTGGATTCGGTATAATTTACATTACACAAAATTCTCTTGTCCTTCTGAAAATTGCGATGCCTGCTGTTTTCTTTTGTTGTCATTATTTTATTCTATAACCCTAACCTTCCCAAATCCTCCAAAATCCTATTTGCAAAATGGAGGAATTTGGAGGATTGAGGGCACTTGGAAGTTGATGCATCGGAGGATTTTGCAGGATTGAGGTTACTAGGGGTTTTTGCCCCTGTAGGAATATGGAGGATCCAGGTTATCAGGCTTAATGTGATACATGAGGATTTTGGAGGATTGAGGTTACTAGGGGTATGCAAACAAAACCTGGAGGATTTTGTAGGATTCATGCTATGGTCCCCATAAGAGGATTTTGGAGGATTCAGGTTATATGGAGTTTTAACACTTTGAAATCAGAGGATGTTGGAGGATTCAGGTTACATGGGGGAAAATGATGTAGGGAGTTAGGGTTAATAGATTTCACAGAGAGATAGATGCATGCATTGATTTTCACATGGAATCTACATTGTACACCGTGCTCGCTATTTTTGCAATTACATTACTGACAGTGTTGCCAAATCGAATTGAGTGAAGCTATAAAAACAACTGACGCCATTGTCATTCCTTCCGTTTTGCCCCCACTTCCCGTTGTGAATATAAATTGAATTTCTCTTCCCACTCGGTGGGACACCGCATGAACTTTTCAAATCCACTTGTAACGGGCTGTGGAAACGATACAACCATTACAGCTTTTTTGTTTTCCGCATTCTGGTTCACATTAGGGTACATGATTGGTCATTGTTGCAATTTTCAGAAATGGGCAGATTTGGGGGTTAGTATTTTGTAGGAAATATCGTTCCACTGACCTGTTCAAAGTTTTGCGTTGTTGGATGGCCAAAAAAACGAGAGAAAAACGGCGCTCGTTTTTAACCGTCAGGTGGATGATAGCCTTCAGTCAAGGCGCGCGTGGCTACCTGGACGCGTGATGCGCCCCGAATGCTAGCATTTCAGGGGCGCGACACTCGTTATAGCAATGCGCGCCTTCACTAAAGGCTACAGGGCATTTTTCCAACGAAATTTTCACTTTTCTTGACAACGACAGCACACCTGGTGCCATTATTTCACAGGATGATAGAGACTACTATTAGCTTACAGTCTAGTAAGGTATTTCGTAATAATTCAGTAAAAATAATTGGAGGATTACCGATGTGTACACTACCTTTGTAGAAGTTTTTTTTCCCCATGGAACTTTGAACTTCTAAATCAAATTTGAATGGCTTGCTTCAAGCAGATAAGCGGGCCGTTGTCAATACTTGTAGTTCATATTTTGTTTGCATTAGGTACATGTTTATGGGTAGAAACGGACAGGGAGAAAAAAAATATAAAATATAGACATGTATGGACTGAGTGTAACTTGCTATATGGATAATGGTGACAGAATTTATTAACATGTAATGCAGGACATTGATTACTTTGCTGAATTTTTATTAAAACATGTCTAGGTTTTATCTTGTGTGACCCAACCATCCAAAGCAAATGTGACCAGCTCATTAGATAGTCATAGCTTTTCTAACGTTAACAAATTAGCAATTCATTTTCAAAGTGAACAAAGAAAACTGGCAGGAGTGGGATTTGAACCTGCGACCTCCGGAATACCGTACCAACTGAGCTATCTTGCCCTATGATGGCACCACCCGAACAAAGACACGGACAATTTGGGAGACCGCCAACATAGGGCAAGATACATGGTATAGCACCAGTATGGTATTGTGGAATTAGCAGGTTTAAATCCCGCTCCTTCCAGCTTTATTTTATTATCAGTTCGAAAATGTTTTTTTAAATTACCTAGTCAGTTTATCTTGTGGTTTGTTTGACAATAAATTAGCAATTCACTTTGAAAATTAAATATTAAGGGTAATACGACCCAAAAACATGGACATAGTAGTTTTAAAACTGCACAACTATTATTTACTCATGAGTCCATACCCAAACTTTCTTTTTATGGAAGTCGCCCAGTACAAGTACAAAAGCCACTCTACGTAAAGGGCTACAATAGAGTTAGGTGAGGTTGGCCACATTTTAGGTTGCCAGCCCTACCAGCCTGACGGTTTTCCTGGGGTCCAGATCCAAATAGAGGATATATTTCAATAGGCGCCAAAGAAATTATCCCAATTTTCAGACCTGCAGACCTAGCAGTCCTGGATTAACCCTCATGGGTTTCGCACTTTACCCGGGTAATTTATTACCCGGGTAGTTGTCATTACCAGGTAGAAACTAACCCGGAGAATCGGTTTCACACAACAAAATTAACCCCGCAATTCTGCTTACCCGCTTCAGCACGCACCCAGGTACAAACTTGTAGCCACGTTCACACTATGCGAATGGTAACCCAGAGAATGTGCATTCCCAACAAACGTGACGGTACTGGGCCGATGCTGGCTACTTATGGGTTCGTTCCGGCAGTACCGTACAGTGTAAACGGTACAAGACCAGAAGTGGGCCAATCATGGCTTGATTACGGCGAAACGGTTTGAGTTTGAAAGAATGATGGCGCTATCCCATTCAGTGACACTTCCCTTCTGGTGACTTGCATGTCACTTAATCCCAAACTAGTGTAGAGTCGATCTTAAGTATGAGTGTTTGCTTGTTATGTCCGTATAGCATGGTGGAGATGGGTGGACATAAGGGAGCTTGTGACCAGGTTAGGTTTGATAGTTCTCAGATCCTTTTACGAGCAAGAGTATGCTTTCGTGCCTTGGTGTATGGCACTCATCAGTTGCATATGGGTGATTCAAAAAATGAATCGATGCCAACTCACAGGGTTTTTGATTGGGTGATTCAATCAACTGTAACGTGACATGAGTTTTGAAATGGAACCATAAGCTAGCCGATAAAACACGATGAAGCGCACCCACCTACCCAGGTAGAAGAAAACCTGGCGAGCATTCACACTACTGATGGTAACCCGAAAAATCGTCTCAAGGCCGTCATTAACCCCGAGATTGGTGGGTTAACCCACCTCGCGAGCAGGGTTAGAAATTAGCCGGGTTAAGTGGGGTTTTGGGGCAGTTAACCCAGAGAATTTCTAACTCGGAGAATTGTAGTGGGAACGCTCCACATTACCCGGGTAATTGCCGTGTACATTTTATAACTACTATTATAACTATCACAACCTATCGAAAAACCAAATCCTCTCCTCTCCCACAGCTTGTGTGTCTCAACCTGTCACTCAATAGGTTTTGTTAGATAGGGCAGTTGACTCCAATTTGGCACCTGGAGAGGGATGGTTAATTAGTGTGACATTTACATGTACCTGTCCTTGTAATGAACATATTACTGTTTAGTGGTTGGCTCATGTCAGGAGACCACTCACCTAATTGATGAGTGTGTGGTTTGCTTAATTCATGGATTTACTCAAGCATGTCAAGAGGGATTACTGTCAGCTTTTAAGCACTAGTACACTGTAGTGGCTATAATCCCAATTAATGATGAGGGGAGATTAGTCTCTAATCCTATCACCTTCTGGCTGTAAAAACTGCAGTGCTTACCTGTTCAAGAAGGTACAGTGTTTGGTGCATTGTTTGTTGTTTCTGTCAATGAGTCATATATTAAATGTAGTGTACACTATTAGTAATCCTCCAAAAATATTTTTACTGAATTATTATGAAATACTGTACCTTACTAGACTGTAAGGTAATAGTCTCAATCATCCTGTGAAATCATGGCACCTGGTGTGCTGTCGTTTTCAAAAAAAGTGGAAATTTATATTGTTTTCCAACAATTGTCGGCCGAATCCATTTATTTCTGAAAATTGCAGCAAAAGCAAATGGTGTATACATGTACTACCTTTAAACCTTGAAGCCTACTTGAAAGCTTATTGTTATACCATGGTATTAAATTGGGAGATCCGATTGGTCGATAACCAGTCACATGGTTGATTACAAAAGTTTATGCGTTACTCCAAAACTGATGTACCCAGGGTACATCACTGTTAAACAGTGATGTACCCCGTGGAGTACATTACCTTGATCGTCCCCAGGGCTGCTCTGAACAAGTTTAATAGAAGCAGATCCTGGGGAAGAGGTTTCGTTTTCGCTGAGTACATGTACTACGCGAACCACTGTATATTTCCATGTGATGTGTGCATAGGGAACAGTAAAAACGAAAGTTGCGATAAGTTTGGAAGACCTTCCGTTGCCGCCATTACTGTTTATGTTTCGTCTGCTCTTTCACGTTTCAACAAATCAATTGTTGTCTGCTGTGATGTGGCCCTTGGGTTTTGTAAACCCAGGGGGTATGGGTTAAAAGGCAAAAATAAACCAAACTTGTGTTGGCCTTAAATGAGAACAATCGGGAGGGAGGGTCAGTCGGTAGATTTTTTTGGCTGTTTCGAAACAGCCCTTTTTTTAAATTTATTGTTCCCCCCCCCCCCTTTTCAGACTATTGCCCTTAGCATTTGTACACGTTTTCTTTCTAACCTGCACTTTGTCTACTTTTATGCAGCCGATTGCCTTTATTATTAAACTTGGCAGACACTTAAGCCCGGTTCATACTTCATGCGAATGCGTATGCGTATGCGAAGCGAATTTGTTAAGGTAACGAGTGCGTCACAATGAAACTTCAATTGTTGACATCATGAAATTCGCTTCGCATTTGCATGAAGTATGAACCGGGCTTTAGACCCACTGCTCAGAATGTACATGTATGCCGAACTTTTACATCATGATGACTTCATCACGTGATTTTTTATGAATTTTTGAAATTTTAAAATCGTAACATTCTTTTAAATATATCTAGCGAACAAAACAAGATATTTTCAAAATTCTTTTTGTTATAGCTTTGGTACATGTATGTCCCAAAGATATGCCCCAAAAGGGAAAAATTGTGTGACGTCATGATGACGTCATCAAAAATGTTTGGTTTTTAAAAAACGCTAGCATGTAAGGGTCAGTCCGATTAAAAAAAAAAAAAAGGAAAAAATTGAATTTTTCTCTACCTACATGTACATGTAATTCCAAAATTTCATGATCGTGGCTCACTCAAGTCAGAAATAACAGCCATTTGAAAATTTAGACCAAATTCAATATAACACAAAGGAATTCTGTCTTTTTTCAAGTCGCTAGACTATTGCCCATAGCATTTGGAAATGTTTTCTTTCTTACCGGCCAATTTGGCTACTTTTAAACTTGGCAGACACTTACACCAACTGCTCAGAATGTGTGCCGAACTTTTACGGCATGATGACGTCATCACATTTCAGGTGACGTCATCTTAAAGGGGCAGTTTTTAAAGCCATATATAAACAAAAGTACAACTCCGATTAAGTTAAAAAGTAATATCTAGGTAGCCCAGTAGGTATTATAAATAAAAATTGTAATGTCGTTATGATTACGTCATCACATGTCACTTGACGTCATCTTAAAGGGGCAGTTTTCGAAGCCATATATCTACAAAAGTACAAGTCTGATTAAGTTGGTCACGCAATATCTATGTATGCCACCGGGTGTTATAGATGAAAATTGACATGACGTTATGATGATATCATCACATGTCACCTGATGTCATCTTAAAGGGGCATTCGCTGGGCTATTGCCCGTAGCATTTGTACACGTTTTCTTTCTTTCTGGCACTGTACTTTTGGTACTTTTAAAATTGGCAGACACTTAGACCAACTGCTAAGAATGTGTGCCGAACTTTTATGTCATGATGACGTCATCACATGATTTTTTATGAATTTTTGAATTTTTATAATCGTAACATTCTTTTCAATAGAACAAAACAAGATATTTTTAAAATTCTTTTTGTTATAGCTTTGGTATGTGTCAAAGATATGCCCTAAAACACGAAAATTGTGTGACGTCATGTTGAACGTCACCAACATTTTTTTTTTTAAACGCATACATGTATAAGGGTCGGTCCGATTAAAAACAAAATGTATACATTGAATTTTTCTCTACCTAATTCCAAAATTTTATGATTGTGGCTCACTCAAGTGAGAAATAACAGCCATTTGAATATTTACACCAAAATCAATATAACACAAAGGATTTCTGGGAAGGGCAGAAAGCCATGGCTTTCATGAGGCATGCTGTCTATAAAAAGAGTTGATTTCTAGTCTTTTTTTCAAGTCGTTAGACTATTGCCCATAGCATTTGTACACGTTTTCTTTCTTACTGGCACTTTGGGTACTTCTAAAATTAGCAGACACTTAGACCAACTGCAGAATGTGTGCCGAACTTTTACCTCATGATGACGTCATCACATGTCACGTGACGTCATCTTAACCCTAACCCTGCCAGATGCAGCACAGTGCATCTGTGGTGACAGCTTGACCTTGCTGCACTCTGCACACAAGTCAGTGTGACAAAGTATGCAATTTGATGTGTCTGGCAGGGTTTCTAGCCAAAATACTCTGGAGGGTTAGGGTTTTAAAGGGGAATTTTTAGAAGTCATATATCCAAATAAGTTGAAACATGGTATGTAGGTATGCCACCAGGTGTATAGATTAAAATTTACATTACGTCATAACATGTCACGTGACGTCATCTTAACCCCTTGAGTACGGTATTTTACGGGAGACGTCGGGGTGCCGCGGCGGCTCTGACAGCCAAGCGAAACGGCCACAATGTGTTTGTGCAGTCAAGCGTACACAAACAGCAGCCAATTGCGTCATCCGGCCTGGTGGCACTGTTTTTTTTGGCGCATATTTGCGTCATCCGTACGCAAGGGGTTAAAGGGGCAATTTTTGAAGCCATATATCTTCAAAAGTACATGGTCGATTAAGTTGAAACGTAATATCTAGGGATGCCAGCTGGTGTTATAGATGAAAATTGACATGACGTCATAATGACGTCATCACTTGTCATGTGACATCATCTTAAAGGTGCATTTTTTGAAGCCATATATCTACAGAAGTACATGTACTAGTCAGATTAAGTTGAAACGTGGTATTTAGTCTTGCCAGCATGTGTTAGATGAAAATTGATGTGATGTCATGATGAAGACATCATACAATTTTTTAAATTTTTCTTTTAGTTTTTGAACCATAAAGTCATATCTCATCAACAGTATATGCTAATTTCGAAATTCCTCTCTTAATAGGTCTGTTAGGCTATAGATACTTGTGTCATGTGTCATGATGACGTCATCCAAAATGTTTTTCTTTTTTTAAACACATATAAGGGTAGGTCCAACTGTCATGAAAATTCGTGGGTTGGTAGATACTGTCACTAGCATGCAAATTCCGTGTGACGTCATCGGCTAATTTTCTATGAATTTTTTTATTTTTGAAATTTCATTTCAATCACAAAATGTTACACTGTCATTGTTCGGATTGTTCCCGATCTTTACTCAGGCCAAGAGCATGTTGCAAATGTTTGCTAACACGAGTGCCGTCATGATGACATCATCATGGGTCACGTGACATCATCTTAGAGGGGCACACTTTAAAGCCCAATATTTAGAGAACCGTATGTCCGATTGGGTTCAATCTTGAAATGCTGGTAGGCCGGCATGTGTTAATGATGAAAATTGATGTGACGTCATGACGTCGTCATACGATTTTATAGTAATTTATAAACCTTTGAACCGTTATCCTATATCTCATCAACTGAGCATGCTAATTTTGAAATTCTTTTTGTAATAGGTTTGTTAGGTCATAGGTACTTACAATGTACATGTACATATAAATTGAAAAAATGTGACATCATGATGACATCATCAAAAATGTGCTTTTTTGAAACACATATCAGGGTACATGTAAGTCCAAACGTCAGGAAACACGGTGACGTCATGTTGACATTATTGCCTGATTTTTTAGGAATTTCTAAATGTCTCAATTTTTTCAATGTACTCACAATTTTACACCTTCATTTATCAGATTGACACACACTGAGGCCAAGACCACCAATATAAGCTCAAACATAAATGTCACATCACCAATCCTCGTATTCCAGTTCTTTAAACCAATCCTTCACGGATCCAATAACATCTCAATCCCCTCCGTCTTTGTTAACTAACAAACAACTTTAATTACTGTATTCATATTTGACATCCAAACTAACACAATAATTTTAATTATTTTGTTTACCATCCATGAAAACAATACTACATGTTGTGTACATGTAATTCTAAAATCGGGAGGAAAAAGTTAGCTTATTTAAAAGTGAGATTGTGAAATGCATACTTGTGCCGTTGTGGCTGTATTTAAAACAATGATTTTAATAAAACTTGTTCATTTTGTGTGGGAAATAGACAATTTATTTAAAAAACAAAAAAAGAAGGAAAAAACCAGACTGCCAGACTTTTGTGAGTTTTAAGGGCAGTTGCGGAGGGCAACACAACTATTTGTTTTGCCTTATTAGTAAATTAAATTGTCTCTAAGAGATTGCAGAGGTCACTGTTGAGTTATTCATAAGTGTGTTGCCCTAAATTATTTATATTTATCACGTAAATTTATATTGTGCATACTACATGTAGAGGAAATCTGACTTTCATGCTACTTCGCTGCGCTCATACACATGAAAAGCAGTTTGGTGTTATTGGACCGCCATAATGAGGAAAATGAAGATGAAAGATTTACTTAAATAATTTTATTATACAGCATGGGATGGAGGTGGGGCACAAACACTGAGTTTCCACAACTGATAAAACTACAAACAATTAAGGAATTATGAAAAAGGATGCCAATTGCATGATCTGTCGTTATTCTTTAACATGTTAACTTGAACAAATCTTGGTCATTGACCTTCTCGGGAAGCAAGCAAATCCTTCGTTATCTTTCATATAAAACAACGGTTAAACTGGTCATCTGACCTGGAATCATCTGATGAGCCTTTCTTCCTTCATAATAATTACAGAGTAATACATGTGATAGACAAGACGACTAATAATGTGTCTCATTTCTTACAACTTATAATTTAGTCATCTGACCCTTCAGAAGCAAACATTTCTACTATCATCTTTCGCACATGGATCTGGTAAACTGACCGTATGGGAAAATCTGATCCTATCCTCCTTCCTAATAATTATGTGAAATTAAAGTACAGAATAATACATATGATAGACAAAAATGAGGAATAATGCATTTCTTACAACTTATGAATTGGTCATCTGAACTCCTTCAGAAAGCAAATATTTCTATCATCTTTCACAGAGGTACAGGTCTTTCCTCCATAATTATGTGAAACGAAGGAACAGAGTAATACATGTCATAGACAAGACGATTAATGTGTCGCATTTCTTACAACTGATAAATTAGTCATCTGACCCTTCAGACATTGTCAGAAGCAAACATTTCTACTATCATCTTTCCACATGGATCTGGTCATCGTATGGGAAAATCTGATCCTATCCTCCTTCCTAATAATTATGTGAAATTAAAGTACAGAATAATACATGGGATAGACAAAATGAGAAATAATGTGTCTCATTTCTTACAACTTGTGAATTGGTCATCCAAATTTCTTTGGAAAGCAATATTTTTATCATCTTTCACACATGGATCTGGTCATCAGACCTTCTGGGAACTCGGTCATCTGACCGACTGGATCATCTGATCCTTTCTTTTCTCTCCTTTCTTCTCTTTACACATTCTCAAAGGGATTAGTTATTTATTGTCCACTTTAACTTATATTTTGAAACAAAATACATGTACGTTGCATAATTACGTTGCATAATACAGGTATCAACAATTTAGATTCACATCAGTTGGTAGAATTTTGGAATGATTACAGACAGAGAGGCGTCAAGATATCGGCGTGAATTATAAAGGCTGCATGACCATCTCTAAAAACATCAATGTGGGATCTAAGGACAAAACTAGAAATGCTCTTTAGTTTTCCAACTCAGATAAGTCGTTAGGTTAAATGCCGACCATCTCGTTATGTCGAAAAGTAGAGCACATTGAGAGAAAAGTAAACAGGCAGTTCTGACGTATAAAAGTGAGGCCTGGGGACATGCAAAAAGATCAGTAATCGCTTTGACCCGATTAAGAAAGAAATGGCAGCTTTTTTGCACAGGAGGGTGATGCAGTTCGTGCCTACTGCTAATGATGACATGTTGGATTAGAGAATGCAACTTTCTGAAGAGGCAGCAGTGGAAATAACAGAGTCCGAGTGAGATTTGGTGTGACAGAGATAGTGGCTAGTACTTGATCAGAAAGGGAGAGCACAAATTATATCTAGTAGAATTTTCTCCTCGGCTGGTCGGGGAATCCAAGCTAAATGGGTGGTTACGAACTGTCTGCAGTACATGTATACATATACATGTATGTACAAAATCCAAGTATGCTGCGGCCACGTAGCCAGGAAATTGTTTGAACCAAGAGAGAGCGCGGTACCCCATTTCACGCCAAGCCAGTCGATACTAAATGCAGGATTCCATTCTTCGGAAAGAATGTGACTAGCGACGCCCAAAGCGAGTTGAGCATGAGCTGAATTTGTTGAGGATAAGAATAGCAACAACTCGTCATTCAAAGTAGGCCTATCAGAATTCCGCATTCCCTGCAATGTGTAACCAAAGGTTGAGCACCGATGTGAATGTTTTGGGGCAAAGGAGAGCCAAAAGGGTAGAAAGTAAATTTGAAGTATCTGTCGACTCAATTATGTGCCAAGGTAAATCCTAACTAACTTTGGGAAATGGTGGCGATATTAATGTAATGATGTCCTGATTTTTAAAGGCTTTAAGTCGAAAGATGTCTTGAGATCATCTTAATTTGGGTAAGACTGACACCATTGGAACAAAAACAAACTGAAAAAAAGTTATTTATTATTATTATCTTTGACTTGTAATGGCGAACCAATTAAGCGTGACTCGTTTGTGAGATATTTAGGGGTCTCGCTTGACCAATCGTTATCTGGTGAGTATATCACCAACTCGATTATTGAACAAATAAGTAAATAAATATAGGTGACAGGCTCATGTTTCTGTACAGGCAAGCCTTTTTTCTCAACGGAAATCTCGACAAATTTTATGTTTACTTAATATTTTAGTTCTCCTGTTTGTTCAATTGATATTAACCTGAATAATCAACTAATCAATCAGCAAAAAACTGAAGGGCCATCTTGCAATCATCTAACATTCAATCTACATGATTTTCAGATTTCGCTGAATTTGAGAGGAAGCGACCAGTCCCAAAATAGTGACAAATTGGGCCTCATGTAGGGCCGTCTATAAACTGTGGTTATACTATAACAGGGGGATACTATAACAGGTTACAGCACCAGATCACAATGGGAACTCGGCCAGTACGGAAAGCTTATACATACATGTACATTTACGTACTCGGTGTGTGTGCGTTCACCTGAATGGAGAGTCTAAGGAAAAGTATGCCGTTATGTAGAGATATGCTCGATTGATTTGGAAGATCACAAGGTACATGTATGGGCTTCCTTAGAAGCCCTATAGGAAGCTTGAATAGTGTATGCAAATTAGAGCCCGCATGAAAAGCAGTTTGGTGTTATTGGACCGCCATAATGAGGAAAAGGGAGACGAAAGATTTACTTTAGATAATTGTATTATACAGCATGGGATGGAGGTGGGGCACAAACAGCTACTAAATTTGACAAAGAACTAAGCGGGGGTGGAATAAAACATTTAAGATAACCCGAAAAAGATACTCAACTTTCAGGATTACAAAATGTAGTAGACAGAGGGCTTTGGAATACTCCCTAGCAGGTTAATTTCGCCGACGCTTTCGTCCCTCCGTGTCTTTGAGGCCGGCTTCCTCGGCAGGCAGGATTTTCTACTGTTGTTCTGAAGAAAGCCTATCCCCCTTGCCGAGATGATGGATTGTTGCCCAGCCAGCCTTGCTGCTGTCAGCTATTTTGTATGAGTTTCGATGCGACCTGATGGCCTGAGCCGTTTCGGGGTTACGATCAGTTTTGAGAATCGACTGAATTGTATACCGCAGGATTTCCAGCGAGTGCAAAACTCAAATTGTTTCCTGGCTTAGGGCCTACTCGAATCTTTTGCGTCCAACTTGAGCTCAAGTTCTTTTAGAGCGGCAGAGTCTTCTTGTGGTTTTGAGATTCGGCGTCGAAATAGTCTTTGAATTTTTCGAAAAAACGCAGCCGAATCATGTTCGTAAGAGGTAGTCATGATATTATAACAGGTTACAGCACCAGGTCACAATGGGAACTCGGCCAGTACGGAAAGCTTAAATACATTCATGTACATGTATATATACATTTACATGTACTCGGTGTGTGTGCATTCACCTGAATGGAGAGTCTAAGGAAAAGTATGCCTTTATGTAGAGATATGCTCGATTGATTTGGAAGATCACAAGGTACGTGTATGAGCTTCCTTAGAAGCCCTATAGGAAGCTTGAATAGTGTATGCAAATTAAAAATTGGAACCAATGGCATTCTCATAAAAAAAAATTGCACAAAAAATGGGCAATATCTGGTGGTTCCAATTCCTCTGAAAGCAAAACCTACATGTATCTAGTCCACTTCGATAGATGGGAACTACCGGTAAGCTTTTCATTGTCATTTATGGTCGTATTTGCTAAAGGGGAAAGTTAGCTAAAACTGTGGTGCTCAAACCTTGGGTGAATTTTATCATGTTTATTGGACACACAATGCCAGCGTGTGTCAACTCCATCTAGCTGTGGCCTTTCTATACAGTTTGTATGTTAACATCCAGAGGATCAAAGTACGCACCCAAGAAATCAGTTTTCCACAGAGCATGTGTACTTAAGTATATTTTAATTGCTGCTAATTTGTATAATCAGAACCGGTATAGAGTACCGAAGTGACGACATCAATGCAATTTTTGGAACCAGAATATGTTTGTTATTTTGTGTCAATGTGTTTGCATGACTCGCTGTTAACAAAGGAACATTCAAAATCTCCATTTGTTTGGAGCCAGTTGTCGTGCAAATTGACATCAGACTTCGGTACTTTATATGGTAAGGTGATGACTTCATCAAAACACATTGATGTGATTGGTTGGAATTTTGTCTACCCATTTGGACAGAGAAATTATCATGATTATAAAGAAACAAGAAAATGAATTAAACTGCTGAAAATTGCTGACTGGATTGACCTGAAATATACAAATCAACTAAATTAGCCGGCCTTACGTTTTAAACTTTAAAAAGAAAGTTCTTTCTCAAAGGCAAATGAGAAAGCACTTGCTTAAGTTCAAAACGTTAGGCCAGCTAATTTTTTTGATTTATGATTATTAATAATTTTTCTCTGTTGCAAAAAGCAGAGTGTTGCCCTGTGTAGTTTGGCTATTAAATTCCCTTCTTGGCTTAATTCCTTCAAATGCCCACGGATAATCAGCGAGGCCTTGTCAAAAGGCTAAGTCGACAAGACCTGTGACCAGAAGTTCCCAATTCCCCCCCCCCCCCCTTACTGATTGAGGTGCTATCAAAAAGTTCCGAGACTGTGCCTATAACAAGCAAAAACCGTATGTGATTTACATCTGGCCGCCATCCCCTTCAAAGTAGTCCCAGTGCTCCTGCCATGCTTGGAACGCTCCCTGAAAATCCCATTCCGTAAGCGCGTCAAGCACCATCTGTGATTCTCGCTGGATCTCCTCCACAGTGTCAAAATGGTGACCCTTCAGCTTGAACTTCATTTTGGGGAACAGAAAGAAGTTGCAGGGAGCCAAATCCGGCGAGTAGGGGGGGTGGAGAGCGACGATTGTGTTGTTGTGGGCGAGAAACTCGCGCGTTTTCAATGCGCTGTGAGTGGGCGGGTTGTCTTGTTGGAGCACCCAATTGCCAGCGTGCCACAGTTCAGGCCGTTTGCCCTGAATGTTCTCCCTCAGACGTCTCAGAACGGTGCAGTAGAACACAGCATTGATAGTCTGACCCTGGGGGAGGAATTCACGGTGCACAACCCCGCGAATGTCAAAGAAAATGATGAGCATGCTATTGGTTGCGCTCCTGACCTGACGCACCCTTCCGGTCTTGGAGACTGCAGGCTCTTCCACTGCGAAGACTGCTGTTTGGTCTCTGGGTCGTAGCCGTAGACCCAACTCTCTCGTCACCGCTTGATGATCCTCGACATGAAGTTTGGGTCATCCCGGGCCTGTTGACAGAGATCCTCGCAGACTTCGACACGGTGCTGCTTCTGCTCAAGTTTCAGGTCCATGGTGAAATCGCAAACTATGCGCACGTAAAATGCGTGTAGCACAGGTGCTGATGTTAATCAAGCGATGTAACTTGGAATACTTAACTCACGAAAGTTATTGCTTACACCTGCTATGCTGCACTCTGTTCGTTCGCAACAGGAACAGTCTCGGAACTTTTTGATTGCACCTCGTTTGTCCATGTCTGATGTACGCTCCCTTAAGATATCATTGGCTGTATTGAAAACATCCCACAATGTACAATGTCCCAAGGTTAACACTGTGGAAGTTGCCTGTCATTGGAAAAATGCATGGAACTGCCTCTGGATCATTTTTTCTGTCATTTTTGTGTAAAAAAACTATGAAATCTTGTCCTGTTTCTTATTCTTACATTTGTCATGTTGGACTTGTTAGTGCAGACATTGTTACACATTTTTTGTACGTATGTAAGTGCAGGTTGTTCCAATTGCCAAAATGCACAATTTGGGGCGAGTAATATTTTAGGGAGAATTTCGAGCCCTGCAGATGCCACACAAATGTGAATTCAATTTTTGTATCTAACAAGCCATATAAAAAAAGGTAATATTTTGACCGGAAAGTATTTTGTTCCCTCATCTGTCCGTATTTTTAATGAAAATCTGGAACCAAATGTATGTAATAGTTTTTTAGCATAGCTTTTGTTTGATAAGCCACCTTGCCAAATGAATTTCAAAAGTGCAAACCATTACCACGTGTTTTACGTACATGTACATGTTCTTGGAATGGCCCGTCTTAAAACAATTGTGAAGTGAATCTTGATTTGTGGTGTTTCTTAACCTTTTTTAATCTGTGAAATTTTTAACTAATTTGAGTACATGTTCATATTTCATTTTTTGTTTACCCATTTCTATTATTTATAAATAACTAATAATTTTATGAGCTGTCAAATTCCCCCCCCCAAATTTGGATAATAAAAAGAATAATGATAATGAAAACAAATAATGACATACTTTGTAGGCAGACTACGCAATTTATAACCATGTCATCTTACAGGCTTTTAAATTAACTTGTGAACCACAGAAAATTGATTTTATATCGGAGTGCCTGCATTAAGCCGTAGCTTGAAATAGCAATTTTTGTAGGTCTCTTAAAAGTTTGACATCTAGGGCACATTGTCAATACTCGCCCCGGACTGGCACTCAGTCAGTTTGGACTAATGATTGTTCAGACAGCTAATGGAGCCAGTCCTGTTGTATTTAGGGCACTTTGAAAGATGACAGCGCGCCGTGATAAATGTCTGTGAGCATAATGCATACACGTATGTCCAATTTTACAATAAAGAAAGCCGAATTGTATTGCTCTCTGGGATGTGATGTTGAGAAATTGCCAGGCTCTCTAGATAATGATTACCACTGCAGACTGTGAGTGATGGAGTATTACAATGTATGCACTAAGGTCAATGAGCTTTTAGTCAAAGGCCAAAATAATTTTGTAGTTTCAAATCTCTTGGGGCGGCTTGAGACAAACTGGTACAATTATAGTGATAAGTAATGGTTTTGCATGAATGAGCTGATGGATTTTTATAAGTAATTGGATTTAAAAATTGTAGCCAAGGTTACAGTGACAAAAATTGTCCAGCTACACAAGTTGTGAAATTTGTAAAGATCAACCAAATGGGAAATCTAACACTGTATACAATAGGCTCCATCAGTTATCAATGAACTGTTCTCCTGTTTAATTATCTTGTGACTCATTATGTTTTCAACTGCTGCGTGCCAGCGAAGATCAAACAAGGGATACTGAATCAAGAGGCCATCCCGTTCATTTTTCCATTGAATTAAAACTGACAAGGTCGAGATTGGAACCTTGGACAATCCAGATTACCATGAGTTGTCACACAATTTGTAAAACGCACACAAATGGCCATATGTCACTTGTTACGTATACAAATGCACGAGGGTCGGCTGCAAAAGTTCATAGGTTGACTCTGAAGGAGTAATGCCAGATCAATTAAAGTTAGCATGGATTTATTTCAACCCTTTGGATTTATACTAATTGCATGCTGTTGGAATCTTTCCCTGAGAGATTTGAGAACATTCTGATCACAGAACTTGGAATGTCAAAGGTTTCTGCTCGGTGGGTGCCGCATCTTCTGACCCCTGATCAAAAGCTCACCAGGCTGGTCATGTCAAGGGATAACTTGCATTTTTGAAGCAGATCAAGCTAATTTCATCGAATGTTTCCTAACCCACCAGGCTGAGTGCAATCCATGTAGTGAAAACACATGTCCTCACCCCCTCCAAAGAAGGCCAAGGTCGCTATGATGCCAAATTTTTTCCATTTTTACGAAGTCGTCTGTGAACCACCACAAACAATGCAATTAGTTATCAAAAGGGTTGAAATAAACACTGCTAAGTTTCATTGATCTGGCATTACTCCTTCAGAGTCAACCTATGAACTTGTCAGCATGTAGACCCGCTCTACAAAAAAAGGCTAAGACTACATTTGTATGTTGCACTTTGTGAAAACACACAAAGGGCTTCTATGTGAAGAGGGCGAACAAATCTTCACATAAGTAATATTTTTAGTTTTTGGTTTGTTGGCTTCTAGATCTATATTTTCAGAAACATTAATATTGATGAATAAAGATGAAAAAAAATAAATGTAATAGAAATCTCATTTCTTTGAACTTTTTGTGTTTAAAGGGCTATAAATGTATCTAAACGTACTTCCATTAACCCTAACCCCTTGCGTAACTTTACTAGAAAGTATCCTGAATCCGCCAAAATCCACCTATTTTGTCATACACAAAAAGTTGGTTTTGGTGACTGCTCAATATGGGGGTATACTGAATCCATCAAAATCATGCAGTAACGCTAGGCTTACAATCCTCAATCCATAAAAATCCCCCAGGTTTCAATATGGAGGTATCTTGAATCCGCCGAAATCCTCCAAAAGAGGGGAAGGATTTTGATGGAGTTAGGGTTAAATTGGAAAATATGAGTATAGGCTACAAGACCCCGTTCCCACTAGATCCACCAATTGGGGGATCTGATCTACCTTTTGCCAAATTGCCGGATCAGATCCCCCAATTGGTGGATCAGATCCTGCAATTGTGTGTAGTGGGAACGCTAACCGTTATAAGGTGGATCAGGATCTGATCCACCTTTCTTGATCCACCTTTGGACCAGGATACAGATCCCCCAATTGGTGGATCAGATCCTGCAATTGGTGGATCACGATCAAGTGGGAACACAAAGGTGGATCTCATCCGGCAATTTGACCTGTCAATATCCGGCTGGTGCACGAGAGGCGCGAACATTTTGCGGTCTGATAAACGAAGAAATACGTTTAGGCGTGTAGCTCATGTGAAATTTTCCCACGTGCACAACATGCACAATAAACAACTACTGAACTACGGGCTGTATACAAAATGTGTCACTACGGGTGCGCGATGCATGCATGCGTGCATGCATGCATTAAGCGCACATTGTACGTCCTAGGCTATTTACAATTTTCGTTGCATACTGGAAAGTCGTCCGTTTCTAAACCTTTTTCATTCGTATAATTTTACTTATTTTTGCATCCATAAATAATTCTTTGTTAGTGTATAGCCCGCAGTTCGTGTCATAGAACAATCGTAGCAAAGTTTGAAGAAAATACGTTTTACTAGGTTGAACCATGGAGGAATAAAACAGACGAAACGTTTGATCCGATTCGAGCCAGTGCTCCAGAAAATCTTGACACAATAAATATCTTGTAAAAACTAACAGACATCATCTTTGCAGAAGTTACATTTGTGTAAAAAGATGGGTTTTTTTTACGCAAAAACTATGAATACTTAGGGAAGTGATATGCATGTCACATGTGCGGTATGTACGATTCGCTTGAGTCTGTAGGGAGATTGGTATTTGGCAGCTGATACACCTCAGAGAAATATTTTTGTTGATATTCTTGTCATGTCATGGAGTACACTTCTTCCTCCATGTTGAAACTTCGAACATCAAAATATCGCACATGTACATGTATGTACGTGTATACGTATGCAATTTGACCCGTCCCAGCATGCAACACTGCCACAGAGCGCGCACTCAGCAAGCAAGCGCAGGCGTAATACCGAACTCGGTGACCTTTCGGAATTGACACTTCCGTTCGAAAAGGTGGATCAAGCATAAGTGGGAACGCGACTTGAGGTTTTGTTGCGGTTAGACAACGATCACACCAAAATGCCGGATCTTGATCCACCTTTTCCCAATTCAAGTGAGAATGCGGTCAAAATGTCTTGAGAGCACAAACTGCCACAGGGGTCAAACCTACACCAAATTAAAGCTGAGAATGTGACAAATTCAACTGTGTATATATAACTCATTTTAAAAATGTTGCGACATAATTTACCCATTTTATAGAGCTGGTCACAAATGCAACATTTTGGCGTAATTCACACAGACATAACATTTGACACGGATTCAAGCTATGCTTTTTTATAGCCAGAGGGGTGTCCCACTGACTGTTGGTTTTTAAACACCCATTTTTTTCAGTTAACATCACACTGTTTTCAAATCATGGCTAAAAACCCTGATTTAGACTTCGCAGTAACCGCTATTTGGTGCTATGTTAGGAAATAGCTTTATCTTTGGGATCAATAGTAAACATACATGTACCATTTTAATATGTGATCTACATGTATGGCCATAAGGCCATTTTTTTAATAACTTGGATTACGGATCCGCCGCCGGGAAAAATCAGATTTTTGAAAAAGAAAAAAAAATCGCTGCCGAAAATTGTCGAATTCGACAACCCAAATTTGTTTTTAAATAAAAATGCTGCATCGAACTTTGAAAGTACAATAAACAATCCCGGCAGCGCCGCACCATCTAAGACCATATAGAACAAGCATAGAATCGTTCGCAGTGAACACTTGTTGACTGATTTTGTACGTGGAATCCGATCTGGATGGTGTGCATACATATACATGTACATACAAAAAGCTTCTTTCGTAACGTACCTAAGGAGGATGATTTCTTTTTGGTTTGTTCAATAGAAATAAATATCACAGATAGTATTTGGGTTGTTCTTAGTTGTGAATCTTGTTTGTTAATGAGCACAACACTCTCAAACTTTTGAAAAAAATGACTAGTCTGGCGCAGTTCACCGTGTGTATGTGACGTCTGGGAGCCATACAATAGTCTCCATAGTACCGCGCCATTGTTTACGCAAATTCAGCAACCGCAGGAGACTACGAGAGAGCGATGCATAAGAGAGCGGTTCTAACGTGGACTTCGGCGATATTTCTTACAATTGTCGACCTGACAGAGGAAAATTAAAACTTCAAAACATGTATGTAGCTCTTGCAGGTTTCCTGAGTTTGAAATATTTTCTTTAGAAATACGTCAAAACAACGAGTGTTTAAGGCCGTTTGTGTCATGTTTACTTCGTACATCAGCTGCTTGGGTGCACGTACAGTGTATGCACCCTCAATTTCAAGCAAGGCTGTAATGAAGGTGAGGTTATTTCCCCCGTATATTATCGATAGATTGTGCATCATATATGTAGGCCTAACGTTATACAACTTACAAGGATTACTAGCAGAACTGCATTTTCGTCTGCAGGTCTAGTGTTGGTCGAGACTGCTGCCATGGTCATTAAGGCAGTGTTCTTTTTAAAATGAAATGTTGGGAGGTTAGTATTTAGTTTATTTTGGGGTTTGTGGGGGGAGGGTGTTCTGTTGAGAAAAGGTCTTACATCACTTTATGAATGTTTTGTTTTCAAGGGACACTAGTTGAATGGGAAATAATGTAGTATTGAGACACCATTGTGTTAGTTACAATGTCTATGGTGACGTTGCATTCTTTCCGTTGAATATTTCAAATAATTCCAAAAACAATGAGCCAAACTGTTGCGCCCTTTAATCACCCCGCCCCTAAAAAACCCACATTGGTTGGGTTGATTTTGCACAACATAACATGTTCCAGCAAGTTGTTTCCAATAAATTTGCCTGACAAGTTCAACATTTTCCAATAAATTTCGTTAATTGGCCTTTATCAGGAGTTTCAGGACATCCTGGAGATATTAGCAAACTATATCAACATCTGAGAGAAGGATCCAACCATCTTGAATATTCATTTTACATTTACATGTACATGTATTTATAATTGTTTTCCTTCTTTTTCAGCACGAGGGGTCTACCACCAGTCACTGAAGGACAAAGGATCTTTCAAAAGGGCCCATAGAAATTTCACCAGCATGATCAACGCAGAAAAAAAATGTGTGCATGCCCTGTTGGACTTCACCAACTGGGCACGCCATTTATTCATCAAGGAAGAAAGGCAACCTGATTTTACTGTGACCTTATTTTTTGAGTCCAGGCAATTATTTTTGCTTTCTATGTTGCATGTTGTGCTTATGCCTTGTTAAATTTCACTGACGAGGCGGCCCTGATGAAGCTACTTGGATTTTGAGGAGACATTGGAGCTAAAGTAATTTTCCTTTGAGAAAGTGTCTTCCATTACTTAACGTGACCAAATGCAAGTACTACTAAGGGATCTCTTTCTTAATATGCCATCAACCATTACATAATTTAAGGCCACTCATTCTTCAGTCTTGTTCCTTGATGGACAATACAATGTGTGATATTCACTCAAAGTTTTAAATATCGGTGACTGTTTTATAACTTAATTATGCCATTCTTCAACTGGAACTGTAAGGTCTGAGAAGAACAGTGGACTGTGGCCATCTATTTTTTTAAATTAATGTTGCAAGATAACGGTCAGTGCCCAATTTTTTTCCAATAACTGTTGGAAGTGAATTTTCAATTCAAGACTGAAAGGAGTAAACAATTCTGAATTAATAATTTCAATGGCTAAAATCACTTTCCAAGGTGTTGTACTTTGCAATTCTTGTTTTAGTAAGTACATGTATTAATAACGAATGAAAAAAAGAAATTGCTGACAAAAGTTAACATGTTCATATATTAACAAATTTATTCTTGTCCATTCCATGATCAGCATGTGAAATTTGAGAAATTACACTTCTAAATTATTTTCAATAAATTGATGGATTATATTTTTGTAGATATTCTTGAAATGATAAAAAGGAAAAATTGTACTCAATCTAACACTCTTGCAATACAGGTGTAATTTTACAAGGGGTGATTAGTCTGTCTGGAAACACCCCCCCCCCCCCCAACAAACGTTTTTGTTCAGGGTACTGAACAATTTTTTTTTCTGATGCAATGGTTTTAAAAAGTAAATTTAAGAACAATTTGAACTACTTTAAAGGTTTAGCATACTTGTTCATCATGCATGCTGCTCTATAGCAAATGACGAGTTTCATTAGAATACTTCAAACTTAAGTTGCCTTTTTAAAATGACGTAGAATGACAGGGAACAGGTGTGTACATCTGTATACTGATAAGACTACTATAAACAATAAATACCTTTGGGGGGGTTGGTTCTGTACTCGTTCCTTCTGACCTGATTTTCATAAAATTCTTTGAAAAAATACATGTCTTTGAAATTATGCGTAAATTGTTCAATATCGTAAACAAATTAAAATTGATTTGTTCGGATAAAGCTACCGCCCTTCCCCCATACAAGTATGCCTTAATTTTACTTACTACTGAATGAAAGTCTTTATATCTTGTTAACAAATAGTATTAGTCGAGATGCCTGGCTTACAATTTTAATAAAGTAATGAAATAAGTGAGATTACACAGCATTCCCGATGAAACCCAGCACTTGTTAACGCGGATAGACATCCGCAGTCGCCGCTACTGCACGAGCGATCTCGGCGAAATTGCTGTCCAGTTGTTCCCCCTTTGCACACAGTGTGTCACCTTGTTCCATGACGTTTCAGTAAAGGGGAACACTTTTTCCTTTGTCAGATTGTGCAACATGTATTATGCACCGAAATCACGAATGCATGTCATGTCTGTCTCCTCCGGACGTCGCCATCTTGGATTGCGCAACATCTTGTTACCAGACGCTCCAATACATTGTTAACATTGATCGATAGCAGAGGGACCCGACTTTTTTTGACAGCCACGTACTCCAAAAAATAGAGCTTTGAAGGAATTTTATCAGCCCAAACTTTTTACTACTACATAAAAGCAAACAAAACAAGACAAAACGAACAAGGTTCACACAATTCAGTCTATTTTTGGCTTCGTTTTAATATGATTTGCAGGTATATTGCTGAGGTACGTTACGAAAATTTAAAACTAAAGCACTTTTTGCGACTCGGCCCACGGCCTGTATGTACGTAGTACTACTGGCGTGCACAAATATTTATGCACCAGCTGTACGATTTTCAACATGAAGTTTGACTTGAAAACGGATGTTAAATACATTTTCTGTGTCTTGTGTCTTGTGTCTTGTGTCATTATTTTAGTCAGTAATATGCAAGTTTCCAACACAACACCCTCTCCTTCATAGAAAAAACATGCCACTTCCCGACGTGATATATCACTGAGCTGACTGTGCGACGGTCAACGTTTAAACCGCCATCTTGAATTGCCTCATTATGTATTCATGAGTCATGAAACATTAAGTTGGGATTTAAAACAATAGGGGAAAAGGTGCGCTGTGTTTTGGGCCATTTTATGAATATTTAACAGGTCAATCGCCGTGACGTCCATTCATAAATATTGAAATTAGATTCTCCTGGCCTGATATGGGAATTTGAATGCCCGTATCAGTGATCAACGATCACCAAAAAGAGATGATCCAAGCCTGGCATGGGGAGGGGGAATTTCCAACCGCGTGATTGCCCGGAGGCTTGGGGTTTTGGAGGGTACCGTGTCCCGTGAGGTACAATTTGCGCAAATTGCAACATAATAATTATATGGAAAACGAGGCAAGATCTGGTCGTCCTAGGAAGACCACAGATAAAGCTGACCGCCACCTCGTGTGAAGTTTGCGCCGAAACTTCCCACGAAACCACCCCCAAGCTAGCCCTCGTTGCGACCTTGCCGAGCTAGCTGTGGGTGTTGCATGCAATGCATTGCTCGACCGTTTCCAGGAGAGACGGGCAGCTGTTGGTTTAATTTAAATGTGGACAGCTTCGAATCACAAGCCCCGCCTCACTGCCGACCACGCGTCACGCGTAGGCCCGTCAATTGGCTTGGGATTGGGCTGAATCCGCGCTGCGCGCTGGAGAATGTTTGTTCGTCAATTTCGCGTTCCACGGGCGCCGCCATTTTGGATTACAGGGCGCCGCCATGTTTTTTTTTTGTTTTTTTTTCGCTCGCCGCCCGACCCGGAGACTAAAAAAAGCCGTAATCCAAGTAAAAAAAAAGAAACCGGCCTTTAATATGTATGTATAGTCCTTTTCACACTATGTACGTTCGACCCGTGTTGAAATCTACACGGGTCCGACACGGGTCCGACCCGTGTAGACTTCTTAAAATTTCAACACGGGTCAATTACGCTGCCTTTTCACACTACTCAACGCAGCGCCAGCATTTTTGCTACACGTGTAATGTTTCGACCCGTGTATTGTGCGATCGTTTCACACTACACACACGGCCGGCCGTTCAACACGGGTCAAATCGGAAAATCCCCCACACTGCATTCTGGTCGTTCCGCCGAGCTGGCTTTGGATGGAGCTGTCAGCCCAAATCCTCCTCACTCCATGTCGGTCTTTTGTCTGATTTGGGGGCCCATTTTCTACGACATATCGGAGGTGAAAGAATCTCATGAAAGTAGCATGAACCATGGAGGAAGGAACCGTGTACTCTGTACTTGACCGGCGGCCAAGGCCAGCTGTTTGCAACAAAGCAACAAAGCAACGCGCACGCGCAGATGCACTTTTGGGGTTCCCCATATTGAGCAATAACCCCGGCCCCATCCTCGACTCCATGGGCGCGTGTGCGTTCCTTCACTAACCCCTGGCCGTGAGGAATACGTAAACGACGCTGACTGGCTATTCGAAATGAATATTTATGTACTGAAAGTGAACCGCGCGCGTAATCCGAATGTTGAACGCCCTTTGTGTGCGCTCGCGCCCGCGTTAACATCCTGTTCGTCACGTCACATCAGCAAAACGACTCCGAGCACTTTTTCCATTATTAAGACAAGGCCACTAGTCTTGGTGGCTACGATAAACGATATGGATTTTTTCTGGTCAGGAAATACATGTATTTTATGTTTAAACAGAGATAGAAAGGGCACACATATTATATATTCGAGTCGAGGCCGGAAATCAAAATTGTTCCAATCAATAGTAAATTTACTCATTTATCTAGTTCAAGAAAGCAGCTCATTCTCAATGACAGTGTTAGCCGCCGCTGCAGAAGATGCATCGAAAGGTTTGACAAATTTGCGAAAACAGCTGAGAAAAACATTTGGAAAATTACACAACTGACATCCGGCGATAATGGGCGGAAACGGTCATGACAGTCGTCATACTTTTCCTTCCTCCCGATCCCACCAGGCCGGCTGTTACTGCTACTCAGTGCAGTGTTAGATTTAACGTCAGGCGGGAAAAACATTAGGCATCATTATTAATATTAGGAGCTAATCTCATCCTTCCAAAAGATTGATTCTACAAATAAAACCTTCCTACTAAAAACACTTTGTCGCGCGTTAAACACATGTACTGCAGTCCTAATTACCATATCCCACTATGTGGGATATGGTAATTACACAATTCCAGGGGTTAGGATCGAGCAAGGCATGGTGGGAAAACATGGCGCCGCAAGATCGTACCCATGGTAACGAGGTTGCCCCGGCCCCCTCATACCTTAGTAGCCTTTTCTCGAGACGAAGTTCGCAAAATGTTAGCTGCATGTACGTACATTGGAATAATATGGTAGCGTTCAGTGCGGTTGTTTGCATTTGACCAAGACTATACACTAACGATGGAATACGCATGCACGCAATGTGCGCTACATACGGCGCGGAGATGTCGGATAAGTCATGTCGGGGTTTAAAACGATTAAAGAAACGACACATTTAGGACAGAATGTATTTTTTTATTCCTCCATATACGTTATGTACTATTCTGCCTTCAAATTTATTGGAAATAATTTCGCGCAAGGTAATCTAGACTAATCCACACTTAACGTATACACACTTGGAGAAACCATAAACGCTGCAAAAACTGAAAAAGCAACATAATACCGAAACATCGGCAAATATCGTCATATCGAACAGCCTAGTATGTGGTGCTCTGCACGCACACTCTGATCCACGGTTACACGGGTCGAACTCAACCCGGAGACGTTCACACTACGACTTTCAACACGGGTCCAACTTCTCTACACGGGTCGAGAGCTCTCAACCCACCTCCCGAGCAGGGTTGAGTTTCAACCCGGGTTGAGCGCTCTACACGGGTCAGTGCCGTGTTGAAATGTTGCAGTGTGAAAAGGTCAGTCTAGTCAACACGGGTCGGACCCGGGTCCAACACCGAGATTTTTCGTAGTGTGAAAAGGCCTTATGTTTCCTTTAGGCTTTATTGAATCAGAAAAAAAAATGGATTTCTAAAATTGTAATATTTGTGATAGAGTTGCACATGCACATGAATACAGTATACATGTAGCCGGTTTAAGAATTTCGGACTTGGTGTCCGTGATGACTGAAATAGGCAGAATTAGTTCATAAATTTTGTAGAATCACAAATGCAAACACTGACTTTGAGAGTTCCTTTAAAATTGTCCTGAGGAAGTTTCTGAGGGGTCGGTTGTTCCCATGTTGTCATATCATTGGAAATTAGATTATTGGGCACACGGTTAGGCCGTACTCCGAACGTGCGTCTCGAAAAGTTGTCCAAAATAATTGTGTTTGATTTATGTGGGACATACATGTATATATCGCCCTTGTACACATAGCAGCCTCGCACGCCCACGGACGTTTTAGCAGATGACCAAAGAAAGCATGATCGTGGCCGGGCTCCGGGCAATTGGTGAATCCGTCAAAAATCAATCTCGGCGTGACAATGAGGAACACTCACAGCCGGGGGAGTCGATCCATTAAAACCCTCGAGAGCTTGATTGTACCGTGCTTACCGTGCTTGGGCACATGGGGCAGATTCTAGCTGCATTTGTCCATCTCGGCTTAGGTTTTTGCGAGTGTGTGTGCGTGCCTAGTTGGGTATCAGCTTGAAGTGCACACTTGAAATTTGATAACAGCCTGATTAATTTTGTTTAATGATCAACCCAAATGGATTGGAATGTCTTTCTTTCTTGAGGGAAAAATAAAGTAAAGAGCTAAAACCACTACTTGTTGGAGCAGGTATTTTAAAAAATAAATCCTCATAATGTCTTTGATCGACGAAAAAGTATTTGGATTTATTTTTGGAGTGGGTCACATTTTTTCCTCCTACAATGTACATACATTGTCAAGTGCATTTCTAATTGGTTTTTTCAGACACCACACTAAAAATGGCCTATGAATCAAACCTCAACCGGTCTGGCTCTCAACCTGACCCAATTTCATGGAATCCTTAAAAGAGGATGTTGATTGCAGAGAGAAGTCTCCGTCAATTTGTAGTTTCGTGTAGATTGCGTATTGTAAAAGAAAACAGCCAATTATTTCTTCCATGAAATAAAAAAAAAGTGACTTTTGAGAGCTATTGTTTTATCAAGTCCTCTCCAGCGCAGCGTAGCCCGCTGGTGCCATTTAAAAAAAAATCGTCGCTGATGCGGGCAGCAAACAGATCTGATGTAAAGACCTCCCCTTAGTGCCTAAAAAGTGCTAGACACAAAAGGGGAGTTCTTGTTATGACATCAGATTCGTTTGCTGCCCGCAACGACAACTCCAGCGACCACTCAGATTCTGTTGGATTTGGGTGGTCTGGGTGGTGAACAAAAGACCTTTCGTTTTGGCTGTTGGATTCTGTTGGATTCTGTTGGATTATGTTGGATTCTGTTGGATTCTGTTGGATTCTGTTGGATTCTGTTCAGCTGGCTTAATTTTCACTTTGCTGTTGTTGCATTATGTATTACGTAACTTGCCCCTAATCCTATTTCTGTGTGTTTGCCAGGCTCCTGATATCCAATGGGATTCAACAACTAAAATAGAAGGTCTTGACTGCTCATTTCAACAAAATCCAACAACAAATTGTTGGATTTTCCAGGGTTACCCTCACCCTGCTTAAATGCTATACTTGTATGCAGGACGCATAGAGGTAGCGAGGACCGTGCAGCCTGTTCAGTCTCATACATGTACATACATATGGGTCATTCCATGAAGTTGGGTACATAAAGTGTGACATTTTGCCAAAAAGGGCAATATTTAAACCCTAACAAATAAATGTTCTACCTTTATCAGTTTTCCCTGATCTGGATAAGTTGTTCATGCACACTTGCAATTAGTAGTTGCACTAGTCCAATAAGGGATTCGTTGGATTGTTTTTTCACACTGGATGAAGATATACATGTAACAGTCAAAATGTGTGTGTGACATTCCTCCAAATTTGGTGTCCTGTTACATGTGAAACCAGTACATTAAAATGTCATTATATTCTCTCTGCTTTTATTAATTTGTCTAATTGTTACTAATTTTATAAACTTATAAGTACATGTCTTATTAGTATATGAAACTTGTGATTCTTCTAAGAAAGCTGGCAGATATAGGCCTATGGGTCATTCTGTGAATGAAAATAAATGGTGTCCGTGTTACATGTGAAACTGTAAAACACATTTTCTGACATATTTCCATTGATTTGCCTTGAACATGTCTGCATTTTATGAACTAGTTAAGGATATATATCTCTAATGGAAAGATATGAAAATCAGACCTCTTCAGTAGATATGAGGCATAAAATATGATTTTTTGTGGATTTCACATGTAATAACTAATATAGACACCGGTGTCCATGTTACATGTAAAACCCATAGCTTATTTGTACCATATCACTGTAAATTTCAATTGCAAACGTCTGAGTTCCATTTGTTCAATATTGCTGTCTGTACACAGAATGTGGTTTAGTAAAGAAAGTGTTGAAGAAAGTTTTTAAGATGTGGCAAAAATAAGGTACTGGTTTCACATGTAACAGGGACACCAAAAGACTTGGTGTCCTGTTACGGTGTGATAGTTTATCCTTATCATGCATGAAGAAAATACATTTGATTTGTAAAATTCATGTTGTGAATTGGGTATTAGTGCTGCTCGGACACACATAATCTGTTTTAGGTATATATAAATAACTGTGAATGTGAAGAAATCCTCAAAATTTCACAACTTGTGTGAAAAAGTGTACCAACTTCATGGAATGACACACACAGTCGTACTTCCCCAATACGTCCGAGGACAATGCTTTGTGTTTCCTATTGTTCCTTTAATATAACCAACCCCCATAGACTAAGCACGTATCCTTACGTTCGAGGACCGATTTCAACAAAAGACTCTACGTTCGAGGACTGAAAGGTTTCTTTGTGTTTCCTTTCTTCTCTTGTCCTCGGAGATATATACAGTGCACGTACATATACATGTATGTAATATCGTGATGCAAATCAGATTGAAAAAATCAATCAAAATCAGATCAACAAAATTCAACAAAAACTGCCTACCCTTTGATCATGTTGCATTCAATGTCGTACAAAAACGAGCACATTTTGTAATGTACATTAACCCTAACCCCTTGGGTAACTTTACTGGAAAGTATCGTGAATCTGCCAAAATCAACCTATTTTGTCATGCACAAAAAGTTGGTTTTGGTGACTGCTCAATATGGAGGTATCCTGAATCCATCAAAAATACTGCAGTACCGCTAGGCTTACAATCCTTAATCCATCAAAATCCCCCAGGTTTTAATATGGAGGTATCCTGAATCCGCCGCAATCCTCCAAAACAGGGGAAGGATTTTGATGTATTTATGTACGTTAGGGTTAAATACCTTTATGTACAGTGTGAATGTTCATTGTACAATGTACAAGGCTGTGCGTTTTCTTCACTGCGGGCAGATTGTTGAAGAAAGTAGTTTCACATGGATTTCAGATCAGCTTTGATTCATTTCCCGTGGCGTAGCTTATTTGCGAGTACATTGTATGTATCAGCTACATACATGTACATGTACGTGCGCACTGCTGAATGAAACCACCCGCACCATAAAGCTTCCCTTTCATGTTATACCTGTAAATGTGCATGCTTGCTCTCTCTTTTAATACAATGTACCTGAAGCCCTGTGGTGTTTGACAAAGAGGATTTATGGTGATTCCCTTAAGTTGGAATTGTCTGAAGCAGTGTTTCAGCAAGTCTGCTGTGGATGTGAGTTTAACTGCTCCATAATATCACCTTCATGTACATGTACATGTACATGTACATGTGTAGGTTGTAAAGCTGTGTTTCCATTGGACTTTTTCTTCCGCAGCCTCGCGAAAACTTAACGTGACATGCCTTTGCGTAATTCGACCGTGCGTTCCCATTTGGACTTTTATAACCGCCACAGAATGTTTATTTGCCTTGTGAGGCTGGCAGAATCTCACACGTTGCGGGCACTTTGACCTAACGGGATTGACGCGGTAACCTATATATAGCATATTTTTGTGTGCGCTAAAATAGATAAAACCTGCTTGTTTCAAGCAGCGAACAGCCGAAAAACGTAGCTTTTGTATGCACGTACAGGGTCATCTGTTGGTTTGCTCCACTGCAAAGCACGCAACTGCATGTAAGTTTACTACATGTATACACAAAGAGACAGGAAACCATACCACCATTTTCACGCACACGCTAGCGATAATCGTTGTGTAGTTGACGTACATGTACATGTACATGTAATACAGGAAGTTGCACTGTTTAAACAGTGGTTTTCTGCATGGTCGCGGTAGTTCTACAGTGTGGGGCTCTTCCAATTGGCCTTTTTATCATCCCTGATGACTTTCTGCTGCTGCACGGATATCTTCCGTGACCGCTTTTGGCCTGGTTGTTTTACATTAAGGTCGCGGTAAGTTGACAGGGACGTTAGTTTACCGCGTGCCCCCATTGGACTTAATTTTGTCATTCTACAGAAAAGTCGCGGTAGATTGACAAAAATAGGTCCAGTGGAAACGCAGCTTTAGTCTGTTGGGTTCATCACAGACCTGAAGTTTGAACATTAACCAACTACATGTACCCCAAACCTTACAAACTCCAACAGCAGGTTGTGTTGAATTTTGATGGGTTCAGGACTGCAGCGCCTTGGCACCATTACTTTACATGGAGCTATGATGCCCCAATTTGTCTAAAGCCGTGTCCGCACTGGACTTTTTTTTTGGAAGGTTTTACCGAGACGATGGTAAAATGAAAAATGGTCAAATGTGACCACTGTCCGCACTTGGACTTTCGACACGGGAAAATTTTACCAAGACCGTGGGAGAAGTAACCGAGCTGTCAATATAACGACTCATGAGGGTGCTTTGCGTGACCTTTCTACATTGACGCGATTGACCCAAATCACGCCTGCCTTTTCATTTTTCCGGCCGATGTGTACACGCAGGCCTACGTCTTTAGCACCAATCAAACTTCCGACTGTATCGATAATAAAATCTACCATGATTGCGACCAAAAGAGGAACAACGCACTGGATTTTGGAAACTTGCCACGTGCACTGCACCGCGGTGAAACAATGTAAAGCGCATGCGTGGTTTCCCTGTGAAGCATGACCTTGCGCTCGGGCCGGATGTACGCTTTCCTGAGCCGCTTTTACCGACTCGCACTGGACTTATCGTGTCAGGAAAAGTTACCTGGTCAGTTTTCCTGGGCAGCAGTTGGCCGGTAGAAGTAACCGCTGGACTCAGGAAAAGTAACTGAGAGGAAAACGTCCTAGGCTGTCCGCACTGGACTTAAAATGGGAAAAGTTCCCATCGTCTCGGTAAGTTTTACCAAAATAAGTCCAGTGCGGACAGGGCTAAAGTCCAAAGAATGTGCCATAGGTATACTGCACAGTGTTGGATTTTGTCAAGTTGAGGACATTTCCTAGTAAAAAGGGGGTTAGGGTTAAGGAGTGGGATCAGAATTGAGCAATCATTTTCCTGATACTCCATCACCTTGGTAACCCAGATTTGTAATGTCTTGTTTTAGGGACTCTAATCAAGTTGAGTCCAACTCGAGTCATTATATTCGAGCCTGATTCGAAACCTAAACATTTGCTGAAAATTTTAAAATTTCTCAAATTAATCTAAACAATACTTCAAATAGTAGAGAAAGGTCCATATTAGACTATACTAAAAAAGAATATGAATTTGTTAGGCACATCGTATCGTCGAAATTGCACCCGCGTTTTTCACAGCGTGAGGGACGGACAAAAGTTAACAATGCACCCTTACTTGTTTTAATGAAAGTAAACCTCAGGGGAAGACTTTCAATATTTGCCGACATTCTCATTCAATGTCACTTTATACTGTACGTAGGGGGTCGTGAAATTAAAAATGCGGTAATTTTGCAGGGTTGTTTGATTTAAATCACTTGATTCTATTACAGAAAATAATCACCTTCGTTACCTACATATGCATTTCCAATGCGCATGCGCACACAATACCACTGAAAATAAATCCCATGACGCAGCTCCATACACTGCACGGCCCCACCCGTTAGGACGCCCTCTAGTGATCTTCCCTTTTTTTCCAGTGCGCTGTTACAAACATCACAGGCACAGTATTTCCACGTCCGTCTCCATCAGTGACCTTAACCACGGGCACCTCCAAGACCGGTTGGGGAACTCACCTCAACGAAAAATCTCTATCAGGAATATGGTCTCAATCGGAAAGTCTCCTTCACACAAACCACCTGGAATTTTTGGCTGTGTTCAGAGCTCTCAAGAAAGTCTCAAGTTGGTAGAAGGTTGCTTGGTCCTGATAAAAATGGACAACTGAACAGTGGCTTACTGAAATCGACAGGGAAGCACTCACTCCCCCTCCCTGTATGCTGACCTGGGAATGGGAACTCCTCAACTGGTACATTCCAGAATATCTCTTCTGGCAAGTCACCTGGCAGGGAGCAAATATAATTGTGGATGTTCTTTCATGGAGACAGACCATTCCTACAGAATGGACTCTCCATCAACCCACAGTACAACAAATATTCAGCATCCTCGACACACCACATATCGACCTCTTTGCATTTCACCTGAACTGCCAATTACCAACATTCTGCACCCGTCATTACCACCCACAGGCATGGGCGACAGATGCACTCAACATAAAGTAGAGGAACATTCTGTGCTATGCTTTCCCACCAATCTCCCTTCTGAGCAGGGTTCTGGTAAAGGTAGAAAGAGAAAGGTGCAGAAATGTTCTGATAGCCCCCTGTTGACACGGCAGTCACGGTTCACCAGGATTCTCGATCTCCTCATCAAGTCTCCAATCATTCTCCCAAAACGACCAGATCTCCGCTCCCAACCAAAATCGCAGATACTGCACCTACATGTAGATCAAGACTGCATCTACATGTATCAGCTTGGATGCTATCAAACGCACCCTACGAAAGGCAGACCTTTCTGATGACGCTGCAGCCAAAAGCAGGCACCATCTACACGACGAACTTTCGACAATTGATTACAACACTACATCAAATAGTGTACCAACCAGACTGTTGATACCCACAATGCATCTTTCACGGACATTGGAGATTTCTTCTCCATCCTTTTAATTCAAACTTGCTGATCTCTACAATTCATGGATACAGATCAGCAATGGCCATCATCCATATTGGCTTTTCAGATGGATCCAACATACCCAACAACCCCTCAATAACTCAATTGATTAAGGGCATGTTCACAGAGAGACCTCTGGTGAAACTGATCTTCTCCTAGGACCTACATGTATCAGCAGTGCTTCACAAGTTGACCGAGGCTCCTTTCGGACCAGCCAATTCATCATCACTACATAACCTCATCATAAAAATAGTTTTCTTTACTAGTAGCGGCTACAGCTCGCCGCAGAGGTGAACTTCATGCTCCTTCCATTGAAGTGATCCGTTTACGTTGGAAACCAGGAGGTGTACGCTTGATCCCTCGTATCCAGTTCTTAACCAAGAATCTATCTCAAACTTTTCACTCCCAAATATTTTTGTTCCAAACCTCACATCTTTTTCAAGTGTTCGAGAGGACAAGCTCTGGTGCCCAGTAGCATGGACTCTGGCCCTCCATGGAGAGACAAAACAACTCTTTGTTACATCCATTCGTCCGCACCATCCAGCCTCTCTAACTACAATTGCCAGATGGGTTGTTGTGACAATATTAATGCCAGAGACAGTGCCACAATCAGACTCAGCAGGCACAGAGTATACCACCCAGGTCTACTCATGAACCTCGGTCTACCCTGGTTGTATCCGACGAGAAAGCTTTGCAGATTCTTCCAGTGCAGCCACGGGGGAATGCTTATATTCTTCCCAGGCTCTTCCAGATGAGCAACGAGTGAATGCCTACGCTTCCTGGGCTCTTCCAGATAAGCCACGAGTGATTGCCTATGCTTCCCAGGCTCTTCCAGATAAGCCACAAGGGAATGCTTACGCTTCCCGGGCTCTTCCAGTTCAGCCACAAGGGAATGCTTACGCTTCCCGGGCTGTTCCAGTTCAGCCACGAGGGAATGCTTACGCTTCCCGGGCTCTTCCAGTTATGCCACGAGGGAATGCTTACGCTTCCCGGGCTCTTCCAGTTCAGCCACGAGGGAATGCTGGCGCTTCTGAAGCATCTCATGCTGACGAGGATGTCTACTCATACTACAGTGAAAGCACATCAGATACGCGGCATAACAACTTAATGGGCTCACTTCCAGGGAGTCCCCATGAAAGAGATCATGGAGGCAGCCTGTTAGAAGAATTCATCTGCCTTTACTTCGTGCTGTTTACAGGACGTTCTGCAAACGGAAGGTTCCATGGGCAGAATAGTCTTACAAGCATCGACACGATCAGCAGCCCGTCAGTCCACGGCCAGCTAAGTATAGTCAGGTCAACTCACGGGTATGTCTTAACTGCCATCATTGATCCCTTTTCTCTAGATAGGCTTAGTTAAGACTTGTTGCTGAGCTCCGCACTGCACGCCCCCTTTTCCCTCCCTAGTAACTCTTTCCGGTGCTACTCTGCATATGTAGGTAACGAAGGTGATTATTTTCTGTAATAGAATCTCCCCCAAATCTGGAGGGATTTTCTATTCTATTAAGAAAATACTCACCTTCGTTACCATCCCTCCCTTACCATCCCTCCCTTACTTCCTTGATTACATGTAACTTATTTCTGGAAAAAAGGGAAGATCACTAGAGTGCGTCCTAACGGGTGGGGCCGTGCAGTGTGTGGAGCTGCGTCATGGGCTTTATTTTCAGTGGTATTGTGTGCGCATGCGCATTGGAAATGCATATGTAGGTAACTAAGGTGAGTATTTTCTTAATAGAATAGAAAATCCCTCCAGATTTGGGGGAGATTTAAATCATTGATTTAAATCATGATTTAAATCACTGGAAAAAAATCACTAATAAAAATCACGTTTTTATTATTTTTTTTATTTCTGTTATCTTTTTAATGTAAAAACAATTCAAACCTGACTGTCATTAACTTTAAATCGCTTATACTCACTCTAAAGGGATATAAGGCCAGTTTCCTGAAACAGTGTACTACATTTTATCTTGTGTACAATGCATGATTCTGAAGTACATTGTGTGTAATGTACTACCTGCGTGTATGATACAGTATTCCTCTCTTACATACATGTAGGTTTAAATAACTCATGCATGTTGTAATGCGCCTATCAATTGATACCCCTGACCTGACCTGACCTGACCTGACCTATCCAGTTTATCAGGCATTAAGGACTTTCATTATAGAAATGACAATGAAAAAAATGTTGTGTTGGGACTTTTAATCCTAACAATCCTGAATCCTCCAATTTTAATATGATTTTCAACACACCGTGGGGAGTTAGGGTTAATGATTTTTAATAAATATTTACGTTTTCCAAAATTGTAAATTTTGCCTCATCATCTCTGCTAAACCGTCTATATTTTAAACATAGGCCTAAATCTTCAATGGTGCTCTGTCCATTGAAAGTTCCATTGTCTGGTTCGCATTCTACAGCTGCAAATGCAAAATGACGCCGAAGGACAATATTTCCACCGCAAAAATCGTACAAACTTTTACAGGATCTAAATAAGGACAGTGCGTTACCAAAATATGGTGGCTGCATTAAATAGTTTTATTCCACCACGGTTGTGTGTAGAGAGGAGGGGGGTTCCTGTTATCAACTTGGATTAGAAATGTGCAGTATGATGGTGATGCTGTAACAGAGATTTTAAGACAAACTTTGTATTCTAGAAAAGAATATGATAAAAGTGTGATGACCCGGTCTTTACCACGTCAATAATAACCGAGGAGGGGCATGACCGCTGTTAATGGTAACCTCTAACAGCGGTCAGGACCCTTTTTAACAATTATTGGATTTGGATCATGCTCATTCATTGACTTATTGCCAGAAAAGGACTCAACTTGAGCCACTGCAAACAAATGACTTGACTCACCTCTACTTGAGTTACTGCACCGATGATTCAACTGGACTCAACTCTCTGAAGAAAGGACTCTACTCAAATCAAAGGCTCATGAACAACCAAGTCCTTTAACCCTAGCCCCCCTATGTTCCCCAGGGGCACCCTGCTGAATCCAATGAACTCCAACAATTCCTCAAACGAGTTCCTGCTCAATCCAGCAGCATCCAACAGATAAGGTTGCTGTCAGGTTTTCACACAAAAAATGGTTGTCTGCTCAACCCAACAGCACCCAACTGTATTCAAAATATTGGTTGCCTGCTCAACCCAACAGCATCCAACTGTATTCAAAATATTGGTTGTCTGCTCAACCCAACAGCATCCAACTGTACTGAAATATTGGTTGCCTGCTCAACCCAACAGCATCTAACTGTATTCAAATATTGGTTGCCTGCTCAACCCAACAGCATCCAACTGTACTGAAATATTGGTTGCCTGCTCAACCCAACAGCATCTGACTGTACTGAAATATTGGTTGCCTGCTCAACCCAACAGCATCCAACTGTACTGAAATATTGGTTGCCTGCTCAACCCAACAGCATCTAACTGTATTCAAATATTGGTTGCCTGCTAAACCCAACAGCATCTAACTGTATTCAAATATTGGTTGCCTGCTCAACCCAACAGCATCTGACTCTACTGAAATATTGGTTGCCTGCTCAACCCAACATCATCCAACTGTGTTCAAATATTGGTTGCCTGCTCAACCCAACAGCACCCAACTCTACTGAAATACTGGTTGCCTACTCAACCCAACAGCATCCAACTGTGTTCAAATATTGGTTGCCTGCTCAACCCAACAGCATCCAAGAAGTGAAATATTGGTTGCCTACATGTACTTAATCCAGCCATACAATGTACAAAAATACATATTCGGTGTGCTGTAAATGCAAACAAACTAGACATGTACATTGTACATGTACCTTGTGTATCAAATGCTGTGGTAGCATACTGACTGAGTATACTACATGTCTGCATTCATGTCACAAATTTTGATGACACCTCTATTTAAAATGTGCACTTCAAACGGCACTTGTTAATTTTGACGAAGGTGAAAACACTGGTCATCATGTTACAACAGTTCAAAACACTGGAAAACCTTTAAAACGGATGTGTACATGTACATGTACACGTGGTCCGCGCACTTGACAGTCACAAGCTCGGGTTGCAAAGCAGGGCTAAGCACGTGTTTTCCCGTCCACATGTTTGGCTTGCGGTCGCCTTTCTTTGCTGTGGAGTGTTTTTCCGATTTTGCCGGCATCGGAAGTAAAGAATCCGACTGGAGGCAGGTGGGACGGAATTGGGTTACCCGGTTCATTCTGCACTCATTCATATCCCATGGTCTTGTATCTAGTGTCGGCTCCTGTCACAGAATGATAACAAGCTGTCAACAGCCCTTGCAGCCTAGGGCATGGTCAGGCTCTAGGAGGATTAGACTTGGATAAATATATCCACCGGGGACAATGAAGGAGGTTGGGGGGAGCTGGGATCGGTCAGCATGTTGCTTCATTTTTGAGTCCCGGTTTTCCTTTGCAAGCGGAACCATAGCTTTGTTAAAATATCATCACACAAACTACAAGGAAAACTGATTGATCAAATGCAGGTTTTCAAGTATTCCTACTTTTCTTATTTTTTTCTATTTTGTTTACCTTTCTCCTACTTTTCCCTTGAAATTCTTATTTTTTCCCACTTTTTTGTCCCACAACTACAAAACAATGAAATCCCATTGAATATTTTTCATTTAACAGTGTTACACACTGTCACGAAAATCACACAAGGATGGAGCACAAGTGTTGTGAGTAGTGAGTACATGTACAGAACATACCAAATGGGGCTTGTGACTCCCGTATAAGCCTGCAAGAGTCCTACTTTTATCCCGATTTTGTCCTCCGAAGTCCTGAGTTTGTTATTTTGTCTTTTGAAAATTTTGCTACTATCATTGTCCTGCTTTTCCACCTGGGTCTGCTTGAAAGCCTGCAAATGGTACCTCTACATGTACATATACATGTATGTACATAAAACCTCGTTTCATTTTTTAAAATTGTTATTATACTGTCATTTAAACATTTTTACCGATACATCCTGTGATACAAAAGTCTGCTACTTAGACTTCAGACTAAAGAAGAGTAACATTGTTAATTTGCTTTGAGAAGAGTTTGGTTCATCCTTACAATCACTCTCTCATCACCGGAGATCTTTCTGTTAATTCTCATATCCTTGAGTCTTGTACATGTATCTACATAGGTGTGCAGTGTTCCGCTCCTGTCACAGAATGATAAGAAGCTGTCAACAGCCCTTGCAGCCTAGGCAGGCAGGCTCTAGGAGGATTAGACTTGGATAAAGATACCCCCACCCCCAATGAAGGAGGTTGGTGGGGGGAGGTGGGGTCAGTCATCCTGCTGGATAACTTTTCAGTACCGGGTTTTGTTTGCAAGGCGGAACCGTAACTTGGTTTAGTTGTTAAGTTTGTTAGTACATGTAAATGGTTGAACTTTAATAAAGAGCAGTATTTACAAGATGTAGCCCGGGAGTAGTGGTGAGATATAAATCTGGATTTGTTTACATTCGGTTTGAATTCCACTGCTATTCCGTTTTGATTTTTGGAAACCGCAACCTGTAAAAGCAACCTTAAACAAACTTTAAGCCTTCCATTTTTTGTGACACGGGCTAAAAGAAACAACTGGAACAAACTCCAATTTGCTCCGTAGTCTCTGATTGTAACTGTATTGTCTTCTAGGTGCATGAATAGCGTGTCCATCTATTTTTTTTTAACATTACAGCTCTGGAGTGTTTTTGCAATGGTCCAGTGGTCACTGAATCCTGCAAACTATATCCAGTCATATGAACCAGTCATTTCATGTGGCACCTCACTCGTCACTTTTTTGATAGCATGACTGTGACTGGGAAGTTCCAGTGAAATCATTAGGCCAAGTAAAAAAAAAAACACCAGTTGATCGTCCCCGCCCACTTTTTTTTTTAACCTGCATCCTTTTTTTGTTCTTTGTTATTTTTTTCCGACAACAAAGCTAGATTTTTCATGTATTTTGCTTTATCTTACATTGTAGCACCATTCTTTCGATAATCGATTTCATTTCCCAATATTTTAGGCTTCTACAAATTAAGCCAGCGAGGGTGGTAGTTTACTGGCATTCCGGATATGCGAGCTGAATAGTTTGTTGAAGTGTTGGATGTAAATGCAATTGAAAAATGCATAAAGAATTCGGCACTTTATTAAAATACACACATGTAAAACACTGTTTAACATCGATATTTTGACTCGACTTACTTGTAGAATAGTTACGGTAATAAAAAGCTGGCGGTCATGTTTAACTGAAAATTTGGCGACCATTTTGGATTGAAATGCTTGGGGGCCATCTTGGAAAAAATAACAAATAAATAGAAAGGCCCTCATCCTCCTTCTTTTTGAAAAAAACCTGGACGATCAACTGGTACTTTTTTACTTGGCCTTATTTGGTTTGAATAACATTAGGATAAGTTGATTTTGAAATCTCTTATTTCTCCCGCTACTACTCGGGAGTACAAAATTGTTTGTAAAGAAAATAAAATACATAGTTTTAAGTTAGATTTTCAGTTTAAAATACTGATTTGCAGGGAAGTTGCATGCTCCTAACCCCTTACTCCCCACCCCCCCCCCCCCCCCCCCAATCCCTGCAGTGTGGTATTTATGCCACTTTGTGATTGCTTCAAATTGCTAGATCACTTTCTTCTTCAATAGTGAAATACTTCATCAGCAGTGAAATTTTTAACAACTGCAAAATAATGTGTTTGTTGTAGAAACTGTGGAATTGAGGAAACTCAAAACAAAGGATGCCTGTTGATTGCTGAGAGAAGTCTGTGTCATTTTTTTGTTTTATATAGATTGCATATTGTAAAATATAACAGCCAATTACTTCTGCCTTGAAATAACCAAAAAGTGACTGTTGAGAGCAGTTTTATCAAGCCCCCTCTAGCCCGCTCATGCCATTTGTCTAAAAGTCCTTGCTGCGGGCAACAAACAATTCTGACGTCATAGGACAAACTCCCTTTTGTGTCTAGCACTAGGAACAAGAGGAGTTCGTACTATGACATAGAATTGTTTGCTGCCCGCAGTGACGACTTTTAGACAAATGGCATCAGCAGTCTATGCTGTGCTGGAGGGGACTTGGTAAAAATGCATGTGTAGATGTCAAAAGTTACTTTTTCATTATTTCATGGCAGAATTTGTTTTTGCTATTTTATGTTACAATACAGAATCTACCTAAAACAAAAAAATGACGCAAACTTCTCTCGGCCTCAGCAATCAACATCATCTGAAATAACCATCGCCGTCCCTTTAAACTTGTGTCCACAGACATCTTAGGCTAATGACATCCGTGCCGTATTGATCATTATAAAACGAGGGCAGTTTGTCTTGGGGGATGGATGTGTAGGTGGGTGAAATATAAATCTCTGCCCTGGGAACAAGCTTGGATTGCAAACCAAATATTGCCTTTGCCGCGAGACATCTTCTGCGCTGGACATGATGGGATGTGATTTCCCTTTCTATATAATCTTGTGACAGGCGACAGAACGGGGATATTACAACTTAGAAAAACAAGCCAGTGGTGTTTGTATTGCACTGACGATCGAAAGCAAGTTGGTTTCCTGAATACAGGGGAAATTGGATGAATTTTTGACACAGAGGAAGTACACATACATGTAGGTACATGTACCCTGTACATGAACACTGTGCAGTACACACATTGATCTGTCCAAACAATTTACCAAGATATAACATTCTGCAGAAATGCCAGATTTCTTTTTTGAATGTTTCATTGTGAATATTTCATTTGCACATTTACACACATAAAGGGCGGATAGGGAAGATTAAGAGGGGGTGTGCACAGCAACACCCCCCCCCCCCCCCCCCACCAAAAAACAAAAAACAAAAACCACAAAAAAACACACGAAACCAAGAAAGACTTCAATATTTCTGCATTATGTGGGAGTATATAAAATCCAAACATTTTTATCCAAAAGATTCACTGCATCTCATGCATCTCATGCATCTCATGCATCTCATGCATCTCAGCTTTCATATGACACCCCATGTATAAATCCATTGACAAAATTTGGTTTTAGTGAATTCCCAGTTGAAAAACCTAATGCACTTTGTCATACCAAGCACTTTAAACATAGAACTGGTGCGAATTTTGTTTTGAACACTGTACCGGTTGTGAGGCATTTTAGCTAGAGCTTAAGCTGTACATTGTATCTTTAGTTAGGATGGGTGGTTCTTCAGTATTGCCGAGTAATAGACAAATTTCACATTGATCTACACACTTCCAGAATCACAACTCACAGGTCACCAAGCAGTTTGGTATTCAACCAAAAAGAGATTCCCCCCTCAAAAAAATTAAAATCGGAAAACAGAACCTTCAGCTTACATACATGTGTGCATTTCCCTGCTTGTGTTCAGTGGTTAACCGGCAGTGTCTGTCATTTAGAAGTAATGTCCCGGAAAATCAATGAAAGAGATCTTTCTAGTCCAATGTGCAGCAGTTATTTCTTTCTTTCTGGAATGTGGGCCAGACGGATGACATGATGAGCGATCGCCCCTGGCTCTGCTGCTGATGGAATTTGTCATGAAAATATGAAGTGTTCAAATCAATACGTTTTCCACTGATTTCCAGCAGAATGCATAGGCAATGCAGTAAGCGATTGCACACTGCAGGAATAACTAAAATATACTTGGTACTATGCTGGTACAATGTACTTTTTGTACATGTACATGTAGGCAATAGGATAAGTTATTGTTCATTTTTGTTAATTCCACATCCGATTAATCAAATATTTAGGGTATAATGGGGGATTATGCTTTAGTTAAGTATCAAACTGAAAGCAGGGGTGAGATTTCTCTGGATTTTTCCTGTTTTCAGGTTTTTTGGCGAGATGTCCTCCAGATTTCTGGAAGATTTTTTGGGTCCTAAAATTGTTTTTAATTATTCCAACATGACCTCTGCAACCTGAAACAGTCTTTTCTATTTTTTTTTTTAACCATGCCTTTAGATAAAAGATGCAGTTTTCTTATGCATACATGTATTTCAGCAATGCCATACAAACTAAATGTCTCGGAATGTTTCGTGGAGTTTTCATTTTCCTCAAATCTCACCCCTGTGTGAGATACTCAGACCAAGGAGGAAACATGAATATTGAACTTCGCTGGTAAAAAAAGTTGTTAGTCACAATTAAACAAACAATGCCCACAAAACATATGCCAGGCATGTACAATTTAGAGGTGAGATTTGTCAGGATTTTTCCTGATTTCGGGATTTTTTGTCGGGATTTCAAAATTTGTAAAGAATTTTTGTTTCAATCTGGAGTTCTTTAAATGCTTTCCTAAAGGTGTTTTTAGCTGTACAAGTGGATACATGTAAACGAATAAAAACACATTTTAAGGGGTGCCTTTAGGCAAATTATAACAAACTATACATTTTGATCTGGGGTCCTAGTGGATTTTTCGTGGATTTCGTGGATTTTTTATTTTTGGCCAATCTCACCCCTGGTACATGTGTGCAGTATATTGGTGGTGGTGGTTGTGGTGGTTGGGGGGGGGGGGGGGGGGTCTAATATTTCTGCATAGGGGAAAACAGTAGGCGGGGGGTGGGTGGTGGGTTACTGTACAAAGTCCCACTAGAGTGACAAACACAGATCTCTGCATGTACATGTACATGTATGTACTCTTCGTTGTTGACAACAAAGAGATGTACATGTACATGTACCAGTCCAGTCCGGAGTCTCAATAAATTAATAAAACACATGGAAATCTTTTTTGTACATGTACATGTACATCATTGTTTCTGTAAATTTGTAATTGTGCTTAATATGAAAGTCCAACTGGAAGTGCAGTGAAGTGCACATTCAAGTGGTTTGCCATTGGCTGTGCTCCTACCGTCAATTATGTCATTGTCGAGAACCCTTATCAACAGGCTTAAAGGGGCTCTTGATCAGGCCAATGGAAGTTACGTGAAATAATTAGTTCTTCCTCAGTCTAGTGCCATTATAGAATTTTGGACAAGCTTGGAAAATATCATGACTCATACATTTAAGAGAGGAAAAAAAGATCCAACAAACCACTGAAAAAGATCCGCAGTTTCTTTTGCCCCTGCTCGATCTCATTGGACCTATGCACATGATGCAGGGAATCCTTTTCATAAACCTGTTACTTCCAGGTCCAGGACTTCTTGTGCTCCACCAACATCTCAGGCTTTCCAATTTCTTACATAAAACTTGACACAAAAGAAATAGGCAATGCATGTATGTTCAAGTAGGAAGATGGGTCATCGTACACAAGCATAATTTATTCACATTTATTGACGTTTCACTTAAGATTGTACTAGGATTAATGACGATTTTATCAAGGTTCACGTACGATTAATGGCAAATTCCTATGCGTAGGAAAGCATAGGATAATTTTAGATATCCGTACTCACTACTGAATCATCATAAATATCAGCTACGGTTATCCACGGAAGGCCACGAATGGCAATACGATGGCCCTAGGATTATGCACGAATGAGTTAAAATTTCACTACGATGGCTCTACATTTTGTTTAAACTGTAGCGGAGCTACGAATGTTTTGAACCGACTCAAAACATTCGTAGGCCTTCCCGACCAACCACGATCCACCAAACCCCTTGAGTACGGTTATTTATAGGAGGCGCCAGGGTGTCGCGCAGGCATGTCGCGCCGGCCTTTGCAGCCGGCCTTTGCAGCCGGCCTTTGCAGCCGGCCTTTGCAGCCGGCCTTTGCAGCCGGCCTTTGCAGCCGGCCTTTGCAGCCGGCCTTTGCAGCCGGCCTTTGCAGCCGGCCTTTGCAGCCAAGCGAAACGGCCACAATGTGCTTGTGCAGTCGAGCGCAACATACATACATGTACATACACACACAATAATCCAACAATAGATTAAAACTGCACAAATAGCGGCAAATGGCGCCATCCGGCCTGTTGGCACTGGCTTTTTTTCCCCATTTGGCGTCATCCGTACGCAAGGAGTTAATAAAGATTAATAATGATTTTGTCATTCCGTATGTCTCTACGCATTGCCCCGCTTCACCCCGATTTGTTAAATTGTGATGAATCGGCGGCCAAACCGTATAGGTGTGAACTATAGGCTTCAGTGTCGAGTGCTCCGAATGTGGGCCAGGTTTTTGCACAGACGAAAGCTCCCAAATTTGTTTTCAACTGACACATCAGCATTGTATGAGGGATAGGGACTGTTTTATCACACTTTGCTCCGGATTGCTGGTTGTACATTTGTAAAGCTGTGTCCGCATTGGACTTTTTTGGGGGTAAAACGTAGCCCGACGTCCCTGGACAAGCAAAATATTTTGCTGGACAACCAAATGTTCCAGGTTGCCAGCCCGACGGGCAAATACCTTTTTTTCTTCAGCAATACTCACAATTTTGGCTACATTTTAGTCGGCTACATTTTAGTCCACGGCATTTTAGAAAGTTCCAGCACTGTGCACAGCGGCGAAGAAAAAGATTGGCATTCCATACTTGATGTTGCACAAGGCCCGAAGCTGCTTGCTACTGACTGTGTGCAGTGCTAGTGGTGGTACGTCCGGTCGGATCGTTGGTATTTTTTGTACAATGGTGCCTACGCATGAGCACATTATGTACACGATGTTTTTAAGTACGGCTTCCGGGCAAAACTTCTCCTTGTTGGGCAACTGAAAATGAAATTGGGGCAACCAGATTTTAGACACCCCTGCCCGAATGGCAACTACATTTTAAAAGATTTCACAAGCCCTGGTTGTTAACTTGTCCAAATTGAGTCCAGTGCGGACAGCAGGTAAACTTTCTAAATTGTCAAGTGTCGATCGTCGGTTGTCCGTTTACCCCTCCACAATGGGAACTTTTACAGGGCCAACCGTGTAGCGGAAGAGTTACGTGGCAGTGCGGACAGCCACTGTAATGTCAAACGTGAATTTTGATCATGTGCTTTCCGTGTTTGACCACTGCAAAGTTTACGTGGCCAAGGACTTTCCGCGAGCCATGTAATCCAATCGGTGTTGTACACATGTACATATGTCTGTGTGTAAACCTGTTTGGTCCATGGGACCCCAGTGGAAATAAGCTTATAAAATTGGCCTTTGGGGCTATCCCAGACTGAGTTAACGGTATTTTGTTTGTAACTTCTTGTATGTTCCAGTGGTGCATGCACACACATGGTGTGTACAATACATACATCATGTACATAAAGTGGAAGTATTGTGGAAGTTGATTTTTTTTCCCGAATTTCTTTTTACATGTACATGTACAGTGTATGTTAGCATGGAGTCATACTTCAGATGAGGATAGATCAGTTCAATGGATATCATGTGTACAGTGTGCATTTTGTTTTGTATTAGGCACCAAAAATAGAAACAAGGAACATAAGGCCTAAAAAGACATAAATGCAGTGCATGTAAAAGGTCATGAAAACTAAATAATGAAAATATTCCCTGAGGTTTGTCCCTGAGAAACTAATCATCCACTTTCATTTGCCTTGCCTATACATTTACAAAAACAGAAATTATGTGTGTAAGAGTCAACAAGGTACAACGTAGAGAGGAGGGCGATAGCCTGTGGGAAAAAAAATCGTACTCGGATGGGATTCGAACCCACAACCTCCAGCTTACTAGTGTTGACTCGAATCCAATGTAGCAGTGGGTATGAAATCCCTATAACTATATATGAAATTCATGCACAAATTGCCACGTATAAATCTATGTACATGTACTTAAAGCCACCTTTCAGAGGATATTACAGTTGGCCGATCTCTAGCATATTAGTACGGCAGGAAAAAGGCGTTCCTATGCACCCCCTAAAACAAAATTCCAAGATGATTCATGTCAGTATTCTTGTCTATTGCATTCATAAAGGCCATTGGATGTACAGTACATGTACACGTACACAGTATGTACACCCAGTCGTACTTCCCTAATACGTCCGAGGACGAAGCTTTGTGTTTCCTTTTGTTCCCTTGATATAGCCAAACCCCATAGACTAAGCACGTATCCTTACGTTCGAGGACCGATTTCAACAAAAGACTCTACGTTCGAGGACTGAAAGGATTCTTTGTGTTTCCTTTCTTCTCTTGTCCTCGGAGATATATTGCGTGCACGTACACACAGTCGTACTTCCCCAATACGTCCGAGGACAATGCTTTGTGTTTCCTATTGTTCCTTTAATATAACAACCCCCATAGACTAAGCACGTATCCTTACGTTCGAGGACTGATTTCAACAAAAGACTCTACGTTCGAGGACTGAAAGGTTTCTTTGTGTTTCCTTTCTTCTCTTGTCCTCGGAGATATATACAGTGCACGTACACACAGTCGTACTTTCCCAATACATGTACATGTACATGTACGTGCGAGGACAATGGTTCGTGACGTACGTAGCGCATGAGCACTGAAGTTGAAGTCGAACGACTCTAGTCGAACTATTGTCATGTCAACGCGACCATGGGAAAATGGCGGTGGCCAGTTTGTTTACGTTTTTTACAAGTTCATAGATGAAAGCGACACGGACTCAGTATATCAACAATGTCACACGTGGTAACTTGTGTATTATTTCAACATGTTTAAAGAAAGACAAAGTAAAAATAATGATCGTTCACTGCTGCTGAATATTTACTTACATCTTTCGGTTTTTTTCGCCATTTTTCTGATAACTGGTCCTCTCTGCACTGTGCTATTAAAACGGCTATGGGTAACCAGCGATGCGACCAACCTCGGCTGGTCGCGAATCGTCGACTAGACTAGTCCAACCATCGTCGACTGGCGTGCGTTCGATCAGAGTTAGTCGAACTATGGTTAACTATAGCCCTTGATCGAACTTGCTCATGGCTGCACAACTGGCTGAAGAACTGGCTGATACTCGCTGGTTGAGAGTGTAGGGCCGTGTCCGAACTACTTGGCTACGGCTTGAAATTGCACACAAATATATGTGATGTGGCTGCAGCCACTTAGTCCGTGGGACGAGGCCTTTTTTTCGCTTATCGAGCCGTCTGGTGTGCAGAAGGTTTTCTAATATTTCTTGTTTCATTGATCAAAAATAACAACTACAAATATAGCTTGTTTCCGCATTCTTGGGTTGTTTGGAACATCACAAATAGTTTTTTATTAACATAAAATTCGAGGACGGAGCCATTATTTGTAAGAGAAATATGGCGTCGAGAGAGGATGAAAATCAACCAATGATATGCAAGGTTTGTGTGGTGCCTCAAAAGAACCAATCAAATCGCACGTTTTATATACATGTAACGTTGACGAGAATCTAACATGGCGTGTCGGAAGCGGACGCGAGTGCGAGTTTTTGCTGACCGTTGCTCGCCCCGGGGCAAACTCACCCCTGCGCCATTTCTCACTACCATTCTCGCCCCGGGGAAAGTGTCTATCCCAGGGGATAAGATTTTCAACCCTGGTCCAGAGCAGGCTTGAACTCGCCCCGGGGATGAGCAATCTCGGGGGTGGCGCGGGGGTGGCAGGAGGTGAACATTTCAAGTGGGAATCGGGGCTTATTTTCACCCCCGCGTCACCCCGGGGCCACCCCCGAGATTTGCTCTAGTGGGAAAAGGCCTCATGTACGAGGACCGATTTCAACAAAAGACTTGACGTGCGAGGACTGAAAAGTTTCTTTGTATAATTTCCTTTCTTCTCTTGTCCTCGGAGATATACAGAACCTGTACATGTACGCGTGCGCGTGCATGATGGGTCATTCCACTAGGTTGGGACACTGCAGTGTGTCATTAAAACCATCATTACATTTAATTCAGTTATTTCATGTGACATCCATCTTTGGGTGTGAGATTATTTGAGAAAGTTTTCAATCATGTAAGTTATATTTTAACAAAAATATGATAAAAAGTGTGCTATTTTGATGTAAAATAGACATAACATGGACACCGTGTCCAACATTTAAATGTTTGTGTTTTTTCAACACTTCAATAAATAAATATGGGAAATTCATTACCTACAATAATTAAAAGACACACTGTGCAACAATGAAACACCTTTTTACGGTAGTCAGTGTCCAAATATAGCAGAAATAGCAAACATTTGAAGAATCGGTACAGACGTAACATGGACACCATGATAGACCATGACCATACATATATTTCTGCTGTTGTGCTGCAAAATATTGAATATCATAACACGTTTTTTGTGTTGCAGTTTGTGTTTTGTAATTAGTAGGCCCTATAGGCTACAGAGTGAGTTTGCATAATTATTTATATAAATGTTGAAAATGTTACAAAAAGGAAATGTGCATTTTTATGTCACACCATGTCAGTGCAAAATGTTACGTCCAGACTGCCTTAATTTTTTGTCATTAAATAAATAATTATGCAACTTATGTACTAACTAAAAGACACTCAATGCAACAAGAAAACACTTTTTCTTATGGTTGCCAGTGTCCAAATACATGTAGCTCAGAAACAACAAGAAAAAAAAAGCATGCATGTGTGGACGTAACAGTGGACACAGTGTCCATGTTACATCCAAACTGTTCTTGTTCTTGCTGTCTCTGCTATATTTAGACACTGACTACCATAAAAAAGTGTTCTTGTGTTGCATAGTAAATCTTTTAATTAGTACACAAGGTGAATTTCCCATATTTATGTTTAAAGTGTTGAAAAAACACAAAAATGGAAATATGGACGTGTCCATGATACGTCAAACTGGTTACGTCAAACTGACACATTTTTGTATCATATTTTTGGTAAAATATAATTTACATGATTTAAAACTTTCTAAAATATTGCTCACCCAAAGACTGATGTTACATGAAATAACTGAATCAAATGTAATAGTACTTTTAAAGATATGGATAAATGTCACACACTGTGTTCTAACCTGGCATGCCTGGTGGAAAGACCCGCTGCACACAAACGGTGGACGTGGACGTGGACGTCCTACATTTGTATTATTGTCCCTCTTTTGTTTGTACTTCAACTTTATCGGAAGACCTCCATATGTTTTGTACACATTCGCAATCGCAGACGATATTGTTCTCTTTTGTTTTCCAACATTTTTCGTCCACGGTTTAAATACCTCAACACCCCCATGTACGCGTGCAAGGATGAACTTGATGAATGGGGTGGGAAAGAAGGTCATAAATGGTCCAACACCTTTAGGAGGCTTGTCGTCGGGAAATCGTGTAGAAATACATGTAACATTTTCCTCGTAACAGGCGTGTAGGCTTTGAAACTGGTAAATAAACTAAACATTTGCGAACAGAGATTTTTTACAATTTGGGGTAAAACTATTGCTCAGGCAAGGTGCTGGAGGAAAAAAGTGCACCACGTTAAGACGACGTGCCACCTACAGTGTACATGTACAATGTAACCCGTCATGAATACTATACCATGTACGTTCTCCCTCATCCACCATGTCCCACCCATGTGTTGTGCAGCATGGCCTACAGGTTTATACCCCTACACCATGTAAACTGTGTACATAGTGTCTGCCTACACAATGCACGATATAATACACGAGTTCAACGTGAAGGTACGGTTGTCGAAAAGTAAACTTTTGTATTGTCAATGAAAAGGGCAACGGGGTGCTTGGCAACTATCGCTAATAACATTTGGGTATTTTGCAGAAGGGCAAAGAACTACAAAATGGCACAATGCACACCAGAAAGTCCACAATGATTTTATGTTAATGCCATTGAGTCGTACAAGAAGCCTACACGCCTGTACACAGTCTTCCTTTTATCATGTTCGTTAGTGACGTCCGCAAGGGACCTCTTTCGAGAAATTCAATTTATGTGAAAATCGTCAAAAAATCACGATTCCTGTTTTTGTCAAAATACTGTTTAACCCTAACCTTCCCAAATCCTCCAAAATCCTCTTTGCCAAATGAAGGAATTTGGAGATTGAGGATCTTTGGAAGTTGAAGCATCGGAGGATTTTGAGGGCATAACAGGATTTTGCCTCTGAAGGAAAATGGGAGATCCAGGTCATCAGGCCCAATCTAATGCTGGAGGGTGTTTACGAAAACCCTGGAGAATTTTGCCAGACTCACACAATGGTCCCCATCAGAGGATTTTTTGGAGGATTCGGGTTATGCAGAATTAACACTTTAAAATCAGAGAATATTGGAGGATTAGGTAATATGGGGGGAAAATGATGCAGGGAGTTAGGGTTAAAGCATATTTAATTCAAAATACCTGGTTTGCTTTTGTGTTGAGACCACTAAATACACATGTATGTACAATTTCACAATTTAGTATGGCGTACTTCTGAAAATTGTATATTCCATTCTCAATGCTGAATTTACAGCTCTCTTCGAAAACCAACAGTATTTTTTCACCATTACAAAGCTTACATTATGAATTTTATTATAGAATGAAAATTTTAATTTTAAGAATTTGCAACTTATGCCTGATTTTGCTTGCTGGTGCCACATTTGTACAAATATGTGACCCGCTCTAGAAAAAGGTATATTATGTCGCAAAATATGAAAAATGAGTTTCATGTATGTTTGGAAAGCCCGCAATGTAAGCTTTCATTTGGTACATGATAGAGCTCCAAAGCCCTTTCCATTCTGGAGATATCGCGTTTTTGCATATTAATTAGTTCTATGGAGTTCAAATTGCACAACAGAGAAAACAGGCATTGAAATAGCTTGTTCCAATACAATGCAATGGAACAATGTACTCTAAAAGGCTTATTTTTTTCACTTTATTCACTGAAATCAACATTGTTGCGTACCAAACCTGAAACTTTAGATATTTAAGATGTCATTAAAGGCAAAAAACAAAAAATGAATTTTGACAAAAAATGTCACCCTCTCAACATTGAAAGGGCCATTACACGTAAATGCATAGCGCGACTTATATCACCTTTTTCTGGAGCGGGTCACATATGTACACACAGTCGTACTTCCCCAATACGTGCGAGGACAATGCTTTGTGTTTCCTATTGTTACTTTAAACCCAACCCCATAGACTATAAAGCACGTAGACTATAAAGCACGTACTTGACATCCGAGGACTGAAAGGTTTCTTTGTATTTTCTTTCTCCTCTTGTCCTCGGAGATACATTTTCAGAATCCTGCATTTTTAAAACTTCTGTTACGTAAATTTAAACAATTTTTTTAAGCATGTTTGCCCTGGACAAGGCTAAAAGCCACTTGAGGTAGGAGGCTACAAAAAGAAGAAGAATCAAAGATACACTGTACAAGAGACAGGAATTAATATTCCTCTTGAAGCAGGAAAGATCGTAAGATGAAGGGAAACATGCACCAGGCAAAGAATTCCATAGAGATACAGAACAAGGGAAAAAGCTATTGGCATAGCTTTTTGTTTTAAGTAGGACAGCTAGAGTATGCTGATGGGAACAGGCGGAAAGCCGAGTTTCACGCTCAGACACACTAATTGGAGGGACAAGCTGGACAAGCCAGTGGAACACTTACATGTACCATGAAAATATCTAAAGCCGTGTTTCCATTGGATTTATTTTTGTCAATCTACAGCAAATTTTCTTGAGAATGACAAAATTAAGTCCAATGGGGACACGCGGTAAACTAACGTCCCTGTCAACTTACCACGACCTTGATGTAAAACAACCAGGCCTAAAGCGGTGACGGAAGATATCCGCGAGGCCGCAGAAAGTCATCAAGGACTATAAAAAGTCTAATGGAAACAGCCCCTCCATGTACAACTACCGCGACCACGCGGAAACCACTGTGTAAACCACTGTAAACATTGCAACTTCCTACATATATCGTGTCAACTACACAGCGATTATCGCTAGCGTGTGCGTGAAAATGGTGGTATGGTTCCGTCTCCTTGTGTTTACCTGTGATTATATGTGTACAGTGCAGTTGCGCTAGTTTGCAGCAGAGTGAACTGACCGGTGATCGGCCACGTACAGTGCATACAACAGCTACATTTTTTGTCCATATCACTGCTTGAAACATGGCAGATTTGATCGATTTTGTGAGAGGTTTAATTGGGTTAGATGTCAGTGAAAATGTTGGAGAAGGCAGAGAAGAATTTCGAGGAGGACTGCCACAATATGGAGGCCCACATGTGGTAGTGATTGTAAGGATGAGCCCGACTCTTTTACAAAAAAGATATAAATAAAACATGGTTACATTGTACGTTTAGCCTTCCAGTGTGAAATGTTTTTTTTGTGCGTTTTTGCCCCTGCTTCAGACGCATTATTATAATGCTTTTCTCATTTCGATTTCTGTGAGGCTTTATATGGAATTTTTGCCCTTTCCTGACGTTCATGTATTCCTGATACTCCAATTTTATTATGATTGTGCACACACCTTTGGGAGTTAGGGTAAGGCAATGTGTGCTTAGTGCTTTCCGAGAGCTTGTGGGAAACAATCGCAGGTTTACTCGGGCAGGACTCAAACCCACAACCTCCTATCTACTGCCTTTAACAGGATGCCTGGCCTGTACATGTATGTATCTCCATCCTGCCCAACGAGTCTGTAACCCTATGACTTCTGACTAGTGCCCACCGAATAAAGACACTGGCAATTTGGGAGACTGCCAACATATATAGGGCAAGATAGCTTAGTTGGTAGAGCACCGGTACGGTATTCTGGAGGTCGCAGGTTTGAATCCCGCTCCTGCCAGTTTTCTTTAACTTTGAAATTTTGTGTGGTTTGTTTGACCAAGTCTGTTACCCAACACCTCATTTGTCACTCCATTGAAGGCAAAGTGTATACCTCTGGGAGATGCGCTGATATTACATTATGTAAATTGTCAGCATAAGCCTACGGGCCCAGGGGCAAGTTCAAACATGACATATTTAGTGTGGATGTGCATTTAGTTTCATGTCAAAAGAAAATCACTCCTTGCAAAACTTAATCATGAAGCTTTTTGCTTGCTTAACCCCCTTGCGTACGGATGACGCCAACTGGCGCGGCTTGAAGAGAGGCCACTGGGCCGGTTGACGTCAATAGCCGCAATTCCATGTAGGCCCATTGGGCCGGCTGCACTGCAAGGCTAATGGGTCTATTGACGGGTATCGGCGCGGTGCATGCCAGCATACCGCTGTATTCATTCATTCAGCGCTGGCTGCTCTGGGCTTCGCGGAATTATGGGGTGTGTAATGAATAGCTTTTAGTGCGAATGAATAAGGCCAATTGTTTTCATTTACATGTAGTGCACTTAGACTGTATGTGTATTGTTCGCGTTTGCGCTCGGTAAAGCTGAGTGGAATTTTTACTGCACAATGCTTCATTTTGCATACACGATGGCTTCGAGTGAAGACGAAGATACACTGACTGCAACCAGTGGTTCAGATTTTGAATCTGTTTTTGAACAATCCTCAGTAACAGAAAGTGATAGTGATTCAGACATCAGTGCTCCGTTACCGAAACGTCCAAAACGAGCCCAGCCTCGGCCTGCTCAAGGTCTACTACAGTGGAAGAAGACTGACAACTTTCCTCGCCGATATGGCTTTCAAGGTGCAGCGGGAGTTCAAAGCCCGAGTTTGGATGGCACCAGCACCCCTATGGAGATCTTCAAAGAGTTTTTCCCGGCTGAACTTACAAAGCAAATATGTATGTATGACGCTACCAAAGAAGAGATATCAACGTTCTTGGCCATGATTATCGTCATGGGAGTTATGTCCAAGCCGGACATAAAACACTACTGGACAAAAGACTCCATATTTGAGACCCCCTTTTTCCCCAACACCATGCCCCAAGATAGATTTATGGACTTGTTATCCAAACTTCACTTCACCGACATACTTTGGCAGATAAAAGTGATCGTCTCTACAAAGTGCGACCAGTAATAGACGAACTGTTAATAATAATAACTTCAAGTCTGTCTACGTCCCTTCAAGCAAAATAACTACGGATGAGTCATTATGGAAATTCAAGGGGAGACTCAAGTTCAAGCAGTATAATCCAAAGAAGTTGGCAAGATTCAGCATAAAGATGTACAGAGTTTGCCAAAGCACAGGGGCCGCCTCCGGATATACATGGAACTTGAAAGTCTACTTGGGGCAAGACAAGACCGGTGACACTCCAGCCAGTACGAAGATCGTACTGGACTTGAACGCAGATCTTCTCGGCAAGGGGTACACCATTTTCCTGGACAATTAGTTCAGCAGCCCGTCTTTGTACCGGGAACTCCACAGCCAAAGAACTAACGTCATCGGGACAGTTAGACAGCATCGCATGGACATGCCCAAGGACTTGTGCAACCTTCAACTGAAAAAGGGCGAACATGAATTCCGCTCTACTGATGGCGGCCTACTTGCCTTAGTTTGGCATGTTTGGAAAAACAAGAAAGATGTTCGCATGCTATCTACAATGCACACGGCTGCAATGGGGGACTGCGGCAATCAAGACCGGGAGAGCAACCCCGTAATAAAACCTAAATGCGTGATCGACTACAACGAAGGCATGAAAGGCGTAGACATGTCAGATCAACTAGGCTCGTCTCACCGCTCGGTGAGAAAGTCCATCAAGTGGTACAAGAAACTCTTCTTTTATTTGTTCGATGTCTGCCTGGTGAACTCATATCTTGTGCACAAAGAACTTGGTGGGACTGAGAATTTCCCCGACTTTCAGATTTGCCTTGGTGAATGAAATATTCAAGACCCATTTACCAGGTTTCCCTACTTATCGCTCTAGAGGTAGACCACACCGTCTGCCCGATCCAGGTAGACTGAGGGGAAGACACTTTCCTGCTGAATTGCCCCCAACAGGAAAGAGCACACAATCATACAAGCGTTGCATTGTTTGTGCATGGGAAAACCGAAGAAAAGAAACAAAATTCATGTGCGACATCTTTGAAGTTCCCCTGTGTGCTTTTCCTTGCTTAAAATATTATCATACATAAAAATCAAACAGTCTTCCTCCATCGAAGCCATCCTGTATGTAACTATGTACATGTAATAGTGTAAATAATGAGAAGAGAAAAAGAAAAAAAGAAATTCGGTTCATTTGACTTTGCTTTGTTCCTTTTATATTTTTATATTTTTTTATTTTGTCTTCTAAGTTTTGCTACATTATTGTTTTTAAGTTATAAGGAAGACATCAAAACTAGTCCTTTTTTATAAGTCGTTTTCTTATAAGTCGGTTTGTATAAGTCGTTTTTTTATTAAGTTGTTTTTGTTTTATATGTCGTTTTTGTTTTATATGTCGTTTTTGTTTTATATGTCGTTTTTGTTTTATATGTCGTTTTTGTTTTATATGTCGTTTTTGTTTTATATGTCGTTTTTGTTTTATGTCGTTTTTGTTTTATATGTCGTTTTTGTTTTATAAGTCGTTTTTGTTTATAAGTCGTTTTTGTTTATAAGTCTTTTGTTTATAAGTCTTTTGTTTATATGTCTTTTTTCTTAAGTCTTTTTTCTTAAGTCTCTTTTCTTATAAGTCTTTTTTCTTATAAGTCTTTTTTCTTATGTCTTTTTTCTTATAAGTCTTTTTTCTTATAAGTCTTTTTTCTTATAAGTCTTTTTTTCTTTTTAAAAAATAATTTGTCTTTTTTTTTTATTAAAATTTTTTTTTTTTTTTTATAATTTGTCTTTTTAAAAATAATTTATAAGTCTTTTTTTTATAAATGTGTATGTACAAATGTAACCATGTAAATAGTGTAAATAATGAGAAGGAAAAATAAATGTAAATATTAGAAGAGAAAAAAATAAAATTTGGTTCATTTGACTTGGTCTTTTTATATTTTTTATTAATTTTTTTTTCTAAGTTGTTACGTTATATTTGTTTAAGTTATAAGAAAGACATCAAAACGAAGTCTTTCTTGTCTTTTTTTATAAGTCTTTTTTTTATGAGAAAAGAATTCAGTTGCAAAATATATCTTATAGCATCCTGGCGGAAAGAACAGCTCTAAACACTTCTGGGTGTGGGATATAATGGCTAACCGTCTTCAAAAATGGGCCTGTAGACATACATTATGTATCCAGTCATATCCCCACATGCCAGCACTTTATCCAGGACCCTGCTAACGCTGACACAATTACCCGGTACTCCCTGTAAGATACCTTGGCCGCACGGCCCTAAAAATCCCCGCATACCAGCACTTTATCCACGGCCTGCGCACCCACTCACTTATCAGGTGCTTCCCATAAAATGTTCTTAGTTTGCCCATCGCATAGGCCTCAAAATCCCCCATTGCAGCGCTACATCCACGGCCCGCCGAGGCCCTCACTTTGCCCACAGCACTCCAGATTGGTGTCAGCAAGGTCAAGCCACGATACCCACAGCAATATTGCCCATACCGTAAACACGCTCAGTTACATGGCGAAAGCGGTAGACATTTCCTGGTGCTGATGCGCCCTCTCTCAAGAAAACGATCCCGTTGATCCAGCCACCCATCATACAAGTACGTCACTGCAACAAGCATGTGCGACTGTGTGATTGGTCAGCAGTTCACTTGAATCATTGCCAACTGCATCGTGGTTGCACAGGCACTTCTTCAAAAGATTGCAGTGACAATTAAGGCCGCTTTGCGTCTTCGGCCTTCCTGGGCGGGTCACTAGCAGTTCCCTTTGATCGTTGGGCAGCAAATACACAATTCCAGAAAAAGAACAGTGTGCTGAATGTGGAACCCTATAACTCATTCCACACAATCGGCTCTGATCATAGAGTAGTTTCCATGAAAATCAGGCTGAGCTTGAGGGTATTTAAACCAAAGCCCTTGAGCACGGTATGACTGGAAGGCTTTTTCAGCTAGACCCGACTTACAGGCCATGTACACAGTGGATGTGCGTAATCGCTTCCAAATGTTAGGAGAAGAGGATCCCAGTGAGAGGTATCAACGGTTCATTGAGGCCAACGGGGAGGCAATGAAGGCATGTGTACCACAGAAAGAAAGAGTTAGGCAGTCCCAGAGAACAAAACATCCTGATGTGGTAATAGCAAGAGAGAAAGTGGAGGAGGCTCGCCAGAGCTGCGGTAAGAGCCAATCAGAAGAGGACAGTGAATTACTGAAGGAGGCAAGACAGTCTCTCTACAGTACATATGATAGGCTCAATAAGGAGGAGGTGATAGAGAAAGTCAGGAGGGTACAGGAGGCACAGGGAGGAGGGCGATATGGTGAGGCATGAAAAGTTATTAATGAAGTCACGGGGCGTAAGAAACCGAAGGAGGGCCAAGTTACAGGAACAAATCCAGAAGAACGGAAGAATACCCGGTTCAAACATTTTACGTGCTTACTTGGCAGTTCCCCTAGCATAGAAGATGCGGAAGAGGATATTCCTGATGTCCTGACCAACCTTGATATTGACGACGGACCTTTCACGGCAGAGGAGTACGCCCAATCCAAAGCCTTTCTAAAACAGGGTAAAAGTGCAGGTCCGGACAACATACATGTACCACCAGAAGTCTACAAGAACTGTGAACTCGATGACATCATCCTTGAAATATGCAACCTGGCCTTGATCAACAATGACAAGCCGAGACAATTGTCAGTCTCCAACATCATTTCAGTCCCCAAGTCTGGTGATCTATCCAATACTGACAACTATCGGGGAATCAGTCTCACCTGTATCATCACAAAACTGTATAATCGTATGATATTAAATCGTTTGAGAGGTGCAATGGACCCTAAGCTCAGGTTCAATCAGAATGGCTTCAGAACAAAAAGGACAACTGCAGCGCAAATTCTGGCCCTCCGGCGCATCACAGAGGAGGTGAAGCGGAATAATCTCTCTGCTATACTGACCTTCATAGACTTCAAGAAGGCCTTCAATTCGATACATCACAGCAAAATGATGAAGATACTCAAAGCCTATGGCAATCCCCTGAATCTGCTTCGTGCGATAGAGTCCACGTACACTAACACACGTGCTAAAGTTGTGACACCAGACGGAGAAATGGAGGAATTTGACATCGTGGCAGGAGTTTTGCAAGGTGACACCCTTGCACCTTTTCTCTTTATCATTGTACTTGATTACGCCATGCGCCAAGCCACAAGTGGACTAGTGACAGAACTCTGCTTCACAATTACTCCAAGGTAGTCGAGGCGAGTCCTGGCTGTGACCCTAACAGACCTGGGCCCATGTGCATAAAAGGCTACTAGGCCTAGTTGGCAACTAAAATGGACTTAAGTTGCTTACTAAGCCTAGTTGATTACTAATTGTGATGCATAAAACCCAACTAGATATAGTAACATTCTAAAATTCTGGCAAAAGTTAGAGTTGATCTGGGGTACCTCTAAGTCACTAGATGACAACTAGCCCAAAATAGGTTTTCGTCTTGGGTAAAATTAATTTTTCTTTCACGCTTGAGACTCATGGTTGTAGTTGTAACTTTATGTACTAGCTGTAGCAACCTTGTATAGAGAATTTATGTAGTTCTACAAAATGTAAGTACTGGACAGTAATGCAATGTTACAAAGACCTTTAGAAAGGAGTTATGCTAATTTGGAATGTGATTCGACGCTCAAACACAATAAACTTGTCTACAAGCCTATTGTATCTGACATAATCACCTCCTCTCCAAGGCCATAGCACCCAAATCAGTTACAAACCAAATTGTCCTAGTATGCAACTAGTAAGCAATGTGCCTAGTGAGGTTTTATGCAACACAAATTAGTTGCCAACTCCGTAGGTATAAACTAGGGAATTTATAATCTTACTAAGCACTAGTTGGCAGCTAAACTAGTAGCCTTTTATGCACATGGGCCCTGGACTTTGCAGATGATATATGTCTACTGAGCGATAAGATCGAGCAGGCTCAGGAGTTGCTTACACGGGTAGAAAGAGAGTGCTGCAAAGTCGGGCTATCCTGTAATCCCAAAAAGACAGAAATCATAGTGTACAATTCTACAGAACATACCCCCTTGAATACCGTAGAGGGAAGGGCTCTAAAGGAAGTAACAGATTTCAAATATTTAGGCTCTTGGGTGAACTCCACTGAAGGTGATATCAAGATCAGGAAGGCCCTCACTTGGACAGCCCTCAACAAAATGAAAAGAGTGTGGAACTCCAACACGACAAGACAGGTAAAGCTGAGCTTTTTCCTAGCCACAGTTGAATCGGTGCTGCTCTATGGGTGCGAAGCATGTACTTTAACATCTGTCCTGGAAAAGTCACTTAACGGCACCTATACTCGTATGCTGAGAGCTGTACTCAACATCAGCTGGAGAGATCATATCAACAACATTGATCTGTATGGGGAGCTCCCTAGAGTTGGGGACAAAATTGCCTTCAGAAGGATGGAGGTAGCAGGACATTGCCACCGTCATCCTGAGCTACCCACGAGCCAGCTAATACTCTGGGAGCTGACACATGGGAAAAGACTCAGAGGCCAACCAAAGGCATCATACATTAATGTACTGAAGAGGGACACGGGTAGAAGAGACGAGGGAGCTAGATACGTGCATGAGGAATTGTGAAGAATGGAAGATCCGTACCATCAGGGCTCGGCCGTGGCCGACTTGGTGAGTGAGTGAGTGGCGATTTTGAGTTTGACTTATCCGGAGTTACCGGTCCAAAATTTCGAGTTAGTGTAGGCATGTTTATACATGATTTGCTATTCTTTTCACGTGAATAAATTCTTACTTCGAATTAACCGGGTTTTCGAGTTAACCGGTTTTGACTTATCGAGATTTCACTGTATGTCGCAAAATATGAAAAATGAGTTTTACATATGTTTGGAAAGCCTTCAATGTAAGCTTTCATTTGGTACATGATAGAGCTCCAAAGCCCTTTCCGTTCTGGATATATCGCGTTTTTGCATATTAATTAGTTCTATGGAGTTCAAATTGCACAACAGAGAAAACAGGCTTTGAAATAGCTAGTTCTATTACAATGCAATAGAACAATGCACTCTAAAAGGGTTATTTTTTTCACTTTATTCACTGAAATCAACATTGTTGTGCACCAAACCTGAAACTTTAGATATTTAAGATGTCATTAAAGACAAAAAGCAAATAATTACTTTCGACGAAAAATTTCACCCTCTCAACATTGACGGGGCCATAATACATGTAAAATGCATAGCGCGACTTAAATCACTTTTTTCTGGAGCGGGTCACAAATAATAGTTTCAAGCATCCTGTGAAATCATGGCACCTGGTGTGCTGTCATTTTCAAAAAAAGTTGAATCTTTTAACAAATTCCAGCGATGGTCGGCCAAATGTAAATCATAATGTCAATTCTATCTGTTCTGGACCTTGCCAAATACTATTGGAAATATAACATGTCATTCGTCAAACAAACCACAAGGGAAACTGAGTAGGTAAATCAAAGAAAGGTGACAATTTGGGAGGACCGCCAAGATGGCTCAGTTGGTAGAGCGCTGAAACGGTGTTCCGGAGGTCGCATGTTTGAATCCCGCTATTGCCAGATTTCTTTGTTACATGTATATTAAGTACCTAGTCAGTTTTGCTTGTGGTTTGTTTGATGAATTATAAGTTAAAAAGTCGTATCCTCATTGAGTGATCCCCACAATGTCACTTCCCATGTTCTATCGTAAAATCGGGCATGATCCCTGGCTCTATGGCATTCTGGGTTTATGACTTCTCACTAGTGCCCCCGATCAAAGAAAACTGACAATTTGGGAGACCGCCAAGATACATGTTGGGCAAGATGCCTGAGTTGGTAGCTCTATAGCACTGGTACATTGCGGAGGTCGCAGGTTCGAATCCTGCTCCTGCCAGTTTTCTTTGTTCACTGTGGAAATATACATGTGTAGCATGTTAAATCTGATCCAAATTCCTTTGGCTTTTTTCATTGTCTTCAAAATTAAAGCAATATGCTAATTCGGTTACGGGTACTCGATTCCATAACCTGGATCCCGTTCTTGACAATAGTGGTCGGGTACCCGGTTCGGATGCACGGCCCTATTTAGCACGTATCATTTTGCAAGGCAAATGTTTTTGAACCGCTCATCACATTACCCCAGTTTGGATTTTGTAATACATGTACATGTAGATGTTGGAATTGATTCTTGGCATATGGCAGGACGTTGAGTGCAAAAGGTTTGTTTTGGTTCAGGCACCCTTAACTACTCAAAATAGGCCACTCATCAGATAATCAGTGCCTGTTGCTACCTGCCTGGCAACTGAAATGTCAACCTGCATGTATGTAGATGTCATGTTTGACAAAACAAAAAATTATGAATAAAATAAAAACACAACCAAAATCTGAAAAAAATATTAACAAAAATGATTAACATAGCTAGTGTACATGTACATGTACCAGTAATTGACCTATTGCGTCAATATAACTGTTGGATTCCGTCGTATTTAGTAGGGCAGAGGCTATGTACATGTACATGTATATATGTGTGCCTATTGGATTTTGTCGTATTTAGGAGGGTGAAACCAGACTTCTAGTAATTTTTTTTTTGAATTTGGCAGCTGTTGGATTCAGCAGGGTATCTACATGTAGCTGCAAAATGCCAAAGTTGGTGTACATGTAGGTGGTACAATGCAGAATCCAACAAAATTTGCTCTTGGATTTTGTTGTATTTAGCAGGTTTTTAATTTCATTTTTGTTGGAAATTGTTGGATTAAGCCCGAAGCCGGGAATATGAAAAACACTGAAGGGTGTTGGGGGTTAATGGAAGTTATCTTTTACTTTATCAAATGATTTTCAGACATTATTCTACTTTTGAATGAACTCTCCAACAGTAGCAATTGTAGGATGAATGCTTTTTGTAGCCTCCGAGGCAATGTGTCCCTTTACGAGCACTCCTAAACATGGACACACAAGGCACGTACACGTTCCCATGATGCCATTCGAGTCAATCACAAGTCCCTGCAAGTTCATCACAAACCCTCCAGTCCTAATTCCAATCACAAGCTATTTAAATGAGCTTTAACAAAGGCATTCCTTTGTCATTGTTCATCCAGTTACTTGTGACCGGCTTTATGAAATGACTTCTGGCTGGACTTGCGAAAGGACTTGTGAAAGGACTTGCAGGGACTCGAATACAACTCTGGTATTCAAATCCATACCGAAAGTAAAAAATACCGTGTGTCATCATCAGTAAACATTCCTGTGCTCCAGAACCTCTAGATTCACCGCAAAAAGGTTTTCACGCACAATAGCAGTATACAAAATGTATACTTGTTTTATCCTGTCCTGGGCAAATTTGTTCAGGTGGATACATCAATACATGTCTGCACCTGTAGCTTGCATGTATTTGCATAATTTGATTTCTGTTGCTCGTGGCAGTATATATGCATGTACTAGTACTGCGTGTTAAAAAAACATTTCCTACTTTTGTTTTTTAATAACTTTAAAATTACTGCATGAAAATTATGACGCTTTGAGTATTAAAGGAGACCCGAGTGCAAATATGGTTGCGTAATCTTCATTCGTTATGGTGTTTAATTTGAGGTTAGTTTTTACCAAGGTGAATGGCATTACTCGGGGTTTTCTCCTGACTTTAATTATGACTGTTTGATTTGAATATCCACTGGGTGAAGTCTGTGGGCACAAATTTTAAACTAGATACTAAAATTTACCCTCAGAATCTTCCGGGATGGGAGAGTTCTGCATTCTCTGTGATAATCTCTCTGGGTTAGAAGTTAGAACAACACTTTCTTGATGGCGAAAAAAAAAGGTCACAATAAAGATTTTTTGCTCTGTGGTAAACATGACTGCGATTACTGACTACAAACAAGGCAAGGTCTGAATACTGGTTTAATCCCTTCCCCATAGTCCCTAAATCAACCCAACCCAAAAGAAAAATGATGTACCGGTAAGACAATCCTGAAAGGAACCCTGCCCATGGGATGTCCATTTCGCTAGACTAGGTGGCAAAAAGAGTCCTCTTTGGAAAATAGCCAATTGCGTAATAACTAATGATGATTTGTTTTCCCTTCTCGATGTATAAAAATGGTTGAACAAAATTTACATATGCCGTAATTTTCGGAATATAGGCTGCACGGAGTATAAGCCGCAGCATGCAAAAATCTGAAAATTTAGATTTATAGTTGGCGTATTAGCCGCATCGGCATATAAGCTGCACCGCGGCGCTGACGATGTCCAACCACAAAAGTCATTGTGCTGCATGCTGAAGCGCTAGTATGTAAAATAGTTCCACTACACATGCAATCCTAAAGTGTAAGCAGCGCGCGAACGAGTGTCACTATGGGCTCCGTGCACAACTACCCCCTCAGCAGAAAGAAAAGGCGAGTTGGGGGGTCAATATCGACGCCATCTTACCTGACTTCAATTTAAGTGTCTGGTTCCCGCTATGAAAACGCAATTATCGAGAGTCGGCAAACAGACAAAGCAATCCCACTGGTATACGAGTATCAAATGAACGAGGAGCGCGGTGGTAATGTACCAGCGACGTACTGCCCATGGAAGTGCGGTTGCTATGTAGACAGCGCCCTCATTCGACGCGCACGGAGCCCATTACAAATAGACTTTCATAAGTCCTCGAAATTACCAATTTTGGTGGGCTGGATGAGTGTCCTGGCTGGGTGGGCCGCACGGCAGTTCTTCTTGTTTTTTGTTTTTGACGGGGCGGGGGAAATAAAAAAGAAAATGACAACTTTAAGCACTAATCTGAGCTCAACAGTCACAATTGACCAGTGAAATAATAAACAACATGGATTACACAACGATAAAACAGACAAAAACGAACAGACGCACCACACGATTTGTGAGGTGTAAACGGTACTTACGGTACATTTGCAAGTCTATTCGGTCCCTCTGGACTGGTTTGCTTGGCTGAGTTCGGGCGAGTTGTTCTTGTTTGCTCAAGAACAACTCTTGTCTTCGTTCTTGTTCCGGCCACTTATTTAACCCCTTGCGTACGGTTGACACAAATACGTGCAGATTGAAAATTGTCACCAGGCCGGTTGACTTCTATTTGTGTCAATCTCTGCACTTTTAATCCAATATTGGGGTATTGTGTACGTTATGCTTGGCTGCACAAGCCTCTTATTTTCGTTTTGCTTGGCTGCACAACCCGACCTGGTGCCCCGGCGCCTCCCATCTGAAACCCGGGGTCAAGGGGTTAAATCGGATTTGTTTTATTTAAATCGATTTGTATTATTTGCATAAAACATTTGTTTTAAATAAGTATATTTAAATAACCATCATTGAAAGTCAAGTATAACCACACACAATTGTTCATGAAATCAGTACTTGAATCCCTTTCATTTATCATATTCTTTTCTAGAATACATAGTTGGCTTTTCCGACAAGTCGGAAAAGGCTTTGTTTTTGTGCTGATTCTTTTTCTTCTCATTTTAGTTCCATCCCAAAGCCCATAGACCTTGTGCATAGATTTTCTGACTGGCACTTTGGTCATCAAACAACCTCGGATCTTAGTCAAAGTTAGCATGGGCATATACCCTATTGCAAAGTCGTGTCTCGAAGAGCGATGTCATGATGATGTCATCACGTGTCACATGACGTCATCTTAAAGTTGCGTTTTTCAAGGGCCCATATCTAGAGAACGGTAGGTCCGATTTCCTTCAAACCTGGTATGTTGGTAGGCTAGCTTGTGTTATAGATGAAAATTGAGATGACATCATCATACGATTTTATAGTAATTTTGAAGTATTTGAACCTTAAAGTTTCTTAAAGCCATATCTCATCAACAGAACGTGCTAAATTCAAAATAATTTTTGTACTAGCTTTGTTAGCTCCTATATTTTTTCACATAAATGGGAAAAATGTGTGACGTCATCATGACGTCATCAAATATGGGCTTTTTTTAAACACATATAAGGGTAGGTCCGATCGTCATAAAAATTGGTGGGTAGGTAGACAGTGCCACTAGCATGTAAAATCTGAGGTGACGTCATGATAATATCATTGGTTAATTTTCTATGAATTTTTAAATGTTTAAAATTTCATTGAGCTATTTAAATTGTATACTGTCGTTGATCAGATGGACTCCAATCTTGACATAGGCCAAGACCACGTTGCAAATATTTGCTTTGACAAGTGCCGTCGTGATGAAGTCATCATGGGTCACATGACATCATCTTAAAGGTGCATATTTTAAGGTCCTACATTGTATATCTAGAGAACTGTACTTAAGATTGCATTCATTCTTGGTATGCTGGTAGGCCAACTTAAGCATTACAGATGAAAATTGACGATGACATGATCTTACCATTTTATAGCTTTGTTTAAATTTTCCAACTTTTAAGCCATATCTCTTCCACGGAACATGCAAATGTCGAAATTCTTTCTTTTAAACGTTTGTTTGGTCACATATACTTAAATATAAATGTGAACAACGTATGCAAAATTCGAAGTGATGTAATAAAAAAAATGTGGAAAAGCCCTATGTTCTGTTCTTGTAACAGACATACACATGTAGATTCCTAGTAATTTGTCTTAAAATCTCTGTTACAGCATCACCATCATACTGCACATTTCTCATCCAAGTTGATAACAATCCCCACCTCTGGGGCAAAAATCTAGCGACAATCCCAACCTAAATGGTTGGGGACACCCCCACCTTACAGGGTGGGAATTAGAATTTTGATGGTATTATGTATGGTTTTTATGTTTTAATTAAATCCTTGCAAAAGGATCAAGGATCGGGGTGGGGGAGGGGGGGGGGGGGGTGTGGGGTGGGGGTTGGGGTGGGGTGGTTGGGGTGGGGTGGGGTCGAGGGGTGGGGGAATCAATTGATAGGTTTAACTCAATGCATGTAATGCGCCTATGTACATGTACATATGTAAGAGATGATCACTGTATAATACATGTACATTGTGTACGTTGTACATGTAGGTAGTGCATTACTTCAGAATCATATGCATTGTACACAAGATAAATGTAGTACACTTTCAGGAAACTGGCCTTTTACATCCCTTTAGAGTCAGTATAAGTTTTAAAAAATGAAAGTCAGGTTTGAATAACAGACATTGTTTTTACATTGCAAAATAACAAAAATAAATAGTCAAAACTTGATTTGTTTTTAGTGCTCTGAATGGGAATGGGAAATCTTGTGAAAAGAATTTTCATTCACATTTAACAACAACTTTTTCCCCCAGCGAATTCAAGTGGAAAATGATTTTTTCACTTTGAGAAAAGGTGGGAAAATATTTTGCCACTTATGTGAAAAGGAAAGGAAATTTTTTCCTCACTTTTGAGAAAAGCAGGGGTGAGATTTGTCAGGATTTTTCCTGATTTCAGGATTTATTTGTCGGGATTTCAGAATCTCTTTTGCAATCTGGAATTCCTGAGGTCTTGTCCTAAAGGTGTTTTTACCTGTAAAAGTAGATATACATGTAGACCAATAAAAATTGATGTTTTAAGGGGTGCCTTTGGGCAAATACAAACTATATGTTGACCTGGGGTCTACGTGGATTTTTTGGTGGATTTTTCATGGATTTTTCATGGATTTTTCATGGATTTTTCATGGATTTTTCTTGGATTTTTCATTTTTGGTCAATCTCACCCCTGGAAAAGGTGTGAATATTTTCCCGCTTGTGTGAAAAAGGTGTGAAAATGTTTTCCCGCTTGTATGAAAAAGGTGTGAAAATGTTTTCCCACTTTGTGAAAAGGTGTGGAAATGTTTTTCCACTTTGTGAAAAGGTGTGAAAATGTTTTCCTAATTTGTGAAATTGTCTGAACATGTTTTCCCACTTTTGTGAAAAGGTGTGAAAATTTTTCCTACTTGTGTGAAAAAGGTGTGGAAATTGTTTCCTACTTGTGTGAAAAAGGTGTGAAAATGTTTTCCCACTTTGAGAATTTATTTTTGCATTTTGTGAAATGAAATTGAATTCCCTAGGAAGAGTAAACGTGTAAAGAGAAATTCCCATTTTGAGGTTAACTTTTATTTGCAATATGTAGGCTATGTGGGTCATTCCATACATTTGGCATGTTTGGGGTCCAAAAGTGTGACATTTTTGGTGTCCCTGTTACATACATGTTGTGACGTGTATAAGATTTTGCAATTCAGGACACATTCTTTAAGGCCTTCTACATCTATCGCCAAGAGTGATTACATGTATGTAAAGCAAAGTACATATACAATGTATGTACAGGCAAACAAGTAAGAAATAGTGTGAAGTCAATTTATTGATACACAGGTCAGGTGTAACAGGGAGACCTAAAAATGTCACACTTACAAACCCCAAATTTATGGAATAACCCATGTACTGGTACAAGTACATGTATTATTGTACATGTATTGTATTACTCCTAAGGACGCAACGATAAAGAAATAATGAAATCATTGTACTCTGAATGAGGTCTTTTGTTGAACACAGTCCTCATACTGTACAAATGTGTACTTAGTCTAACCTCTTGAATACAAACGACGGCCATCTACACATGTATAGCCACAGTTTGAAAAAGACCCTTGCCGGTTGACATCTGTATGCACATGCGTGTGCATATCCAATCCCATTCATGTTTCAACTATTGTTCCGTAATGGGAATGTAATGAATAAATGAAGCTTTTTCAAACAAAGCTTTCATCCACACGAAAGGGGGAGGGGGGAGGGGGGGAGGGGGGGGGGGGGGTTCCAAGTGCGATGAATAGGACCACTCTATTCAGTTGGGTGCCTTCTGTTTGCGTTTACGCTTGGCTGCACAACCCGTTCTTGACATGGACATGTATGTGAGTACTAGCCCCATCAATGACAGCCAGACAGAAGGGGTTAAAGTGAAGGGACAATAGGCCTATAGAAGACAAAGCATTGACCTCAATACATGTAGCGTAAAATCACGCTGCTTTTTTTGTGTGCTAACGCAATGTGGTATTTTTAATGTATGCAACAATTTGGTGTTGGAGAATATTTACTTTAAAAAATTGACTGAATATTTCAAACATAAAATACAATGTAGTTTTTGTGTGTGTGTCAAATCCACGTCCAAATGGTCGACTATGCATAACAAATAAAATACAACCTTGTACAAAAGAAGTGTACAACAAAGTTTTAAAGATCCGTGCTATTAAATCAAAAACCAAAACATTCTTACGCGTTCTATTTGAAAAAAACACCCAAAAACACTATTTTTTGCTGTGTTGGGCATATGCAACCCTCCAAAAAAGGCCTTTACTCTTGGTTGCATCCATTCACGCATCTGAGGCATGTAAAAATATACCAGAATTTTTGTCAGGTCACAAATAATTCAATATCTTTACTGTAATGTTTTAGTATCTAAATGTGGAAGGGTTTTTCCGTTTCTATATCTCATTAAAAGTGAACTTAACTGTTGTATTGCTAGAAAAATAGGAATTTTAAAAATTTCGGGGTGAAACTCAAAAAGAGCACATACAGTAAATCTTTTAACAACAAAAAAACTGATAGAAAAGTATCCCTAAAAGTCAATTTCTTTTGGATGTGCAATTTGAATTTCAGGTGAAGCTAAGAATCTAATGTCTGCCAAAGATTGCTACTGTACGGTGCACCTGGACCAGGAGGAGGTCTATCGGACTGGAGTCAAAGAGAAGACACAGTGGTGGGTATCATTGTTGAAGTCAAGACCTAAAAGTCTGAGACTGAGAGTAAGACTGAGACTGAGACTTAAACCAAGACCTGGTGGTTGAAGACCGAGACAGGGACCAAAACTGAGGACTAGTGATCCAAGGCTGAGACCTTGTGGTCAGAGACCATGACCTGGTTGTCAGATACCGAGACTGAGTGGTCTTAGAAGAAGACTGATAGGTCCGAGACTGAGACCTGGTGGTCAGAGACTGAGACTGAGTGGTCCGAGACCAAGACTTAGTGGCCATAGACCAAGACTAAGAGGTTTGAGATCAAGACTGAGATATGATGGTCTGAGACCAAGACCCAGTGGTCAGAGACCGAGACTGAGAGGTCTGGGACCGAGACTGAGAGGTCTGGGACCGAGACTGAGAGGTCTGGGACCAAGTCTGAGACCAAGACCTGGTGGTCAGAGAACAAGACCTGGTGGTCAGAGACCGAGGCTGAGTGGTCTTAGTCCAAGACTGAGTGGCCATAGACCAAGATTGAGAGGTCTGAGACCGAGACTGATTTAAGACTGAGATGTGATGTCTGAGACCAAGACCTGGCTGAGTGGTAAATACAAATATTTACGCACATGCAAAAATGTCTTACACAAATACAAGAAAATTTACGCAAATTAATCTATATACCGTTAAATTTTCAGCTTTCCAGTATGAGGCTAAAGCCGTGTCCGCACTGGACTTATTTTTCGGAAGGTTTTACCGAGACGATGGTAAAATGAAAAATGGTCAAATGTGACCACTGTCCGCACTTGGACTTTCGACACGGGAAAATTTTACCGAGACCGTGGGAGAAGTAACCGAGCTGTCAATATAAGGACGCATGAGGGCGCTTTGCGTGACCTTTCTACATTGACACGATTGACCCAAATCACGCGTGCCTTTTCATTTTTCCGGCTGATGTGTACAAATAGGACTACATCGATTAGCACCAATCAAACTTCTGACTGTATTAATAATAATATCTGCCATGATTGCATACAAAAAAGGAACAACGCACTGGAATTTGGAAACTTGCCACGTGCACCGCACCGCACCGCGGTGAAGCAATGCAAAGCGCATGCGTGGTGTCCCAGTGTAGCACGACCTCGCGCTCGGTCCGGATGTACGCTTTCCTGAGCCGCTTTTACCGACTCGCACTGTCCGCACTGGACTTATCGTCTCGGGAAAAGTTACCTGGTCAGTTTTCCTGGGCAGCAGTTGGCCGGTAGAAGTAACCGCTGGACTCAGGAAAAGTAACTGAGAGGAAAATGTCCTAGGCTGTCCGCACTGGACTTAAAATGGGAAAAGTACCCATCGTCTCGGTAAGTTTTACCAAAATAAGTCCAGTGCGGACAGGGCTTAAGTACCAATTTGCGGGATGTGCAAAAAACCTGTGAAAAAACTCTTTAGGAGAAAAAAAACAAGGGGAAATTCCCATCCGGCTCCAAATTGTAACTCTGTAGTTTACAACTCTCCAGATCAGCGCAAATAGCAGAAGTACAATGTACACTATGTATCACTAATGGATGGCTTTACGTACCTCTGTTTTAAATGTACCTAAATGCATACATGTATACGAGGGTCGGCTGAAAAGTTCGTACATGTGTAGGTTGACTCTGAAGGAGTAATGCCAGATCAATGAAACTTAGCATGCATTTATTTCAACCCTTTTAGTAAACTAATTGCATACTGTGGGAATCTCCGGTGAGAGAGTTGAGAACATTAGTAAAGAACTTTTAATGTCAAAGGTTTCTGCTCGGTGGGTGCCACGTCTCCTGACCCCTAATCAAAAGCGCACCAGGCTGGTCATGTCAGGGGATAACTTGGAGTGTTTTGAAGCAGATCCAACTAATTTCATTGAACGTTTCCTAACCCAGGATGATCACTTTGAGCCAGAGACAAGAAGGCAATCCATGCAGTGGAAACACACGTCCTCACCCCCTCCAAAGAAGGCCAAGGTCGTTTCGATGCCACATTTTGTCAATTTTTACGAAGTCATCTACGAACCACCAAATATGCCCTTCTGGAAACAAAAATTGCAAAAGGGTTTAAATACATGCATGCTAAGTTTCATTGATCTGGCATTACTCCTTCAGAGTCAACCTACGAACCTTTCAGCTGACCCTCGTATACATGTACATGTACATTTACATCGAAATTGACATGTAAACTGATGCCAAATAGAAAAATCATGTTTTACCATCCTGAAAAGCGACTGATATCAATGCCCCGGACATCTATGAATATTTGTAATTGTCGTACACAGCCCTCTGAGTGATACAAAGTGGCATCGAGACAATAGGCCACGAAAGCATCGCTGATGCGCATTTGTGGTAAACACGATCCCCCTAGAGATTCCACACAAAAAAACAGCAGCCCCTACCTGAAAATGCATCCGCACTTTGGCTCTAATTGAAAATCTAGCCTGGAGCTGCACTTGGCTAAAGGCGAAAAGAAGAAGAAAAAAGAAGGGGGAAAAAAGCCCCACATGACGGAACAAACAAGAAATTGCGTACATGTACATGTATGTACAATGTATATCTGATCGTTGTGCAGGAAAGGGGAGAAAATTTGTTGGTTTCAGGGAAAATCGCCGCATTTTTGTCGAGGGCTCGAGCTGTTGATGATTTGATGGCTGCTCCCCGGACACTCCATGCCTGGATACTCGGTTCATATCCCAGCGTTCTTTCACTCTGTGATTTGCATACTGAATGTGTTATTTGTAAATTAACTCTTTCTGTACGTCAATAAGGGAGGTGGGGCTTTGGTCCAGGCCATTTGGAATTATCCAGGGTATAGAGTACCGAAGTGATGACGTCAATGCAATGTTTGGAACCGGAATACTTTTGTTATTTTGTGTCAATGTGTTTGCATGAGTGGCTGTTAACAAAGAAACTAAGGCTGCAGTTTTGAAACGTTTACATGGTTAATTCACCGTTTAAATGGTTACATGGTTGCATTTATCCATTTCGGTTAACCGTAATCCAATTATTAGAAATCGACCTTTCCTTTTTGGAGCACAGAGAAGAAAAAAAAAATCGAATTGTGGGCTAGCACAAAAAATAAAATCTTTTGAAGATTTGACTGAGAACACTAATGCAAGTCACCACGACATCCTAAGATCGGGGCAACCGGGATCAGGCCCGTCGGGATTGAGCTTCCAGTCCACCGGCATTGAGCTTCCAGTCAGCCGGCATTGAGCTTGGATCCACCCACCGAGATACATGTATGCAAGTACAGATACGACTCTGATGCAATTTTAATAAAGAAGTACGGCGCTCAGTAGTGTCGAATGCCGCAGGTTTATTGTTTCCGTCCGTAAAACCTCTAATACTAAAAAAACAGTAATTGTGCACATACATGTAAGACACCGGTGTGCTTTGCGTGCAACTTTTTGCAGGCGCAGCATTCAATTGCAGTTGACCCGTGAAAAACTTGATCGGCGCCGTACCGGTATCGAATATTCGGTCAAACCCAGTTTCGAATAATCGAATACTAAACTATTCGAAAATGAACAGCCCTAGTGATTTCAATTAAAAATAATCTTAATTAAAACAAACCTTTTCCATGCTGCCAAAAAAACAAACCTAAATGCCAACATTAAATGATTTTCAAAACATGGTTAAATGAATAAATAAATAAAAGAATACACCAAATGCAATCTTCACTTCACTGTCAACTGCCTGACACTAAGGGACAGCATTTATTTAGTGTCATAAGTACGTCGAATGATAATCAGTACATGTATATATGCGACAGAAACTAACGCTTCACAGTTATTACCTTGTTCGTCAGGCCTTAAGAGATACCTTGTGTAAAGTGCAATCTATTCTCTACCCATTACCACTACACGTGAGTCGGTTGGAATCCCGTGTAATGGATGCAGAGAACAGCGGTTGGATTACTGATTGGGATCCGGATCTGTGTAAAACAAAGGCCTGATATTGTGATCGTCCGAATCAGAAGTCCCTCATATTGTCATTGGAATAGCCTAACGCCGGGCAGCTGACACCAGTTCCTTGCATTTCGTTAGAGTCTCTCTGCTATATCCCGCAGCAGTGCCGTATTGTGGATCTGGCGAAAATTTCATACACGTAGTGCTGCTAATGCTAAGCACATTTGTTCTGCTATCAGAGCGTTAGCCATTTCGCAGACAATGTAATCAATAAGCACAGCGAAGATGTCACTAACTTTGCAAGCAAAATCTGCCTAACCCATTGTGTCCGGCTGTTATTGATGGGGGCTGGTATGTCAAGGATGGGCTGTGCAGCCAAGCGTAAACACAAACAGTAGGCACCACACTGAATAGAGTGGTCCTATTCATCGCACTTGGAGGGCCCCCTTTCGTTGGAATAAAAGCTTTGTTTGAAAAAGCTTCATCTATTTATTACACTCCCATTCAGGAACAATTAATATATTTGAAACACGAATAGATTGAGTATGCGCAGGAATGTGCAGATAGCTACATGTAGCTACATATACATGTATAGGTGGCCTTTATCAAACCGCGGCTCTGGCCGTCGTCCGTATTCAATAGAAGTCTATCCACGTGTGAGCAATTCCAGGACTTTGCCTTGGAACGTTTAGCATTGCTATGAAATTGGTCATCGCAAGCATGCTTGGCTAGAGCATTTCTGTCAGACAACGCACTGTTAATTCAATTATTTACGTCCCCTGATGCAGCTGATGGCTGATTCTATCGGACATTCGTCCCCGGTATGTCATCTGCAATGCTCTCAAGACAGCATCGTAAGCACTCCCGATCCTCATCCCCTGTCTGCTTCATGCATAACGTCTTGTCCTCTCCATTTATCTTCTTCATCAATGTCTGGGAGGGGTTCAGTGCAGGAGATAATAACGTCCTCCACGTCCTATCAGTGTCGGTAATGACAAAATAAATGTGTGCAGTGTACAATGGGATTCAACTTCGATTTAATTTTTCTCTCTTTCATTCATGGGTAGATGCAGTTTTTGTCATTACATGTACATGTACATGTACATGTACATGTACATGTACATGTACATGTACATGTAGATGAAAAAAAGAACAATTTGGACACTGTTTTTGGCGAGCTGCGAAGCAGATGCGAGCCTATGTAATACCAATTGCTGTCCCGCGTCTGTCCGTCCGTCCGTCTGTCGGGCGGGCCGTCCGGCCGTCCGCATTAAAATGTTAAAGTTTTTGCTTCTAGCTAGTTTAGTCCAAACATGCAGTTTATCGACCTAAATGTTATAGTTTTAATTTTCAAAAATACTGAAGTTTTTAATTAAAAAAATGTTAACTTTTCTAATTGTAACATCCCACTATGTATTTGTACTGTACATATACTGTACATAAAATTGAAATTTTTGGAGAGCACATTTGGGTGATGTGGGGTGGGGTGGGGTGATGTGGGGTGGGGTGGGGTGATGTGGGGTGGGGTGGGGTGGGTTGGGGTGATGTGGGGTGGGGTGGGGTGATGTGGGGTGATGTGGGATGGGGTGATGTGGGGTGATGTGGGATGGGGTGATGTGGGATGGGGTGATGTGGGGTGGGGCGATGTGGGATGATGTGGGATGGGGTGATGTGGGATGGGGTGATGTGGGGTGGGGCGATGTGGGATGGGGTGATGTGGGGTGGGGTGGGGTGATGTGGGGTGATGTGGGGTGATGTAGGATGGGGTGGGGTGGGATGGGATGGGGTGGTGTGATGTGATGTGGGGTGGGGTGGGGTGATGTGGGATGGGGTGATGTGGGATGGGGTGGGGTGATGTGGGATGGGGTGGGGTGATGTGATGTGCGGTGGGGTGATGTAGGGTAGGGCGGGGTGGGGTGATGTAGCTAGGGTAGGGCGGGGTGGGGTGATGTGGGGTGGGGTGGCGTGGGGTGATGTGGGATGGCGTGGGGTGGGTAGGGTGATGGTGATAGTGATGGTGGGATGGGGTGATGTTGGGTGGGGTGGGGTGGGGGTGATGTTGGATGGGGTGATGGGGTGGGTTGATGTATGGTACAGGTAATTGGGTGACCTATTGGTATTGACATAAAAAGCTGACATACTCCACCATGATGCACTTTTACCTTACCCAGTCTGATGCCAAATATTTCAAATTTGTCATTTTGTTATATTAAAATGGATAGATTGAGATTCGGGTGGAGATGGGATGGAATTAATTAATACTGGTTGTAGTGAGGGTGGGGGTGGTGTGGGGCCTCCCCTCCCACCTTTGGCAGCGAGCCATGGCGGCTTTGCTGTTTCAATTTATGGCCAATTTGAACATGTTTCCAAATCTTAGCTTAAACCTTGACGGGGGGTGTCAGACCCGATCGAATATTGCTTGTTACATGTAAAAGCTGTACCAAAAAGAAAAAATTAATTAAATAAATAAATTAATTAAAAAGTGGAAATGTGTGGAGTCCTACACTGTTACATATCAAAGCACAAAAAACCCAGATCTGCCCCGGATTTGAAGTTAAAAATCAGACCCTACAATGATCTATTTGTTCTTAGAACATTATACACTATGAAAAAGCTACCACGTTATATTCTGAAATTACACACTGAAAATTGCTGTATTATTTATTGATTACTTATTGAATACTAGTTAATACTTATAGGATGCTTGGCAACAATCCAGATTAGCCCTGCACGGCATGAGCTTGCGATAAACTGATAGTGATGCACGTGATGCTGTGTTTCCCGCACACACACTTGAACATTCTTGATAGCGCTGCACACGCTTGCTGGTATCCCTCAAGCATTTGTTGATTCTGAATGTTTTCTAAAAGATGCAAAAGTGACTGATAGTTTTGTTTCAGGCTGGTCTGGTACCCGTTTAAGCTCTTGGCACCGAGTTTGAATTGGTGAATAGATCAGCTAGATCTTTGAAATTCAGTTTAATACATTTTGGATAACTTTTCTTACCCCACTAACCACAGTTGAAAGTTTAGTTTTCTGCACACAAATTCCAAATTCTAATGAAGCTACATTTTGTACATGTACATGTACATACATGTATGAACCAAATGATGAGAAACGACTTTTTGAAACATGATTTTCTTGATATGGAAAACTTAAAATAGAAAAATTGCAAGAAGCTGAACAGCTCGAGGAACAATTGAAGGAACGTGATGGAAATAGCTGGATTCGCATCGCAAAATGCGATATATTTTGCACGAAAAGCGAGGCAAACTTTAAAATGATTAGCAATTTTTTGTGAATGAAAATTTCTGATATTAAAGATCATGCAGCACGATGGCCAACGCTCGACATCCATATCCCTACCATACTTACGCAGTGACGATGGAAACTTTGAATTAAAAATAATAAATCGGACTTGACGCGACTCGACCATACACATGCAGATTGTTTTTATCCTATCCGTACCGTTCGATCGTTTGGCAAACACATTGTCGCAATCTCACCCCCAGTGGGTCTTCGGTTTCTTTTAATGGTTTTGCGCGGCAAGGACTACCGGTAGTTTGGGAAACGAGGTTGCTGCAGTTTTGTGTGGTGATTAGCACGTGTACATGTACATGTAGCTCGGTACAGTACCATGCGGGCGCAGCGCAGACGTTCACATACCCCATACACTTTACGGTGCACACAACCGTGTTCAGTACAGTTGATGTTTATGCCGACATGAACTATACGCTCCATGGTGACACGATCACGTTTGACACGCGTGGGCATGCTGCATACAAACGATGCATTGAATTTCACCGTCGGGAAAATGGTAGAAAGATATGCCATGGTTGAAACAGGAGGATCAGTCGGAGGATATCATCCTTTATTGTGCTCTTTGCAGATCACAGGAAACCAAAATGAAAACTGGGGAATTTGTGTACGCTTTCGTGAGGGGAATCGCCCATCCATTCGCTGATCCATTTGCGCTATTCGCTGATCCATTCGCGTTATTCGCCATTTGTGCTATTCGCCGATCCATTTGCGCTATTCGCCGATCCATTTGCACTATTCGCCGATCCATTTGCGCTATTCGCCGATCCATTTGCGCTATTTGCCGATCCATTTGCGCTATTTGCCGATCCATTTGCGCTATTCGCCGATCCATTTGCGCTATTCGTCGAGCCATTTGTGCTATTCGCCGCTCCATTTGCGCTATTCGCTGATCCATTTGCGCTATTCGCCAATCCAGTTGCACTATTCGCCGATCCAGTTGCACTATTCGCCGATCCATTCGCGCTATTCGCCGATCCATTCGTGCTATTCGCCGATCCATTCGCGCTATTCGCCGATCCATTCGCACTATTCGCCGATCCATTTGCGCTATTCGGCGATCCATTCGCGCTATCGCAGACTTGGATATCAGCGCTGCACAGCATTTGTCAAGACTATCAAGAAATGTTCCTGGAACTCTTGACAATATTTTCAAAACAACCCCAGTTGGGCTTTTGCAATATTTAACTTCAGGGGCTAAAATGCAAATGTACGTAACTAGTGAAAAATCCAATTCAGAAAGGACTCTCTGATTACCTACATTTTTGTATACCTACATTTTTTATACCTTGTCTTTAGGTCAAGTAAAAACAAAACAGTTGATTGTCCTGGCCGCCCGCATCCTTTTTTGAAGCCGCATCATTTTTTTAAATTTAATTTTCTTTTCTCCAAAAATGCTAGATTTTTCATGAATTACGAAAGACCCTCATCCTCTTTTTGAAAAAACTGGAAGATGAGCTGGTTCTTTTTTTTACTTGGCGTGATTGTGTAAAAAATTGCAACTGGAAAAATATTCAAAATTGTTTTTGAATCCAACACTATACATTCACAATTACACTGTGCATGGTATCAAGACCCAGAACCATGGTGCAATTTGTTTATTTCAAATAACAAGAATGCAATATGTTGCTTATCTTTGGCACACCCATCAATCAATATTAAAAGTTTGATAACAATAATTCATATAATACCGTTGAGTTTGTCGCGTTTTGTTTTTGCTTGCCAATTTTATCACATTGCTAATCAAATGAAAATATAATTAGCATAATTTGCTAATGCCCCTGTCACACATCGCCGGATCGGCCCTACGTACAAGAAACGGATGGTATTTTGTTTATCCGTTGGTCAAATCGTCAATCCGGTGGACAAAGTGTAAATTTCCATTTTGCAGGAGCGTACATGCACGGTCCAGGGGCCGAACAAAACGCACAAACAATGCACCTGGGGCGATTGTATACAGGACAGTGGAACGTGCGCAAACGCATGAGAAACGAACATGCACCGCATGCCCACAGGACAAAACGCACGAGGTGTCAGTTGCAGGCCGGTACATATTCGTTAAACATCAGTTCCATGTCCTGTGCATATACTGTGGATGTGCTGTAGATATGCTGTAGATATGCTGCATGTAATCATCAGTTATGGCCGTCCTGTCCGTTTGTCATCCGTAACTACATGCGTTTTGACCGGTAGTCGTCCTGCAGGCATCCTGCAGGCGTCCTGTGGCTATGCGGTGTGTATGCGATTGATGTGCTGTACATGCCCGTTCCATCCGTCTCATCTCCTGCAGCAACGGACCCTGCAGGACGCCTAGCGGATGGAAACGTGTGGAAAACGACCAAGTACAGTACACATACAGGACAAAACGCACAACCATCGGACAAGGGCCGTATCTCGCTATCCGTTTCTGGCGAGAAAAGATTTTGTGCATGCACAAAGTTTTCAGGCCGCTTTGACGGACATCACCTGACGATGAACGTCCATCCAAAGGATAAAAAGGACATGAAACGCATTTCAACGGATATCAACGGATGCCAAAAATCGACATTCGTTTCTCATGCGTTTGCTTTTATCCAGCAAATGGCAAAGTGTGACAGGCGCATAACCAGTTTTTTTTCTTATTTCTATCACTGCAGGTACAATGTATACTGCAACTTTATCAGTTTGGGCTGTTTACCTTTCTTCAGTTCCTTTCCAGTAGGACTGTGCCAGGTACATTGTACCCAGGTTGACGGTTAATACCCGACCACCGATGTCGATACCCAGTTCCATTATTTTTGGATCGGGTACATGTAAAAAAAAGAAATCAATGGTATAGCTTCTTTCTTTTTTTCATGAAAATGTGTTTAAATGTACTGTACTGAGATTTCCAATAAATAGAACACTAATACAATAATACAAACATGAGGATTACATGACGGCTGGACTCGGATTTGACGACAGGGCTAGCGGAGCTGCGAAGATTGGCAGCGCAGCCTTCGTCTCATCATTTCAGTCATCGATGTTCTTTTTCCAAATTGTTGTTTTGTATATTAAAGAGCAACTCCAACTGCCAGTTTCTTTGTTCACCTTGAAAATGTATTCAAAATCCCTTGTGGATTGTTTGACGAATTATAAGTAAAAACATCGTATCCTCATTGAGTGATCCCTACAATGTCGCTTCCCAGGTTGTATCGTAAAATTGGGTGTGATCCGATCCCTGGCTATACAGCATTCTGGGTTTATGACTTCTGACTAGCACCCACCCACTGAAAATTTGGGAGACCGCCAACATACATGTACATACAGGGCAAGATAGCTCAGTTGGTAGAGCTCCGGTACGGTTTCCGCAGGTCGCAGATTCGAATCCCGCTCCTGCCATTTTCTTTGTTCACTTTGAAAAGGTTTTGAAAAGTATTAGAAATAAATGTTATTGTGTTCAATATGTAATAAATTACTTATTCATTACAAAATCATGTTTGTTTTGCATCTCAATGTTGTGTTATTTTGCGAGAAATTATTACCATTTTCTTTCGAATTTATGAAAACTTTCCACAAAATGGTCGCTGGTGTTGAAAAATGAAAAAAGCATGATGTAGTACTTTTTGTAGAGGTTTTAATACTCAAATCAATTTTACCACAATGGGGCCAAGCATGTCTGCGCTACCATGCGAATGGTTTTTATTGTGATTAACTGATTCTTGTAGCAGGGCACTGTATGATACAAGTAGTAAAGAAACAAATCAGCAATAATAAACAATTATTGACAATCTATCATCTACGTCATCAACCCCTCCGACATTCGGCTGGGCTGTCAGCACATTATCTTTAACCAGATCAGAAGCAGCGAATGCTTTAAGTTGATGGTGGCAAACTGTTGAGGAGTACTGCAAACTGTTGACAGACGCAAAGTCTGGCAAGAAATAATACCGAGAATCAGCCCCTCATGTAATTCCCCTCCCACCCGACCCTTGAAACCTAACAGAGCACTTCAAAGTCACCCTTGCTACGTTTCTTCTGATTACGATTTCCAATGGCTTGTGATGCCTCACCTCATTGATTCCGCGGTGCGGCTCATTAATTACTGTATTCGGCAAACATTACATGTACATTGTACCTCAAGGTCTTGAGTAGAGAGATTGATAAATTGGGGGCTCTAAGAGGATGGTCTCTTATTGGGAAATAGAGTACCGAAGTGATGACGTCAATGCATTGTTTGGAACCAGAATACGTTTGTTATTTTGTGTCAATGTGTTTGCATGACTGGCTGTTAACAAAGGAACAGTTAAAATCTCCATTTGGTTGGAGCCAGTTGTTGTGCCAACAAAAGAAGTGACTGTTTTATCTTTTTCTTCACAACCAAATTTGTTACAAAATCAGGAGGGGAATTGAGTACTAGTACATGTAGTAGTAGGAGTGTGCCGGTGTCGCATAAATATCAGACTCCCTGAAAATCATTAGTTGTAGTGTGCATGCTCGCTAAACAGTGAGAAACATGGGGTGAGGGTGAGGATCGGGGTGAGAAATATGGTTAGGGTTGGGGTTAGGATTTAGGGTAGGGTAGGGTTGGTGTTGGGATGAGGTTAAGGGTTATGTCATTGCCCAAATTATTGTGTTCGTTGTAAAAGCAAAATTGGATTCCAATGCATCATGGGTTAGTGGTGTGCATTTACGGGTAGTATGGGAATCAGTTACCCGAATGAAAAAAAAACATGGGTACCCTGGTACCTGTTAACCCCTTGAGTCCAGGTGTTATAATGGGGGCGCCGGGATGCCAGACCGGCTTGTGCAGCCAGGTGAGGCGGACACTAGGCCTGTACAGCCAAGCATAACGTACGCAATAACCCAACAATGGATTGAAAATGCAGAGAATGCGGGTATAGCCGTCAACCAACCAGGACCCGATTTAATGAAACTCAACTTAACTTACAATGCATCGCAGCGCTGCGACGTGTCGTATTCCTACGACGTGTCACAGCTGCGACGCCTCCTGCGATTCATTTCACAAAACGCGTCGTAAGCGCGATATTTTTATTTTTTTCGAGTTTAGCTAAAACGAAGTTCTTGTACGAGCGTATTTTTTTATACATGTACGACTGTTTACCGAGCAAGTACAATAAACAGCCGTCGGTAGTAATGCGCAAAAAGTTGGGAGAAGATGGATGATTAGAAGACGGCAGACTTCATCTTTGGTGTCGTCAGCTGAGCTGAGTCTAGTGCATGCACTTAATCTTGCTATGCCAATGAATATCTTAGACTTTGTGAGATATTTTTTCGGAATTTCGGAATTTACAGAAAGTTGTACGTGTGGGATTAACTGAATCAATTTACAGTCAGCGCTGAAGGGGTACTGGCATCATTAAGATCACTGAACAGTGTAAAAGGAACCCGTTGAAAGGAAGAGCGGTCAGTATTTGTATAATGCGGAAAACAATTGTAAAGATTTGGGAAAAACAGAAAAAGTGAAATTGGTATTATTTTCTTGATCTTCATTTTCGACCCCTTCTTTATTTACCCTATTACCATTCATTAAAACATTAAAAATGAAATAATATACATCAAATAGTGTCAATTTACGGTGTATAATTATGTATGTGAGGGATTATGAGGACACAAATATAAGCAGGCTTTAAATTAAAGTTTAGTATGTTACAAAATCAAGTCACGCAAGTTGTAAAGGATATTCTTTGAACATACTACCCCATTTCAAAACTCCTCCAATGTCAACAATTTCAGAAAAAAATTATTGTAATAAATGAAAAATAATTGCAGTAAAACACTTTAATGATAATACTATTTGTAGAGATACAAGAAGGAAAATTTTATCGCCAATTCTATCTAAATACATACATGTATATCAAGATCAGAGACATAATATGGCCTGGTTTGGGTTCCGAGTTTTATAGCCGTGTCGTGCTTTTTTCTTGTTAAAATAGTGCCCAGAAAATTTGTGTTTCAAACCATTGTCAAGGAACTTGCGATGCGTTCAACACATCGCAAGTTTCATGAAATGGATCTTACGACGTGTCGCGAGCTGCGACGCATTACACGTCGTAACTCGAGTTGCGACACGTCGTTGTGCTTCGTGAAATTGGGTGCAGGTGGTAATTTTCAATCCGTACCTCAATCCTAGACGTCATCCGGGCTTAATGGGTTAAAGAAAGTCAATCCCAAAAATTTAATCTTGGAAATTGCTGTTTATGTTGTTCGTAAAGGTCTGCACGTTGATACTACCACACCGGTGCATCAGTGCAGCAAGATACAAAAGTGTGTACAGTACGTCAGCTCTGTAGCTTTACAGTGTAAATTGCATTTTTGCAAGCGTCATAATCTGTTTTGTTTTTCCATAAGTAATATGTTAATTCAGCTACGGGTACTCGATTCCATAATCTGGAACCAGTTCCTGACATTAGCAGTCAGGTACTCAGGTACCCGGTTCGGATGCACAGCCCTATCATAGGTAAAGATTCAGATTTTCAAGGGGTTAGTCTCACCAATGGTGGAAGTTTTCCCGCCTGGGTCTATAGGTCTGAACATTGGGATAATTTCTTTGCTATATTGAAGAATTACATGTATCCTCTATTTAGATCTGGACCCAGGACAACCATAAGGGTGGTAGAGCTGGCAACCTAAAATGTGGCGAACCCCACCACCTCTGTTGTAGCCATTTACCTAGAGTGGCTTTCAGCCTTGTATTGGGCAACTTCTATTACAAAAACAACAACAAAACAAAAAGAAAACATTTCTGTATTCTAAAAGGGGCTGTTGGCTTAGTCAGTGTTGAAAAGAAAGGAATACATGTACTCAGTCATATTGGAAAACAGCCTGACCTACAATGTATAGTAATTTTAATCAATTTTCAGGTTGAAGTAATTAAACTGGCTGAAGCAGAATTTGTTTCTTTGACCTCCAGATTACTGTGCCAGGCGTTTTACCAACAGAGCTATGGACAGCGTCTGTATTCAAGGGGATTAGCCATTTAAACAGTGCTCATCAGCAACATTATTTTTTAATGGGTCATTCCATAAATTTGGGGTCCAAAATTGTGACATTTTTGGTGTCCCTGTTACATAGTGAGATGTATAAGATTTTGCAATTCCGGGCACTTTCTTCAATAGTGATTATGTAAAAGCAAAGTACATGTCCCCGCCAAACAAGTAAAAAAATAGCGTGAAGTAAATTTGAATGATACTTCATGGGAAATTACACATCATGTGTAACAGGGACACCCAAAAATGTCACACTTTTGGACCCCACATTTATGGAATGACCCTTTTGCCAACGGACCAACCCTACCTGTACTTCATCAGATTATGAGAGGCATTGGGGGAAAAAGTGCCCCTGTGACAATCGTGGGCATCGTGTCTGGCAGACAACCAGCACTACTTTTACTGATGTGTATTTACACTGCCCACAGAAACGGGCTAACACATGTGCATGCACATGGTTGTCAAAACTGTCATGTCTTGTTTTCTGGTCGGTCATCAGGCCTCCCCCCCCCCCCCCCAAACAGATTGTACTTGACTCTCTCTATGTGTAAATTACCTGTATACCCACCGGGCCCACAATGGCCTGATTTTTGGGGTTTTGTCTGCACTTTCGCACCATTGTGTGCACCAGGCAAATTGGGTTGTATTTTCAAAAACCAATCCCAACGTTAATCCTTGATTAGTTGGAAAGTCAGCTGGTCACAGAATGTAGGACATGACTTAAAAGAGATCTACAAATGTAGTCGTGTTCCTTTTAGAAAACTTTGAACTAGTGGCAGGTCTCCACTAGGGGTGCGCATTTACGGAAATTCGGGGACCTGATTGAAAAGAAAATAGGGGTACCCGTTTAAAGAAAGCCAATCAGGCTTTCAAGTATTCCTACCTTTGCTACTTTTTTTCCAATTTTGTTTACCTTGCTCCTACTTTTCCTACTTTTTTTCTTGAAATTCCAAATTTGTTCTACTTTTTCCTACTTTGTTGTCCCACAACTGCGAAAATTGAAATCTCATTGAATATTTTACGTAACAATATCACACACTATCATATAAATATCACACAATGAAGGGCTTGGGTGCAGGAGTACTGCAACTTTACTTCCAAGAGCTTAGTTGAGGATGGAGCACAAGTGTTGTTAGCACAGAATATGCCAAATAAGACTGTCAGCTATGCATTAACATGAATGATGGCCATGTGGAGGGCACAGCACCTTAAATTTGTCAGGTAAGTGTAACACAAAAAGAAAAGGCTCAGAAAAATTGATTCATCGCCCCTGTCATCACTTTTCCAATGTGTTGTACAGCAAAAGAATTTGTCCTGAAAAACACCTGCTGGAGCTTTGCCACTCAAGTAACTACAACTTGTCACAGTGCTGATTTCAGTACCTTTCATAACTGTCTTGTTTGTTCAGTTATCCATGGCATTCACATAATGTACCTTATACCATTGGACAGAGGACATTCTACCCTTTCCGTATTCAGTAGTTTTGCGATAATAGGAATTTTAAAATGGGTATACTTTTTTGAGGACACCCTGTATAGACGACAACCGGCCAGGTGGCCTTTTTCAAACCGCGGCTGTGGCTGGCCATCCTCAAGAAGTTATAAAAGTCGAGTCAAACAGAACTTTACTCCAGGAAAATGTAGACAAGTTTGATATTTGTACACAATGCTATGGAGTTGTGCCTCTGATGGCATAGTGTGTCAGCTCATGAATGTAGACCAGATAGTTGAATGACATTCTTAACGATTCATTGCAATTTTCCTCTTCTTATATTCTGGTTCTCGGAGGGGGGGGGGGGGGGGGAGTCTCTGCTGTTGGTTGCCGTTTAATTTTATTTAACTTTAGGGTTTTAATTTTTATGCCAAATGCTTGTATATTTTTTTTGCCTGTTTGCATTTGTAAAGATTTTCAAATTTTCATTTTTTATTCACTCTAACCACTGCAATTCCACCTTCGGGCTGCAAAGAAATGGCAATCATTTGAGCTGAAATGATATTAGAGCCCGCCGCTGGGCAATGTCGCAGTTTTCGCACCTGATGAGTAAATAGAACTTAAGCACTAGAAACATCCATTGAGATTATCAGCGGTGATTCTCCGTAGCTTCAGCAAACATTTGAAATCCTCCTGGCCCTGCTACATAGTATGTGCGACTGTTAAGGCATTTCAACACGCACAGCCATCATTTGTGATTGTGTATAGACCGTGTCTGTTTTCACAGATGAGGAATCTCGTCACTGAGGAATCAGGTTTTTGTCAGGTTGTCTGTTCTGGCTTAAAGCCATTGCACACAGACATCAAAATCACACATTGGTACATGTATACAACATTTGCTTTTGCTGTAATGAATAGATTTAGAGGGTTAGTATTATATAGCAAATACTGTAACACTGACCTGTTTAACGTTTTGTGGCATAGATGCTGGGAAAACAGAGAAGAAAAATGCTGTTCTTGTAGTCTGGTTCCCTGACCCTACATGTACTTCCGACAAAACAGAGCAATTGATAGACGTCGGGTAATTATATGTACATTGTATGCCAGGGAAAAGTTTTTTTTCCCAATGATGATCAGCTGACCATTGCTGGAAATTGATACAAAATTCAATTTTTCTTGAAAATGACAGCACACCAGGTGCAGTGATTTCGCAGGATGCTTGAGACTATTATTTACTTAGTCAAGTAAGGTATTTCATGAATAATCGTCTAGTTTTGTTTTTTGATGTTTACAATAGAAAATCACAGCTGCAAGGAAGTGTTGAAGAAATATTTATTGTTCTTAAATATGTTTGTGTCCCAGACTCAGGCCCGTACGCTGGGGGGTTCGAACGAACCCCCCTGCTCGCTGATGAGTTCCGCTTCTGTGTGTGTGTGTGTTTTGTGTGTGTGTTTTTAATAAAAAGTTCCACTTTGGGGTTTGACGAACCCCCCCTCTTCCAGTATCAGGTCGGGGCGTACACGCACGTGTATCGCAAAAAGTTCCACTTTGGGGTTTGACGAACCCCCCCAGTCTCAGGTCAGGGAACCGCATGGAAACTTTTGACTGAAATATTCATTACATGTACACGTACTCAGTTTTTAGCAGAAAACAGCAACCAAAATATATTTGTTTCCCAATAAGGAAACCCAAATTGTGTTGGACGTCTCAATTCAATCTCCAACAATGAGTCCACTAAACTCAATTGGCTTTGTGATAATCGGCCCTGTGTGTTTTCGGATCACTGCAAATGTTGTAATCTACCTTTAAAGGGCCAATCACGAAATTGATTTTCACCTACATGTGCATGTACAGGTAATAAACTCGGCTGTAGCACTGTAACCTGTGGAATGTAACCTGTGGAAGTGAAATACACTGCGCTTATTTTGCTTAAAATAGAACTTATCCACAGAAACATGCTACATGTACATCTTCAATGAATGGAACAAAAGCATGCTGAAATCAATTTGGATTTCTGCGACTGCCGCCATTGTGTGAGAACTCTATTACTTGGTCTCTGCATTCTTCTCTCGAGTCCTGTATGCAAGGAGTGTTCGGCAGACTGTCTTCAAAGTCTAGGCATCACGTTGAATCTGCGAGTGCAGTCGCATGATTAAATGCTTTGTTCTGAGGTGTCCTTTGAAAGGTTTCACATAACACCATTTGCGTTGGCCTCTGGGTCAATCCGAAGGCAATAATACTGCAGAGTTGTCTATACACAACTGTCTATAATTCTTTGTGCAATCTGGTCGTGCCTTTGTATTATTCAGAGCATAGGTGTACACGTACAATGTATATAATGTATTATTAATTATATAACCACTTGTTGCCTTTGGTTGTCATAGTAATGACGATTGCTGTTGAATATAGGTCATCCACAGAGCTTTGACCAAAAAATGGCATTTACAAAGTATATGTAGAGCCCAAAGTGAGATGTTTTTTCTGTTTAAAAGGGAATTTTAAAGGAAATTTGGCCCATTTTTATGGGGGAGGGGTGGTGTGTTACACATAACGAGAAGTGTTTATCAACACTTATTTGTCCTGGTTTTTTTTATGGAAGTTGCCTAATACAAGGCTTAAAGCCACTAGGTAAAGGGCTACAACATAGGTGGTGGGGTTGGCCACATTTGAGTTTGCCGGCCCTTAGCTATATAGCACCATTACAGTTTTTCCTGGGTCCAGATCTAAATGGAGGATATATGTTCAATAGATACCAAAGGAATTATCCCAATTTTCAGACTTTCAGGCGGGGTAACTTGCACCATATTGTTGAGAGTTGAGACAACTCACTTGGCCCTCTATATCCTGTGCATATTGCATGTCAACTGACGTGTCGCAGTGGAATCATGTCGGCATATATATGTAGGGTGACCTGGCCGAATAGGGCGACACATAACTGTCGCCCTATTGTAAAAGTCGCCCCTTTGGAGTGTTTTTTAGTAAGGTGCGTTGGGAAAGTGCTCTAAAAGGGCGACACTCGTGTCGCCCAAATAAGGTTATTTTGGGAAGAGTCGCCCATTTGCCGCATCCAGGAGATTTATAATTTTCCTCAATTGCCGGATAGGGCGACACATAATCCTGGAAAAGAGTGGGTTAGGGTGACCTGGTCGAATAGGGCGACACATAACTGTCGCCCTATTGTGAAAGTCGCTCCTTTGGAGTGTTTTTTAGTAAGGTGCGTTGGGAAAGTGCTCTAAAAGGGCGACACTCGTGTCGCCCAAATAAGGTTATTTTGGGAAGAGTCGCCCATTTGCCGCATCCAGGAGATTTATAATTTTCCTCAATTGCCGGATAGGGCGACACATAATCCTGGAAAAGAGTGGGTTAGGGTGACCTGGTCGAATAGGGCGACACATAACTGTCGCCCTATTGTGAAAGTCGCCCCTTTGGAGTGTTTTTTAGTAAGGTGCGTTGGGAAAGTGCTCTAAAAGGGCGACACTCGTGTCGCCCCAATAAGGTTATTTCGGGAAGAGTCGCCCATTTGCCGCATCCAGGAGATTTCTAATTTTCCTCAATTGCCGGTTAGGGCGACACATAATCCTGGAAAAGAGTGGGTTAGGGTGACCTGGTCGAATAGGGCGACAATTTGGTGTCGCCCTATTGTGAAAGTCGCCCCTTTGGAGTGTTTTTTAGTAAGGCGCGTTGGGAAAGTGCTCTAAAAGGGCGACACTCGTGTCGCCCCAATAAGGTTATTTCGGGAAGAGTCGCCCATTTGCCGCATCCAGGAGATTTATAATTATTATTATTATTATTATTATTATTATTATACCTGTTAATGGTCCCTTAAGGAGACATTTTGTCATCATTCTTATTACCTTAAGGAGACTAGTGACATTAGGGAGACATTGAAATGTCTCCCTAATGTCACAGCCCCTTTAAATATTGAGAATTTTACTGTCGGAACTGGGTTGTATCGATAGAGGATGGTCCAAAACATAAATATACCGAAATTCGTGGGGGTAGGATAAGGGGAAAGTTGGGTTAGGTTACATTAAAGTCGGGAAAAAAGTTGTGCACAAGTCTATGGGAAAGTCTCCCTAATGACCCATCGCCGGTAATAATTATTATTATTATTATTATTCACAAAACTGGCTCTGTAAAAGCTGAGTTGTTGATTTCATGCACGGGGTACACATATACAGAATTATACAGAGATTTGGTTTCTCAAAAATTGAAGTTGATTGGCTTTTAAAGCACAGCGTGGGGGTCTGCAGGTAATGCCAGTCCCACGCTGCACCTTTAAGACGGATGTGGTGTTTTGGATAATCCGCGATCCTTTGTCACCTCACCGAGTTCACACTTCCGGTTGCAATGTAGGACATTCCGAAATCTATGTTATCCAGAAATCAACAGATGGTGCGATTTCCTGAATTTTGTTATCATAAAGGTGCAATTTATGCCTCAGTTTTCACTTGTGTTCCTGTTGCAAAAAGATAAGGGTAGCATATTTTTTGAAGAACTAATTAGTTTTGTTGACCAATATGCTACATTGTGTAGGTGTAGAACAAAAAGCTATGCCAATAGCTTTTTCCCTCATTCTCTATCTCTATGGAATTCTCTTTACCTGGTGCATGTTTCGCTTTATCTAACGATCTCTCCTGCTTCCTACATTTGTACCTCTTGTATCTTTGATTTTATTTTGTTTAGCTTAATACATATACCTTGATTGGCTTAAAGGAACCATGCTCCTCAAATTGACCGGATCACATTTTATTTCATAAATAAATTCATTTATATGTATTAAATGTAAATTAAAAGCCAAACTGGTTTAAGCGAAGTTTTAGTGTGATTATTTGCCGCTCAAAAATTGACCCCCCCCTTTTTGAAATTTGTTGAGACTCAAATTGAGGGCGCTGTTCGTGACGTAGACCGAGGCACCGAAATTCATGGATCGACTCGATAGTCTGGACCCGGCCCGTATACACACACTAGGTCTACACGTGCAATTTCGTAAGTTGCAACAACAACTAACATCGAACTTACCCTGATTTTCTCCCTTTTAGCGAAGGCTCTTCGGGGAATGGGCCGTTTAACTGCTTTCGCCTTTATCTTACTTTTTATGGACTTGAGCATATTTTTAATGGTCATCCCAAAGGATTTGAAAATACCAGTATCGAAACACGACGGCTCAAAGTGGTCGCTACATAACGCTGAAAAGCTGCTGGGCCGGACCTCTTTGCTCTTGTCACCTTCACTTTCGCCGTCCGAATTCTCCGATATTTCGCTTCAGTTGGAAATACATGAAGGCTTACTCCACCCGTCGTTGTTTTGCTGCACCCAGCAGCCACACACCTTGTCGGCATGGCCGAAAAACCACTATATTTTGCTTAGATTTTGGACGAAGAATTTTTGCCGTACAATGTACACACAATGCATACCCGTGATGAATGGGTAATGTGCCTCGATCTACGTCACACACTTATGTTAATGAGGGTCCCACTCAGGGGGCGGAGTAGCTTGGACAAACATTTTCAAAAATTGTTTTCTCATATTTAATCTGGGAAATAATTGTCTCTGGACACAAAATATCATTGTCAAGATAATACTTTATTGTTTTAAGCAGGAATAATGCAATATAAATCCTATATCATGTTTCCTTTAACATTTTTAGCCTTTTTCGGGGCAAACTTGCATAAAAAAAATTAATTAACTGATCTAGGAACTGAGCCTGAGACATAGGTGAAGGAAGCTTGTAACCTTAACATGTAACCCTTACAGAGACACTAGAGTGTGGAGCCCTTGTCTGCTATAGCAGCACCCATGGCTAGGGGCAACATGCTCTGTGCCTAACATACATGTATTGGTTGTGTTAATGCACGATCCATTCGTCAAGGTCTGCCAAGGGACTTGGGAAAGAAATTCTGGGCAGGTGTTGTTAATGGGGTTTGCCGGTACGGGCTTGTGCAGCCAAGTGTAATGCAAACAATAGATTGAGAACACACAAGATCTGGTCTTTTCAAACCCCGGCCATGGCCGCGTCGTCCGTACTCAAGAAATTTCAGGGGCTTCAGGTGTCATGCGTGCGGCAGATTTAATGGCTTCTAGCACGGAAACTATTTTGGCTCAGAAAGCTGTTATTAATACGCCCCCCCCCCCCCACCCAACCCCCCCCCCCACCCAACCCCCAGGTCTTTTGCAGATTTGTTGTATTGATTGTAACCGATTACAGATTAGCATTGGTGTACAGATAAATGTTAGAGAATCAAAGGGCAGCTAGTGGCTGGCTCAAATTGAAAGGATGAGGCAGAAGTATTAAGCAGCCCAACGTCGACTGTGGGTGAACTCCGAGGGAATGAATCTGCGGCTATGATTTTTCATCCACGGTTCTTTGGAGGAGCTTCGGTAAACTCACTAATAAATGTACAAGCAGTCAGCACACTGTGTTGTTGGTACAAGCCTGTACTACAAACCATACAGCGAGCATCTTCCTTTTCGTACCCGTTTGCCGTGTTCCCCTTTGGCTGAAGCATAAAATGCAGGCAGGCCAGATTTCGTGTTGACTTTTTCACAGGCTGCCAAATGAGTTTAATGGATCCGTGTTTTGGCATTGAGTTACCTGATATTATTATCGTTTATAATGGCTGTGTGTTTTTCTGTTGACTCCAATTCATATTTGGGATGGCGGGAAAATACACGATACACAGTATGGGATGATCGAAAATACATATGCAGTCATACATACGATGTACAATGTACATCAGCTTGGATAAAGAAATACAGTTTTCAATATAATTTAAGTGAACATTTCAATTCAATTGACATCAGTTTGGTGAGTTGGTCTCACAGACGGTGGAAGTTACCCCACCTGTGTCTATAGGTCTGAAAATTGGTGTAATTTCTTTGGTACAGTGTATCTATTGATGTTTTATCCTCTATTTAGATCTGGACCCAGGACAACCATAAGGGTGGTAGGGCTGGCAACCTAAATGTGGCCAACCCCACCACTTCTGTTGTAGCCCTTTACCTAAAGTGGCTTTTAGACTTCCATAAAACATATAAATCGGGTCTTGTGCTATTTGTTTGTTCTTCACTAGCCCCTTCCCCTTTGATGGCCATCAACAGATGTTAGTTCTCCCCCCCCCCCCTTCTTAAAAAAATATCTGACTCACTTCAACTGGTAATCCAATGTGCTTGAATAGGTATTGAGTTGGCATAGTTACATTGTAGTTTGAATTATAATACTGGATTCCCAATTAGGAAACAATATTCCACAAATTACAGTAATTGAAATAAGGAGCACCTCGAAATAAGAAGCACCTCAAAAGTCAGAGCCATGGGCATGGCTTGAAGGGGTGTGGGAGAGTGGGACAGCAAATTCAAGTCGCTGTTGGCAAATTCGTGTCTCAGTTGGCAAAGTGCATGGTACATGTATATGACAGTACAAAGTATTCAAAATATGGTACAAAGCCGCAGTTTAAAAAAGACCACCTGGCCGGTTGGCATCTATATGCGCATTCCTGCGCGTACTCAATCCATTCATGTTTAAACTATTTCTTGAATTGGGATTGTAATGAATAGATGGAGCTTTTTCAAACAAAGCTTTCATTTACACGAGGGGGGGGGGCTCCAAGTGTGATGAACAGGACCACTCTATTCAGTGTGGTGCCTATTGTTTGCATTTACGCTTGGCTGCACAGCCCATTCTTGGCATACCAGCACCCTATCAATAACAGCGTACTCAAGGGGTTAATGGCACCCTCATTACATTTTTGCTGCTTCTCCCTCCTACAGTCCCTTCTGGGCCGAGGAGACCACCTTTGACGTTCCCCGGGAGTTCCGTCAGCTCTCTTTCTTCATCCACGAGAAGGATTGGATGAAGCGGTCGGACAGCATGGTGGGGAAGGTGGCGCTGAGAAGAGACGACCTGCACAGATACCATGGCAAGGATCACTGGTGTCCCCTCCAGGCCGTCGACTCCGATTCCGAAGTATATGTAAGTATTTGCAGGCCAGTCACTCATTGAATGTCCTGTCTTGTTTAAGTAGAGTATTGTAGGTGGGATGTGCATCCAAACCGGGTACCCGACTGCTAATGTCAGGCACCGGTTCCAGATGATGGAATCAAGTACCCGCAACCAAATTAACATATTACTTAGTATTTTCTCAGACAATGCCATTTGTGGGGAATTTTCAAAATGAAAAGTGGGGTACATGGAAAAACAAAACAGATTAACAATTTACACAGTAAAGCTATAGAGTTCACTGTACACACTTGCATCTTGCTGCATTGATGCACCGATATAGTAGTATTAACGTGCGGAAGTTTGCGAACAATATGAATAGCGAAAAGACGGTTACGACAAGCATTTTTGGCGGCCTGGTTTAATAATATAGCATTATTTTCAACGTCTGTCAGACGAGTACGTTTTGAAAACCCCTTACTTAATCCCAACCCAGAAGAAAGGTGCCAGTAATTATGCTAACGCCAATCCGCTCGTTCATCCGCGCTGTGGTTTTAACAAAAACCACCTGGTAGCTGTGTGTTATATAAAAACAGACCTGCTGGCCGGAGGTTGCCTGTGACCCGCTGGCCGGAGGTTGCCTGTGACCCGCTGGCCGGAGGTTGCCTGTGACTCGCTGGCCGGAGGTTGCCTGTGACTCACTGGCCGGAGGTTGCCTGTGACCCGCTGGCCGGAGGTTGCCTGTGACCCGCCGGCCGGAGGTTGCCTGTGACCCGCCGGCCGGAGGTTGCCTGTGACCCGCTGGCCGGAGGTTGCCTGTGACCCGCTGGCCGGAGGTTGCCTGTGACCCGCTGGCCGGAGGTTGCCTGTGACCCGCTGGCCGGAGGTTGCCTGTGACCCGCTGGCCGGAGGTTGCCTGTGACCCGCTGGCCGGAGGTTGCCTGTGACCCGCAGGCCGGAGGTTGCCTGTGACCCGCCGGCCTGGAGGTTGCCTGTGACCCGCCGGCCGGAGGTTGTCTGTGACCCGCCGGCCGGAGGTTGTCTGTGACCCGCCGGCCGGAGGTTGTCTGTGACCCGCCGGCCGGAGGTTGCCTGTGACCCGCCGGCCGGAGGTTGCCTGTGACCCGCCGGCCGGAGGTTGCCTGTGACCCGCTGGCCGGAGGTTGCCTGTGACCCGCTGGCCGGAGGTTGCCTGTGACCCGCTGGCCGGAGGTTGCCTGTGACCCGCTGGCCGGAGGTTGCCTGTGACCCGCTGGCCGGAGGTTGCCTGTGACCCGCTGGCCGGAGGTTGCCTGTGACCCGCTGGCCGGAGGTTGCCTGTGACCCGCTGGCCGGGGGTTGCCTGTGACCCGCTGGCCGGAGGTTGCCTGTGACCTGCTATCCGGAGGTTGCCTGTGACCCGCTGGCCGGAGGTTGCCTGTGACCTGCCGGCCTGGAGGTTGCCTGTGACCCGCCGGCCGGAGGTTGCCTGTGACCCGCTGGCCGGAGGTTGCCTGTGACCCGCTGGCCGGAGGTTGCCTGTGACCCGCTGGCCGGAGGTTGCCTGTGACCCGCTGGCCGGAGGTTGCCTGTGACCCGCTGGCCGGAGGTTGCCTGTGACCCGCCGGCCTGGAGGTTGCCTGTGACCCGCCGGCCGGAGGTTGTCTGTGACCCGCCGGCCGGAGGTTGCCTGTGACCCGCTGGCCGGAGGTTGCATGTGACCCGCTGGCCGGAGGTTGCCTGTGACCTGCTATCCGGAGGTTGCCTGTGACCCGCTGGCCGGAGGTTGCCTGTGACCTGCCGGCCTGGAGGTTGCCTGTGACCCGCCGGTCGGAGGTTGCCTGTGACCTGCTATCCGGAGGTTGCCTGTGACCCGCTGGCCGGAGGTTGCCTGTGACCCGCTGGCCGGAGGTTGCCTGTGACCCGCCGGCCTGGAGGTTGCCTGTGACCCACCGGCCGGAGGTTGCCTGTGACCGGCTGGCCGGAGGTTGCCTGTGACCTGCTATCCGGAGGTTGCCTGTGACCTGCTGGCCGGAGGTTGCCTACCTTTGTACAGTCACGTTAGTCTGGCACTTCCTTGCTATTTCAGTGGTATGGCTATGCAGGGTCTTCAACCTCCTCTCGCAGTTACGCATAACATAACGCCATCAAATATGCTGATTTGTCGCTGTCACCAATGCCGTGTGTTTCTTTTTACAAAAATCTATACAGGTGCATCAGATATTCCCAGCGCCCAGTAGGGTGGTGGCTACGAGCAAACAAATTCTGATGACATCAAATCTTTTCTGCCTCTGCCCCATGACTATTGACAATGCAATTTCTGTACGTACTTGCTGCATGGTAATCTGCCCATTGTTAGGAATTTGCATCAATCATACATTAACCCTGCCGTGCAGGTAAAGTCTGCAAATTGATGAAATGAATCAAAGTCTGTGTTGGGTCCGATCTTACTTCAGTTAGAGAGCCTACATGTACTTCACAAATCACAGGGACAAATGATCCAGATGTGTCAAGCCAATTATCACCATGATGGGGGGGGGGGGGGTGCAAACTCTTGGAGCATTGGTAATGCCTGGCAATGCAAATTGTGTAATGTGGTGTATCAGTTTGATGCTTCATTAGGTTTGTATGGTCTGGGAAGGCTGGTTGGCCATGCATGGACAATAAAACCCTAACTCCCGAGGGTGTGTGGAAAATACTATTAAAATTGGAGGATTCAGGAATAGGGGTACATGCATTTACAGGTGGTACGGGAATTGGGTAGCCGATTGAAAAAAAATATGGGTACCTGAATACCTGTTTAAGAAAGCCAATCCCATTAAATCTCAGAAATTGCTGTTCATGTTGGTTGTAAAGGCTTGTACGTTAATACTACCGTGTTAGTGCATCAGTGCAGCAAGATGCAAGTGTGTCCAGTGAGCTCTATCTACATGTATGCATACCCTGGTTTTCAGTTAGAAAATTCCCACAAATGGCATTCAAAAAGTATCTTTTGCATTGTCTGAAAAATTACTACGTATAATTTGGAATGTGTTAATTTGGTTACGGGTACTCAATTCCATCATCTGGAACGGTTCTTGATGTTGGCGGTCGGTTACTCGGGTAGCCAGTTTGGATCCACAGTCCTAATGAAGCACTGTTGTTGGAAGGTTTGTGTTGGAGCAGTCGTATTACTTGTTAAGAAGGTCAGTTGTCACCCCCCCCCCCCCCCCCCCCCAAGCAATAGAGTACCGAAGTGATGAAGTCAGTGCAATGTTTGGAGCCAGAATACTTTTGTTATTTTGTGTCAATGTGTTTGCATGACTGGCTATTAACCAAGGAACAGTCGAAATATTCATTTGTTTGGAGCCAGTTGTGCCAACTTACGTCAGACTTTGGTAATATATAGTCCCTCAAAAGAAAGTAAATAAATTAATTAATTATAAGCAACTAAACTAATCAAACAATTAATTAATTAATTATAAATATATAATTAGTCAAACAATCCACAAGGGAAACTGACTAGGTAAATTTGATTACATTTTCAAAGTGAACAAAGAAACTGTCAGGAGCTGGATTCGAACCTGCGACCTCCGGGTTACCGTACCGGCGCTCTACCAACTGAGCTACATGTATCTTGCCCTATGTTGGCGGTCTCCCAAATTGTCAGTATCTTTGTTCTGGTGGGCGCTAGTCAGAAGTCATAAACCCAGAATGCCGTATAGCCAGGGATCACACCCAATTTTACGATGTAACCTGGGAAGCGACATTGTGGGGATCACTCAATGAGTGATACGACTGAGTGATACAATGATACAATGAGTGATATTACAAAGTCGTATCACTCATTGAGTGATTCATAGTCATTTCATAGTCGGGTTTCGCCTGCGTGTAGTGAAGAATGCCCGTGTATCAAGTCCAGTAGCTAGACACGCATGCTTACTGTACATGCAATTGCAAAATGATTTTGGAACCTCATACTCGACAAGATTTGTCCACAAAATCCCGCCGATTACCAACAAACAGTTGGATCAACAAGGATAGTCATCTATTTCAATCAAAACTTTTGACAAATTGCGACAAGAAGTGGACCAGTGGTTGTGTGTGTGATAAATGGCTGTGTGGATAATTTCACGTGTGGCCAATGTGTTGCCAACGTGTTGCCAACGTGTTGCCAATGTGTTATGGGGGCTGCTACATGTAGTTGGCTGGGCACGCCGGCCTGTTGTATGCACGGCATGGAATACTTGATCATACCACGGCACAGTGACTCTATGCGAGCAGTTTGTGATATTGTGACGGGAAAAACAAGTCAGTTTCAAATTTATTTTGTTTAGTTTATTGGTATTTCTGATAAATTTTAGTATGTTCCTTCATTCTGAATAAAACATTATTGCGATCCCAACTGAACGGATGCAACTTTACTTTTAAAAATATATAAATTGGGAAACGGTTTATCCAGCTCATGGGTTCTTTAAACCATTGCCATTACAGTGGTAGGCCTATGTGGACTATCCTGCGCGAAAAAAGAATCTGACTTTCAGGTAATGTTTAAATTTCATAAAAAATACGGATTTTCTTAGCAAAATACTGATTTTTGGCTTTCTGAATACTGAAATGAGTTTTAAAAGGTTGGCAGCTCTGTGGTACGGTATTCCGGAGGTCGCAGGTTCGAATCCTGCTCCTGGCAGTTTCTTTGTTCACTTTGAAATTTAATTAAACTATTCGGTTTCAATTTTGGAAACTGGATATTCGAAAGCAATCTTAAATAAAATTATTAAAGCCTTCCATTTTTTGTGACACAGGCTAAAGAAAACAACTTGAACAATTTGCTCCATGGTCTCTGATTGTAATGCATTCACTCGCTAATGTAATGGTTTTCTTGGTATATGAATAGCCTGCCCATCCATTTTTTGTAAACATTACAGCTCTGGAGTGTTTTTGTAAAGGCCATCCCGAAAAGTATAAAACAAATTTGTAAAACATACAGAAAGTTGACTTCATATAAAGATGACTTCATATAAAGATGACTTTATATAAAGATGACTTCAGCCCCTTATCTCCTAATATGTGACCCAACCCAGCAAAATGAGTCACAAGTCGCCAGAGTTACTTTTATGTTACCAGCCCTTAAACATGACTTATACTGTGGAAATCAATAGGAACTGTCAAGGTTTCACTCACATATTGTCCATATTCATCAGGATGTCAAACTGAGTGATATATCAGAATGAAGAGCCACGTTATACATGTATGCTCTATCCAATGCAAGTAAAAACTTAACAAATGCAAGAAATGGCCTTAAGACTCATTTCGTAGGAGCTGGTCACATATTATTAAGCCACGTTGTTGACTGAGTAGAGGTTCATATGCAAACAGAATCTGTTTTCACATTCATGTGCAAACTACGTATACATTCAGGAGTCCTATTTAAGCACTTGTCATACATGTACATTAAAGCCCCAGGTTTTTGAAAGACAGTATATTAATAAAAGTGTACACAAGAGCAACTGTCAGTGCAAACGGGAAGTGTTTACACGCATTTCTCATTTTGATTAAATTTCACACTTACCGCAGAAGCTGGGTGTTTTTTTAGGCAGGCATCGGCGTGTCACCCAGATGGAAGATTAAATAGGAGCCGTGGGTTTCCACGGCAATGGTGACAGCTGTGTCCACACTTTAGTTATTAATATTCGGTGCCTTTTATCCTCTGATTTTATTTTTTTTATGGTGTTTTTTCAATGTGTTATCATAGGGCCAGGTTCACGTTGAAGTGAAGACGAACGAGGTGTTAGGAGGAGATGGGACGTCAATCAACAAGCTGACCATCAGGTGAGTAACCCCAGTCGGTCATAGATTTGAAGAGCAGGTTCGTAGGGAGCAGGGTTGTTTGATTTATATCACGCGATTTAAATCATTGATTTAAATCATGATTTAAATCACTGGGAAAAAATCTAAAAAATTACTAATAAAAATCATGTTATTTTATCTTTTTTATTTCTGTTATTTTTTTAATGTAAAAACAATTTATGTTATTCAGACCTGACTGTCATTAACTTTAAATCGCTTATACTCACTCTAAAGGGAAACAGTGTACTACATTTATCTTGTGTACAATGCATATGATTCTGCAGAACATTGATACAGTATTCCTCGCTTACATGTACATGTATATACATGTAGGTTTAAACATGGAGCTTCCTCCATGGTTTAAATAACTCAATGCATGTAATGCTCCTATCAATTGATACCCCCCGACCTGACCCCCTGACCCCCTCCCCCCCCCCCGACCCGACCCCCCCCCGACCCCCCCCCCCCCCAACCCCCCCTTGACCCCGACCCCCGATGTTCTCCTATTGTTCATACTATTTGTACATGATTTTCAAATGGGGACCTTTTTCAACCGGTGACCCTATTGTCCTCCATTTAATGCAAAAACAAACCCATACACAGATAGGTAAGACAAGCTTGAAACATGGACAAACACCAGTTTAAAAGCCTCTTCAGATTTCACATTTAAAAGCCCATCTGCTGGAGGTTTTGCAGTCGATTTTAGTAAGCCAGACTTTGAGAGGAAACCCTATGACCTAAATTGGAAATTGAAATTTGAAACAATTTTGCACCAATGTTGTATGTCAACAGATAATACAGGGTCCTGGCATCCTCTGGTCATTCCCTCCATCCCCTGCCCCCCAGGACCACCCTTGCATTTTATGTTACAGGTGTCTACGGTCCTGTGAAACCTGATCAGCATCCAATGATTGTATCTTTCCCCCAGCTTTCTCCTCCCCAACACTTTGTAGACGTCATTTACATCTTAATTTACTTGGTGTGTGTGCCTTTGGTGGTTTGTTTGCACATGATTACTTTACCTGATTAGTCCGAGAGCCCAGAGAGGTTTAATTAGAATATCGAACACAAAAGGTTTGATGGTGTGGGTGAGTAGGTGGGGGTGTCTGACTTTCAGAACCGTCATTCTTAAGTGTCACACCCCGTGCGTTTGGGAGGGGGCACCACCGGAAGACCCCTCAAAATTTCCGTTAATTAGAATATCGCGCACAAGCACCGTTCCAACGCGAAAAAATAGTCTTTGGTTAATTGATTAATTATCACTAACTTATTTATTTATTTATTTATTTATTTCTTATTTATCCTGGGTGTTCCATTCAGTGTGAAAAACTCACTGATCTCCCATGGATCCCAGCTCACAAAAAACTACTAAAATACAAATAAGATATTTAGAATACATATGTAAAATATTTAAAAATTCATTCAAAGAAACTAAAATAGAAAATAAATTACATAGAAAATAGACATTACAATACACTATATAAAACATCACAGTATGATGACATTAACTGAGCTGTTTGAGTTGTTTGAGAAAGTGATTAAAACTTGTTGGATGTGGAGATTTCATATGTGGAGGTAAATTGTTCCAAGCCTGGGCACCCCTGAAGTTAAAAGTTCTTCTTCCACTTTCTGTTCTAGGTTGTGGAAGAACCACATTACCAACAGTGCTATTCCTAGTTCGATGACAATGTAGTTCACTGACTGGAACAAAAACATCGCTAAGATAACTTGGAACATTGCCTGTTAAACACTTATAAACCATAGTATTAATATGAATGCCTCTTCTTGCCTGTAGAGTTTTCCAACCTAATTCATTACGTACAGCTGTTGCTGATGTTCTGGATGGGACCTTAAGAATAGTCCGTCCTGCTCTATTCAAAAGTACATCAAGCCGTTGTAACAGGGTTTTGGAAGCACTACTCCATATAAGATCACAATAATCAAACTGAGGGAAAATAAGACTTTTCACAATAAGATTAAGGGTTTGTGTAGGCAAGACATTTTTAAGTCTATTCAAAATACCTATTCTTTTAGAGACAGAAGATGCTACATGGTCAATATGTTCTATCCATTTCATTTTACAATCAATATGAACACCTAGATATTTATAAGTGGTGATTTGTTCTAGGCAATTGTTATTTACAAAGATATCAATATTGGGATGTTCACATCTAGCAAGTTTTTGGGCTGAACCAATCAACATGCTTTTTGACTTGGTAATATTTAATTTTAATCTATTGTCATTAAGCCAGTTTGATATTTTCTGCAGATCATAGTTAAGATACAAGTTAATCTGATGAATATCTTTACTTGAATAAAACATAGCAGTGTCATCAGCATATAAAACAATTTTAGTATGCTCAGTCACAGACATGATATCGTTAATAAATATAGAGAATAATAATGGGCCCAAGATAGTTCCTTGTGGGACTCCAAAATTAATATCAGATTTGTTCGACAAGACATTTCCAATTTTAGTTACTTGTGTCCTTCTACAAAGGTAAGACCGAAACCAGTCGAGCTCCAGACCTCTGACGCCCATAATGTGTAATTTGTTAAGCAAGATTGTATGATTGACGGTGTCAAAAGCTTTCCGAAGATCTAAAAAAAACTGTTCCAATAAGTTTACCACTGTCCATCTGTTTCAGTAAAAAGTCTGAGACATCAAGAAGTGCCGTTTGTGTGGAGTGAAGAGGTCTAAAGCCCGACTGCTCCTGTGCTAAGCAGTTATTTACTGTAAGAAAATGAGAAAACTGATTATGAACAATACGCTCAAAAATGTTCATAACAATCGATATAACTGATATAGGTCTGTATTGATTAGGATCATGAATTACACCACCTTTGTGGATTGGAGTAACCTTAGCCAATTTCCATTCATCGGGAACAATACCAGTCCGCAAACTTAATTGAAAAATTAAAGCAAGCGGTTTGGCAAGAACATTAGCACCAGATTTTAGAAAACGGCCGTTAATCCCATCCATACCAAAGGCTTTCCCAGTAGGTATTTTCCTAAGCAGCTTCAATACTTCGCCAGTAGAAACTAGGCAAAATGTAAAATTGTGTTGATCATTCATCAGACCATTGTTCTCATTCAATTCTGTATCAACTTCGAAAATAGTATCAAACTGGTTGTCTTGAATTTGGCCCACACTAGCAAAATGTTCATTAAAACGATTTGCCACGTCATGATTCTTTTGTTTGTCTCCGGTATGAGTGTAAGTACGAGTTGATTTATTACTCGGAAGCAAGCTTTTAAGAGTAGTCCACAATTTTTTAGTATTCCCTTTATTGTCATAAAGAATTTTATTGAAGTACTGTTTTTTAAGTTTAATACCCAGATTATTCAATCTATTTCGAAGAACCTTTGCTGTTCCATGAAGTTCATCATGAAGTTCATTAAGAATGACATATCCCGTGCATTCTGTGCTTAAGAACGGGTTAAAATAACTAATTAGCAGCGCACGCTAATGAATCATTATTTTTGTGTTTAATTAGAATGTTGAGCACAACAATGATTCCAACGGAAAACGGGAGTGTAGGAGTAGGTTTTTGCAGTATTTCAACTTAAGAATGGAAATTCCCGTGCAAAGTTTACTTAAGAACGGCGTTATTGTATATAATCTTATATTTTTACGGGACTCCTCACACACACGGCCATTACAGATGAATGAGCCAACCAGAGATACAGCTGCGCTACCAGTAATATTATGATACAAATCATGTCTCCACAATGCCTTGTGTTTCCTATTGTTCATTTAATATAACCCAACCCCGTAGACTAAGCACGTATTTCTACTTGCGAGGACCGATTTCAACAACAGGACTGACAGGTTTCTTTGTATTTCCTTTCTCCTCTTGTCCTCGAAAGTATATATAGAACCTGTACATGCACTTTCAGTAGTGAATTAAAAGTTTTGTTTGTAGTCTACGACTTAAACTTCAAATGCTTTAAAGGTTCATATTTGTAACGATTGCATGCTTTAAAAATAATGCCATGTTAGTATGCCGTCACCATCATGGATCTGCTGCTGCATTCGACGGTGGAGACATGATTACTGGTGGCGCAGCTGTATCTCTGGCTGGCTCATTCATCTGTAATGGCCGTGTGTGTGAGGAGTCCCGTAATCTCTTGTGTATTAGTGGAACGTTTTTGCTTTTCATTTTCCAGACTAATTCAGCATTTAATTTGTCTGTGTCCCTTCGTCATGTTTGTATCTGGCCTGCTCTTTCAAAATTTCAACCTGGGATGATTTCAGTGGTTGGAAATCTTGAGGATGTGGACTTTCTTGTTGTTATTGTCTTTTTTGTTGTTGTTTTCGCTTTGGAAGAAGAAACAGAAGATTATTGGAAAGTAAAAAAAAACATTCTGAATACAGAACTTTGAATGTCAAAGGTTTCTACTCGGTTGGTGCCGCATCTTCTGACCCCTGATCAAAAGCACACCAGGCTGGTCATGTCAAGGGATAACTTGGAGCGTTTTGAAGCAGATCCAGCTAATTTCATCGAACGTTTCCTAACCCAGGATGAGAGCTGGGTCCATTACTTTGAGCCAGAGACAAAGAGGCAATCCATGCAGTGGAAACTTACTTCCTCACCCCCTCCAAAGAAGGCCAAGGTCGTTTCGATGCCAAATTTTGTCAATTTTTACGAAGTCGTCTAAGAACAAGCAAATACGGCCTTACATGTACCTGAAAACAAACAATGCAATTAGTTATCAAAAGGGTTGAAATAATGCATGCTAAGTTTCATTGATCTGGCATTACTGCTTCAGAGTCAACCTATGAACTTTTTAGCCGAACCTCGTATTACATGGCCCTTTCATCCTACAAGTTTGATTAGAGCTTTGTGGGGTTGTTTAGCTTCGTAGTGTATGCGCAAGACAGAAATGGCACCTATGCACAGTTTATACATGGAGCACTTGGAAGTTGAGCAGACTGAATTTTCCAGTACATATATTTTAAGACTAGCTTCACATTTTGTTTTCCTTCTTAACTAAATGTTAGCAGCTGAGAAAGTTGTTTTTAGGCATAACTGCATGACTGGCTTGGCAGTGATTGCTTTCAGACAATATTGGCTAAACAATAAATCTCAGGCATCCAGGAAATGAGAGCCCTGTTGATGCTCGTTTCATTAGAGGCGAATATAAGTAGAGCTCACTTTCAAGTCATCGTGGGCTCCATCATCCATTGGGTGCCTGCATTTCCACCACCTGAGGCAATTCAGAATGTACCGGGTGAATTGGAATCGGTTTAGAAAATACACATGACTGCCAGACTCCGTGATTTTAAACTCACTCGTCAGTGCGATTTAACAAAGTCAGATTTGGGGAAAAAGCTCCCTCTTAAATCCCGGCCGGATGAAATACGAGAGGGTTTGTTTCAACTCATTGAGTGGGGCACCCCTCATCAACAATATTGACGTTCATGTGGTCCGGCCCACACTCTCCCCCGCTGTCTGTGGATGGCTGGAGTGGCTCGGAGAGAAGGTCCCATGTCCTAACCGTTCCTGCAATTGGTTTTGGAGTGTTTGGATAGCTGTCACTGACTTGATACAGGATTGTTGCCCTGGCCCACTGGAGGGGGGGGGGGGGGGGGGTTTGGGGTGTCGGGTTCTGGAAACGGCGTGCCTGGATGGCCGATCGAAGATGAGGGGGCATGTCTGAATTATGGAAAAGTGAAGTATCTAGCGGAGTTCGATGACATGTAGTTTTGTTTTTGTCAGGCTGACGTGAAATTGTGCCTAGCTGTGTTGCAAGCATTATCAAGATAACCCAAGGGAGGTTGCAGTTTTTTTTTCTTAGCTCCTTAAAGGCAGAATACACACCGTTGATTTCATAGTTTTGGCTCTGCTTTAACAGTTAATTTTGAGTTAGGGGAAGGGGTAGAAAGGCGGCGGGGAAAGGGGGAGGGGGTTATTGGCAATAAGGGTGGCAGGTGCCAGTTTCAAGAATACAACCAGTGCAGCGGGGTATGCGTAACCCTGGGAACAGCGCACATGCGCATATTTTTGTTGTTGCAGGACCTGATGGGACGGGTTGGGTGTTAAACGTAATGTGTAATACACGATGTAAGCCTACTAGTCTGATACCCTTACGACACGCACGGGGCTGGATATCGCACGCGCGACCTGTCAAAACTCTTCTGTCAAAAACTCCATCATGGACTACCAGGCCCCCCGAGAATATTTGTCTGTCACTTTACAGAAGGGAATCAAGGTAGAAAAATGCCTGATGGCCATCGCCCTTGACGAAAGTATTGAATCTTTGACAGAGGCGATTGGGGTGGGTGAACAGTTAGTGACAATCCATGCAAGTAGAAGCAACTTATAACCTCCAGAATGGCAGGAACAATCGTTGAGATTGTATTGACTTTTTATATTGTCCATTCGTCAGTATTTTTGTTTTTGTTTGGTTTTAAATTTTTAGTTATTGTTTTGTTGTGGAGGGGGAGGGGGCTACTAAACCATGTTAAAATTTATAGTTCAGAAAATATCCTAGATATTAAAGGTAGTGTACATGATTGGTCATTGTTGCAATTTTCAGAAATGGGCGGATTTTGGGGTTAGTATTTTATAGGAAATATCGTTCCACTGACCTGTTAAAAGTTTTGTGTTGTTTTATGGCGAAAAAAACGAGAGAAAAACGGCGCTCGTTTTCAACCGTTGGGCAGATGATAGCCTTTAGTCAAGGTGCGCTTGGCTACCTGGCTGGACGCGTGACGTGCCCCGAATGCCAGCATTTCGGGGAGCGCCACTCATCCGGATAGCCACGCGCGCCTTGACTAAAGGCTACAGGGCAGTTTTCCAACGATTTCCAGCTGGAAATCGTTGGAAAAAGATATAAATTTCCACTTTTCTTGACGACAGCACACCTGGTGCCATTATTTCACAGGATGATTGAGACTACTATTAACTTACAGTCTAGTAAGGTATTTCGTAATAATTCAGTAACAAAAATTGGAGGATTACTTGTACATGTACCTTTATAAACAAAATGAAACTGAATCAAATTCTGATACTCTATTTGTCTCAATAAAGTGGCACGATTATCACAAACATTTACATTTATCCAATTTATTTCCAACTTCAGACAATGTTCAATTAATCATGAACATTCACAATAGTTCATCATGTATGCATGTACATGTAATGTGTTATTGTCAAAGAAATTTTAACCTTTGCGATACATTGTTTTTACTGGTATACAATATATAAATGTACATGTCATCGGCCAATTTTTTTTCTGCCTGACGACCCTTCTCAGCGCCTAAAAAAATCCACAAAAAATTGGAATGGCCTAAGGGGGACAAGGGTGTCGGGGGTGGGGGGGGGGGGGAGGGAACAATTCCCCTTGTCTCCCTTCCGACCAAGCTAGTGCCTCAAGATTACGATACTGATGCTCTACCAACTGAGCTAATAAAACTACAATGTATGTCCAGTCACATTAGCTCTCTTTCGATGCAGAACATGTGGAATCCGAGGGAAAACAAACTATTCCACACACATTTTCATAGGTGCCTACTTTATCAAGTGGCTACAATGTATATGTGCACACAAGTGGTTGGTCAATGTGCAAATTCTCCACAGCTGCACTGACATCAGTAAACATGTTCCTGGAAAATCTTAGTTTCGTTACATTGTGAATGCAATACAACAGTAGCATTGTACAGAAATTGTGTCAACGAACCACAGGGCAGCTAACAGTGTCTAAAACCGCATTGACAACAGCACAGAAACCAAGCTACATCTTTGCTAAGCATTGCATTATGGAATAGTAAAATACAATTGATGTATACTTACTGATAACAAGCAAAACCCAGCTGCAGTTTAGCATGAGTCAGGACATACAGTCGTACTTCCCTAATACGTCCGAGGACAATGCTTTGTGTTTCCTATTGTTCCTTTAATATAACCAACCCCCATAGACTAAGCACGTATCCTTACGTTCGAGGACCGATTTCAACAAAAGACTCTACGTTCGAGGACTGAAAGGTTTCTTTGTGTTTCCTTTCTTCTCTTGTCCTCGGAGATATATACAGTGCACGTACATGCTGGCAGGAAAAAGGTGTAGTTTTGTATACAGTGTACAATCAGGTAAATGCAGGTTCTGTTTTGACTTCATATGGGTGTAGCCATGAACGTGTTGGGGTATTCAAACCGCGGAGGAAAAATTCCTGAGAACAAAAGAGAACAATATCGTATGCGATTCCCAGCAAACGTCCGCGATTGAGATCGTGTACAAAACCTATGGGAGCCTTCCGAAATAGTTATAGTACAAACAAAAGAGGGAACAATAGGACGTCCGCGTTCGACGGTGGATACGCGTTTGTGTGTGGGTGAACATGTACAGTATATGGTGTAAATCGAGGACGGGGAACAAAGAAATCAGGTGAGGGAACAAAGGAGTCTGCCAACTTGGGACTGTCCTCGATTGGAAACGTGTACAAAACCAATGAGGGGGTATAAACAAAAGAGGAACAATGGGAGGTCCGCGATTGCTGGTATTTACACACTTGTGGATGTGTATGTGTGTATGGGAAGGGATGGTGTAGTTTTGTATACGGTGTATAATCAGTTAGGTTCCGTTTTGACTTAAAAGGTAGGCCTATAGCCACAGGCATAAGGGGGGGGGGGTGGGGCTGGAGAGGATACATGAATTCCCCCAAAGGATTTCCAATGAAAGTTCTTTTTCCCAGATTATTTAATAAATGTGACCGGCTCTGCAAAAATTGCAAAATCTGAAAAATGAGTAATATACATAGTTGAACTTGTCACATCCTGAGCTTTAATTTGGTGTAGGTTTGACCTCTGTGGCATTTTGTGTTCTCGAAGTATCGTGACATTTGTTTACTCATATTTCCCCATTTAACGGAAGTGCATTTAGAGATAAAGGCCTTTAAACACAAAAAGTGCAAAGAAATAATATATAAACTAGAACAGAACACACGGCTTTTCCGTTCTTGCTTTTTCTTTGGTAAAAGATTGTTTTATTGCATGAGATGTAGTTTATCTATATTACTAAAGTACGTTGTTTTACAGAATAAAACAGTATTGAGTTTTGTAGGCCTATACTATATTTGTCAGCCAAAAAAACTGAGGATGGAAAACATTGATCGAAATATCATGCAAGAAGAAGAACAAATTAAAAATTTAAAAACCCTAAAAATTAACATAAAATCGTCAGATAGGGTCATCGTGACGTCGCATACATTTTCATCTTTGCCACTTGCCTGGATTATTCTATCAGTTCCCAAAAAAGCAAAATCAGATCTCTCACGGTTGATCTTCAATCGATTTTCAAAGATTAAATCTAGAAATCTTAAATTGCTTGTAATCTGATACTTGATGACGTCATCGTGACATCATTATCAGAAAGCTCGGGAGCTATGTTAACTTTGCTATCCGAAGGAAAAATCTGGATTATATCTCTTGCGGTTGATTTTTCAGCAATTCTTTAAGGTTTAAAGGTCTTTTCATTGTAACTTCCGGTCTGTATGGTGACGTCATCAATCTTTAAATTTCTCCCCCTCAAGTTGTTCTTAGCATGAAGCTGATTATACACTCTAAAAAACTGAAGTGCTAATTTAGCACTTGGAGAGCTAAAATTGTGCACTTCTAGGTGCTCGTATAGTGACTGCACGTGCCGTGCTGATTTAGCACAAGCATGCGTGCTATAATAATAGCACCCACAAAGAGCTAAACTAAAGCACTTCAGGTGCTATTTTTAACAACTCATAGGGTACAAAATAAAGCACTAGAGAACAGCAGAAAAGGTTATACTGGAAGCTTGGCTTGACATTAATTAACTACAAATTAACGGAAACACATGAAGTAGGAACCAGACTAAACAGAAATAACATAAAATGCATTTCTATGGTAGAGTGTACACTTGCTACGACAACCTACATGTACAGTATAAACACTACAAACTGAATGATGTCATGTTTTAGCTTTATATTCAGCCTATCCCACCATAAAAAAGTCATGGCTTCGCATGAACAATTTTAATATTTGAATACGAAGGGAGATGTAATGAGATTATTCACCTATGTTCGTAAAAAATATAAAATTCTATTGTGGAATTGTTTGTTTAAAACATATTATGGTCAAGAAAGTGCATTTTTGGACTAAAAACTGCAATTTAACCTGACTTTTGTAAACACATATTTCCTCATTTCTGATTGGTCGTGCAATTGCTACGTAATTTTACACCTGAGGTGCAGTCAAGGAAGCCTCGGTATTTTCACTCATTTTCAGCACTCGCCGTGCAGCACTTCCACTTTTTTGGGGTCAAATTTAACACATGAGGTGCTAACTTGTGCACGTTAGGTGCACGCACTTGCTCAGCACTCAGTATTTAGCACTTTAGTTTTTAGAGTGTATACATCAATTATAAAGTGATTTCAGCAAACTTCGCCACTATTCGCCACACACATCAACTGATTGTTCATTTTGAACATTTTTCAACCTGCCGCTAGAGGGTGCTGGAACATTTTATGACGTCATGGGTATTTCTTTTTTAAGTACAACCTAGGCGGAGACTAACATCGTTGAAAGCAAGTTCACATCTTTTTACTTTCTAGTTATAGGGCACTTCCGGTTTGGACCGGAAGGAACGGTCACGTGATTTGACACACAAGAGATAAAATGAAGATCCTGGTTTATACTATCAATTGACACTAAAACCAAGATCAGGGGTCTCACGGCTGATTTTATATAGCATTTTAAAGATTAAAAATATTTATTTGAAATCGCCTGTAATATGACACCCGATGACGTCATCATGACGTCATTCTTCGGTGCACAATTTCAGCTTAGGGTCTACGTTTGTGTTAAGTTTGATCAAAATCTGAGGTTATTTAGTGACCAAAGTGCCGCGCATAAAACTTATGTACAAAGTCTATGGGATTTGGGGTTAGAACTAAAATATGAAGAGAAAAAAAAATACACCTGTTGTCTGTCCATGACGAACAGGCTTTTCCGGGAAATTGCTGTTGAATACTGATATAAAAGAATATTTGTTTTATTACATGTAAAATCAGGTGATGACGTCATCACGACATCACTATATTCCCATTCCCAGCTATACCTGCAAAGTTTTGTCACGATTGGACCTTGTCTTTTGCGCGTAAAAAAAACGCATTTTTTGTGACGTCATCATGACGTCAGACATTTTTCACATTTATATGTATTAGAATGTATGAGCTAACAAACCTATTACAAAAAGAATTTGGAATTCAATCGGATGTACAGTTCTCGAGATAGAGGGTCCTAAAGTGTGCACTTTGAAGATGATGTCACATGACCCATGATGACGTCGGTAATTGTGAAAGCAAACATTTGCGACGTGGTCTTGGCCTGTGTCAAGATTGGATTCAATCTGATCAATGACAATCAAAAATTTGGAGAGTACAATGAAATTTAAAACATTTAAAAATTCATAGAAAAATCAGCCGATGACTTCATCATGACGTCACTTCTGAATTTGCATGCTATTGACAATATCTGCCTTCCCACCATTTTTCGTGAAGATCGGACCTACCCTTATGTGTTTAAAAAAATATGTTTTTGATAACGTCATCATGACGTCACACATTTTTCACATTCATATGTACATATGTACATAATTCTTATCTACAAAAAGAATTTCGAAATTAGCATATTCCATTGTTGAGATATGGCCTAAGGGTTCAAAAATAAAAAAATTGCTATAAAATTGTATGATGACGTCATCGTGACGTCACATCAATTTTCATCTATAACACAAGCCGGTCTACCAACAAACTAAGTTTGAGCTCAGTCGGACCTACAGTTCTCTAGATATGGGCCCTTGAAAAACACACCTTTAAGATGACGTCACATTCTAATCTAATCTAATCATTTCTTGTTTTAAGTGCACAACATACATATTATCTCTGCGCACTTTACATCATTTAAAACAATAAAAATATACCAAATTACATAGATAGTAAAAGAAACTACAATAATACTACTATATAATACAAACTGTTTATGACGACTTTTATACGAGGGACAAGTAGACTGTGAAACCACAGCATTTACATGTAGCTACAATAATAAGAGCGGTATAAATGAGTCTTAAGAAGAGTTTTAAAGGACTCGTACGTAGGAACATCACGAATATTAGACGGGAGTTCATTCCATAATTTGGGAGCAACAACAGCAAAAGCTTGATTTCCGTAGTATTTAGTTTTAGTGAAGTTTAGAGGCAGAGGCTGCAAACACGCATGACACGCGATGACGTCATCATGCTGGCAAAAGTCACGTCCGGAATGAAACATGTGCATTGTCTATGGCAATTTAAATCATTCAAAAATACATAGAAAATCAGCCGATGGCGTCATCATGACGTCACTTCGGATTTTCCATGCTGATGACATTATCTACCTACCCACCAATTTTCGTGATGATCGAACGTACCCTTACCTGTGTTTCAAATAGGCACATTTTTGATGACGTCATCATGACGTCACACATTGTTCACATTTATATGTACCGTAATTTCCGGAATATAGGCCGCGCGGAGCATAAGCCGCAGCACGCAAAAATCTGCAAATTAAGATTTAAAGTTGGCGTATTAACCGCACCGGCGTATTAGCCGCGGTGCTTACAACGTCCAACCACAATAGTCGTGCTGCATGCTGAAGCGCTAGTATGTAAAAAATGTGTAAGCAGCTTGCGAACGAGTGTCACTAGGCTCCGTGCACAACTTAACTACCCCCTCATCTGAGCAGAAAGAAAAGGCGAGTTGGCGGGTCAATTATCGACGCCGTCTTACCTGACTTCAATTTAAGTGTCTGGTTCCCGCTATGATATTCTTATTGAAAACGCAATTATCGAGAGTCGGCAAACAGACAATCAATCCCACTGGTATACGAGTATCAAATGAACGAGGAGCGCGGTGCGTAATACCAGCGACGTACTGCCCATGGAAGTGCGGTTGCTATTTGGACAGCGCCCTCATTCGACGAACTAGTGAAAAGGCATTAACGACATCTGACCTCAACAACATGTGGACAGCGCCCTCATTCGACGAACTAGTGAAAAGGCATTAACCACATTATGGATACACGTACACAACGATAAAACAGACAAAAACGAACAGACGCACCACACGATTTGTGAGGTGTGAACGGTACTTACGGTACATTTGCAAGTCTGTACGGTCCCTCTGGACTGGGTTCCTTCATAGAGGTAGGAAAAGTCCTTTATTTCCAACACGTGAGTAGAGCGAACGTAAACGGCAACCAACGAAAACTTGACTGCCTGGCCCGGCGCCCGGAGCGCCGCCTGCACGCGTGGCCGGGCCGGGCTGAGGCGCGGCTTCTGGGACTGATTTTATTCTTCAAACATTGCCATATAATCCGCCTGGAGTATAAGCCGCATGGACATTTTTCAGCGTGAGAATCAACGTATATACGCCGCGGCCTATATTCCGGAAATTACGGTACGTATGTATGATCTAACAAACCACAATCTAACACAAGCCGGTCTACCAACAAACCAAGTTTGAGCTCAATCAGACCTACAGTTCTCTAGATATGGGCCCTTCAAAAATGCACCTTTAAGATGATGTCACGTGACACGTGATGACGTCATCGTGACGTCAGAGTAATATACACGAGTTCAGTACAGGGTCTCAGTCTATGCAAACTTTCATCAAGATTGAAGTCTGTTTACTGGCAAAAGTGGCCCGGAGAATGAAACGTGTGCATTGTCTATGGGCTTTTTAATAGAAAAACAAGAAGAATCCGGGGAAAAAAAATCAGAACAACAACAAAGGCTTTCCCGCTGTAGCGGAAAAGCCAAAAATAATCGGAACAAAAACAAAGGCTTTTCCGAAAAATTAATTCTGAAAATATAGATATAACAGAAGCCACCAAACCAAAAACAAAAAAAATCACTTGCGTGAAGATTTTTTCGCTCATTTCACATAGAACTGCTCTGTGTGTGTTTTCAAAATAGTACCCCTTTTTGCAGATCCGGTCACAAATATAGTACAAACTTCCACATACCAAGTCTTAAATTCATGTCGTAGAAGTGACACATTCTTCATACAGGTAGCTAAACACCACTTCCCTCTTTGGGGGAGGGTTTTTGTGAGATAAGGCTCCAAGGCCAAGGCTTTGACCCCCAAGGCCAATGCTTCGACCATCAAGGCTCCAAGACGAATGCTTCGACCCTCAAGGCCCCAAGTCCAGTGCTTTTACCCCCAAGGCCAATGCTTCAACCCTCAAGGCCCCAAGGCCAATGCTTTGACCCTCAAGGCCCCAAGGCCAATGCTTTGACCCTCAAGGCCCCAAGGCCAATGCTTTGACCCTCAAGGCCCCAAGGTCAATGCTTTGACCCTCAAGGCCCCAAGGCCAATGCTTCGACCCTTAAGGCCCCAAAGGTCCCAAGGCCCTAAGGCAACAGGGCCAATGCTTCGACCCTCAAGGCCCTAAGGCCAATGCTTCGGCCCTGAAGGCCCCAGGGCCAATGCTTCGACCCCGAAGGCCCAGGGCCAATGCTTCGTCCCTCAAGGCCCCAAGGCCAATGCTTCGACCCTCAAGGTCCCAGGGCCAATGCTTCGACCCTTAAGGTTCCAAGGCCAATGCTTTGATCCTCAAGGTCCCAGGGCCAATGCTTCGACCCTCAAGGCCCCAGGGCTAATGCTTCGTCCCTCAAGGCCATAAGGCCAATGCTTCGACCCTCAAGGTCCCAGGGCCAATGCTTCGACCCTCAAGGCCCCAAGGCCAATGCTTCGATCCTCAAGTCCCCAGGGCCAATGCTTCGACCCTCAAGGCCCCAAGGCCAATGCTTCGACCCTCAAGGCCCTAAGGCCAATGCTTTGACCCTCAAGGCCCCAGGGCCAATGTTTTTTTTACCTCAGTTCTTTGTCTTTAAAATTGTTGTCCTTTTTTCTTACGGCTTTTTAAATATATAGATATACTTATTGTAATTATTTTTGTTCTATATTACACGTGTTAAACTAAGTAGGTCTGTGTGCATTTGTATAGCTATTCAGACCGTGGTCCTTTAACAAAGAGGACAATAGGGTCCGCGATTGTGTCAAGGTCCAAAACCAATGGGAGGCCTTCCGAAAAAGTTAGAGTATAAACCAGTAGGAGGTCCGCGATTGCCGATGTTTACACACTTGTGAGTTTGTATATGCCGGCAATCGTGGACCTAGGACAAAAGAATTTGGGCGTAGACAAAGGGGTCCACGTTTGACCTAACGTCCACGTTTGAAAATCGTGTACAAAACCAATGGGAGGCCTTCCGAAAAAGTTAGAGTATAAACAAAAGAGGAACAATGGGAGGTCCACGATTGCACCCATTTACATGACTGTGTGTGTGTGTGTGTGTGTGTTGTTATATTTTATATCTTGTGCTCAACACAATTTTAATGATTATTATTTGTATCTGTAAATCATGTACAATTTGGCCTTTTGGCCACGACGCATGAGTTTTAATAAACCAAACCAAACCGACCCCCAGGGCCCCAGTGCCAATGCTTCGACACTCAAGGTCCCAGGGCACCCGCTTCGACTGTCAAGCCCCCAAGGCCAGTGCTTTGACCCTCAAGGCCAAGGCTTTGACCCTCAAGGCCCCAAGGCCAAGGCTTCGACCTTCCACGGCCGAGGCCAAGTCCTAGACCCTACTCAAGGCCCTAGTTTGTATAGGGCCTTGGTCTGGGCCTTGAGGGTAAAAGCCTTTGGTCCTACACCGATTTCGTTTTGAGAAAGATTCTACTTGAATCAAAACACCAGACCCTCCTAACTTGTATTATTTTAAAATGGAATAAGTTATTCATCGCATTAATCAAAAAATGAAAACAATACGTATTTACTGTCAACATTTCGACTGCACACTGCATGTCTTCATCAGGACAATGTGTTATTGTATTGTCATTGCATTATTCTGTTACTTTCTTGCTTTCTGTTCAGAGTTTTGGAGGGGAATGGCCTCACAATTATACACAACCAGTGCGATCCTTATGCAACAGTCACTTTCAGGTAAGAGCAGGAAAGGATTTGTAGCAAACATTCTAACATTCACTTTAGTTTCTGTCAGGTGGTTGATTGGGCTTTCCAGAGCTGCCGTTTTTCGTACGGAAATTTACAAAAAATAGGATGAATATTTGTTTATAAATGTGGCACTCTCAATAGAGAAGAGTCTCTCATCGCAAAAATTAATTTCTAGATTTATATAACATTGGAAAGAACACTTTAAAATGATGACAGAATTATTAAAATCAGAGCAGTATTAAAAAAGGTATCATAATTTTAGTTTTATTAGATGATCCAGCACTATTGTACAAATCAAGTTTGTCCTTCACTTCCACACCACTGAACGGCTCACAATTAGGGGGTAGCCTTGGTATCTCCTAAAATTGTCTGTCATTGGTTTATTTGTGGAAATATCGGTCAGATCAGCCAATCAATGAAGAGTTTAGATCACAAGCTTTAAATTGATACATGTACCAAGATTTTTTATGATTGCATTCAAAATGGCGATGTACACGAATTGAAAAATAAAATTGTACTAAAATTAATAAAAGAAAACACAGCATGAATTCATTTTACATAAATTAGCATTTTTAGCAACTTCCGACTGGTCCCTTGTAAGAATGGCACAGATATGGATTTTGTGAAATCCGACCATATTAATGTTTTGTCATGCATATTATGCTATTCTACTGCTCGTGGACTGGCTCATTATTGCGATCCCAGCCGAACGGATGCAACTTTAGCTTTGAAAATAAAAAAAATTAAGAAGACGGTCAATCCAGCACGTGGGTTCGTTAATGAACTCACCAGACATGCAGCATGCATGCATACATGTTGCATGTCCTCAGAAATATAATCTGATTGTCAGGTATAGTTAAAATTTCATGAAAAATACAGATTTTCTGAGCAAACTACTGGTTTTTTTTTTTAATGAGTTTGAAAAGGTTGGCAGATATGGCCTTCTAATATTAAACCCAGGAAGGTTCCAGGAATGATAATTGGCTTGCTGGTCAGGGGTAGATTGATTGTGTATTATTAGCAGTATTTTTGTATTATTTATAATATTTATAATAGTACATTTTTCAACTGAGAGCATTTGGTGCGATATTGCCATGTGCGGTATTCTCAAATTTCAAACACGGCTTTGTCTACAGTTCTGCATACACATTGTACCAACATTTGTCTAATAATGGCTGCCGGCAACCCTGAATCGCAGTTCTCACATTACAACCATCATTGTCCATACCAGGCCTAATGTCACTACTGACGACTACATTACCATTACCCCTTGGTCAAATCGGGCTGGAGCCGTGGGCCCGGGAAGATGGAAATTGCCGTCTTGTTTACATTCCCCCGCCTTCCCTCCGGCAGATCAGACAGTATTCATAGAGGGTTATTTTTTCCCCTCACTGTCATTTCCTCAAGCATAATCCTCATTTGTTTACATAACTCAAGAAATATAAACGAAAAGTCGCACTTTGGTATTTTGAGGGTAGGAATCGACCGCGTGGTGGGGGCATTTTTATTTGTTAGGCAAATTAGGACTGAGTTACGGGGACATTATCCTGTCCCCATAACAATTTTTGCAGGTGTGAGATTTGTCAGAATCTTTCCTTATTTCAGGATTTGTTGTCGTGATTTCAGAATTTTTAAAGAATCTCTTTTGCAATCTGGAATTCCTGAGGTGTTGTCCTGAAGGTGTTTTTTCTGTAAAAGTGGATATAGACCAATAAAAACGGATATTTTAAGGGGGTGCCCTTAGGCAAATACAAACCATATGTTGATCTGGGGTTCTCATGGATTTTTTGTGGATTTCGTGGATTTTTCATTTTGGCCAATCGCACCCCTGTTTTCGGTCCCCACGACATCTGACACACAATACATCAAATTCCATCTCCTGATGACGAACAGAGCGTACTGTTGAGTACGAAACGTTGAGTTAAAGCAACCACTTCTTCTCAGAACCACGCAACTCAAATGAGATAAAATTTCACATGGTGTTACCGCAAACATGCCATACTCTGTCCATGTCCATCATGCAAACCCACAAGTCTCATTTAAATTAAAGCTTGTAAAAATGTACAGCAGAACTATACCAAACATTTGGCTGTAATGAACATTACTCTTTGGCTCCATTAAAAATTACTGTATTTTGTACATTCCATTCACCATACAGAATGACCAGATCTTTTAGTGGATCCCATAATGTTTGTTATAGTAAAGTTGTACTGCTTTCCGGAAATGCCAGAATTTTTTTCAAACATAGCTATTTTCAACCCATTTTGTGGTGCCAGGTGACATATATGTTTATACAACACCTGAATAAATCCCAGCCATCCGATTGGTGGATCGTCGATCACGTGCATTGAATTATTCGACCCATCACACGACGCGAACCCGCACCTCCCAAAACGTTCTATCACATGGTTCTATCAAACGGTGCGCGCGCATTGATAGAACCAAAAGAACTTCCCTAATTTCACGGTCACTATGGTGGCGCTACAACAGGGCTGTTATTCACACAACAAGGCGGCCGAGTTTCCCGAACTGCCGCGGTTTGTTCTCCTAACAGACAACGAAATATTGGAACTCGTAGGCGATGCTGACACTCCAAATACAAAGAGAATGAATTTGCAAGACATGCAGGAACAACAATTAAAGCTTTAACTGATTCTGAACTCGACAATTTTTGTGGCGGTTTTATGCGGGACTGAGAAGGTAAACGGCACGTTGTAACGTTACACCAAGAAATCCATGCATGCAATCTGTCGGATTTACTCAGGCGTTGTATAAAACAAATAATGAATGTTTCACATTCGTGCAATGGTAAGAATAATTTCATTCGGTGACAGATGGAATGTCCCACTCAACATTCAATCTGTCACCTCATGAAATTATTCTTACCATCGCACTCATAAACATTCATTATTTGTATAATATCCATCCATTTGCATGTAAGTTGGAGCACTCTTTCTCAAATAATGCCAATCGGATTTTGACAGTGCAATGATTGGCTGGAATGAGCTGAACAAATTTGGCTTTTAAATCCTTTCCCTGTGGTCGTATGCAGGTAATCATGAAGCCGTCTCAAGTGTTTGATGGGGAAACGACATTACTTCTTTCCCAAGGTGCGAAATAACATCACCTGGTCTTCCTGTTAGTGGTACATGTACTATCCCCCAGCATTACATTTAATTTCCTGTCTTGAGGGGCACAGATTATTCAGAACCAATTTCGATAAAAGTAAAAAAAACTCTGTTATCCTTGTTAATGTGATTTTAGACGGCGGTTATTACTGCAAAGATATCACCAATGAAACCTTGCCGTCTTCCACTAGCAACACATGAATGGACACACACATGTACAATGTGTGTCCAATTCAGTTGTTGGAATCGACATCTCACGTAACATTCCTTTTCTCTCAAGGCAGTCTGTTGCCAGAAATGTTTTAGTTGGCCAGAGATATCGCCGGAAGCCCCTGGGGCAGTCAGGAAGACAGAATGTGTCAAAAGAAAATTGATGAGGTTTGGTTTCACACTGTGAGCAGTCCGATGCATATAGGGCATTGAACTTCCTCTTCAGTGGAAAAGGATTACATGAAGTTTGCCAGCCAATAGAATTTTCAAGGAAAATAGACACGCAGGTCGGTTTTTTTTACTTAATGAATGAAACTAGAGTACCGAAAAAGTTTCCAGCAGATTTTTTTGTGAAGCAGTGTTTAAGCCGTTTTTCTGGTGTACTGTTCTAGTATTGTGCATGTCCCTGAGCAAGCCACTTTGTTGCAATGGACCTATGAAGTAATGACTTTCCTCTGGTTTACCTTGTTGAATTTATGCAGCTAGATGACTTTTGTCTTGTTTTTTGGTATCCTACTATTCTCCTACTTTTTCACCTGGGTCTACTTAAAAGCCTTTTTTCTATCACAGGCATTTAGAAAGCACCGAGTGTACAATGCTTATACTATATATGGGGGAGGTGAGTCAGTCTCACTGATGTTGAAAATTAAGCCGCCTGGGTCTATAGGTCTGAAAATTGGGATAATTTTTTTGGCATCTATTAAATATTTATCTTTTTATTTAGATCTGGACCCAGGAAAATGTAAGGGTCGTTGGGCTGGCAACATAAAATGTGGCCAAGCACACCTCCTTTGTTCATAGCCCTTTACCTAGAGTGGCTTTTAGCTTTACATGTATATCAGGCTAAAAAAAAATACATCAGGAAGGGCAGAAATCTTGTTCATATTAGACAGAATTGTTTTAATATCATTTCTGATCACAGTAACAGGAACAATAACAGCCTTTAATCTTGGCATAGTGGAGTCCGGTGTTGTTTTAATGAGGGTTCTGTTGCTGGAATCTGTGTTTACGTTTCCTTCTACAGAAACGAAACCAAAAGAACAAAAAATCGGAGGAAAACAGTGGACCCTCGCTTTGACGAAGCCTTTCACTTTGAGGTGAGTGATTTGATTCTTAAAAAGCATGAACAAATCTTGGGCGGTAGATATTCAGTCAGTGATGGCAAAATGGCCAGAATTTATATTTTTCCTTCTGTCTTCTTTGATTGGTTAATATCCACGACAGATTCTCAGACTTTTTCCCCTTAACCACTTGCGTACGGATGACGCCATATGACGTCCAAAAAAAAAAGGTGCCACCAGGCCGGATGACGCCATTTGCCGCCGTTTGTGCAGTTTCAATCCATCGTTGGATTATTGTTTATGATACGCCTGACTGCACAAACACATTGTAGCGGTTCGCTTGACTGCCAGAACCGCCGCGACACCCCGACATCTCCCGTAAAATACCGTGCTCAAGGGGTTAACCCTTTGCGTACGGATGACGTCTGTAGACGAAAAAAAAAAGTGCCACCAGGCCGGATGACGCCATTTGCCGCCGTTTGTGCAGTTTCAATCCATTGTTGGATTATTGTTTATGATACGCTTGACTGCACAAACACATTGTAGCGGTTCAATTTGGCTGCCAGAACCGCCGCGACACCCCGACGTCTCCCGTAAAACACCGTGCCCAAGGGGTTAAAGAAATCTTCTACAAGCAGGAATTAGGTAAGGAAACATATTTACAGTTTATTGTAAACCCTTTTAAAGAGAAAAAAAATTGCCAGAAAAACAACAACAGTAGGCTCAATGTGGGGTACAATGTGCAACCCCTGCTCGGGAGTCAGATATACTATCCACTAGGCTACAACACAGCTCGATGGAAGAGGCAATTTGTAATCTAGCAGTTGTCCGAATCCGATACATGTAAGTGAATATGTCATTGATATTAATCAATCAGAGAACACTACCGGCAAAATATAATTTCCGGTCAATTTGCCGTCTCTGGTTAAATATCCACTTCCTTAATTTTATGCACAGCACACTAAACATTGATTGAAACATTGATTGTGGGTTTTTTACAGTGATGACTTCATTTGTATATTTGAATTCAATGACTTTGAGACGCTGGTGGCAGCAGAGATATGTAGATGTACCAGTCCTTGTACATTGTTCTCACCAGTCGTGTGCATTATGCACGCATGCGTATGCATGCGCACGCATGCGCAGAACAAGCAAAAAGGACCGGTATATCTGTATGTCTGCTGTCCTCTAGCCTCTCAAAAGTCGCCCATTCAGTTCAATAAGCCAGTTCGGTATCTCAACGGTCAAAGGTTATTCATACAAAATTGCTGACGTAATGTCACGCCATGTTACGCAAACGTCCATTCTGATTGAATTTAATACGTGCTCGTTGTGCGACCACCTTTTGCGTTCACACCACGCGCGGGTTAGGTCACGCGGGACAAAATGTCGTTGTGCCCATGCGCAGTTTAAATAACGAACTGGCTTATTATTACTGTTACTGTGGTGTACTTGGACGAGCAATAGACTTTCTTTCCATACATAAATACAGAATGTGATAAATATCATTAGTAATAGTCCTGAATCCTCCAACTGTTAGAGGTTCTGGACTGTTGGGATTAAGTAAAGATGCCATTTGAGAAGAAGTGGAGGGACTTATTAGAAAGCTGAGCTTGTCAGGGAGCGGGGAACTCACGCCCTGCTCATTTTACAATACAATCCAAAGAAAAACGAAACAGATCGAAGTGTTTGAATTTGTTTAGTTTTGTCCCTATTGCAGTGGAATTGCTCAGATATTAAAATGTTGTGCTTAGCGTGGGAGAATTTCTCATTTGTAAGGGCCCTAATTCAACCTGACAGGACTGTATATACAGCCTAGCCCGCAACCCCGACAGTTCCGACTGCAAACTCATCCCGAATCATCCCCCTTTGTTTATTCACCCACCCGACAAATTAATCAAGTAGTCTTCGTACAAAATCGTTGCCACTCCATCAAAATTAAATAATTTTCCCAAGGACTTGTGTATGGTGGGTGGGGATCCCGTGGTTCTTGTACACCCCCCCCCCCCCCCCCCCCAGTGCATGCTACTGCATGCACTCAACCAATTTAATGGCAAAATTATTGCTTTCTCCTTAGTGCCCGCAGGACGAATTAAGCAATGATATATTTCTATGGAAACGCGAATGGATGTGGAGTTTTCAGGTCAACCCCGCATGTATCTCTGTGCATAGTGCAAGTGCAAATGGGTTAATATCAGTGACTCGTTAGCACTGTCTTAACTTTAACCCTCCTACTGTTATAACTATCACAACCTACATGTATCAAAAAACCAAATTCTCTCCTCTCCCACAGCATGTGTGCCTCAACCTGTCACTCGATAGGTTTTAATAGATTGTAGTTGGCTCCAATTTGGTATTAGGTTAAGTTTTTGGGAGAAAGTTTATAACATTCTACATGCTTTCATGGATTTTGATGAAACTTACATGTATATGCAGTGACCCTTAGGTGGGATCTGTGGGAAGATGCAATTCTTCTTCGGAATGCTGAGGTCAAAGGTCATGTAGGGGTCATTAGTATGTTGGTATGTATGTGGCATTTTGGTTAGTTTCGGAAAAATTATGTCTCATATGAAAAGTTGAAGACCAATTTCAATCAAACTTGAGCCTTAGGTGCAACATGGAAACATTTATGAGATGTTGATTTTAAAGGTCACAGCAAGGTCAGAGGTCATTGGAGGTCAAGTGATAAAAAGGCTGAAAATGTAAAATTGGTCTCATTTGAAAAGTTGGAGTCCACGTGCAATCGAACTTGGGTCATAGGTACATTATGTTAACAGTTAAATGATGGTGATGTGAAAGGTCACATACTGGGGTCAAAGGTCATTTGAGGTCAAAGGTCATTTGAGGTCAAGTTATAAAATAGGCTGAAAATTTAAAATTGCTCTCATTTGAAAAGTTTAAACTTACATGTAGATGCAGTGACAAAAAAAGTTGTAAAGGCCCAGTGGTCACTGAATCTTGCAAACTACATTTATATCCAGTCATTGGAAGGGGTTTTCATGCGGGACCTCACTTGTCACTTGCCGTGACTATGAGCTAGATAGGAACTTCCAGTGAAATCTCCTACTGCTACATGTAGTATGTGGGCAGAGAGAATAATGTAAAAACAGGGATTTATTGGGATTTCTTCAAGTGCACTGTATTAGATATCTCTCGGCCCAATTGTGTGTCCAATTTCCGGATATCACCATTTGATATATGTGACCGGCTCTACAAAAAGGGGGTATTACAAATGTATGTCCCACAATTTGAAAAATGAGTTACATACATGTACATAGTTGAATTTGTCACATCGTAAGCTTTAATTTGGTGTAGGTTTGACCCCTGTGGCATTTTGTGTTCTTGAGATATCTTGACATTTGTATACTCATGTTTTCCAATTTACCGGAAGTGCGTTTAGAGATACAGCCCTTTAAACACAAAAAGTGCAAATAAATAAAATAGAAGCAATTTATCAACATTTATTTTTTTCATCTTTATTCATCAATATTAATGTTTCTGAAAAAACATATGGATATAACAGAAGCCAACAAACCAAAAACAAAAACATTCACTTATGTGAAGATTTTTTCACCCACTTCATATAGAACAGTCCCTTTGTGTGTTTTCACATAGTGCGACATAACCTTTTTTGTAGAGCAGGTCACATATATATGGGCTAAATTTCAAGATACTAAAACATTTCGCACGATTCGCGAAGGAAGTTCTATTTTGTTCAGTATTAAAGTCAAAATGAAAGAGTTCAAGGCTCATCAACAAAAAAGTTTGAAAACACTAAATTCAGGAACAAATTGTATAATGACGTTAGACAACTCCGTAAAAGTATGATGAAAGGGACATTGTACATAATGTACAATAGTAAATCGAAACTCAGCAGACTCATATCATAATTGTAGTGTACATGGTACATTGTATACATGCAGAATGCAGATGTTGATCAAACTCATCTCAGGTACATTGTACATACATGTACATGTACACATGTATTGCAAGTGCTTCCATGCGAGTTGGCTGCCTTTATCGAGCTCAGAAGTATCTACCTCCTCATGCTATCCTTTACCTTTATGAAACAACTACACATGTACATGTATACGTACGTCGTTTTTCTATTCCCACATCTGGGCTGTTGCTTGTGCTTGTCATATATCTTTATTAGACAAGAGTACAGAAAGCACATTCTTAATTTGGTCGGAGAAGAGTTTAGGCCTGTGCATTCACGGGTAATTTTGGATCCAGGTACCAGAACGCCGCACCAGTTCAGTTCTCGGGTACCCGAAAGTGCATCGTTCAGAAAAAGAAAAGAAAAACTGTGTATGCTGTCTACATGTCGTAATAGAACAAGTAGTGTGCGGCCGCGCCACTAAAGAAATACGTATTTACTTTCTACACGTGCTTATAGCAAGCCGGCCGTCGATCTAACTTGATTCCACGTCAATTGACTACGAGAAAATTGAAATTTAATGCATTAGCCTTTTAGAGGTATGGCGGACACAATAGGAGGGCGCTATTTGATTTGGGTAAACCTTTTGTATTGCACAAAAGGTATACCCAAATCAAATAGCGCCCTCCTATTGTGTCCGCCATACCTCTAAAAGGCTAATGTAGATGTTGTTTTAAAAAGTACCTGAAACTTTACAACAATGTCGCAATCGTTCCAGGCTTGAGAAAAAATATACCACACTCCTTTGTCCCTTGCTGTCCTCTCCCCTCATGCACTCCCTCTGCCACTCTCCTTTGGTCCTTTAATAATTAATCTCTTTTGTGTTTCTCCACCCTTTCTTGTTTGGGTTTCCCATACAGGTTTGTTTCTTGCACACTATCATTTGCCTTTGAGAAAGAACTTGCCAATGTTGTTGATTAAAAAAAATATACCATTTAGAAGGTTCAGATATTTAACATTATTAAATTTTAAATCATCCACAGAGATCGAGGGGAGTACAAGTTGACTTGGGAACGAGTTGACAGGGCACATGGTGTCAGACACCAAAATAATTACACGCCATAAAATCAATTACTCCAAGCAAAGCCTTTTTATTTACGTTTTAATGTATACCTGTAATACTGAAAGCACTGAACACTTCTGCTTCTGAACAACATTAACTTTCTCAAGATCAATAACTCCTGCCCACTCTTTGATCATATTGCGGAGTTCCATCGCAGCGTAAAAACCGCAGCTCACATTCCATTGACAGAGTAACAAGATAGCCAAGATAAGATATAGAAACAGCATATTGGCCGGCCACATTATTGATACTTTCCATTCACTGCATTTTGGTTGACGCATTGTTTTCAAAACACCATCAGACGGTTCAGGTCTTTCGGATAGTTGGAAATGGATCAATTTGTCTTTATTTATTTACATATTTTTGGTCTAAATTCGTACTTTGAAATTTTCACCTTAAGTTTTGGGTACCCGAACTGGAAAAATGGATCCGGGTATTGACGCCGGCATTCGGGTAACCGGGTACCCGGATACGTGGCACAGGCACAGGCCTAGAAGAGTTGGGCTCATCCTTACAATGACTCTACCACCGTAGATCTGTCGCTACTCTTAATCTGTTTTACAGAGAATTTCATGGTAAATGTTCCAGCTTGGGTCCTCCAGTTAGGGTGTTTGAGCGTGAAACTCGGCTTTCCGCCTGTTCCCACCAATATACTGTACCTACATGTAGGTGTAGAACAAAAAGCTACAAATGTATGCCAATAAACAATGTAGCTCTTTTCCTCGTTCTGTAGCTCCATGGAATTCTTTGCTTGATGCATGTTTCCCTTCACCATATGATCTTTCCTGGTTCAAGAGAAATATTGATTCCTACCTCTTGTATCTTTAGCCCATTTCACACGAGCGCTGGATACACGGGTCCTGTGCGATGAAATCGCATCGATGTCACCAACGCACGGATTCCGTGCCGTGTGAAAGTGCATCCCTGTCACCAAATCGCGCGGGTCCCGTGCGGTCCATGACGGGGATTGAGAACTCCTTCAAAAGTTCGCATCGATGCGACATCCGTGCGACGATCACCGAGATTGGTTATGTGAAATGTATCGATGCGATTCTCGCGAGGATACGACCCGTGAAATTGCTATTACGCATGCCAGTTTGCTGTTGCTCAGCTACAAAATGGTGGTTCACAAAAACATACTGATGATGTTACTACTCCTGCATTTAATGAACAAAAAATGCCCAGTAGGGTCACGAAATCGTGATATGACGTCTCGCAGAGAGAGATACATTGTACATAACAAGGGTAATCTGCAACAGGCGAAAAATGTTTCATCGTCGAAGAATACGCGCACAAATGTTCGTGGTTGCTCTGAAAATGCGCATGCGCATGTACATGTATGTGCAAAGCCACATTAGCCTTTCTTTAATGTGTCAGAATTTCGTGGTTGTTTTCATGTTTCGAGGTGTTGGTATAAAACACAGCAGAATGGTCTGCGACTGTAATTACAAAGCCAAGGGCATGTGTTTTCTACTTATAAATCTTAGCCTAGTTGTATTTCCTGACTAATAGGAGAAAAGTTGTTCATTAAATATAATTTGTCCACCTGAGAGCATCATGGAAAGGACCGCCCAATGTTGGTGTGACTTGTACAAAATGTACTTGGTGCAAAACGGCACAAATGAGAGACTATCCCAATTCACTGGTTCCAACAGCACGTACCCATAAAGAATACTGGATGTTAACGGGAAACCAGCGGCACACAATTGAATGTGCATGGGTCCGGTTGTGGACTGTGGTTTGGCTTCATACGTCTGTTTGCTTATAAATACATTTTGTATATCAAAATGAATCCGGAATGAAAGCATGTGCGTCGCGTGAAAATCACTGGTGCACGGAAATTCCACCGTTCAAAAAATATCGCAGTGCCAGCGAAAAACAGGTAACCTTTGACCCACGCACGCAAACGCTACAAAACGAGGTACGTTCGCTGCCGGACTTTGTTGTATCGTGGAAAAGCCTGCGAGGAAATCGCAGGCATCGTGGGGTGTCGGACACCTGGCGCCAATCATTGCAGATGTGTGTTTCCAGCGCTCGTGTGAAATGGGCTTTTGAATAATTTTCTTTTTGTAGCTCCATACCTCGAGTGGCTTTTAGCATTTTAGGGGCGAACTTGCATTAAAAAAATTGTTTCAATATTCATTCATTTCATTCATTCTGTTTTATTGTCACACATGTATGTGACCTGCCGCCACGAAATGAGCTTAAAGTCACACTATGGCTTTCTGAGATACAAGCAGAAACAGCAATTTTTCACTAAGAAGTCAATTTCAGGATTTTAACATCTGTACAGTTAAAAGAACAAAACTATTTTATCATATCCCAAAGTTTTTAAACTGAATCGATTCTCAAAACAATTTTTTTAGGGGAATTCATTTTTGAACTTGGGTTAAAGTGTGTACCGATCACACTTTAAGCTTCATTTTCTCAAAACAAGGGGTTAAGACTCTGATAACTCTAAAAGGTTGTATCGGGGCTAGAAATGAGATAGCACAACACACGACATATCAAATTATAGCTCTTAACCTGTACTTTTAGGAAATTCCTTAATCTTGATTTTAAAATGTTGCTACTTTACGCCCATTTTGTGGTAACAGGTCACATGTATACAATTGCATATACAGTGAAATGCACCTCGATCCTTCTTGATTAAAATGTAAATTATCTCAGTCTGTTATAGATTTTTTTTTTTTACTAAAAGATAAGGCCAACATCTGCTCTTCAGCTCTGAATGTTCGTTATCAATCGGCCCTGTTTGCAATGTGATATTATATTGCAACATATGGGTTTTAATTTAATTGCTATGGGGTATGCAAAACCATGGCGTGGTTTCGCTCAGCTCCAAACTCAGAAAAAATCCAAAATAGGGTTGTGCATCTGAAACCAGTACCCAAGTACCCGACCGCTGATGTCAGGAACCGGTATTATAGAATCAAGTACCTGTAACCGAATTAACATATTTGTCATTTCTCAGACAATGGAAAAGAAAGTTTTTCAATATGAACAGCAATATCGGAGATTTAATTTTTGGGATTGGATTTCTTTAAAGGGTACCCGGGTCCCATGCATTTTTTTTTTCAATTGGATACAAGATTCCCGTACTTCCCATAAATACACACCTCAAATCCAAAATTTTGCACACACGAATGACAATATTTTCCTAATTGTGTTGAAATATACTGTATAAATCCTATGGTACAGGTGCATTTAATACCAGGTTTACGTATATGTAGGCCGACCCCACAATCCTGCAAACACACTTTTTATCCTAAAGCTGTGACCTAAATCCAACTGACTATGTACAGTATGCATGAGGAAGGACTTCAAAATTTGCAAGAAAAGACTAAGGCTGTTCGATATCCATTTATTTTGATATCGAAATATCGGCAAACAAATATCGCGATATTCGATATTATCGTGATGACGTGATGGAAATTACGGATGAATAAAAAAATACATGATGGAAATCACCACGGCATCATAAGATAGGGGCTACCGCGGATCGGGCCCGCAGGGATTGAGCTCAGATCCGCTAATTGTTTTTAATCGGGGCCGACCACCGAGATCGCGAATTTGGCCGGTGTCCTGGCAAGATCGGGGGGCCGGGTTGACAAGGCTGCACTCGTTGAGTAAAGTTGGAGTACTACGACATTTACCTTCAGTTGGCTTCTTTACGGCACTTCAGAAAGACTAACGTTTGTTTCTATTTCGGCATTGTTGATTAGTAACGGCAAATAATTAGTACCATGGACGCCTACAATCACACGGACGTGAGCTGTCAAAAAACATTGTATGATTGTATGTCTTCTTGTGTACGCGTGCACGCAAGATCAAGATAGACAGACATTTTACATGTACATTGTACAACGCATGCGCCGCACGTGTTTGTCTTTGTCTTTTCTCAAGGCGAATTTCACTTCGCGTTGCGCGTGCACTGTACACTGGGAATAAGACGGTGGCATTCAGTGCGGTTGCTTGCACTTGACCAAGGCTAGCAACGCGCACGCGCAGATGCGTTTCAGGGGTTGGAGTTATTGAAGCAATTGCTCTAACCCCCACGTCTTAGTAGCCTTTTCTCAACGCGAATTTCGCTTCGCGTTGCACGTGCCCATGCATTATAAACTGGGAATAATACGGTAGAGCATTCAGTGCGGTTGTTTGCACTTGACCAAGACTACATACACCCACGATGGAATGCGTGCACGCGACGCACACATGTGCGCTATAAGGGAGAGATATACCGTACCCTGTGGAGACATGAAAACAACAGAGACAAAGGGACTGAATAGGTCTCCACAGGGCAATTCTATGGGTTATAGGTTGTCTCCACAAGGAATTTTGTGTACAAAGTCTATGGGGGTTTGCTTAAGTACAGGGACAAAGGGGAGGACAATGCCATGTCTCCACAGGGATGCAAAAACGCGGATGTGTGAACGATGCGGAGTTTTGTCGGGGTTTAGAAAACGATCCAAGAAACAACACATTTTAGTACATAATGTATTTTTGTTATTCCTCTATTGTACATCATACGTTACATGTATATGTATGTACTATTCTACCGTCAAATTTATTGGAAATAACTAGAATTTCGAGCAAGGTAATCTGGAGTCTTATAGATAAATCTTGAAGTTGAACGCTTCGAAAAGCAATATCGCGATATTCTTCGGTATATCGAATTCCCCGATATTCAGGTTTTTTAAAAAGGGGCCGATACGATTTTCGATATGAAAAAAATATTGAAATATCGGGAAAAATCGCATATCGAACAGCCTTAGAAAAGACACCCAGATGATTCCCCACAAATGCTAGCAATGTTTTGCATGAGCCATTTGTCAGCATACAATGTACATGTAAGCCCATGTACATGTATGACATTATACTCAGAAAATTTCTGTCAGTACAAAAACCATCAAATATAAAAAATTTAAAAATCCGGGTTTGTTGTGCAGGTACGTGTAAATTGGAAATATTTGGATTCGGCTTTTTTCTTTTTTAATCAACCTAAACTGTTTTGCATTATAAGCCATTTTTAAGCATGGGCCTATGCATGAAATCGTACCTCAGAAGTTTTCTGTCATACAGTCATGTCAGTCCAAAACCATCAAATTTTTAAATAATATATATTATGTACAGGTACAATTAATATGTATGGAAATATTTGGATTGGGGGCTTTTATTTTTACTCACCCCAAACTGAGAATGATAGAAAAATTACAGGAAATACAACTCCAGAAACAATATTGTTTAATGTTTTCTTTCCAAACTAGTACACTTTTGGCAAGAGGTGTTACACAGCCACCCGCAGATTCTCAAAAGTTTTTAAACTCCTCAAATAAATAATGCCTTTTTCTTTTTTTTCACAAATTTTTTTCTGGACAATTATTTGGCAAAATTGTTGTTCTTTTTGTATGGCCTACGTGGTAGGGGGGGGGGGGGGGGGGGGGGGGGGGGGGATTCATGCCCAACCACCAACATTTTGTCCTCTGTTTGGGTGACAAAGAAAGTGCTTGCCTGTCTTTTTTTTTTACAAAACTACCAGAAATTCATTGCTTATTAATTATCTCCTAATATTACAAAAATTGATTTTAAAATCTGATTTATCACAGGAATATGTAATAGTGTCTTGTCACCAAGATGGAGGGAAAAAAACATGTAAAAGTTAAGACTGTTTTGTATGTTACACTTGACTGCACAAGCACATTGTGTCCGTTTAGCTTGGCTGCACAGGTCACCCCGACGCCGGGTTATTGTCATGTCACAAACCAGTTCCAGATTATGGAATCGAATCCAGTACCTGTAACCGAATTAACAAATCACTTGGTAATTTCAATGAAAAAAGAAAGTTTTGAATTTCATTTACGATGGGGAATTTTCCAAATGAAAACCAGGATACATGGAAAAACAAAACAGAGTAATATTTTGACGCTTGGGAAAATGCAAATTCTCCATAAAGCTATGAAGCTCACTGTACACACTTGCATCTTGCTGCATTGATGCATCGATATGGTAGTATTAACGAGGGGACCTTTACGAATTATATTAACAGCAATTTCCGAGATTTAATTTTTGGGATTGGCTTTCTTTAACGGGTACCCAGGTAACTGTCCGTTTTTTTCAATAAGCTACCACGATTCACATACTGAGATAAGGCCATTTTAGGCCAATTCACCTTGGTATTATGCTAAAAAGTCCCCCACTACCACCACTACTCTAATGTTTAACCCTGCAGTGTGCCATGACAATATACATGTACACGCACTGTTACACCACGGTGACCTACTTAACAAAACAGCGCCGTGGCACACCCCAGAGTTAATTATCCAGCAGTTAATGCAATGTACAAACAAAAATGTATCTTTTTTTTTTTTGTCTGTAGCTTCCAAAGGCAACTGGTACGGGAGATGGCAAAAATAACTACGGCCTTGAAGAAGACATTAATAAGTATGATCTCAAGTAAGTTTCTGCCTTCAATGTGAGGCTCAACCCCCCCCTCCCCCACCCCCCCCCGCCCCCCCCCCCCCCCGTCCCCCCCCCGTCCCCCCCCCCGTCCCCCCCCCCGTCCCCCCCCGCCCCCCCCCCCCCCCCCGTCCCCCTCCCCCATCACCCCCCCCCATCCCTAAGTATTTGTCTCTTAAAAAAAATAATAGTGACACCCTTGTGGTTTGTTTGACAAATATATAGAATATTGTTAAAATTAAAGGAAACCTTAGGGGCCTATTGTATATATATAATCGAGTAACCATAGCTTAGTTAACATATTACTTAGCAATTTCTAAGACAATGAGAAAGAAAGTTTTTGAATGTCGTTTGTTTATGATACACGTTTGCGAAAATGCAATTTACACTGTAAAACTATAGAGCTCACTGTACACACATTGCATCTTGCTGCATTGATGCACCAATGTGGTGGCATTAACAGGCGGACCTTTACAAACAATATGAACGGCAATTTCCAAGATTTTTGGGATTGTCTTCTTTTTAATAGGTACCCTGGTACCCGTGCTATTTTTCAATCGGGTACCGGATTCCTGTACTACCCATAAATTAACACCCCTACTTTGGGTTCATTTGTGACCCGCTCTGGAAAAAGGTATATTATGTCGCAGAATATGAAAAATGAGTTTTATGTATGTTTGGAAAGCCCACAATGTAAGCTTTCATTTGGTACATGATATAGCTCCAAAGCCCTTTCCGTTCTGGAGATATTGCGTTTTTGCAAAGTAATGAGTTCTATGGAGTTCAAATTGTACAACAGAGAAAACAGGCTTTGAAATAGCTAGTTCTAATACAATGCAATGGAACAATGCACTCTAAAAAGGTTTTTTTTTTTTTCATTCACTGAAATCAACATTGTTGTGCACCAAACCTGAAACTTTAGATATTTAAGATGTCATTAAAAACCAAAAACAAAAAATGAATTTTGACGAAAAATTTCACCCTGTCAATGTTGAAAGGGCCATTGCACGTAAATGCATAGCGCGACTTATATAACCTTTTTCTGGAGCGGGTCACATATTTAGTTTACTCGCCCTGTAGAAGTAAGGTGCTTTTTAAAAATGAAATCCCCCCCCCCCCCCCACAGTCCTTTCCCTAGTTTCAAGCAATACGCTTATCCAACCTTCCCAGTCCGATCTGTTTGTTTGAAGAATACATTGTACAAGGTTTGTGTGTTGTTTTTCTTCATCTGCCCCTCGATACGTGTCCGTCCTTCCGTTCAATCGATTGTATCAATATCGGTGCTGTGCCGACTGCCTCAATACCACTGTCAATCATCAGAATGAATGGTTTCTGTGTGGTAAACACTTTGTTTTGAAAGTGCAGCACTACTGCGGCTTGGCTCTGAATGATTGCAATTCATTGAAATGGTGTCCTTTCATCATATGATAAAAAAACGTCTGTTACTTCTTCCAAATGGAATGTAGGCTGTCATAAAGACTGTATCAATTCTCGTTCATATGAGGTGGTTGAATGAGGTGCCAGACATGCTTCTTTAATATCCGTCATGCATGCAGACCTACAATTTTTGTTGATATATTTTAATTGCGCCCAAAAAATAGGGGAATAAAAGACTTTGTTATTTAAAAAAATTTTATATATTGTATAAAACATCAAAGCAGGGTGCTGTAGCTAGTGGTGGGCGACTAGTATATTCGCCTCTTGTCATGGGATAAATAGTCGGGACTATTTGACTAGTCGTGACTATTTTACAACATTTATTTCTGAAATAATCAGCAGGGCAACCATTAAATTTGAAGATCACCCTAGTGAAATTCCCAAGATTTCCCAAGGCAATAGAAAATACTGGACAAATATTGTACATGTACATGTACATGTATCCATGCCCATATCACAAAGCGCCGTAGTAAGCATTTTGTGCATGTACAATCCATTATTTTGCCACCAAAATTCCCAAGATCTTGGGGAAAATCCCAAGGAGTGGCCATGCTGCGCATCAATGCAGGCAGATCTGCACATGCTCAGTGATTATTTGTTTTGTCTCTTTTGTTGTGGCACTGCGACAAGTCACAGCACCCGGACTAGTCGTGCCACCCCGACTAGTCAACTGCTGAAAATTTGGTTGTCGCACTAATTGCACAGTACTATTGCTGTAGCTCAGTAGTCCAGTGTGTTGAACATACTTGTACGTGTACATGTACATGCATGTGATCATTTTTGAAATAAAATAATACAACTGCAATTTATGAGCTACTTGTCAGGGAAGACCCAAAATATAAGTAATAAAATTAATGCTGACTTGACATTTCAATCTTATGAATAACTGAATATTTTCTCAAAGGCATTTCTACCCTATGGCAGAATAGCTGTTGGAGGAGTCTGCTAGGAGTAGGCACTTCACTCACACAAGCACTTCCGTTGCCGAAATCTGTGCTCACATTCCTTTACACGCACAGCACACACATCGCTGTACAATTCCTATGACAGCGCGTACTTCCGGCCAACACACAGTCCGTGGCACGCACTTTTGGCCACATCGCAATTTCGGGTTTTTCGATAGGTAACCTTCGGTCGAAATTCGCTAGATTCCTATTGGTCCAATCCCTTAGAATATGTCATCATCGGAGAGAGAGAGACCTTAAGCATCCTTCGACTTTACCGCGTGAAAATCGAACAATGGCTTCCACTTGATCGCGCTGTTTAAAATGTTCAGACCGTCAAAAATCACATTTTGAGAGGAGGAATCTGGAAGCGCTAAGGTGTGTATAGATTATTAGTGTTTATTACAGATTTAGAAAAGCAAAATACAAATGTCATATGAGCAGAGGATTTTTAGCGAAACGCCGTTCTTTGAGGGGTGGTTTTCGGGGTCTGAGCATTAAAACGCCGCAACGACCCACGCCGCACGGAAGCTCCGTGCAACTGCGTGTGTTGTACGTGTGTGCGTGGTCGAGTCAAACCGCATGGCCGATCTGCAGCACATTGCAACTGCTTTTTAACGGCAAAGATCATGCGTTCAATCGGGTTTCTACTTAAAAAGAGGATTTCCTCATAACCATACATTAATGTATGGTTTTTGGTTTGACTATAATTCATGTTTTAATCTCTACATTTTCGCTTTTTATCATTCAAAAATTGCCTTACTCTCGTTCGTTGTTTCGTTGTTTAATGGGGGTGTTTGGAAATTATTTGTTTTTGCAGACACTTTCTGCAGCAATATTTTTGGCGGATTACCAGTAAATGGATGTTTAAAAAATGTTTCATCATCATCTGATCTGCCTGCGAATTATTTTCAAAATAAACGTACACATAAAAACGAAAATGTGCCGTGGAAGAATTCTCAATTTTCTGTACCACTTTTTTCCCAAAAAATATTGCAAAGTGCTGTTTTATCACATACCGTATAAATATGCAAATTGAAATTAAAAAGTCGGGTTCACTTCTCAGAACTTTTTTCTCAAAACAAAGCTTGCATTTATTACAACTGTTTTTTTTCCAGCAAATTTTAAACCGAAAACGTTTTCCTTTTAATTTTTACAAAATTTGCTAATTAATTATGCAAATTTTGTAATTATTTAAAAATGTATAGATCTACTTGCATTCCCAACAGCCAGATTTTGCGGACTTGTTTAAAATGTCATTAAGATATTTGTTTTTCACTAAGGTTTTCTATGTCTACATGACAAATTTGCATAATTTACCCCTAATTAGTTAATTAATTATGCAAATTAGATCATTATTATAACTTCTGTTTGCACTTTTGAAAAGCTTTATTTCATATTAAAGCTTAAACTAAATGTCGAGCAAGTCTGATACCATGTGACAAGGATAAAAGAAAGAATAACACTTCTCCAGTCATCTTTTCGGTGCCAAAACAGAAATATAGAAAAACAAAATATGACCTTTGACCTCTTGGCTAAAAAAATCCCTCATTTTACGTAACTTCCAAATGCAATGACCAATTAAAAAAATTCCAAAAGATTTCTTCTAATGAAGACTCACTCCATCAAATGGTGTCTATTGTAAGTGCTTGTTTCTTTTATTTAAAATTCACCTGAAATGTCTACTAGGAGTGATTCAGTATTATTATTATTACGTTGACTTTATGTATTCCCCATACTGAGAAACCACAGATACATCCAAAACATATCGTAATGTAAAATGTAGCTCGCAAACCTGCAGAAACCTGTGAAGAGAAGACGAAGACATTTTCAGTTTTAGATGTGGGAGAAAAACCTCCAAATAATATTCTGGGGAAAACCCACGGCATCAGGCAGGGGCTGAAAACCTGTTCTATGTTTTGGCCCAGGGAGGATTCGAACAGCTGGGTCACAGTGGCGAATGCGAGGGAAGTACCAGTAGGCCAACCTGATGACATCCTAGACTCTTCTAACTTGTATCATAATTATTATTTTTATTGTGAAATGACAAATTTACACAGTGCAGTCAAACTGATTCAGAATCATCACAAAAAAATATGAAGGTTTTGTCACAACGTCGACAGTAATTGTATTTGTTTAATTTTTTTTGTACAGAATCGCAATGTGGAACTCAGGATCATTAGGCGAGGGCATCTTTATCGGCGAGGTGCGTTTAACGCTCAGTGCCATCAACCTTTCAAGTGGCGTGCATAATGCATGGTAACGTTTCCCTCCTGATTTTTCTTGATTAATGGGGGTCCCAGGAGCCTCGCTCGGTGAGCATTATTGAAAGAAATAAAAACTCTAGCTGTATAAATGATTTACGAGGTGGAGGGGTTGTTTTAAATCTGATAAGGATTTTTTTTGACAAGCCCGGCGACAAAATGCCAGCTGCATAAAACTCCACCGCCTACTGCCAGTAATTTGTCAGTCGTAGGGCTGCCGATAGATTGATTGGGACATTGTATACACTGGTTAATGTAGGACAGACAGAGTCTCCTGAGTTTAATATAGCTGTACGCTGACCCCTAATGACCTGGTATTATCGAAGCTTAGTTTCAACTTCCTGTTGTGTCATTGGATACTGTGTGGTGTTCTGTACAATGAACTTGCAAAGTGATGTCCTATCGGGTTTCTAACGATATTGGAGCGTTGGCGGTTATGCTGCCCAGTTCCGATTTCATGGTGCCCAGGCCTAGAATCATTATTGCTGAAATTTGGCTAACCTTTCAATACCGAATACCATCTACACAGTTGATCTCAAAACCTTCATACACTCGAAAAGCTTGATCTATTTCAATAATTTTCTTTTCCACTTAATTTTAATTATCATAACTATAATACTGACATATCATCTAATTACCCTGGCATAGAACATCTATCATTTTAGTACAATTAAATTTTCTGGACAAAACTAGGAACGGCTTACATTGCTCTCAGAGGTTCAATTTCAAACAATACTTTTAAACAAAAATTAAAATAGTAATCTCCTGATTACAGTACATTCCATGTACCTCGGCCTGTTAAATTTTGTCAAATTTTGACTTTTGATGGTACTCGTAGGCCAACGTTGCAAGCCTTAGAATTGCATCTCCTGATCGTCCATCATGTATTCCTGATACAGGCTTTTTCTATATTTGTGCCTTCTGCATTGACTGCTTATATTTTACTTATTGCCATGAAGAGAAAATAGATGTGATCTGATCAAAAAGTCGACAATTGAGATTATAGTATTTTCTGAAAGTACATTTGATGTATTGTGTGCTGCTGTAGCTCATTCCAGGGCCCTCCTGTATTGAACCTTTTGAACTTGGAGAGTTATGATACCTTGTTTTGAGAAAATGAAGTTAAAAGTTTATGACCTGTGCAGACCATACAAAAAATCACTCTCAAACATATTTAAAGATTGAATTCATTCAGTCTTAAAATGTTGGCATATGATAGAAAAAATTCTTCAAATGTAAAAATGTTCAAATTCCAAATTGGCTTTTATATGCAAAAATTGTTGCTTCTGCTTGTAACTAAAAAATCTGCAGTGCCTTTGTGTTCATATCATGCTGCCAAGTCACAAATGTTTATAAGTTTATATATTAAATGTTTATATGACCTTTTTGCTTTCCTTTCATCAGATAAATCACCAAACTCTTTGAACCACATTAAACTGTCTTTGATACATTTTCCTAATCCCTCATTTTGATAGTCTAAGCCCAAGGTAAAATGAAAGAAAAAACATGTTTGGCATCGTCAATTTTTGTTGGAGGATGATGGAGGAATGCCTTTTTAAACTTTTTACTGCCCGTCAGGCAAGATGCCCCCGCCCCCCTATTTTTTCAAAATGGCTGCCGCTGACAGAGGAGTCCATCATTCAAAACACAAAATTGATTGGGCTGATCAAATTTTTAAAAAACAACACTTTTTTCCATGGCCCATAAAAGCAAAAGCAAAATGATTGCTGGTTTGCAGCTGTCTTTGATCCACCTCTGATTTAGGAGGAAATTAATCACTTCTTTTTAAAATTTGTATGGATTTTGTTGGGAAAGAAAAAAACCATGCAGTCCCACAAATGGAAATGGACGGGGACTCTAACAAAGATACTGACAATTTGGGAGACCGCCAACATAGGGCAAGATAGCTCAGTTGGTAGAGCGCCGGTACGGTAACCCGGAGGTCGCAGGTTCGAATCCCGCTCCTGCCAGTTCTATTTTTGTTACTTCGTCTAATCGAGGGCCATCACTCTCCCCTCCGATAGAGATAACCCCATTATTTTCAATAACATCTATCAGTGTCCTCTGTTTTCTCATCACTTAATCCCGCCTTCTCCTCCATCCTTCAAGGTACTTCCTGAAGCCAAGGGAAAACAGCAAATTGAGTCGGATGGATCTAGGATCACTGCGGGTCCGCATTAATTATCAGCAAGATCACGTCTTGCCCTCCCAGTACTACGGGCCACTCAGGGACATCTTGCTCCGATCCCCCATTATTGAGGTTTTGCTTTTTTATTTGTTTAACCCTTTTTTTTCTCTGCCTTCCGTAGTGTTATTTATTCATTCGTTATTTTGTATTCCGCCAGGATAGCAAAGAAAAGTTTGTTAACTTACCAGTTTATCATCAAACATACCACAAGGCAAACTGACTAGGTAATTTGAATGGATTTTCAAAGCAAACCTACGACCTCCGTAATACCGTACTGGCGATCTACATTGTACCAACTGAGCTATCTTGCCCTAAAAAGGCCAGTTTACACATATGCGACTTTGTCGTGCGTTTTTCTAATTACGCACAAATCAATGAGCGTCTCGTCGCACGACTCTGTCGCATAAATGAAAATGCACCAATTGATTTGCGTGAATTTAGAAAACTGTCATAAACCCATTTCACCTATAATCTTTCACAATTTAAACGAAATGTGAATAGATACCTTCTATCCCTGTGATTTCTGTCTTTTCTTGTTTTTTGTAGCCCACACCTCCAGGGGCCTTTTGGCCTTGTGTTGGGTGATACTCATAAAGAACTCTCACCCTGGATGCGTTGCATATACATGAACTTTGCACCAGTGCATTTTCATGTACATGTACATGCATACACCCGGCTCCAATTTCATATCTCTATAATCTGCCTAGCAATGGCAAAGAATCCCTGCTAAGTGAAGCAGAAAATTCTGTGCCAATCCTTAGCATTTTTAAAGTGCCGCGGCCTTGTGGTTTGGAGCATTGAATTTGTGGTCTGCGGGTGCTGCAAGTTGTGGGTTTGAGCCCAGTCCTGGGCTATAGCACTTAATCTACACTTATATGGGTAGAGGCATTATTAATGCCTTGCAGTGGACTAGTTACCCATCCCAACCCTATTCATACTGTGAAGAGATCAGATTATCTTGTCTTGTTTCAGTGTGAGGGGCTGGTTCTTCCACACTTTCCTCTGTAGCCCACACCTCGATACTTTTTACATGTTAGTAGGGAAATTGGATAGGTGCATATGCATATAAAGACTTTGTGGAGTTAGTGGGGAATTTCTTTGCTAGCTCATTAAGCACAGAATTGCAGGTTATAAGGACAGAATCCAGCATTACGGAATCTGTGACATTCGAAATCAGCCCATATTCATTGGTTGGGGTAATTCTCAAAACTTATTTCTGGGATAAATGGCACAACATTTTGCTTATAGTTCAATATTAAAGAACGATCAGTTTCATCAACTTTTAAATTTCTTTTAATTGGACACAATCTGTTGAATGACGAAGTTAAGTATGTACACACATGAACGTATTGAGGGTTATCCACAGGGAAAATTAACATCAGGCAGCAAAGTATCGTATCTGTAGTTTCATCAGCTGAGCTCCATCGGCGTTGCGGACATTGACCTACTTAACCATTCGGCCAATTGGAAAATTTGTTTCATGCTATATGATGAACAGTGTCCAGTCAATGTAAGCTTGGTATGAATTATGCAGCCACAATATGGGCATACAGAAATGGATTCTGAGTCAAATGGTGCATTTTTATTTAGCTAAAAAATAGGGGTGAGATTTCTCCAGATTGTTTCCGATTTCAGATGTCTTGCAGATTTCTAGAAGAATTTTGTGGTCCTTAAAATATTTTTTATCATTCCAAAATGACCTCTGAAACCTGAAGCAGTATTCTTTAAATTTCTAATGGCATAATTTTTTTGCAATTTTGAACCATATCTTTTTGTAGAAAATGCAGTTTTCTTGTGAAGTTTTCAGCAATGCCATACAAAATAAATCTTTCGTGGATTTTTCATTCTCAAATCTCTGCCCCGAAAAAGTGCTGTTGATTTTCTCTGTTAAAGAGGAGGTTCAGTGGTGAGAGAAGACTTTTGAGAGCTATTTTTATCAAGTCCCCTTTAGCCCGCTGGTGCCATTTGTCTATAAGTCATCGCTGCGGGCAGTATAAACAATTTGACATCATAGGATGAACTTTCCTTTTGTGTCTAGAACTAGGCACAAAGGGGAGTTCATCCTATGACGTTGATTTGTTTGCTGCCCGCAGCGACAACTTTTAGACAAATGGCACCAGCGGGCTGTGCTGCGCTAAAGGGACTTGATAAAAATAGTTCTTAAAAGTCACTTTTTTGGTATTTCATGGCAGAAATAATTCGGCTGTTTGATTTTACAATACGCAATCCACATAAAAATAAAAAATGATGTGGACTTCTTTCAGCAGTCAACAACATCTTTAACTACTGAACAATTTTTTGCTTGGTGTGAAATAGTGCTAGATCTCGTGCAAATTAAGCCATCATCTTGGTGTTGCTGTGCTACTGTTTACTAAACCTAGTCACTAAGGGGAGTTATCTGTCTCGGTAATTCATCACCGACACCACGAAGTAACACCCGAGTATTTTAGAGAACCGAGTAATTTTACGAACTAACACCCACGTACACCATCGCTCACTAGGTGCATTTCCTTTCCATGAACTAACACCCATCGTTATTTCCCCAGTTTGAAGGTTTCTATTACTTTTTCTGTAACCCAACAAGAATACAAATGATTAAAGTAAATTTCTGTCAAACCTTTCAAAATGTTTTTCTCCGAATTGTATTTCCGCAACATGCCTTTTTACTTTGTGAAGTCAGAAATCGTCACGTCACTGTCCGAAGTGCGTGCACACTTGGGTGTTAGTTCGTGAAACCAAAATTATTCATTGAGCGTTTTTGAAGAGGAAGTAACATTTCAGTGGACTTGGGTGTTACTTCGTGGTGTCGGTGACAAATTCTTCCACACGCAATCTCTATTGCGGGGGGGATCTCGGTTAAGCATTCCAGCCTGCAAAATAACCCTCCTTCCCCAATAAACCCCTGTGTCGTCCAGGCCCTGCTACTTGAACAATTTCAGACTCGGGCCAGCACAGCAGTAGAATCCCTTCAAGCCATGCAGGTCTTTGGTGATGATCTTAACCTTTTGAATACCGATGTCAGCCATAGCTGTGGTTTGAAAAAGACCACCTGGCCAGTTGTCGTCTATACAAGCATTCCTGAATGTACTCAATCCATTCATGTTTCAACTATATTGTTCTTGAATGGGACTGTAATGAGTACATGGAGCTTTTTCAAACAAAACTTTCATTCACACGACTCCGAGTGCAATAAATAGGACCACTCAATTCAGTGTGGTGCCTACTGTTTGCCTTTACGCTTGGCTGCACAGCCCAGTTCTTGGCATACCAGCCTCCCATCAATAACAAGCCAGAGGCAATGGGTTAAAACCCTTTTTGAAAAACCCTGTTGTTGATGAGCTATTGTAATAATTCAATATTACTAACATTTGCTCTGGTGTACTTGTACATTACATGTACTATGTTTTAATTTTTAAAGCATGAGCATTAATTGGGTGGGAAAGACATTTCTTCTAACTTTATGAAGATTGAGGGGGGGGGGGGGCGTTTAGTATATCAAATACCCTTTTCTTTGTTATTAACTCAAAAAAATATTGAGTTAATTTTTTTCATGGAATTTATAAAGATTGGGAGTGCTATACGGCATTCTGGGTGTATGACTTCTGACTAGCGCCCACCGAACAAGATACTGACAATTTGGGAGACCGCCAACATAGGGCAAGATACATGTAGCTCGGTTGGTAGCGGAGCGCCAGTACGGTATTCCGGAGGTTGCAGGTTCAAATCCCACTCCTGCCAGTTTTCTTTGTTCACTTTTAAAATTCATTGAATATTACCTAGTCAGTTTCCCGTGTGGTTTGACAAATTGATAAAGATAATCTTTTGTACAAGATTTCCCACATTTTCTTTCTTGTGATCTCTTTAGCCCACCTCCGCAAGTGCCGTCCAAATCCTGGGAGACCTCGTCAAAGACAAGGCAGAAGCGGCAAAGCCGCTGATCCGATTATTTCACCATCACAACACGGTGGTCCCACTCATCAAGTCCTTGGCAAGACACGAGGTGTCGGACACAAGGTGAGTGCATGAAACTATTCGCGCAAGAATTCTTTTAATTGAAAATGGTATTTTCTTTTATAATTTGATATGTTTGATATTTTTGGCAAGGTGAGTTTGTCCTTCTGTCGTGCTCTGACCTTTTTTTCTTGTTTTCATTTATGACAGTCATGCCAGAAAATGTTGATAAGATTGGAAATTTTATATTAGTTGTGTATCATTCCATCATTCCCAAATAATAGCATACAACCAATAAGGTGGCACATTAGGCCAACAAAAAACTTGCGACCGACCCTAGAAGTCCAAAAATCTAGTCGCATTTTTGTTGGTGTTTTTTTTTACTTTTCTATTTTTAAAGGAATTTTCAAAATCTAACCTTTTCCTCCACAAAATACTAAAGTTTTATTGAAATCATTGTCTTTAAATACAGCTACGATGGCACAATCGTGCATTTCGCCATCTCACTTTTAAAGTGTACTTTTTTTCTGAGTTACACGACATGTAGTGTTGTTTTCATGGATGGTTAAAAAAATTTATTCGACCAACCCTTCCTCCCGATTTTTCCCATTTAAGGGCACCACAAGTTTTTCGTTTTGTATTTTTTGCGTGATGATGAACCCGGATAGGACAGCTTTAATAGAAGTTTTATTATTGTCAGCTAGGTTTCTTTAATCATGGTCTCATAAAAATGCATCTAAAAAATGCATCCAGTGAAATCATGGCACCTGGCGTGCTGTCATTTTCAAGAAAAGTGGAATTTGTGTATACATTTCAAACAATGGTCAGCCGACCATCGTTTGCAAAAAAAAGACTTTTTTTCCCAAATACTACACCCAATATATCAACTTTTTGTTTGGTAGTTGGTTATACATCACTGAATGAGTGCAAGCCAGCTATAGTCTTGTCCCCCGACCTGATCATTTATTGACGTATATATATTGCTTTGTTTTGTCTGAAGTAGGATTCCCAGAATCTATGCACACAAATCTTCAAACAGGTCAGTGTTACAGTATTTGCTGTAAAAACTAACCTCCATTCATTTCTGAAATTACAGCAAAAGCAAATATTGTATACTACAATTGTACCTTTAACCATTGGAAAATTGACCATTGTGCCAGTAAAATATCACAAAAATTGGTCTCATGTGAATGTAGCTGTAGACAGCAGCAGCCTTGCCTTACAATTACATAGAAATTAGACTGATGAATTTGTGACATGCTGTGATTTATACAAAAAAGGATATTACTTTTGTGTTCGCAGGCTAATTGCAGAAAAACAGAACGTCAGCAGGACTTCTTTTAATTAAACACCTGGGGAGATGTATAGGGCGCTGTCGAAAATATAAAAAAACAAATTTGATGAGGTTGTTTTGTGTTTTGTGATATTTATTTACAGTCACTGCAAATTGCGTTTGTCTGGAAAAGAATGTCCTTCAGCTTTAGGTTGCCTAGAGTAACAGCATGTGGCGGTGTTTCTTGTGCAATTTCAGGCTGATAAGACAGCTGGTAGTTTCAAGCCACTGTTTTGGATTTTCCCCCTGCTGGGCGTCTAAGGAATATGAGGCCAGGCTGATTAAATGCACTAGTTCACCAATATAACATGATTGCAGAGTGGAGAGTTGATATTACCTGTAGCTCCCGGAGGTATTGGAAGTTGACAAACCAATTTCCTTGGCTTTGCCTTGGGAACTAGTTTGTGGACTTCCAGTGCCAAGGGAGTTAATATCGACCACCCTCCCAAATGAAACCACGTTATATTTGTTTTAGTGTACCTCGTGCGTATATATAGCTGCTGTTGAACACCTCTGTGTCTTGATTGGCCGAGAGCATGTCACTTTTGACGTTCCCTATTTTTGCTATCTTCCTATGTGCGGCCAAAAGTACTATACCCATAACAACCGAAGTACTATATGCATAGCACTGGTATTGTGTGCAAAATGCATACGGGCGTGCACATTGTGCGTCATGCGTATTCTTCCCAAGCGCTAGTGCTACAGAGCTGGGTTCAAACATTTCGTCGTAGTTTGGAAAAGTGCAAATAATTTTCAATTAATCTCGAATTCAAATAAATGTACATTTAACTGTATTTAAATGAAATTAATCAGCGCTTACGAAGCAGAATCTGCAGGATAGGTGTTATAAAACAAATATTGACTGCTTTAGAATGCAGGGGCAGATCCAGGATTTTTTGCCTAGAAAGGTGACTCCCAAAATGAAATGTTTCGTCTGCGACAAACAAAATTGCAGGGGGGGGGGGGGGGCTGACACACTTTCTCACCGTTGTTTTGTTTTTACCCATAGGCAAAATAAGACCTGTAGGGTTTCTGCTTTTCTGGTTTGCAACTTTAGGCGTAGTATACAACATGTGCTCTTTGCTGTAATTTTCAGAAATGAATGGATTTGGGATTTAGTATTTTACAGCAAATACATTTACTGCAACACTGACCTGTTGAAAGTATTGTGTGCATATTCTGGGAAAACTAAGAGCAAATGTTGTTCGTGTAGTCTGGTTCCCTGACCTCACTTCAGACAAAATAGAGCAATTTTCAGGTCGGAGAACACTTTTTCTCGCTGGAAATTGATACGAAATACCATACTAAACTAAGTAAATAGCAGTCTCAAGCATGTGTCTTATTTCTCCATGTCTCAAGCATCCTGTAATATCATGGCACCTGGTGTGCTGTCGTTTTCTAACGATTGTCGGCTGACAATCGTTGCAAATAGTCTAGTTCCCCGAGCTGATAATTCCCTGACTCTGATTTTCTTTAAAGTATGTTTAGGAAACCAGACTACAACAACAGAATAAGCCAGTTCGGTATCTCAAAGGTCAAAGGTTATTTGGGATAAAATTGCTAACATAATGTCACGCCATGATACGCGAACGCCCATTCTGATTGAATTTAACACGTGCGCATTGTGCGAACACCCTTTGCGTTCACACGCGTGCGTTAGGTCACGCAGGTCATTCGGGATAAAATGTCATTGTGCACATGCGCAGTTAAAATACCAAAGTAGCTTATTTTTTTCTCGATTTTTTTTCTCCAGCATCTGTGCACACAAAACTTTAAACAGGTCAGTTACATGTTACAGTATTTCCCAGCACGCTATAAAATACTAACCCCAAAATCAATCTATTTCAGAAAATTACATTAAAAGCGAATGTTGTACACTATACCTTTCATTAATTGTAACCCATCCTGATTCTGCAGGATCAATGTGGGACTTTTTTATAAGGGTTTCGAAGAATTAGGACTGTAGAGCCCAGCCATTAATCACTTGGCATCGATCTTGATGTTTGCTTAGTACAAAGAATGTGGCTATAAAATGTTTAGCTGTTGCAAAATTACACGTAGCATGGCTTTATAATAAAGTCAGTGTCTTCTGTAAATTTGATTGAATATTATATCCCTGGCCTATATTAATATTTTCATTTCCCCCCAAGCCAGCATGTCATTCCTGTACGTGCATCAGTTGTTAAAATTGCAGGAAGAGAAAGAGTTTTTCAAAGAAACTTTTACCCTTCAATATATGTGACCAAACCCAACAAAATGAGTCACAACTAGCCAGAGTTACTTTAGAGTTACCAGCCCTTAAACATGGCTTATACTGTGAAAATCAATAGGAACTGTCAAGGTTTTCACCCCTATAATGTCCATATTCATCAGGATGTCAAACTGAGTGATATATCAGAATGAAGAGCCAAGTATGCGCTGTCCAATGCAAGTAAAAACAAACAAGTAAAACAAAATGACTTGAAGACTCATTTCGTACGATCTGGTCACATAACTACAGTGATTGATGCAATCAAAGAAGTTTGACTGTCACTCTTTCCCTGCCTCCGACATTTTCCACCTTCTACGATTTTTCTCTAATGGAAAAGGTAGAAAGCCCCACCTGAGACGTGCAAAGCTTGCATGCGATTTGGGATTTGTATCTTCAGGGCGTCATGCTGAAGCTATGATAAATGAGCTAATGAAGACGATGCGGCTTCTGAGATTGCTGTTTCCAAGGCTGTGCCGACACCCACGCAGGTCTGCATTATGCACCTGGTCGCTGAATCCTGATAGCGGCAGTGCGTGGGTTTGTCTGCCCAAGTCCCTGGGGTACAGCATCCCACTTGTAGCAGTTGATATTCCAGTACTTGCCGTCGATTCATTAGTCCAGACGAGACAGAGGAGATGATCGAGACAAAAATTCAGACTTTTTCCAGTAATACTCTCGGGACCCCGGCGCCTTCTCAAGGCTCAAGGTATTTGCTGCTGGAGACAAGTGAAGTACTGGGAAAGACTGAAAAATGGAATTTCGGTCTGTGCATTGTGTCCCGCCCGACTTGAATATAACATTTTGAAAGGATTTACTGAAAGGTTACTTTCATTGTGGCCATGTATCCATCCCTGAAGCGGCACACCGTATCCCAAAACAGAATTACATGCAAATTAACCTTCTGATATTTGCCGAGTCCATAGGCCTGAAACTCTTTCTGAAATTACTTTTGCATATAAACTGTGAAGGGTTCAATTTTGGAATGAAAGCCATTAAAACATTTTAGTCCTCCGCAGTTATAGTTCAATAAAACCATACCATTGGCCTACACTGTAGGTAACAGTTTTTTATCAAACTTCTAGCTCCTCTAAAATCTTGTTTTCATAGAGAGGCTCGTAGCCAGTGCCGGACTAAGCCAGTCTATATGTAGGACCATGCAGTCATTATCCGTAACATTTTCAGCATTTTTGCCAGGAAACATTCATTGTTTGTTTGTTTGTTTGTTTGTTTGTTTGTTTGTTGGGGTGTTTGTTTGTTTGTTTGTTTGTTTGTTTGTTTGTTTGTTTGTTTGTTTATTTATTTATTTATTTATTTATTTATTTATTTATTTACATTTTCAAATTGAACACAGAAACTGGCAGGAGCGGGATTTGAACCTGCGACCTCCGGGTTACCGTACCGGCGCTCTACCAACTGAGCTATCTTGCCCTATGTTGGCGGTGTCCCAAATTGTCAGTATCTTTATTTAATTATTTAATTATAATCAGACATACAATAAAAAATAAATAAAATGACAGGCCTGAGGATTGCCTAGAAGCGAACTGAATAACTGTGTAAAGGGCTGTTCAAATACATAAACTTAATTGAGTCGTCATTTAAGTAACCCTTTAACCGTCATATTTGTTTTAAGGTTGTACACATTTTAATGTTTTTAATGTTTTTCAGCTTAGTACGGCTTATTCTTTTGAGAATAAGCAGTAAAAGTATACATTTTTGGAAAGCTCTTCCTCTTTCATTTGGTGCCAAAATAATCAAACAATGAGGGGGTTGAAAGAAGGTCATGACCCACAAAGCATGAATCCAGGATTTTTTTCAAAATATTTTATGTTTAGGCTCTTAAAATTAAAAATCCAGAACACAGCTGGAATCATTCTAAAGGGCCCAAGGAACATTTAATTAGCATCTAAATAGTGCAGGTACCTTTTAAGGACCATATCTCTAGTATCATAGCACTCTTAGAGTTGGTTTTTTTTTTTTTACCAGCGTGAAGCTCTTAAATTTTGGCATGACCCTGTAACAATTGTTGGAGATTGTTGGCCTTTGACGCTAAAAAGTCTAAGTTTCAAAATTGTTAGCCCCTGATGTGAGCAACAATAGGGACAATTTGGAGACTGCCACATGCCTTGCACTATTTTGGCCTGATTTGTCACCCGGGCAAGTCAATTGTAAATCAAAACAGCATTTTACAGTTATGTTACAGGTAAGTTCAGATTTGTACGAACCCGCCGGGCAGCCTCAGATTAAGTGAACTAGTCCACAGCAGTTTTGACTAGCGTCTGTACGCTAGGCTAGTGACTGAATCGAGCCCTGTACTAACAGTTGGTGGAGCACACCACCATGGTAATCTGGAGGTTCAAGGTTCAAATCCGACTCTTTGCTGTTTTTTTTTTTTTTTTACTCTAAAATTTAAGCTGAGCTTTTAATAGTCAGTTTTAGGAAGACCAAATAGTGCATTAATTTGTTTTAATTTTTTTTTTGGTTTTTCTTTTTTTTTTTTTTTTTTTTTTTTCGAATATATGGTTTTCTTTCAGGGGAAATCCAGTAACTTGAAATTTTCAATCGAAGCACGAACGTAGCAATTTTAAGTTTTAAAACCTGACAGGATTTCAACTGTTAGTGAACAACATTTGCTTTTGCTGTAATTTTCAGAAATGAACAGATTTGGGGGTTTAGTATTTTGTAGCAAATACTGTAACACTGACCTGTTTAACCCTAACCCTGCTAAATCCAACAATTTTAATATGATTTTGCATGCACCCTAGGGGAAAGTTTTGTGTGCATAGCTGGGAAAAACAGAGAAAGAAATGCTGCAGTGTTCTTGTATATGTCAGGGAATTATCAGGTCGGGTAACTAGACTAGCTGGCTTGCACCCATTCACGGATGTGTAACCAATTGCCAAACAAAAAGTTGGTAAATTCAGGGCAGTATTTGAAAAAAGTCAAGTTTTTCCACTGATGGCCGGCCGACCATCGCTGGAAATCGATATAAAAATTCCACTTTTCTTGCAAATGACAGCACACCAGGTGCCATGATTTCACAGGTAGGGGTGTGCATTTACAGTTAGTATGAGAATCGGGTACCTGGGTACCCACTAAAGAAAGCCAATCACAAAACCTAAATCTCGGAAATTGCTATATATATTCCCAAAGGTAATACTACCACATCGGTGCATCAATGCAACAAAATGCAAGTGTGTACAGTGAGCTCTAGAGCTTTACAGTATAAATTGCAGTTTTGCAAGCGTTACACACGTTTATCTGTTTTGTTTTTCCATGTACCCTGGTTTTGATTTTGAAAATTCCCCACAAATGGCATTCAAAAACTTTCTTTTTCATTGTCTGAGAAATTACTAAGGTATATGTTAATTCGGTTACGGGTACTCGATTCCATAATCTGGAACCGGTTCCTGACATTAGCAGATAGCTAGTCGGGTACCCAGTTCAGATGCACAGCCTTGTTCACACAGTCGTACTTTCCCAATACTTCCGAGGACAATGCTTTGTGTTTCCTATTGTTCCTTTAATATAACCCAACCCCATAGACTAAGCACGTATTTCTACTTGAGAGGACCGATTTCAACAAAAGACTTGACTTGCGAGGACTGAAAGGTTTCTTTGTATTTTCTTCTTCTTTTGTCCTCGGAAGTATATACAGAACCTGTACACAAAATGCTTGAGACTATTATTTACTTACAGTGAAATAAGGTATTTCATAATAATTAACTAGTTTTTGTTTTTTGATGTTTGCAAATGTATATCACCCAGAGTTGTAGTCGAGTCCCTGCAAGTCCTTTCACAAGTCCAGTCAGAAGTCCTTTCATAAAGCTGGTCACAAGTAACTGGATGAACAATGACAAAGGAATACCTTTGTCAAAGCTCATTTGAATAACTTGTGATTGGGATTAGGACTGGAGGGCTTGTGATGGACTTGCAGGGACTTGCAGGGACTTGCAGGGACTTGTGATGGATTCGACTACATCTCTGATATCACCTAAACCGCTTGTTTTCCACAGCGACCCCAACACCATTTTCCGGGGGAACTCCCTGGCCTCCAAGTGCATCGATGAATTTATGCGGATGGAGGGTCTGCACTACCTCTATGACACCTTGCGAGACCTGCTGGAGAGCATCTACGAGGAGCACAAGCCCTGTGAGATTGATCCCACCAAACTAAGAGATGGTGACAGCCTCGAAACCAACCTGGTCAGTATATGGCTCGACAAAAAATGTGCCAAAAGTTCCGAAAAGAATTTTCTGACAAACGTGAAAAAGTCACGTATGTGAACAGAGCAGATCATAATTTATTAGGTTCAAAAATGATTAGGCTTACTTTGGAATTTCTGGACTTCAGCTTTTTTTTTTTTTTTTACACAATTAAAGGAGTGCATTGCCTTTGTTCTAAAATTGTCGTGGTAGGAAAGATCACTAAAAGGTAGAAAACGTGTATATATTAAATTACACTACGTGTACAATTTATTGAAAATGCACCATTTGTGATCCGCTCTACAAAAAAGGGTATTATGTCACACGGTGTAAAAACACACACAGGGCTGTTCTATGTGAAGAGGGTGAACAAAATCTTCAAATTTGTCATTTGGGGGGGGGGGGGCTTGTTAGTTTCTATCATATCTATATTTTTATAATTTATTTTCAGAAACATTAATATTGATGAGTAAAGATGAAAAAAAAAATGTTGATAGAAATTATTTCCGTCTTATTTCTTTGCACTTGCTATGTTTAAAGGGCTGTCTCTCTAAATGCACTTCTGTTAAATTGGAAAATATGAGTATACAAATGTTAAGATATAGATTTGACGAATTCAACTATGTGTATAACTCATTTTCCAAATATGTAGAGCCGGTGACATTTGTCTGAAAATCATTGACAAAAAAGTATGCGTACTATCCAGGTGGAATCTATTCCGAAACCAAACCTTTTCTCAATGATTTTCAGACAAATGGCATATTTTCAAGGGATGGTCATGTGGATTATAACATTCCACTTAAAGGGTAATTGTACAAACAAATGTAATTTTGTTTTGTATAACTCTTTTAAAATATAAGAAATGTGATTAAAATGCATTTTCCGTATTTCTGCCCATTTTTGGTATTTTATTTTTCCAGAATAAAGTTCCCCCTTTCTCTATTTTTTCCGCGCCCCTAACAGCGTGACGTCATTAGGGAACACGGAAACTCAGCGAAAGTAGTTTGATCACAGTGTGCGTGACTGTACGTGTTGATGTATGCCGTTGTTGAGGGAACCAGCAACGCGCGATTAAATAGCTTTGGATGAAGGGACCTGGGAAACATTTCTCGTCGCGTTAAAATCTACATACAGAATCTTTTGAATCTTAATCGGACAATCAAGTGTCGATTTTAGGCTTGTCGATTCAGACACTTCTTCGGAACATTATTGGGGGGAGTAAGATAGAGGAGGAACTTGGAGCTCGTCCGTACATGTACATGTATGAGCCAGAAGGCGAGAGTAACAGCGAAAATACTGAAGACTCCGAATCGGACTCCGATGCGGAACGACTTGAAAACAACGATTGGTAGGCTAAATAACACTCTACTCTGAGTCCAAATACGACGGTATTTTGGTTCTACTGGAAAGAGGGGAAGACTAACACCATCTTTAGTGGTGTTGCTGAATCCAGCAGCAACACAACGACGCGGTATTATCATAAAAAAACATTCGCAAAACACTGAAAGCTTTCCACTACACAGTGAAAACACACGTGCATGTCAATGCAACGCATGCTTGGTGTACTATACTACATGTACATGTCGAGTCATGGCCATCTAGCCGGGTTCCCGGGATGACGTCACAGCGGCGTTACCACTTGATGGGCGGGGCTCACCCCTTTTCCAACTTTACAAAATAGAAATGTTTAATGCTTACGCGAAATAAAAAATACAAACAACACACAGTTGTGTTTCAAAAACTATATTTCATCGATATACACGGTAAAAATTCCATTGCACCCACGCTTTAATAATGGTCTTTCCAACCATCTCAATTTTAGGACGAATTGGATTTAAAGCTCATCAACAAAGATCTTCGGCAATCTACAAAGACTTAATGAAAGTCAGGACCGCAGGCTTTCAAGTATTCCTGCTTTTCTTACTCTTTCCATGGCAGAATTTCTTGGGGGGTCACTTGTTGGGGCTGATGGATTACACTGTTCTACAGCAAAAATGCTTCGGAAATAGAAGTAGTCAATCTTTACGAAAATGATGCTTAAAATTGGCTCAATTTTTGAAGATATGGAACCGGGTCGGTAGCTTTTATCCTTGACTTGGGAAGGGAGAAGGCTGAATAAACTGTGGGAAGAGCTCTTGTTCCAACCCGCAATGAATAATAAGTTAAAACTACATACAATTGGCAATATTTCTCATGGGTCGCTCTTTATTTTTTTAGTGTCTGGTTTAATCAATGAAAGTGACTGCATTATACATGTATGTTACTCATACAATGTGATACTTACAATTTCTTGACAACTGCAGCCAATTGATTGCTTTTATGGTCATATTCGTTTTCAGCATTCCAAAATCCATAAAGGGAAACACATTTAATCTCCAAAGCAAAAAATGTGTCCAAATTTGTAGACCAGTGTTTATTAAGATTCATGTGTCATTTTCTCATAGGAGAATCTTTGGCACTATGTGGAGAAAGCCTACCAGGTCATAGTGGATTCTGCCATGGGCTGCCCTACCACGCTCTGTGAATGCTTCTATGCCATCAAGGAAGCCGCTCAGAAGAGATTTCCAGGTATTTACAAACAGGCCAACAAATCCTGCAGTGGCAGGAATTAAAGGGGGTGGGGGGAAGAGTTAGTCTCACCAACAGTGAGTTGTGTATATTGGTCTGAAAATTGGCATAATTTTTTGGGTATCCCAGGAAAACCAGGAAAACCGTCCGGGTGGTGGGGCTGGCAACCTAAAATGCCCAACCCTACCAGCTCTGTTGTAGCCCCTTACCTAGAGTGGCTTTTAGGCTAGTATTGGGCGACTTCCATAAAAAAAATGAGGCACAGGTTGTGGAGCACCTAAATGGTGCTTGAGCTCACAAAAAGTCCTCGGCATTTAGGGAATCCTCTGCCCGATTTTGTTTCCCAACTTGCCGAACACCAGGTTTTTAAAATTTCCCAACGGAATCTAAAGATTACTTGATTTGCGGAGCATGTTTTTTTGCAATGTGTGACATATATTTACCATTATAGTCGGACAACCGACAAAAAGATAAATTGGATATTGTCATGATTTCTGGAACAGCTTAACAAATGCATTTATTAAATCAAGGCCAACAAGGAAAATGTTGGTTGAAAACAATGTTGATTTTATAACCTGAACCAAAGTGAATGTTTGCCACCTACAGTACTGTGCTTAGAATTATAATATAACTTGGCACACAATGATCCAATTGGCCTAAATAATCAAGATTTAACATTAACATCTAAACTTTCAGCATATCAAGCCAAAAAGTTATCCCACATCATGAAACCATCGTTCACACAAGCCCCCCCCCCCCCCACCACCCACTCTGTGAATACGGATAATAATGCATTTTATCGCGTATGCGATCAAATGATCAGGCATGCAACTTTTCCTCAGATCAGCTGATTTCCTCGTTTTTCACTTCACACTGATGCAATTGAAAATTGAAAAACATTGTACAAAGTCTTGTAAAGATTGGAATTTCCTCGTTTTTTGTTAACCCCTTGCGTACGGATGACGCCAGATGGCGTAAAAAAAAAGTGCCACCAGGCCGGATGACGCCATTGGCCGCTGTTTGTGCAGTTTCAATCCATTGTTGGATTATTGTTTATGTTATGCTTGACTGCACAAACACATTGTAGCAGTTCGCTAGGCTGCCAGAACCACCGCGACACCCCGACGTCTCCCGTAAAATACCGTACTCAAGGGGTTAAATCCAAGTTGCATGCCTGAATGACGTATTCGGCCAAATGAGCTTATCAATAGCGAAGTTTGGCAACACTACTTGAAAGTCTTTTAAAAAGTCTGCCATGCTAGGAGTCTCTGTAACACAATGGACAAAATGGTGGGGAAAACATATAAATAGCTTTGTTTGCACAAATTCTGGGTGCAAGAGACAAGATTGGCTAACACATTCAAGCAGGATATATTCACAATTTTTACAAACTATTTCCGCCCGTCTACTTCCAGAGGACCCTGATGTTAAGTACTCGGCAGTCAGTGGGTTTGTGTTCCTGAGATTCTTCGCTCCTGCCATTCTGTCCCCGACACTCTTCCACCTCCGAACAGATAATCCGGTAAGAGCAAAGGAGCAGAAATGTTGAACATTTTACAAAAAGGAAATGTGCATTTTCATGTCACACCATGTCAGTACTAAATGTTACGTCCAGACTGCCTTAATTTTTCGTCATTAAATAAATAATTATGCAACTTACTATATGTACTAACTAAAAGACACTCAATGCTACCAGAAAACACTTTTTGTTATGGTTGCCAGTGTCCAAATAGCTCAGAAACAGCAAGAACAAAAAAAAACATGCATGTGTGGACGTAACTGGACACAGTGTCCATGTTACGTCAACACTCACGTCTGTTCTTGCTGTCTCTGCTATATTTGGACACTGACTACCATAAAGAAAGTGTTCTTGTGTTGCATAGAACATCTTTTAATTAGTACACATGGTGAATTTCCCATATATATATTTAAAGTGTTGAAAAAACACAAAAATGGAAATATGGACGTGTCCATGTTACGTCAAACTGGTTACGTCAAACTGACACATTTTTTAATCATATTTTTGGTAAAATATAATTTACATGATTTAAAACTTTCTAAAATATTTCCCACCCAAAGACTGATGTTACATGAAATAACTGAATCAAATGTAATAGTACTTTTAAAGATATGGATAAATGTCACACACTGTGTCCCAACCTGGTGGAATGACCCAACAACCATTGGTATCAGTTTTTGAAGTTGCTTGTTGAGTGCTATTTGGGAATGGCATCTCATACATTAATTATAAAATTAAATGACCTGACAGCAGGAAATGAGCAGAAAGTCGCACTATTGCTTCCTGGGTTACGAGCAGAAACAACAATTTTTCACTGAAAAGTCAGCTTGGAGATTTTAACATTTTTACATGGAAAGCCCTATTCTATCTTATGCCAAGGTTTAAAAACTAAATTTGATCTTGAAATATTTTTTGTGGGTGACTTCTTTTTTTAACTCTTCTTTTTTGATAAACTGGGCACAGGTTACAAACTATTTCAATAAAAAAAACGTTCGCCAAATTGCGACAAGAAGTGGACCAGTGGTTGAGTGTGTGATAAATGGCTGTGTGGATAATTCGATGTGTGGCCAACGTGTTACGGTAACGCACCGTGCATGGGCCTGCTAGTTGGCCAGGCACACCGGCATGTTGTATGCACGGCATGGAATACTTTATCGTACCACGGCACAGTGACTCTATGTGATGAGCAGTTTGTGATATGGTGACGGCAAAAACAGATTCAGATTTATTTTGTTTAGTTTATTGGTTTTGCTGATTAATAGGCTATTTTAGTATGTAATTCATTGTTCTGAATAAAACAGTATTGCGATCCCAACTAAACGGATGCAACTTTACTTTAGAAAATAAAAAAAGGAAACGGTCCATCCAGTGCGTGGGTTCGTACCATTGCCGTTACAGTGGTTTGTGGACTATCCTGCACGAAAGAAAATCTAACTTTCAGATAATGTTTAAATGTCATGAAAAATACGGATTTTTGGCTTTCTGAATACTGAAATTAGTTTTAAAAGATTGGCAGCTCTGCATGGTGCCAGGTCGGAAATAAGTTATTGTTAAAAATAAGCATTATTATTTTGTTTACCATTATGTGAGACATTATTTGTGAGACATTTAAGGATGAATCTTCTTATTGAATTAGCTAAATTCTGAAATTTTATTTGCACAAACGTAATGTCATGTTTCAGAATACTGCATGAATCCCACTCGAGCATTCAGTGACTTCTCCCCGAAAACCAGACTCATCCCTGGACATTGAATGTAAAAATCATCCAGTGTTTAGTTATTGAATAATTACTGTAAAAATTTCAAACTAATGGCAAACTACCCATAATTCGGTTTCAACTGGCAAGATGTTCTGAACTGTGGCATGACACTAGCGCAATATCGTAAGGCATCAGGGCCTGCAAGTGTAAATAAACGTATCTTAGCATTAAATTCTTTAAAAAATTTAGGCCCTGTGCACAGACCATGTTGAAATGTCAACCGAGCAATCTGAGGTTGATTTGAATGGTTGGGCTGGATTAAATAGTCTAAAGAGTAGTTTTTAATGGTCTTTCTTTGCAGAACTTGAAAAAAAAAACCACTTACTTAGGATTGCTGAGCACGTACCAGATATAAATTTGCAAATCATTCATTACTTCCTGTCAGTGTGATAAAGATTGATTGACTCATAACCCATCTTTTGGATTTTTGCCCACTATCAAACTGTGGTTCTGTTCTGTGGTTTATTGAAACTGGTGAATGGCTGATGTGCATAATGTTCATGATTACCACTTCGCACTGTGCCAGTGTACAGAATCTGTTTTTCTTACTCAAATGCGTGGGCTTCTTACAGCGGCAGAGGGGGACCCTCTCTTTCTATTTAAAAAGTTGAAACTTTGAATTTTGCCAAACAACCCTTGTACATATACACAGCATTGTGGGTGTATGATAGGGCTGTTCATTTACGAATATTTTAGTATTTGATTATTCAAAACTGGGTTTGACTGAATATTCAAATATTTGATACTCGCCATTAAGGTTTTTCATGCACTAGCAGTGCAACTGCATTCCACGTCAGTAAAAGGTTGCACGCAAAGCATGCTGGTGTTTTACGTGTGGCGATCGATGTTATGGACTATTCGATGGACATTATTTTTGTTTGCATGCACCTGTTGTTTCAAGATCGTTACGGGTACGTATAACATTCTGATAACAAGAAACCAAACTCCAGCCTTAGTTTTTGTGGTAATTAAAGCGGTCAAGGGCTTTACGGACGGCAACAATAAAAATCCAATTACAAAAAGGTACCGTCGACAACAATATGGCATTAAAGTGCCGTAACTTTTTTTTATTAAAATAGCATCAGATTCATTTCTGCATGTGCATATATTTTTTTCTCAAATATTCGAACCGGCAAAAAAGTATTTAAATATTCAGTTGACAATCGAGTGCTTTTGTGCCATATGAATATCCAACCCTCATGAATATCCGACTCTTTACCCACAATGCATTGCAACACAATTGCGCTTGATGAACACAATAATTGTTAGCAATGGCATAACCTTTTACCTCTATTTCTCACCCTCACCCTTACCCTACATGTATGTATCTCATTGTTACGTAGGCCTACTGAGCATGTGCAGTATAACCAACAAGTCGGATTTCCTATGAGTCGGATATTCACACGACACTGGTAAAGGTGGTTGGGTTTTCTAAGAATTTGATCTGATGTACATACAGCGTTAATACATGCTGTTTTCAACAACTGAAAAACTGGGGATTGTTGAGAAATTGTATAAACTCAACCTCTCCTGAAGGCAACACAAATAAGTATCATATGTTCCCTGTGAATGTCGGGAAAATTATTCTATTTGCCATTTTTTGTTGTTGCATTTGTACCTCAGGATGAACAAACCTCCAGAACTCTCAAGATGGTCTCCAAGGCGATTCAGACGTTAGGTAACCATGTCAACCCGGACAAAATAGTAAGTGTGTCAAGAATTCTGAAAGGGGTGATGTGGCAATGTTGATAAGGCAATAATCGCACCAGTTGTCCTAACAATGAAGGGGGGAAAATGTGATAAACTGTGTATTAACTTGTAGGTTATAACATGAGGTGAAGTAGAAGGTGAAGTAGAAGTCCATTTATAGGCCAAATGTTTGGTTGTCCTCCACACTCCTTCGCCAGTGGGGGGGGGGGGGGGGGGGGGGGGGGCGGGCGGGCGGGCGGAATTTTAGTTTTTTACATTCCCCGGAAGTCCAACTTCAAACCATACACAATGTAAAACAAACGCACAAATGTTGTTAGGCCGATAAACAGTAATATGGCTGCCTCTTCAGCGATGGCCGCTGGGTCCTTCACTCCATCCGAACAACACATACCGTAGCCCTAAAGCTGCCAGTGCTGACACTATCTCCTGGGGCTCAATGTCACTCTATGGACTACTTTTTGGTGGACGCGACCTTTGTGTGTTTCAGCTGTATTTGATGAGCTGGCTCAACATTCGACCAAAAACCTCACAAAGTTTTGATGTGGTAGCCACACTGCTCATACAATCAAACAAGACTTTTACACCCAGTTTGCAATGAATGCTGAGCGTGTATTAACGACGCCATCTTGGCTCTCCCTGTGCATATATATACACGTTCAGATGATGCATTTTTTGGTTTGAATATTTATTATTTAATCGTTTGTGTAAATTTACAACAACAAAATTCCAAACTGAATATTGAAATATAGTGATTAAAGAATATGTGACCCGCTCTGGAAAAAGGTATATTATGTCGCAAAATATGAAAAATTAGTTTTATGTATGTTTGGAAAGCCAGCAATGTAAGCTTTCATTTGGTACATGATAGAGCTCCAAAGCCCTTTCCGTTCTGGAGATATCGCGTTTTTGCATATTATTTAGTTCTATGGAGTTCAAATTGCACAACAGAGAAAACAGGCTTTGAAATAGCTAGTTCTAATACAATGCAATAGAACAATGCACTCTAAAAGGGTTATTTGTTCACTTTATTTACTGAAATCAACATTGTTGTGCACCAAACCTGAAACTTTAGATATTTAGATGTCATTAAAGACAAAAAACTAAAAATGAATTTTGACGAAAAATTTCACCCTCTCAACACTGAAAGGACCATTACACGTAAATGCATAGCGCGACTCATATCACCTTTTTCTGGAGCGGGTCACATATAATTAGAAAATATTTTTCATAAGTTTATTTCTCAAAAAGCGATTTTCATAACATTTTAGCCTCATGCGTTATACATGTGTGCACTGTAGTCACTCCTTGGGATTTTTCCCAAGATCCTGGGAATTTTTTTGGAAAAAATATGGATTGCACAAGGGCAAAGTGCTTATTCCGATGCTCTTTGCACAGTGTTTTCCCATCGCCTTGGGAATTCTTGGGAATTTTACTGGATGAATCTTGGGAATTTGAAATTTGATGAGTGGCCACGCTGCATTTGTGTATTTCTGTACTGCGTGTATTTCTATCAAGATATTTATTGTTCGTCAAACAATCCACAAGGAAAACTGACTAGGTAAATATGAATACATTTTCAAAGTGAACAAAGAAACTGGCAGGAGCGGGATTCGAACCTGCGACCTCCGGGTTATCGTACCGGCGCTCTACCAACTGAGCTATCTTGCCCTATGTTGGCGATCTCCCAAATTTTCAGTATCTTTGTTCGGGTGGGCGCTAGTCAGAAGTCATAAACCCAGAATGCGGTATAGCCATGGATCACTCCCCATTTTACGATACAACCTGGGAAGCGACATTGTGGGGATCACTCAATGAGGATACGACTTTTTAACTTATAATTCGTCAAACAATCCACAAGGGAAACCGACTAGGTAAATATGAATATATTTTCAAAGAATCTGACAACATAGTCACAATATATGGAATTGTTTGCTTTTTTTTTAAGCTTAAAAAAGGTCCCTCGGTTAGGAATGTAGTCGAGTCCATCACAAGTCCCTGCAAGTCCCTGCAAGTCTCTGCAAGTCTCTGCAAGTCCCTACAAGTCCCTGCAAGTCCATAAGCCCTCTAGTCCTAATCCCAAGCACAAGCTATTTAAATGAGCTTTGACAAAGGCATTCCTTTTGTCATTGTTCATCCAGTTACTTGTGACCGGCTTTATGAAAGGACTTCTGACTAGACTTGCGAAAGGACTTGTAAAAGGACTTGCAGGGACTCGACTACAACATATCATTGTTCCTGAAAACATCAAGAAATGGCCAAATTTATCAGGGCTAAAATTAGTGATCAGGAATGTGATGAATGTAAACACCTTCATTTTGTGCAGAGTAACGTGAACTGGAAAGAGGAATACATGAGTCCGCTGAACGTGCACATTCTAAATGAGGCGCATATGGATGGCATCAAAAAGGTGAGTTCTTGAATCTCACAAGGGGTTCCCAGGTAGAATTTAACAAATTCCATGCGCAAAGTTTTTGACGAGATCAGATACATGTACGTTTGGTGGTTTGGGTTAAAAGGTTTACAAAATCAAAATCAAAATGATATAAATTGTTCTCAAACATTGATGAATACGTACAATGTATGAAAATCCAGATTTTTTGTAATTTGCTAACAGCACACTGTGTTATTAGCCATCTGGCGTAAAAATCCCTATAAGATTAATGAGGGCGGATTCCAACCCCCCCCCCCCCCACAAAAATAAATGCACAAGTCTCTACATAAAGGAATAAGGAGTACATGAAATTTTAAGGGCTGCCTTTAGGCAAACACAAACTATATGTTGATCTGGGGTCCTCGTGGATTTTTCAGGGATTTCATGGACTTTTTTTGTTTGCCAATCTCACCCCTAATTTTCATTTGTTTGGATTTGTAACTCTAGTTCTTGGAGGTGATCTCGTCGTCCAGTCAGGCCCAAGTCAAGGCCATTGAGGCACCCATAACATTAAAGGAAGGGTAAGCAGGCAGTTGTGTATTGGTTTGCTTTGTAGAAGAGAAAGGAAAAAAACTCTCCCATTATTTCTTGTGGTGGTTGTGATGAATAGGCATTTTGTGCAAAGCTATTAAAATGGCCTCCATGAAACACTGCAGTGGGACTAGACTGAAATATTTGTATGCTTTGCAAAATTGTTACCTTTTTCAACTTGTTAAAGATGATGTTGATTGCTGAGAGAAGTTTGTGTCACTTTTTGTTTTATTCGTCAAACAATCCACAAGGGAAACTGACTAGGTAAATTTTTAGTTTTATGTGGATTCTGTATTGTAAAATAAAACAGCCAATTGTTGAGAATAACAATCTCCTTTAAACTTCAATAACGCCTTGGCTTATGTTTTTCTGCAGAAGAGTGGCATTTGATAAATTTTCTTACCGTTCTGGATCCTTACTGCAATGGGGGAAATGTTCATTACCTCAATTCATATAGGGCCACATGTATGCAGGAAAACGGGGGGGGGGGTGTATTTTCATTGAAAATGACATTTTCCAGTAGCCATTGTTTTTTTTTTAATCAAAAAATCAAAAAGGGAGGGGCCAAATAACAAAAAAAGGTCTTTTTTTACCAGGATTATGATCAAGAGAGCGCAGGGCAGGAAGAAGTTTCTGGGCTTTGGTCTGAAGAATTTCAAGAGGAGGTGGTTCCAGTTAACCAACCATGAGCTGACGTACAGTAAAACGAAAGGTACGTGGCTCCAACTGATCTTGCAGAGCAGAAATCGCAGTTGTACAAAAATGTACCAATGATTGTTGAATACTACCTGGCGTGGCTTCGAAAAAGAAATGAAATGGCTTGGTATGGGTTGAGATCAAATGAAGTCATGCAAAGAAAACTTTTAAGATTTTTATTTTACAAGGTGGTGTTGTCGTGATGAAATGTCTTTGACGCATGTCTGGGCAATTTGAACATGTGACCATTCTAGCCCAGTAAAAGGAAGTGCAGGTACAATGTAACAATTGCTGGCAGACTTGCTAGTTGACGTTTTCGTGTAATGACCCAAGTTTTCACTTGATTTCTGTTTTGAGGATGATGATCTAAAATTTTAATCAGGGGTGAAATTTGTCAAGATTTTTCCTGATTTCAGGATTTTTGTCAGGATTTTTACTGATTTCCGAATTTTTTAAGAATCTCTTTTGAAATCTGGAATTCCTGAGGTGTTACCCTACAAGTGTTTTTACCTGTAAAAGTGGATAGAAACGGATATTTTAAGGGGTGCCTTTAGGCAAATATAAACCATAGACCCTACGTTGTTCAGGGGTCCTCATATTAAAACACTGCAGATTTTGTGGATTTTTCATTTTCGGCCAATCTCACCTCTGTTTTAATTGATTGACATTAACAATCAGAAATTTCTTATTTAATTCTTTTGACGTGTCTGTTATACAGATAGCAAGCCGCTGTGCAGAATATCCGTCAACAACATTCTTGCCGTTGAGAAACTCGAAGAAGAATCCTTCCAAATGCAATTTGTAAGTTTGCATCTAAGGGAGCACTGCCAAGCTCCAGGAACACCCGGGCCTCCGGGCTTCTATAATCCTTTGAAGTTGTACACAATAAAATGCCCATTAATGCTGGAGTCCAGCCAGCTTCCATGGTAAACCCAAACTTAATAAGTGGCCCCTTAATGGAATGACAACAAAAGCAATCACTAGTAAATGCTCTATTGTTAGGTGATTTGTGGCTCACAATAGCAAGACTAAAAACCAGAAGGCCCGGGCATGGCCAGGCCTTTCAACGGCCTGGCCTGTCCATGGGTTATGCAGTGCTCCCTAAAGGGATGTCATCCTTATTAAAGAGGCAGTACTGTAAACAGTACTGCTGTTTTCACTGAGGTACCGCATTCAGTACTTTGCAGCAGGGTTTTGAAAGAAAATAGATGCCATTTTTTCCCGACGTACGTGACGTGAGTGAAGCTAGAAGTTGTGCACTTGGGTGACTTGGATTAACATTATTCTTGGAGTTTTCCTCGACTTTCTCAAGTAAGAAAAGAAGTGAACTTGTTTATTAATGAGTCAGTTACTCTAACCCTAATTCTGAATTTTAATTAAGGAAACACTGAACATTTCTCCCATTGTAAAAATTTGTTCGAAGTAAAATAAAATGGGAGGCGGTGTCCGGAAATTGGGCACTAGGTTTATTGTACATACATGTACTATGATGTACATTATGGACGTGGCCCAGATTTCGGAAATGGATTTTGGTCGTAAATTTTGTTCAGGGTAGAAAGCTCTTAAAAAGTCTTAAATTTCACTTTCTGGAATGTGCAGATACCCTGTGAATAGTAGAATAAACTCAGTAACTCTTAATCGGTAATGAATTACTTCATGATGAAACCGCTCGTGTAAAGTCACAAATCAAGAATCATAACATCCATCTGGTGGGGGGTATACCAGTACCTAAAATAATAGCAGTACCGCTTAGAATACTGCCTGTCTAATATGGATGTCCTCCCTAATAATAATGGAAAAGCTTGTTTTCAACGAATATAGTTGTCAAAAATATCCACCAAAGCTTAAAATACAGAGCAGATTGTCTTTGATTGTCTCCGATTGTCTCCGATTGTCTCCGATTGTCTCCGATTGTCTCCAATTGTCTGGCTCCGAAGGCAACATTTGTATTCTAGTCCCAAGACTTTTTACCCTTGAGTTTGAGTCACAAACAACAAGATAACGTCCACTTGCAACGGGTCGAGTCCAATTCAATGTTTATCCTGATTCAAGACCTCTGTAACTCTACCGCATTTGCAAAGTTCGGAACGGGTAACAACGAGGAGTGTTACAAAGAAAATTTGTTACACCAGATGAAAGCATCACATTAATAGATAGGTTCATTTCTTTGCAGATGTTCCAAGTTGTCCAGCCAGAGAGGGCGCTGTACATTCAGGCCAACAACTGCGTGGAGGAGAAAGAATGGTAAATATTCAACCTGGACAAGAAATTGTTTCCATCGTCAGTCACGATAAATCAGTCCCAGACAGCTGGCTCAGTGGAAGAGCAAGTGGCACCTAAACCAAAGTTAAGCAGCGTATGACTGCAGGCAGGACTTGGATGAGAAACCACACCATGTATTGCTTGCATTAGCATGCCTGGTAATAATAAGTGCATTGGTCTTGGGCATGGCAGCCCTTATCTATCTCAAAAGAGTTACGTCCTTCAGTTGGGACGTTAAGCTGGAGCTCCTTTGCGCAATATATGATCAGTGCATGTAAAAGAACCCAGAGAACCTGTCGTAAAAAAGTAGGGGTTTTCCCCCGCTGCCTCTGGACCCCCAGACTAAAGATGGTCCACTGAAAATCGTCATATAGATAACAATCAAACTGATATCCCCAAATTGTACCAAATGGCGACGATCTTCTCTTTAAAATGATAGGTCACTCACTGACAGGTCACAGATTACTGATTGCGTCATGTTGACTGATAGTCAGTGCAAGGGGCTGTTTACGCATGACACCTCAAGTTCAACCACAACACATCACTTCATGATATCTGGCTCCTAGAACTTTCCTGACATCCAGGGGAGCATGCACTCGGGTACAGTTAACCTTGCAAAAATAGAAGAGGAGGGTCTCAAGCCCACATTCTGAAAACCCTACCATCAGTACTCAAGTCAGACCTTTTTTTAATGCAACTTCGCCTCGAACAAGGCCAAAAGCCACTTGAGGTACAGAGTTACAAAAAGAAAAAAGAATCCAAGATACAAGAGGCAGGAATTAATATTCCTCTTGGAGCAGGAAAGATTGTAAGATGAAGGGAAACATGCACCAGGCAAAGAATTCCATAGAGATACAGAACGAGGAAAAAGCTATTGGCATATGTTTTTGTTGTACATCTAGGTGGGAACAGGCAAAAAGCCGAGTTTCACGCTCAAAACACCCTAACTGGAGAAACCAAGCTGGACAAACCGGTGGAACATTTACCATGAAAATATCTGTAGAACAGACTAAGAGTAGCAACAGATCTCAGTTGGGAGAGTGATCGTAAGGATGACCACAACTCTTCTCCAACCGAATTAACAATGCACTTCTGAATTCTATCAAATAGAGAACAGAGATTAATGTGGTGTTTGTTTCATGGGTTTGATCCTCCAAGGCTGGACATCCTGTTCAACATCTGTAAGACGAACAAGAATCGACTACATTACTATCACCCTGCTGCCTTCAAGAATGGCCATTGGATATGGTAAGACAAAGAATTGTATCCATTCCCCATGTGATGATTAGCAGTGTATGCTCAGTGCTTTGCTAGACTGGTACAACGCGAGCCCACTAGCTCTGGCTCACTAGTGTGTACATGTGTGTCTCAACCACTCAACCAAGCTTGCCAGGATTGGCCGGTCAAGTTAGATTTAATATTGCAGCGACAGGTACAGTGACAAGATGGAATTTCACTTGGGATTAGGCTTTGGTGATTCTGTGCTGTAGTCAATGCCTTCAACTCAGTGGCGTAACTACCGGAGGGGTGGGAGGGGTTATACAGTCTCAGCTAACATCTGTGCCCCCCTCCTCCAATTTATATTCTTGAACTTAAAAAAAATATATATAAGCCGCAGTTCATTTACTTTGAGTGGCCTATTAATCACTCCTGAAACCTCAGCTGCCTGGGGAGTATACAACCCCTCCTTTAAGTTGAGCATAAACCAGAGAAGCAACTTGTGAAAAAGTGTCTTGCTCAAGGACACAAGCACCATGATCACTGGCTGGACTCAAACTCACAATCTGTAGTATCACCAAGATTTTGAGTCTGGTACACTTAGACCACATGTATGCAAGACTTCACGCTATGATTATCCGTAAACTGGTCTTGGGGGAACATATTTACACATTATGTTTCAGGGGGGTCACACATAAATATGTCACTTTTTTATAGGGGAGCTGGGGAATCTGTTTTCATATTCTCATACAACTTTCCTGTCCTCATATTATTCTAGTTGCAAGGCCACGTCAGAAAGTGCCCAAGGATGTTCGCAAGTTACAGGGTAAGCCGTTTGCATTTTTCAAATACCCAGATTTCCATTCTTGTTGACAAACATTTTGTTGGAGAAGTTGGAGCTTGTTCATATTCATATCCGTACCTGTTTTGAACAGCGCCCTCATGTCCTCTCCCCCCCCCCCCCCAGGCTTTTCAAAATATTTTGCAGATTAAATTTATGGGGGTCACTCGTTTATGTGATTTTTATTTAAAAAAATCTTGATCATCCCCCTCCACCATTTTTGGCCACTTACAGTCGACTCTCGTTATTAAGAGCTCAGTTAATACGAGAACTGGGTTAAGATGAGAATTTTTGTTGGTCCCGACCAAATTGTGCACATTCCTATGGGAGAAAATTTCATTCGGCTAAGACGAGCATTTTTGTGGCCCGATTGAGCGCAAATACATGTATTATCTATTTTCCACGAACATTCTGGAAAACAGCCTATCAATCAGTGAATCCATTCAATTTGAAAAGTTATTGTAATTAATGTTTGTTAATTCTGCAGTGCGGTTTTCGCTCCGCGTACACATCACCTGTTTGTGTCTCATGCCGCTATGATAATGGCGCAGTCATAATGCTCGCTAGTCCTGCACTGCGGTTTTCACTCCACATAGACATCGGCTGTTTGTGTCTCGAACGTGCCGCTAGAGGGGGCTTTTAAAAGGTGGACAATGGGTGTTTGCGGTTCCCGTGCCGCTATAGAGGGGTTTGTTTATGGCGGCTTTCATGCCGCCGGAACGCCGAAACTAACCCCGAAGTGCGAAAACAGCGCACTTGCTTTCGTTCCCCTTGCAGCCAGCTGGAAAAAAATAACCCAACCACGCCAAGGCAATCATGAAAAACAGAATGTTTGGCGCCCTCTTTTGTTCAGTAATATCAATCGTGTTTGTAACTCAAAATATTTTATTTATCCCCCATGATTATAAATTAATTTTAGAGCTTATTAATCCCCGACAGTCGCACCCCAACATTTCGATAAATGTTACCGTAAAAACTAGTCATTAATGAAGAAGACCCCCCTAAATATTGCTGCTTGTTTTATTAAAAATCTGCTTGCAACATTTTCATAACCAATATAGAGCAATACAATTTTTATCAACATGATGTGCGTGTTAACATTGTGTTTGGGGCCTATCCACACGTCATATTTATACGAGAGCCCGGATAATACGAGATATCTGCATAAGTCCGGAGAACCTCGTATTAACGAGAGTCGACTGTATTTACGCTCACTGCTTTTGGTTCACTCTAAAAAGTTTTCAAAGTGAACAAGGAAAACTGGCAGGAGCGGGATTCGAACCTGCGACCTTTCGGAATACCGTACTGGCAGTCTCCCAAATTGTCAGTGTCTTTGCTCGGTGGGCGCTAGTCACAAGTCGATACCCAGAATGCCGTATAGCCAGGGATCACGCCCAATTTTACGATACAACCTGGGAAGCGACATTGTGGGAATCACTCAATGAGGATAGACTTTTTAATTTTATAATTCGTCAAACAAACCACAAGGGAAACTGACTAGGTAAATTCAAATAAATTTCAAAGTGAAGAAAAAACCTGGCAGGAGCGGAATTCGAACCTGCGACCTCCTGAATACCGTACCGGCGCTCCACCAACTGAGCTATCTTGCCCAAATTGTCGGTGTCTTTGTTCAGTTTTTAAACGCGGTTGTTTTAAAATTTGCAGTGGTCTACCTTTGAGCATCTGCCTGGACATTGATCCTGACAGGGAGTCGGAGCGAATTCAGTGTCTATTCATGTCCCACCTACAGAAACTCCACTCCCTACAAGGTATTTATTTATAACAATTTTTTTCCCAGGATGTGCCCAAACAGTTTATCCTCACGAATACGGACAACAGCCTTGGCCACGGTTTGATAAAAAGGCCACCTGGCCGGTTGTCATCTATATGCACATTCTTGCACGTACTCAATCCATTGTTAAAATGCCCATTGTTAAAATTGGGGGTTAACAATTGCATGGTCTCCATTGGGCCGTGCATTAGGCTTGGGCGGTATTTCGGTATTACCGTATAGTGACGTTTTTTTGTTAATACCGGACAATACCGACTGACGATCCATAAATACCAAAATACCGGCGAACTCGGTTTGGAATTTTAATACCGCGGTATTCCCCCTAATTTTCTGAATGTTTGCAAAAAGCCTTTTAAAGATAAAGAAAAACAACCGCACTCACAGTTGAATCCATTCTCCAATAATCCAGTGTTCTGCCTTGCAGTGGAAAGATAAGACCTAATTGTGGAGCTCGACTTGGTAACCCGATACTCCAGTGGCTGCCATTCTCTACCAGAAAGGCCTTAGAAGTTTTCCTTACACCGCCGCATTTGCGGTTAACTTTTTGGGCGTGCAGTGTCTGGGACGGAAAGTTCCAACAATGTTTTACACAGGGGCGTGTTTTGGCTGAATAACCAATTGTCTCTTTGGTTAATTGTTTTGGGGATTTGATTCATCATGCCTAATTCTTGCCCGATTATAATTGCCCAAAAAATTAGCGATGAGAAAAAAACCAAATCGGGTATTTTAAAATGACTGCCGAAACACACCCCGGGCTTGTTCAGTCATGGACCGATGTCATGTACAAAATGTATTATGTGTGTACGTGTATATCAATTCGAAAGGTGCAAATACGAAGGGACTGTGCTTAATCTTGCAAATGCCGTCCAGGGAAATTTAACAAAAACATTTCCAAAAAGCGTAAGACAAAGGCCGTAATTTCTCACCGTGGGGAATTCCCTTGTGCGCGCATAATACGTGATCTCTACTCTCTTTTGTTTTACGATCTATGTACATGTACTCAACAAACTACTCGTGCTTTTCCCCCATGGTTTGTTCCATGATGTGGGCCGGCGCATGCGATGCATATGCAGCGAACCGTACTTCATTTTAAAACCGTCTGATTGGCCATCTAAAAAAGACGTTCGGAACGCATCTCATTCATGGTTTGGGGCCACCTCGATTCTTGCTAGCGTCAGTAAGTTGACACTTCGTGATTGTCTCGACCAGCCAAGCCGTTACTCTGTAAACTGTGTTGTGAACTTTCAGTGCTGGCACCAGAATAAAAATAATTCTGAAATAATTCACTGCCTGAGGGGGATTGCCCACTGATGTATAAAAATCTGAACTTGCATTGGCTGCTCAAGTCACCGTCCACCATCTTTCCACTCCACGCGATGCGCGAACGTACTGGCCATGGTACAAGCATGATGTAAGCAGGCGCGACCGCACTCGTGGATATGTCCCATGAGAGAGGTAATGTGGCTGCTTCTGGCGACAGTTGTTCGTACAGCGCGCAACGCAGTGTTGGAGTCGCTGGCGACCGGGGGCTGGCGCATGACGTGAATCACAGTCGCTGCTTGTACCAACTGCAAAGCACATGTTCCAGCTGTGCATACGTGAATGTGATGTGCAGCCTAGTGCTGGTGCGCGAGGCATGATATGCACGATTGCCCGGGTCGTTGACGATCGGAATGACGTTACAATGCAATAAGTACCTGCACTACAAAAAAGTCAGCTTTTTTTAATCAATCACGTTGATATATGTTTGCAAACAAATAAATTAATATTGTCACTAAAGCATAGGATTGTTTTTAGGTTGATACATAGCAGCCTTCACGCTGGCATACTTTTGTAGATGCGCGTGGTCTGTGACGTTTTTTTCGATGACGTACATGTAAGTAATACCCAATTTAAATACCCGGTTTTAGTGAATACCGCGGTATTTTTGAAATGTAAACCGCGGACTCCTGGAATTCGATACCGCCCAAGCCTACCCTGCATACATCTTAATTACAAATGAATATTTACACACACAAACCAAAATATTTCCACATAGTACAAGAATATTTACACAAATAAATATATGTGCCACGGCACTTTCTTTATAGCACAGTTTGTGTTTCCACCCTGCCCCTCAGATCTCGGCCAAAACACCAACAGATATCTGTGTTACTCAATATGCAAGTTAGGCTATATGTGAAATTTTGTTCAGTTTTTGCAATTTTGATGTGTTATACCGGCCACACTATGTTATGTGCATGCACGATTCTATACCAGCGGCATAGGTCACCGGAAAAAGTTGCATTACGTTAAAATAGTAGCCCCAATAGTAGCCCCTTTTTTGTTTTTTTGTGTAAGTCGCCCAATGCAAGGATATTAAGATATAATAAAGGGTTACGATCAGATGTAGGTGGTAGGGTTGACAACCATTTTGAATTGCCAACCCTATCACCCTTTTTCCTGAGCCCAGATCTAAATAGAGGATAATTTTCAATAAATTCCAAAAATTATCCCACTTTTAGAGCTGTAGACCCAGGAGGGGCAACTTCCACTATTGGTGAGACCAACTCAACTCCCCCAATGTTTATAAATTTGTGTCAAAATGTGCCCAAGGCGTTAGCCAAAAAAGTGAAAAAGTCTGTGGGAGAAAAAAAACACTGACATGTCGCAAAGAAACGGCCAAGGGTTAATTGAAGAATTTGAGGTTGGTGCCTTTGGGAGTCAAAATATCAGGTGTCGTCATGGGTCACTAAAAATGTCATGTTTTTAAAACATTGTCAGACAAGGGAGTGAGGGGTTTGAATGACTCGACTATTAATTTGACTGTCGTTATTGTTGGCTGTGGTTTGGTAAAGATGCCTGTGCAACCCAAGCTGTGTACCAAGGCCTTCCACCCACCACCCACACATCTGTCAGCATTGAAGATCCAAAGACCTACTTCGCCACCGTCAACGCCATGCTGTCCGAGATTATATCCCTGGAGCAGAAGCACAATCAGTACAAGAAGATCAGGCAGCGACTCACCCAGTATGGAAGCAAGTGAGTAATGGAGGAATTTCACATTAGTCCCTTCTGCGCGCTTCCGGGTTAATACTATTCAACAAATTCATACATGCATGAATGAATCACGCCGTAAATGGCAGCACAGCGCACATTTAGTATAGTCAGCTGTTTACTTAGCACTGAGAGCCTCTTTTACAAACCTGGAAGTGCGCAGATCGGTGCTAATTTGTTAATTTGGAATCTGTCTGTGTTGTGGTGATCTTATGCACCTGTCAATTGTTGCTCTAGCCCCCTCTCCACCTACAATCCCGGCCAAAATGCTTGGGCCACGTGATGATAAACATACCCTCCCCCGTGCCCCCGCTCAATAAAGAACTGAACTGAAAATGTTGTAATATCAAGCCGGAACGCATTCAGTGCAATGAGAGCCAACATTGACTTGGGGCAGGGGGGTCGGGGGCCCAACGAGATTTGGCCGGGATTGTAGGTGTCTTTTTTTTTTTTCTTCTTCTGTTTTATCACCCAATACAAGGCTAAAAGCCACTCCAGGTAAAGGGTTACCATCAGTGGTGGTAAGTTGGCGACATTTTGAATTGCCAACCCTACCACCTTTAAGGTTTTTCGTGGACCCAGGTCTAATTAAATAGAGGATAATTCTTCAACAGATTCCAGAGAAATTGTCCCAATTGTCAGACCGATAGACCCAGGTGAGGTACCTCCTAGCATCCATGAGACCAACTCACCTCTTGTTTATAATAGTTTATTTTAGTTGTGTTTATTAACCCCTTGAGTACGGTAGTTACAGTGAGGCGCCGGGGTGCCGTGTTGGCTTTGCAGCCAAGCGAAACGGACACAAAAAGCTTGTGCAGCCAAGCGTAATGAACACAATAATCCAACAATGGATTGAAAATGCAGAAAATGGCATCTATAGACATCATCCAGCCTGGTGTGGCACTGTTTATTTTGCTCCATATGGCGTCCTCCGTACGCAAAGGGTTAAAAAAGAAATTCTACCAAAATATTCTGCACTAAAAAATAAAAAGGACAAAAATGGACAACTGTTGATTTCATCTTACAGCCCAAAAAGCAAATTACATAGGCTAATTTTCCTTTGGGACCCATACAAAAACATCAGTGTCAAACACTCGTAATATACTAAACATTACAAAAATTCCCCATATCACAATTTCCATTTCAAGACTCCAGTACATTCTTACTGCCTGCTCCTTTTCAATCTCATTCCATTGAGGTCCCTTATTAAATTGCATAATCAAAATGTCGCCAGATCATCTGAATTCAAATAAAATAAAAATGTTAAACATCAAAACTTGTCGGCAATTTAATTGTACTTGTTTTAAAAGTGTCATCAAAACAGTACATTAAAAATAATCTTTAACTACTTCAAAATGTAGTTCATAATTAAACTTATATAAATTCACCCAGTTTTACAGTATTTCACTTTTCACAATTTGGTTCTTGAAGGTGCAATTATCATTCTTTTTTGTTAAGTATTGTTTGAAGCTTTAATTTGCATGGTGGAGTGAAAAGTAGGGAAATAGGTTTGCGGGTACACCATGGAAAGATATCTCTTCGTCTTTAGTGTCTCCTGAAGACGAACAGAGCTTAATGTTCAAAATATCAAGATCATACTCTCACCACTGGCTCTTTTCAGAGCCAACACTTCCTCAAAAAAAGAGACATCTTTCCATGGTGTACCCGTAAACCTACTTCCCTGCTTTATTTTTGTTAAATTAAAATAACTCCAAAAATTTATCTAAATCAAGCTACCCCCCCCCCCCCCCCCACACAACATATATTTGACCAGTTTAAAAATCATTCTGCGTCCATGTTTACATCAATATTGCTATTCCGCTTTGTTTATGTGCACCTTAAACCCTTGACCCTCGGGTTTTAGATGGGGGCGCTGGGGCACCATGCTGGCTTGTCTAGCCAAGTGAAACGGAAACGAGGCTTGTGCAGCCAAGCATAACGTACACAATACCCTAATAATGGATTGAAAGTGCAGAGATTGGCACATATACCGGTACATGTATGTGTCAACCAGCCTGGTGGCAATTTTCAATCCGTACGTATATGTGACCCGCTCCAGAAAAAGGTGATATAAGTCGCGCTATGCGTTTACGTGTAATGGCCCTTTCAATGTTGAAAGGGTGACATTTTTTGTCAAAATTCATTTTTTGTTTTTTGCCTTTAATGACATCTTAAATATAATTTTCAGGTTTGGTGCGCAACAATGTTGATTTCAGTGAATAAAGTGAAAAAAATAAGCCTTTTAGAGTACATTGTTCCATTGCATTGTATTAGAACAAGCTATTTCAATGCCTGTTTTCTCTGTTGTGCAATTTGAACTCCATAGAACTAATTAATATGCAAAAACGCAATATCTCCAGAACGGAAAGGGCTTTGGAGCTCTATCATGTACCAAATGAAAGCTTACATTGCGGGCTTTCCAAACATACATGAAACTCATTTTTCATATTTTGCGACATAATATACCTTTTTCCAGAGCGGGTCACATATGTGTCAACCGGTGGCAAGGGGTTAACTACCATCCAAACATTTGTTTTCACATTTCGTTTCATTTCAGGCAAAGTCCAATAGGAGATCACAACCGCAACTCGTTACACTGATGTAGAGTCAAGTCCAGGATGGAGAAACAATTTTATAAAGCAGGGTGTCCCCTAACTTCCACTGCCGACACCTGGTTGCTATGATGGACCGTACTTTTTCTTCATTTGGCAAGAGAGGAAATATAGCCAGAAGTTCTGTATCTGAAGCTTGTGTGTCGCATCTTTGCACTGCATCCTCAAATTTTTCAAATGGATCTTCAAATGGATCTTCAAATGTGACAGACCTAGTATAAATTTGTCTGTCTTTCCAAGATGAACTGGGATGACTAGAGAGAGCAGGAAGTGAGCTCTCATTTAGGTATTCCAATGACCTCAGTGGGGTATCAGTTTCTCTCAAAATTTAATAGCCTTATTGGAGAAAATTTGCCTTAAAAAATAACAAAGACACGGGGAACAATTCTGCAGATTTTGTGTACTTTAAACCTATTTTTTGCACGATATCTGAAACTACAGGAATTTTTCATCCTGTCTCTGCTTCTTAAAGGCCAGTACCATTTACGCTGTGTAGCAACAGACTTGTTTTTGTAGCGCTGGCCACAAATTGGAAAAATGCAAGGGGAGCAACTACGAAAGCTTTTGACAGAATTCCGATTCAGGTAAACTAATTTACCCAGCCCACAAAAGCATAGCCATTCGTCCGAGGCAAATGCTATGTGGAATTTTGTAGTTCAAGTCAAATTTCAGTTGCTGTGTTCGGAAATGTTAAAGTCAAAAATAGTCCCCCAAGTCTACTGAGTTCAGACTGCAATTCTAATTGCCAGTGGAAGGGCCTCCCATTTTCAAGTCATGCAGTGAGTTTTAACAATGCGGATTTAACAAATAAATCCATCTTTTTGTGAAGATGAAACGGGTAACATTCCTTATCCAGGGCTTGCTAAAGGGAATGCGTTGTTCATCACGAAACCAAAGATGCATAAGAGTATGTGTATGTTTTATTGTACTAACAGCAGCACTCAGACTGTACGTACCAAGCTCTTATTTTCGTCTTTTTTGTTGAAGTACATGTAAGAAGTGGCCCCTGATGATGTTCAATGAATTCTATTTGAAGGTTCTTAGACATCAATATGGGAAGAATGGTGTTAAAAGTAATAATGTCCGGAGCCATGTACGGAACTCACTCTACCAACTGTACTGTATTATTTTGTGATATACAAATAATGAATGTTTATGAGTGCGATGGTAAGAATAATTTCATGAGGTGACAGATGGAATGTTCCATTCCACCTGTCACCGAATGAAATTATTCTTACCATTGCAACACCTGAATAAATCCTCGTCGGATTGCATGCATGGATTTCTTTGTGTACAACGTGCCGTTTTCCCTTCTCAGTCCCGCATAAAACCGCGACAAAAAGTTGTCAAGTTCCGAATCAGTCAGAGCTTCAATTATTATTCCTGCATGTCTTGCAAATTCCTCTAATCGTTTGACTGCATATTTCGTCTTCTGTTAGCCGCAGTTCGGGAGCATCGTCCGCCATTTTGTATGAATGACAGCCGTGTTGTAGCGCCACCTATAATGACCGTGAAATTCGCGAAGTTACATCACACGCCTATTGTGTGATGTAACTTCTCGTGGCGTGCGATGGAACGAATAATTAAATGCACGTGATCGACGATCCACCAATCAGATGGCGGGGATTTATTCAGGTGTTGTATAATACATATTATTACAGTTTGGACTTTTTAAGCATCAGTGGTGAGAAAAAATATTCCCTTTGCACATTTTGTTGTTGTGTATGTGCAAAATCGGTTTTTCCATGGAAGCCTATTCCATCCAATTGACTGAACCGCAAGTAAGGATCTGTTAAAAAACTTGAAACAAATCCCTGTAATTCTTTTCAAAATATATATATTATTTGTTAGTGTGAAATAAAACACCAAAAAATTGTTTTGAATACGATTATATGAATGATATGAACACTAACAGAATTGCTCTCCATTCAAATAGGTTATTAGATTTTTATTTCAAAGTGAACAAAGAAAACTGACAGGAGTGGGATTTAAACCTTTTGATTTGAACTTTTGGCATACTATGCGTAACATTGTGAACACAAGCATAAAGATGTACCACGAAGCGAGTAAGCGTCGTACAAGTTGTATTTACCGTATTACAGTGGAACATTCAATGATACATGTACTTTTAAGGCAAAATTTGTGGTAGACTAGCCTGAGTTATAGTGACGTACTCATCACCGAGCAGGGTAGTTTGTGCGAACCCCCAGCTTACAGGTTTGCTGGTGCTCTACCAACTGAGTTATCTAACCCTGTTCATGGGAGGGGGGTGCTAGTCAGAAGTCATAAAACTCCCTTGCCCCTCCCTTATATCCCCTGCCAACCCCCCCCCCCCCCCCGCCCCACCCCCTCCCCGCCCCACCCCCCTCCCCGCCCCACCCCCCTCCCCACCCCCCTCCCTCCCCGCCCCATCCCCCATTAGGTAAGACAGCTCAGTTGGTAAAGCATCAGTACAGTATTCTGAAGGTCACTTGTTCAAATCCCTCTCCTGCTAGATTTTTGTTTACTTTAAAAGTTTATGCAAATTACTAGTCAGTTCCTGGGTGGTTTGTTTGACTAGGCTATTGTTTCAATATGTTTTGCAGTGTTGGTGAACCCGAAGGTAACACAGCACTGTGGAGAAAGTGCGACTCCCTCACTTTTGTTCCAGTAAGCATAACAAACTCACGACTTTTCAATGATTTCTTCACCACTTACGCTTAAAGGTCATGCTTTAATAATATGTACAGAAAAGTTTTCAATAATTTTCGGAAGTATGGTAAATATTTGGCAAAGGGGGGTTTTTGTGATTTTCAACCACCCTGTGGTGTGTACGATACTTTCAAAATTAGACAAGTTACAAAATAATTGTCTGCTATTGAGATTTTGAAAATTGTAATTTTGGTACATTTTCCTACTCTATTACATGTATATAGTGATTGCATTCACATTCCAAGCTATTTTTGGACAGTCGCTGTAGCGTGGTCTTGCTCTTATCAAAATTTCCAGTTAAAACAAAAAAGATGATAAATTTACACTATTGATATCGGCAGAATACGGTGCCTTTTATAAAAGAAAAAGGATTTTTCCCAATTTTACGAAAAATATCTTTATTTAATTACAAATTCTGTAACTGCAGGTTTGGATTTTTTTTTTCCAGTTCCTTACATGAAATCGACAAATAAGACAAACATGGGTTACCAGTAGTAAAAAAAATTCAAATTCAGCAGAGATATTGTCTTTTGAAGAAAAACTTTTTAAATTGTATTCACCGTGTTAATAATTCTAGGTTTGCAAAAATGTTTTGGTTGATTGGAAATCCATATATTCTTGAACAAATTCGGGTCAAAATGTGCTTCAATAAATTATTCTTTTCTGTGCCTTGTCGAAACTAATTAAATAATTTAAACAACTAAAAAACGCAGAGTGAAATATGTACACAGTATTTTATTTGTCAGTACTTTATGCTACATTGTAAATGATTTTTTTATTGTGAAAAAAAGTCAATTGTTTGCGTTTTTTCTGTTTTATGAAAAACATTTTTTGTATTTAGCGACCTTTGTTTTACGATAGATTCTAGTTTGTTAGTATTATATATTGCAGGTGTTTGAATTTTTATGCTTTTAGCATCATTTAGGTTCCCTGTATATTTTACATTTGCAGCCACTCAGCTGTCTTGAATCATGGATCCTTCCTCCATGTTTGAATTAACTTAGGCTGTCCGAATTAATTACACATCCACACTTTCTCTCTGCTGAGGCGAACTGGTGATCCTTGCGGTGGCCAAGTGATTCTATGCCTTGTAGAATCATATCAGAAAATGGAATGGTTAGGCAAGTTGAATTGGTGACGAACAGGGGTGTCCATTTTCTTGGTGTTCACAGTCGATTGATGGCCATAGAAACGCTTTTTGAGCGTGTTCTTGGTCTCCCCGACATACTGGATTCAACAAACCCTGCAAGAAATGAGATATAAATTATGACATAAGAGGTGTTGCAAGTAATGTTACCATTTGTTCTGTGAGTAGTCTTTTTCTGGCCATTCGTTTGTATATTTCAGGTCCATTCAGTCAGCAGTTTGCGGCAGTTTAATTCATTTTCAAAAAATGATGTCATTAGAATTGAGAGAAGTATACTTTAGGTCGATAAATTCATTTTGGAATGATAAAAACAACCTTGACTTGAAATGGATCAAATATAAATAGGTGTCCGTAACTACACAATCGCCGACTCAGGTGCTAAGTGACATCAACAGGAGAGGGCGTTTGAGCGTTCTTTTAGCCCATCTCTCGTGGCTATATACCCGAGTGAGCTAATAAACACAGAAATTTGCTGAGCACAAAAATGTCTTGCTCAGTTAAAACAAGTTACCAGCCAAAAAGTCCTTGTGATTTTACCGCTGATCTGAGCAAACAGCTGAATACCAGTGACAAGCAACACATGGAAATTAATCCTGTTATCAAGGAAAACTGTTCATGCCAAGCAATTACATTGTTGTGCTTAGCACTATAGTTGTCACAAATGTTGGCATGTGTAAACCACTGTTCTTGCTTGAATTTGGACACAGAATGGTTCCTACGTGCGAAAAGATGTGCACAGCCCCTAAGTTAATTCTCCGTGTGCGTCCATTTTGTCTCCAGATTTGAGTCTCGTTTTGTCGCAAATTTTGGCGTTTTAACGATGCTTATTCAGAAACGATGTCCTAAGTTGTTTGTTTGTTTGTTTGAATTTCAAAGGTTTTGTTTTCTTTTGTTCTTTAAAGCCCTCCTTTTACAAACGTAAATGTGATAAGGATTTTTGTTGGCAGAAAACCTGCAAAAACTAAAATTACTGGTTTGTGTCAGTAACATTTTCACCATTTCATTAAATACTTTTCAAAAATACTAAACATCATTCAAACGCATTCTTCGAGAACGAATTGAATGTAATTTTATAAAGCTGTGTAAAATCTTTATTTTTGTTTATTTCTACTCTGTAAAGATGTACAATTTGATAAACCATATAGCTGCGTTCACCGTGGTTTCCTGTATATAATATTGTACAAGCAGCATGCAGTACTTCTGGGCAAGTGGGCACTGGGCTCCAAACTTACTTTTTCCTGTGTGATTTCGCAAACATTCCATGTATAGCCAACTATATATTTTCGATGGCGCACTTTAAACCAGCCACCGTATTTTGGGTAGGGGTAGTTGCTGTGTTGCATATGGTTGCATAAACCGAGAGCGAGGGAAATCCGCGCCACACTTTGCTAAAGTTTGCTTTCACTTGGATTTTTTTTTTGGGGGGGGGGCGGGGATTCCCACAATTCGTCGTCATGTCATCTTAAAGCCCAACAGGCTTGTGTTGAAACCGCATTCATTAAGCACCGCCTCTATTATTGACCAAATGAAAGTCACGCCTATGGACCGAGAGCCGTCAAAAGTGACAGACGTGTGCCGTGCATGGCTGTGATCGGTGAATACGCAAAGGGGTGGCACTTAACCCTAACGCCCTAGGTGATATGAAAAAAAATTCTCCGGTACGGTAACCCGGAGGTCGCAGGTTCGAATCCCGCTCCTGCCAGTTTCTTTGTTCACTTTGAAAACATATTGAAACTTGTTAGGGTTAATGGATCCGTCTATTTAATTAAGTGCATTTTTCTGTACTTACATGAACATTCTCAGTTATAAAGATGTATTTTATTACAACCACTGTAAAACGTGTGCACATCATGCATGTGTATGGGCTTTACTAATGAGGTGCACGAGGTACGTCGGGCAACTTCAGTGTGGTGATGTATTATATACCTCATGCGAGAGTGTACACCTTGTCTGAGATCAGAGTTACGAAATTTATTTGAAGCTCTCGAAGGGATTGGTCGATCCGTTCTCATTGTTCTATCATGCATCGTGTGATTGATACCTCAGTCACCTCAGGACTGCATTTGATGTATCTCGACTGCATGGTGCCGTCACAAATGTATGCTAGTGTATGCATAGGTGCAGGAGGTTTAGTTACTTATTACAGTGTACTCATACTTGACAAACAGTACTCGGCTGTGGTCACTGTCTAAACTGGATAGGCCTAACACGTCAGCTGTTTGAGTTGCAGCCGCCGACCGCCATATTGAAACCCCTTGCATACGGATGGCGTCCAAAAAAGTTCCACCAGGCCGGATGACGCCATTGGCCGCCGTTTGTGCAGTTTTAATCCATTGTTTGATTATTGTTTATGTCATGCTTGACTGCACAAACACATTGTAGCGGTTCGATTTGGCTGCCAGAAACGCTGCAACACCCCGACGTCTCCCGTAAAATACGGTGCCCAAGGGGTTAACACGCCCGATAGAATAGGTTTACCAACCTTGTCCGAAGGGTCTACTTTAAATTTTTTAATTTGACTGCAGTTGCGTATACGGTTGATACAGAGAGAGCCGTGGCCGTAGTACACAGGTTCAATGTGAGTTGTGTGTTAGAGCTGTGGTTACCAGTACCAGGTTTCATGTAATTATTTTTGTAAATAAAGTTTGGCTTCCGCTGTCCACTGCGCACATATTATTAAGTGGTGGTTGCCATTTAATAAAAGCAGAATTTTGTGGGAGATTCTTGTCAGGCTCGTGTTTTGATTCTTAGTTATCTGTATGCGTGCTACTGCCTTCATTCCCATAATTTCACGGAGAAATCCAACTTATTAGCCTTTTAGAGGTATGGCGGACACAATAGGAGGGCGCTATTTGATTTGGGTATAAAACATTTTGAAACCACAAATTCCAGTGAAAGTCGGAATCAGATATTGTTTTGAGTTAAAGTACAATCCATAGTACAATCCATAGATCATGCCTAATCTTCAACTTTGAAATTTCCTGTGGTTTAACAAAAGGTATACCCAAATAAAATAGCGCCCTCTCCCATACCTCAAAAAGGCTAATGGAAGTGGGAGACAAAGTGTTCTTGAGAAAATACCCAATGGGGTTGCCTCACCCCAATGTTGGGATTGTCGTTTTGGAACGGTGACCAAACCCCCACCCCGGGGCACCATTCTCCTGTACAAATGTAAAGGGCCGATTTTTTTCGACTCAAAACAGGACCAAAGTCCCCACCCCCGGGCATGAACCTGACGTGGGGGGTGGGGGAATAGGTGCATTATTTTTAGCAACAGCATAGACCTACACATTTTTACCGTGCAAAAATCACACCTTTAATACAACCCATTAACAATGCTGATGCCTGGCCAAAGAAAGTGTACAAAATGTATCGGGGACTATTAGTCTAGGCGATATTTCAGAAAATGTTACATGAAGAGGCATTTTTAGTAGAGGTTGGTATCTTAACCTAATTTGGGGGCGCTGAATCCGAAAATGATGGATACCAAGCCGAATTCTGAGTTTAAAGAGCCATTTCTGCAAAGTTACTTCATTCACTGGATAAAAGCACTAGTTGTACCTGTATATTTTCAAAGCTGTATTTAACTCATTTAAATATGCTAAATAAATCAACCGAAACGAAAATAAGGGGTTTTATTGAATTTATACTTCTTTATTCTATTTTTATTAAGGTGGTACGCTTCTCATCTTTAATTAAGTGCGCTGTCAAATTTTATTTTGTTATGCTCCGTATGCTGCACAAAAGAATTTTCGTAAATGACAGTAACAATCCAATTTTACCAAATTCGGGCCAGATGAATAAAAAATGATGATTGACAAGCCGGGTTTTGTAGATTAAATGTGCACATTGTATAAAAAAGAGCGAATTTCTAAAACAGCTTGATTTTGGAGAAAAGAGCTTAACTTCCGTAAAAAAAAAATTGAAGCCTTTTTTTTTCCTAAATCAGGTCGTTTAGAAATTAGCTCTTTTTCAAACAGTATGCCCCTTTAATCTACAAAACCCGTACCCGGCTTGTCAATCATCATTTCTTATTCATCTGGCCCGAATTTTGTAACATTGGATTGTTATTGTCATACCATCACAATAATAATAAACTCCTCAAAAAAAGTTCGGAAACTCAAGTTTGACAGACAATTTCTCTCTTGTTTTCAGCTCCTTTTCCTTGAATTTCGTATTATTGGAAAGTTTTGTTATTCTTCTGTACAATGATGTGTCATTTGTTATGATTAAGCAATTGGGGGGTGTGCACCATAGCTATCGTCTGTCAAACTTGAGTTTCCGAACTTTTTTTGAGGAGTTTTTTTTAATAGAAAGTATTGTAACGCCGGCAGAAGGCGCCAGCACGGAGCCGTTGCAGTGGTGCCCCTGCTGGTCGGCCAATGAAACCCCTTATTTTTTTTCTAATTATTTATTTGTTGTTTATTTATCACCTTAAAATCAGTTCAATATTTTTTTTTTTAAATATACAGTTAAAAAGTAGTGCTTTTATCCAGTGAATAAAGTAATTTTGCAGAAATGCCCCTTTAAACTCGGAATACGGCTTGGTATCCATCATTTTCGGATTCGGTACCCCCAAATTAGATAAAATAGCTAGGATACCAACTTCTACCAAAACATTTCCCTTCTTGCCGTAAAATGAACCCTTTTGGGAAATATCGCCTGGACTATATCGTGGCCAGCATCATCTATATTTTCGCGTTCCACCTTTCTCCAAATGTGAAGTAATTAATTAGTAACTAAATGTGGTCCACGCGGCCCTCGAAGAATGTGACGCAATGACCTTTGCGCTGTGCGCGCGGAGTACATGTACATGTACATTAGCCTTTTCGAGGTATGGCGGACACAATAGGAGAGGGCGCTATTTGATTTGGGTATACCTTTTGTGAAACCACAGGAAATTTAAAAGGTGAAGATTAGGCATGATCTATAAGATTGTACTATGGGTTGTACTTTAACTCAAAACAATATCTGATTCTGACTTTTACTGGAATTTGTGGTTTCACAAAATGTTTACCCAAATCAAATAGCGCCCTCCTATTGTGTCCGCCATACCTCTAAAAGGCTAATGCATATTATAGACTAATCCGGCGACCAAAATTGGAAGCATTTACTGCGGTGGCACCACGCTCGCGTGTGTGTTTTACGCACGCGCTCGACGCAGTGTTTACAAAATGCGCACGCGACTAAAATTAAAGAACGCGGGCAGCCTGCACGGAAGCGCGGCACCACTGTAAAAATGGCGTCGGCGAATTCCTGTACTACGGGAATTCGCCGAACAAAATTAGAAGCCATTTTTACGGTGGTGCCGCGCCCGCGTGCAGGCTACCCGCGTTCTTTAATTTGATTCGGTGCGCATTTTGGCAAGTTGTAAACACCCTGTTGGTCGAAGCTGCGTCGAGCGCGTGCGTCTAACACGCACGCGAGCGCCTCGCCACCGCAGTAAATGCTTAATTTTGGTCGCCGGATTAACGCGGGCAGCCTGCACGGAAGCGCGGCACCACTGTAAAAATGGCGTCGGCGAATTCCTGTACTACGGGAATTCGCCG